>OV656872.1:118954983-120154983 GCA_927399465.1 Sarcophaga caerulescens | reverse complement strand
TTTCCAGAATTCTTCTATCGACTCTTTCGCTGTTTTCTTTGGGAAGTCCTGGTCTTTTTTTTGATACAAACTCTGTTTTCCTTTTCATAAGCAATGATAACTTTGCGAACTGCTGTATGAGATTTTCCAAACTTTCTTCCTATATAATGCATATTATTGCCATCTTTATGCAGATTAATGATAGCTTTTTGTTCTTCAGTGGATAATTGCTTAAATTACTAAAAAAAAAAATGCAAACATTGTGAAATTTCTCTTAAATTGTCCTCAGTAATAGTATTTTTAGAGAATATAATCATATGTGAGGTAATACGAATATAATAGTGTCAACAGTTTCCCGACTCCTATAATTGGCTTTGGAAACTTATTTATGCCACATACTGTATGTATGTAAACTAAATATGTTTACCATATTTACAATTTAACGTTATTGCCATATTAAAGAAAAGTAATTAAATTTTTTATTATTTGCATAATTTGAAGGCCTAAAGTGGCTTTAATTGTTGTGAATGTCCATAATTGAGGAATCGTATCTTTATGAGAAAATTGTAATTGGAATGGCAGGCGTGTAATTGTTGCAATAAAACTGTATAAATTTATTACATTTTTGCACAATTGAATCGAAGTCTGAAGTTAACTCTTTTAACATTTCTTTTTTTAATTTTCAAAGATTACTAAACTGATCATTATAACCCTTTAGTCAGGATTATGACCTAACCTCACACAACACTTTTGTTGTATATTTTACTACAGGATTCTTTTACTGCAAAAAACTTCACAGAACAGTATTTATATGCCTAGCTACTGACATTCGCCGCTATTTTTCGTTCGATGTATACTTCATCATTTGCGGTCTGGTAACTTCGAGAACATTGCCGTTGGCTTGTTATAGTTATTTGTGTTTCTTTTTTTTTGTCCATTTTTCTTGGAATTCTGTATCGTGCTGCTATTGTAATTTGAGTTAATATAACACACGTATTGTGAAATAAGGATACTCTGGGCCAGTTAACTGCAGTCATTCTGCGTGTCTTTCCGTAACGCAACGACCTGTAAGTCACTGTGATCGAGATGATATTGCGATCGACAATAGTTTGAGTAGTTGTACTTGGGTACTTAGAATTCAATATAATGGCGAAATATCTTAACGGACTACAGGATAATGAGGAATTTCTGCTCAGTGCTTCGTGGTGATCCACTTTTGAGAAATATCGTCGCTGTACGGGCGTAAGGTTTCATAGATCATAATCGCGATAAATTCAGTATTTGAAAGGCTAAGCCTTCCTTACAATAAGTCTCTCAGATAGCAACGATTTGAAGGCAATAATTCATATACCTTTTCGTAATTTATATGACTATTCGAGAATTTTAATCAAGAACTTGGGAATTCTCATCTACAGTAATAAGGTTGGGTATACTTTGCTTAAAGTCGCCGTAGTCTACTAGTTAGTGTGTTATCTTACTAGACATAAAACCCAGGCATCAAAACGAAATATGAAAAAAAATATTTTTTCGGCTATTTCCTCTCAGCAGATTTCTGGCAAAAACTCTGAGAGTAAATAAAATAAACCTGCCATGAAAAAAAAAATCTGTTGTTCGGAGTCGACGTTAAACTGTAGGTCCCGCCAGTCACGTATAAAATTACTCACACAACATGAGTGGTGTGAGAAGCTAGGCTGTAATCCTGACTGAAGGGTTGTAATGACCAATTATGTATGTATGTATACTTTGCTTAGCTGTAATAAAAGCTTATCAAGATTTCGTTTTCATGAATTTCGTGCTCCTCGAAAGGAAAAAGCATTCTGAATTTGAAAATATTCTATGTTCATAAATATTGCGAATGAAAATTTAAAAATTTTCAAATAAAAATAAATTTTAAAATGAATGAATATTTAAAATTTTTATGTTTTCATGTGAATATTTTTATTAAAATTAAAATTTCATCATCAATTTCCTTTTTTTTTTTTGTTGCATTTTCTGCTTCGATTATTGATTTTCAATTTGAAAATTGTTAACAACCCATAGCGATCGATGACTCCCCAATAATAAACGAAATACACTAAGTAGGCTTGACCAGACTGAGATTTATAAAGTGATACGCCTCAAATTAACTGGACAATTTAGTACCAGTCAAGTACGTACCACCACAACTGCCACAAATCGACAGTAGAAATAGAAAAACAGATATACAAACACTTACATACTCGTACAGTACAGAAAGTATTTGTATGTGGTGAAGTGCATGAAATCAAATGAAATGCGACAAGTTTGTTGCACTAAAAGTTGTTGATGCAACACAGAAATAAAATGAAAAGAAAAAGTATACACAAGTGACAAGTTTAACGCTGCATAATAAATGTGAAGGAAGTTAGAAATTTTGAAATGCTTGTAAAGCAATAGCAAGAAGTCAATAGCACTAACGTATATGTGTGTATGTCTTAGGGAGAGGCATACGAGGGGTTCCATGGCCAAAGATCTCTAAATGGTAATAGTTTAAACGATTTAAACGTTTTACGTACTATAACTATAACCGTACTTTAGTTTTTCACAATCTCTGTTCCCCCTGTTTCTTTCTGTTTTTCATCGTTCATTCATCGCGTTTTTTTTTATTTTTTTTTTTTTCGTTTAAAATAGTGTTGGATCGTTTGAGAAATTATAAACGAATTTCCAAGTCATTTATTTTATGAGCTCCACTAACAGCAAAAAGGCTTCTGGTTTTAAATCTTTTCTTTACCTCTGCCTACTCTACACTCGCAAAAACATCGCGAGTTAATAACACTATGCGACAAAATAAAAAAAAATGAAATACACCCGGCTAATGACATAGTGTAGGTTGTGAGTTTTGTTGAGTAGATTTTAAAAATATTTTTTTTTATATTTCTCGAACCCTTCAAACTTTTTCTATTTGACAAAAACAATTTTTTTTTTTGACTTTGCGCACAAATTTCTGGATTACTCAAACATTTCTGATCCGATTTAAATTAAAATTTAAATCTTGTTGGAAAGGGGAGAGATTGTATACATATATCTATTATTAGACTTAATATGCTCTGAGGTTTGATTAGGTAAACTTGACAAATGCGAATTTTTTTCATATTTTTTCAAGTTTGTCAATTTATAGTAGCAAACTTTAATTAAAACCTATGAAATAAGTTATGACATTCTGAAAGTACATTATCTTTTGAAGAGATTGACACTTCGTTTGATCAAATAGGCAAAAATTACCGCAATTATTATTTAAAGAGGCTAACAGTCAAGTTATATTTTTCAAATGAACTTTTAATTCAAAAATTTTCAGAATTTTTGATGGATCTTGTTTGTTTATCGGAAAATGTGTCAATTTCACGTTTAAGCGATCACCAAAAGTTGGGCAATGTTTGCGCAAAGAGAAATAATAATATTTGCAAAAAACACAAATATTAGCCGACTTCTGGAAGTCGTGCAAACCTGACATATTTTGTGATAAACAATCAAGATACATCAAAAATTGTGAAAATTTTTGAACTAAAAGTTCATTTGATGAGATGACATACAATATAAAATATATAACACGACTGTTATACTATTTAAATAATAACTACGGTAATTTTTATCCAATTTTATCAAATGATGACTCAATCTATTCACAAGAGAACAGACTTTAAGAATATTATCACTTATGCTATATTTTTTTATTAAAGTTTGCTACTATGAATGGACAAACTTGAAAAAATATGAAAAAATTCGAATTTTCCAAGTTTACCTCATCAAATCTCATAGCATATTAAGTCAAATAATATATATATTTATACCGTTTTAAAGCTCCATCCCCCCCCCTTTCCAACAAGATTTAAATTTCGGAAATCGGGTCAGAAATGTTTGAGTAATCCAGAAATTTGTGCGTAAAGTAAAAAAACAGTTTTTGTCAAATAAAACAAGTTTGAAGGGTCCGAGAAAAATAAAAAAAAAATATTTTTGAGTTCTACTCAACCTCTAGATTATGTAGTTACTCGGGTGTATTTTCACTGTCGCACCGTGTAATTAAACGTGCTAGAGGATGAGTTAATATTTGAAAACCCATTCAGTTATATGTACTCTCAATAAACTTGTGGTGTATGTCAGAGAGATATGAAACGTGGTGTGTAATGATCGTTAAAAGGAAGTGCCACATAATAAACACAGCCTGCCTTTAAAATAAAATAAAATCAGCAGCGTTAACAGCAGCAGCATCACTAGATGAGAAGTGAAGAAAAAACCACACAGTAACCGATTTCATTATTTTTATAAGAACTTTAAAGTGCCACTTAAACTTTAATAAATACAAAAACAAAAGCAAAAACAAAAACTATTTTACAATAATAACAAACGAGAACTCCCATATTGTTTGTATACCAACCCCAATGCAGAGTTATTTTGCAATGCAATTGCTGCTGGTTTAGAATTGCTTTTTAACACCAAAAATACCTCAAGTATACATACATAGCTGTGGATATGGGCCTTTATGTCAACCACCCAACACGTTTTTCTATTTCCACTGTGTGTGTGTGTGTTTTCTCTTTTGTTTGTTTGCACTTCCAGTTGCACAATAATTGAAGTTTTGGGTAGGGATCATCTTTTACTCCACCGTGGCTGGCTTCGTTTCAATGGCTTCTTGTAAATGCAATAATTATAGGCCAAATGCATTGTTAATGGAAGAACCATGACTGGCGGTTGTAATAAAATAAATAATTTTTTATTAATTTTTTTTCACAACAGTTTCTAGTACACGAATATAGTGTAACGGATGCCCTACATTTATTCATTTGGTTTTTGGTCACACAAGCACTCTATTTCTTAAATAGTTACAACACAATCTCTTGATCGCAAGAAAGTTAAGCCTATTAATTTTTTGTAATGGAAAAAATGGAACTACACACTCGTGTTATTTCAGTAATTTAAGGAACATTAAGCACCTCCTTATTACTACTTTGCTTTGCTTCATTTTCAATAATCATTTCATTTATGACAGTATTAACGACATTAACGACGTGGAAGTCCACACCTCGCAAGTTCGTCTGGTTGCTCCTTGCCAAGAATTCCTATATAACCAGGACATTGCAGAGTTTAACCTTATGTTGCCTACTTAGTTGATTCAGCTACTCCAGACAATTCCTTACTATCTTCGATTTATCCTCATAAGAGCCGAGTGCTCGAACTGTACTCTGACAGAGAGATGGTATTGTTATATCCTGTAATTTGGAAGATCCCCGCAAGTTTCGATTCACAATTTATAGCCTTGCAACTCGTATACCATCCTCTCCCGATAATTCACCTTAATTATAAATTTCTGGACTAACACTTCCTACTGAAAGCCTACGTCAGTGTTCTAGTTATCTCTCCTTCGTTGAAGACTGTTAGTGATTTAATGAATGAATATGAAGTCGGCTTAGTCTAGTAGGTAGTGAGGCCTCAGTTCAAACCCCAAGTCAGAAATCTCTAACTAAAAGAAGTATGAAAAAATATTTCTTCGGTGACTTTCTCTCAGTAGATTTCTGGCACTCTGAGAGTAAATAAAATTGCCATGAAAAGCTTCGCAAAAAATCAGTCGTTCGTAGTCGACTTTAAACTGTAGATCCCGCCACTCATGTATAAAATGAACACACACAACATAAGTGGTGTGAGAAACTAGGTCGTAATCCTAAGAAAAGGGTTGTAATGGCCAATTATGTATGCATGTATGTATGTATTTAGTTTAAAAGTTATGACCTTAAGAGCATGACTACATATACCGACTCTTATCAGAAATAATTGAGGCTTCATTGGAGCAAATTTTTAAATCCGATAGGCTTACTAACAACCTTGCAAATCAATTAAAAATTTCATATGCATTGGCGTTGTGGTTTAAAACATTTCAAAGGCAATCGTCAATATATTCCTGTCGTTCTTTTTTTTTCTCCATTCATCTTCCAATAAAATCGTATTCCATTTAATCGTATCTGCGATTATGAATTCCGCATTGCCGGTTATTTTTCTTCTTATCCAACGATCACTTGACTAAGAGAGGTGAAGCTACTGGATAAACACTTGTAATCAATAATATTGGCTATTTGGGCGGCATTTACATTTTAATTTATTATTGTTTTGTTTTTTGTTGTTGTTTATTTTTGTTGTTATTTTTTATTCGAATATGAAGGATTAATAAAAAAATTTTCTTTTGTTTTGATTTTTATTTTATGATTAATCATGTGCGATCATTCGTTCGTTGTAAAAAATGTGAAATTGCATCCTAGGAAACACGTGAACAGGACTTACAAGCATTGGGAAGAGGTAAACGGCAGAGAGAGAGATATTTTTCACTTCTCGGGTATAGGAATATTTATTTCCTATATATTTTATAATACCCCCCACCAGGTCATCGAATGACAGAGGTTTAATACACACAATCTGCGGAAAGAAGTGCAACTAAAGGTTGAACACGACTGTGTTCTTTCTCCATTAATTCGAATTATTGTTGTTTACGAACTCTTAATGAAATTGATCACAGGCCATAACAATACTAGCCTGAAGTCAGTTCACCTTAATCAAAGGAATTGTAGTACATAGGGAAGTTGCAGTAGCCTAGTAAAAACTGTATTGGTTTAAAACCCGTGGTTCGAGCCCCAGCTCAAACATCTCGAAAAAAACGAGATGTAAAAACTTTGAGAGGAAATAAAATTGCAATGAGAAACATTTCAAATCTATTATTTGCAATCGACGTTAAATTGTATGTTCCGTTACTCATGAATATAATTAACACACAAAATATGGGTGGTGTAAGAAGCTAGGTAGTAATCCTAGCTAATTACGTAAGTAATGTTGGTACATGATATAGAATAGAAGCGGAGACAATGCTTGATATTAATCCAAAATTGAAATGCACATGGCTTATGATTAGCAACGCAAATGACTGGAAATAGAAAGGGTATTGAGAGACGAAGAGATAATATCTACTAAAACTTATACTGTAGGACTTTATTCCCATCACTTTCGGAAATCATCTCGGCTATAAAGAACTTGTAATAAAATAATAAGAAAAACCTGGTTGAAATTCTGAAAACGTTGCCAATAAATGCGGGGAAACTTCTGTTTAAAATTTACAGTCCTGTATGGATCAAAGAAAGTATCGTCGTAGACTAATGCAGAATAACTTGCATGTTCTCCCATAAGAGTACGAAATCATTTATGTTCAGACGTTTCTTTCTGGTATTCATTAATGCCTCATAAGATCCATGAACATACTCCGCTGATTTACTCTCATCGTCATCGTTCTACATCGTTCCCTGAGTCTACAGTGCCTTGTAAAAAGACCTCAGTTGTTTCTTGAGAGTGTGGTGCAAGACTCAGATCTTTTCTTATTGTAATTTCCGCACAAAAGTTTTGATTACATCCGAAGCGCCTTTGTCTCTCTGCATCTTCCCTTTCGTCGTGCATAGTTTTCCAAATGTCCGCCTCCACTCCACAGAATCGGTCGGCCCTTACTCCGATAATTTGTTCTCTCATTAATGTTGGGATCGTGACATTCTCCATTCTGAAAAAGTGTAAACTGAGTCTACAGTGCCCTGTCAAAAGACTTCAGGTTGTTTCTACAGAGTGTGATGCAAGACTTAGATCTTTTCTTATTGTAATTTACGAACAAAAGTTTAGATTACATCAGAAGCGCCTTTGTCTCTCTGCATCTTCCCTTTCGTCGTGAATAGCTTTCCCAATGTCCGCCTCTACTCCATCAATAGCATGGATAGCTATCCTCGATAGCTTGACTGATTGCTTATTGCCGAGAAATCTTACATGGCCTGGGGCCTTTTTTTGCCTCTCTAGCTTATTCAACTTACGCAGACAATCCCTTACTATCTTGGATTTAATCTCAGAAGAGCGGGGTAATCGAAGTGTAATCTGATAGTCAGATGGTATTGTTGTGTCCTTTAATTTGGAAGATCCCTGCGAGTTTTCCGTTGATTTGGAATAAATCATTTTGGGAATAAAAACTTCTGCTCCTGTCCAATCCGTTTTTTAATCCAGCTATATGATATCCCTTTTTTAAGGCAGTTTGCAGGTTCCAGATTACTGGATTACCGAACCGGATAAGTTTAGATCAAAAGTCAACATTGACGAAGTCTTTAAAAGCGATCAATAAGGCGCGGCTGTTACGTTTTTGGCCAGCATAACATCCGTAGAGAATAATGCAGGGAAGAATATTCGGGCCACAAAAAAAGCAACAGATGCACGGCTTTTGAATTCGATTTAAAAGTCTTTCAGTCCTCTGAGTGTCCTGGCAAACTAGCGTGGCAGGGAAGACCTCTAAAGAAGAAAAACAAACTTTACATGGCAATTTTATTATCGACATTGCTCCGTCACTGCCATATTTTTGAAAACAGTTAACTTTATTTTATCATTTGGTTGTAATAACGAAAAGAAGTTAAAGTTGACTTTAAAGTTCACTTTAGTTAAAGGTGACTTTAACTAAACCCAACTTTAACGGGAAGTTGTAATAATGGCCCTTAGAGTTTTTGACAGAAGAACAGGCTGAGAGGAAGTCACCAAACAAAATTTTTTTTTAATTTTTTTTTTTAAGTTCGAAATATATATGCTGGGGTTTGAACCACAGACTCGCGTCTAATAAGCCAACGCACAATATACTAAACCTCGGCGGACTTTGGGAAGTTGTAATAATGGCCCTCAGAGTTTTTGACAGAAGAACAGGCTGAGAGGAAGTCACCAAACAAAATTTTTTTTTTACATTTTTTTAAGTTCGAAATATTTAAGTTGGGGTTTGAGCCACAGGCTCTCGTCTAATAAGCCAACACACAATCTACTAAACCTTGGCGGACTTCGAATACAAAACTTTGTTTTATTTCACAATTCCAATAATGATGACTTGACTGTTTTTTATTGTAGAAATTATGAGCCGCACTAATGTATTCCTTCTAATTTCCAAATCAGTTGTTATTGTCTAAAGTACTTATTTTTGTTTTGATTAAGAATTAAAGACCAACATCCAATCACTTTTAAGAAATCGTCATCAACAGATGTCTTGTTAAGAAAACACATGCAAACAATGAATGACTTTTGGTGCGTGCAAATAATTACAGTCCATTACGAATGCAAGAATAAGCGAAGGCTTAAACGCTTTAAACTCACCCTACGTATTGTTATCGCCCAAATGCAGCATATTTAACAAGAGATACAATTAAGGCGTTAATCAATTACTAATGAGCCGCTAATCATAAAGCACGACTAACAAGACACTCATTTGGCATTTAGCAACAGACAACCAAACGAGGCATGCAACATTGCAATCAACAGGCTCAACTGCTTTCGACATTGTTTTTCTCTTTGCACAACTCGCGTAATTTTTATGGCATTCCGTAGTTGCTGTTTTGTTTTATTTAATGAAGCTGAGTAAATTGAACACGAGTTATGGCTTAAGGAAGTGTCTCATTGAGGAGGAATTCAAAAAGTTTACTCACTAATTATGTTATTGGCAGTACTTAAATCGAAACGTAATACAGAGACATATTTTGTGTTTTCATTGTGGGGTACTAAAATCATAATTTCTTGCATTAATTGGAACGATCAGTGCTTGCGGATGTAGGGATGTACTTCACAAATACTTGTACAATGAAAAGTTTGAATATGCCATTGAACCTACAGTACTGTAGCTGAATCAATAACTGCTTTGATCGTTTCACTATTCCTTCCTAAGACAGATAAAGCTGCTTCTAGAGTTGTAATTAAACAAAAAGTTCTTTCTGATTACACACATACGTACATTTGTGCAGCCTCAATAATGGCTGTTCAAGAGTAAATTTGTATGTAAAATCAGTCACTGTATGTTAGAATCATTTCACTTGTTTCCCTGAGAGTCAAGACAGTACCAGTTTTTTGCAAAAAAAAAACTTTATAGATTAGCTCTCTCATTTATAGAATCCCCATTACCCTACCCTTACCCGCATTGCTTAATTACAATCATTAGAAAACTAGGGACTCGCTTATTACGTTTCAAAATCCAAAGAAGTATACGTCAAGATATTGAATTCCTGCCCTATTCCCTTTGCAGTGCCTGGCCTCACAGTACCTCATTCGATAGGACCAATTTTCATGCCTTTTTTCAAGTATATGGGATCGTATCTCGGCAATGGCATCACGAAGGTTGGCCTTCAAATGCTCAATTGTCTCCGATTTTTGTTTGTCGGCCTAACACACATAATTGGTTTTTACAACCCTTCAGTTCAGATTACGACCTAGCTTCTCACACCACTTATGTTGTGTGCGTTAATTTTATACATGAGTGCGGGACCTACAGTTTAAAGTCGACTCCGAACGACAGATTTTTTGTGAAACTTTTCATGGCAATTTTATTTGCTCTCAGAGTTTTTGCCAGAAATCTGCTGAGAGGAATTCGCCGAAGGAATATTTTTATATTTTCGTTTTGATGTCTGACCTGGGGTTCAAACTCGGGCCTTCAGTCTAATAAGCCAATAGACTACGGTGACTTGTCGGCCTAACACTTTCCTTTAACGGCGCCTCACAGGCAATAGTCCAACGCCAATTATGCTTATAAACGTAGCCACCAAGATGAAAATCAGTTTCATCCGAAAAAATACTTTTTTTGGGCAAAATCGGCATCATCGTCCAGTTTCTCATTGGCCGATCTAGTGAAGCGATAACGAAACGAATGATCATTAGGCTTCTACTCTTGAACCAATTGAATTTTGTAAAGCGTCATACCGAGATCTTTTCGCAAAATTCGACGTAAATTGGTGTGTGAAATCTTCAATTCTTGAGAACGATGACTAGCTGATGTTCAGAGATTCTCACACACACTCTCGGCCACAGCTTCGATATTTTCGTTTGTATGCACTACACGAGCACGCTCAAGTCTTGGCTCATCAGCAATGAAACCAGTTTCACGAAAGTTAACAATAAACTGTTGGTCCTCGTCAGCGACCAAAGTTTGTACGACATTTTCGTGAAATTTCTGACCAATTGTCTTTGTTTTGGAAAAAAAATGTCCAATAAGTTCCAATGTTGCTCAAGCGTAAATGAATTAATTACGTTCAGTGGTGATAATATACTGAATTCTGTGACAGAATAGAATGATATAAGTATTGTCAGATTCGAAATAATCGCTGTTTCAAATTTAAACCGATAGAAGGTCCACCCGATGGAATCGTCACATAGCCGTCTGTAGTGTAGTTCTAAATGAATATGTAACCTCAGAGGTGGCTACCTCTACCATTATTTCTTTTATCAACATTTCGCCAATATAATGTGGACGCTGATAACTTCTACCCAAGGATTGTAGGCTACAGAAGTATATTTGTACGTTTAGAGTGAGGTTTTACCTGCAATAATTATGTTCTCAAAGGAAAAAAATTGAATTGAAAGTTGATGAATGAAGTCGCGCCAGAGTTCTCGAGAAAGCGAAAACACGAACATTGTACTTGTAAAATGTTCGTCAGGCAACCAGTAGTAAGAATTCAGTCAGTCTTGTGACGCGTTGCGTGTGAAGAAAACAGTCGTGGTTTAAGATCGCCGTTGTAAAGATCTACCGTACAGTTGTTGGTGCTTACGCGAACAGAAGTGTAAAGAAGAATAGCACACTAAACAAATTGTTGTTGTATCATCAAGTTGTAAACAGTGACACATAGAACTTTGTGACGATCCAGAGACGCACACTCCCAAAATAAAGTGGATTATTATCCTCTCAACCACTTTTGGCGATCTACAATATTGCAAACAATAAAGAATTGATCTAAAACTAAACACAAATTTATTTTTACTTTTTAATTTTGCAATCCCTCTTCTGACGTCAATTGTTACGTTTTTACCTTTTTAAAAACGTTTAAAATATAAGTTCGTTGATTGCAAACAAAATAAAAATAAATTTTTGTTCAGTTTTAGATCAATTCTTTATTGTTCGCAATATTGTAGATCGAGAGGATAATAATCCATTTCATTTGGGAGTGTGCGTCTCTGGATCATCACAAACTTCGGTCAAGTGGCTTACACTATATCGATAGTATGATGGAACTATTGTTACTTGACTACTAATCTTTGATTTCAGCAAAACTGGTAGTCAATTCTAGACTAAGCCTTTAAATGCATTCCATGTTCACTTTTTGGTTTCCAAGTTTCCATTGATTACCAGCATCATAGAAACATCGTAGATGGTAACATCCATATTGTATTGGCAATATTTTTCGGGGTTATTTCAATATAACAAATCAAACTGTTAAATATCATGTTAATGGCCCCAACAGATCGTTAACCTAAATATTGGCCACAATAGCATAAACCACACATCTATGAACACATTTTGGCATGTAATGGGCATTTTATCGGTGAATATTTTTCCAACAGAATGCGAAATGAATTCGCCATCAATAATTTATTTCATGTTATGCTGCAGTGATGGGCAATTCATAATGTTTAAATGAAACAAATATTGCTGGATCATGATGCAGACATCTGACATGGAATATGATTACCCAGTAGCATTTTAGTATTTTAGCGGTAACCGTGCAATACAAAACAGAAATAAAAAAAATAAAGACGAAAAACTATAAAAAAGCCTCCATCAATGTAAATCTAAAGCAATAATTTAACGATTAATACACACTTTAGCCGTATAAAATAAAATGTATGTACTCTGGTGGTATATGAGAGAGAGAGAGACTATGGTTAGAAAAACAAAAAACGTAGCATTTATTGGTGGCACGCAACACACAAAATCCAAACGAATAAATGACAGTTAGATGGATAGTCATTGAGAGAGAAAGACGACGAAAAAAAAACAAATTGTTGATGATCAGCCACCATTTGAGATCAGAGGCAATAGCAATAGCAGTGGCAGTAGCAATAGCAGTAGCAGCATTAGCAGAAGCTAAGGCTGAAGTAGTAAAAGCTTAAACAAAGACAAGCCGGTTAGCAAAGTCATCGCCATCATTTGCATCACTTGCAACATTTGCATCATCTAAGCAGGCAGAAGCCAAAAGACGAAAAATAATATTTTGCCACTGTTTAATAGATTTACACACACACACACACATATTTTGATATTTGTTGTGGTATGTGGTATATGCTACATATATGTAAATATGCGAGTACTACATATACTATGTTATACCGCACATAAAACCTCACATAGTTTAATATACACATGCTCTAGCCATCATAGATTTTCCAATTCAAAATGCCACAAAGTTGCCAAGTTGTGGTTGCAGTGACAGTAGTGGCACTTACCGCCGCAACAGTAGTAAATAATAAAAGAAGTTGCAGTGAAAACCAATTGAATGAAACATAAAAATAATGTTTTCATGCCACATACAACTTATTTGCGGTATAATCGTTCTTTTCTTCTTTTCATTTCATTTCTTTTTTTTTTTTTGCTTTTCTTTGGTATTTTACGAGGAGCACTTCTAACGTTTCAGAATTATTTTTTAATGGCATCTCATCTAAGGCGAAATTCTTAGAATGTAAGAAACATTACCATGACTTTGAATTCAGCTTTCTTTGGAATGCGGTAAATTGAAGCTACACACTCTCACCCATTTCATTCTAGCCACTAAAGGGAACCTCTACGAAAGGTTCAGTATATAAAGTACGACAGTGTATTGATATAATATATCTTAGAAGACCGAATATCCCAAAATCTATGCACAGGATTTAAGAAAACACACGAGTTATGTTATGAAATAGTAACGCTCGTCACTGCTACAGAATGCTCACAGGGTCTGTTCACCACTAATGTGGACCTTGATTGTGGTTGAACTTTTGACAGAGCTATCTGAGTCTGACATTGACTGCCAAGAATAGGTAAATGATAAATGATATAGCCTTGGTAACTATAGGAAAATTTACTATAGGAAAATTTACATTACAGAATATAACACAAACTGGAGGTAAAATATCGGGGAATATTAGTGGAAAGTAATTTGGGTTACAGGGTCCATATAGAAAGCATTTCATAAGAGACAAGTCATGCCATAATAGTATGTAGAAAGCTTGCAAGGAAATTCCTGGGGATGAAACCCAGGAACTATGCACTGGATGTAGTCTATGATAGTCAGACCAATAGTAACCTATAGGGCCTAAAACCGACTTAAATAGAATTATACAACAACCTTCCAATTGAGTTTGCACATTTACCTTATTATTTGCACATATACCTTATTCCGCTTATAATTAACGAAAGGCAGATAAATAGCAGCAAATCGAGATCATCTCGAACCCAACATGTAAATTCTGTGATGATGGGAATGAATCTTCAGGACACTTACTTGGAACCTGTGAGGATCAATGCATTCCAGAAGTAAACGCCTAACTGCATATCAGATGCTCAGCAGAGAATTGTTCTTCTTATCAAATAACATCATCCTGAAGTTAGTCAGGAGAATAGGATTGTAAGAGTTATGGGAAATCATATGTAGAGTAGGGGCAATACAACAGATCGTATGGCCGCAGCGCTGTGGCAACTCTTCACGACAATGATGATAATAATACATCCCTAAATTCGGCTGTGCACTAAATACAGAATTCTACTACACACTTTGCATTTCTTTAGACAATAAGAAGCCGAACAGTATTCGTTACAGAAATGTGATAATGAAATTCTTGTGGCCTCAACTGGATTTGAATGACATGTTGGCTACACCGCAACTATCGATTTATTGCAGCAACAATTTTCAGAACACGTTAATGCTATGCAGGGTTTTTTTTCATTAAGAGCTTCCACTGTGATATATCAGTGAAATTTTTAATTCTTTTGAAAAATGCCAAAAAAAAGTCAAATTTCCGTGACCCTGGCTCATAAATCAGGCTGAATTGGTGGCTTTGATTTGTGCTTTATTCGCATTCACCTGCGGCTTAAGCTTACAAACCCTACAAAAAAAACCGAGGTGATCAAATCATACTATCCTGGTGGCCTGTTTACATCGCCTCCATGTGAGATTACCATGCCCTCATATTGCTCGTGCAGAATATCCAATGTGACATGAACTAAATGACACGTAGCGTCATCCTGTTGAAACCACATGTTGTTTGTATGCATATCAATTAAATCAGGATCATTCATGGACCTATAGATCTCGCCGTCGCTAGCTAAAAACCTACACCAAAAACTGATTTTCTCGGGATGCATTGAATGCTCCTCAACCTTATTTGTATTGGTATCATCTCAAATTCAGACATACAAAATTGTTCGTTCATTCAGAAGATGATTTTTCGATGCCTATTCAGTGAACACACATCGTAAATGGTGACATAGAAAAACAGATTGAACAAATGACAACTAATTTGACAGATGTCGATCAGGGATCAGCAAGGAGTGTTCAAAAAGATGAGTAGAATCGAATCATACTCATAGTTTCTGCTACTTTTACGCATTCATACTTACTTTAATGTCATGGGACCTCTACTCATTTTCAAAGTTTGAAGTACTCATCACATTCATACTTAACAACACGTATGATGTTGTTGATTTCGACTCTCTCCATAACTCAACATTTACAAGAATCACAAAATAAATATGATTCGCGTACCAATACTAAAATACTCACTAAAAGGTTGTGTGTTTGCTCTGCTTCCTGCTCTGTTTTTTTGCTAATGTGTCTTTTTTCTTTTTTTGTAAATGCAACAACAACTAAGACTGTAAATTTTGATTAATGATTCGGGTCACTCGAATCATTTATAAGTACTTTTCTAGAGTTATGAACATATTGCGTATGGCATGAGTTTGATGTCAACGTTGTACTCATACTTATTGCAACTTGTACTTATAAATCAATGGTGTAGTGAGTACGAATGAATCAGAGTACGTAGTTAAATTTCAATATTGTTGACTCACTTACATATATTCAAAATTTCATGAGTGCTTATGAGTTGCGAAAAAATTATTCATTGCTGATCTCAGATGTCTATCAAACAAGATGACAGTTATTGACTGTCAAAGATTGTATAGTCCAAAAATCTTATCAAAAATGAATTTCAACTGAAAATAAATGAAATCTTTAGTAAGTTGACGTAAATTATATAGATTTCAGTTTTTAAAATAACTGACAATACAAATAAAAATCTTTGTAAAAGTTTTTGAAACAAAATAAAACCGAATTTTACCTTCCTAGCCTCGTACAATCATGTCATGCAAGTACCATCATTAATTCATAGAACATTTTACATTCTTAACGAACGATTAAATTGTAAAAATTGCAACATTTTTACACAACGTATAGAGCTTAATAAACATACATATACAAACATATATTCGTACACAATCGATCGTTGCATTCATTCTACTACTCATTCATCCATCCATCGATCTATTATCTATGCTTTGTTGGTATAAAAATTTTCTCTTTTTTTTTTACTTTATTGCAGTCAATGATGGTGCAGTATCACAGCGATTGAATAAGTATTCCACTCCAATTGATACCTGCTTGCTTGCATTTTGTGGTCGTGTCGTCATCAGCATTATAATCATCATTATCGTCATCATCACCAGGCAAGCAATAACATCACTAGCACTAGCACCACCATCCAGAGTATAATTTGAAGAACAAATATGATTTTCATTCTTTGGCATTTAATTCATGTTGTTTATTGCAATCATAATTTATAAATTTTTTTTTCTCTCTTCCATCTCCTCTTAGCGTTCTTTGATTTCTTTTTGTTTTCATTTTTCTGCATTCTATGGCTTATAATTACTAAGTGATCATTAGGCATTTGATTCACACTTTTAGCATTAGATTTCATGTTTTTCCTTTGACGTTTTTTTCTTTCCTATTCTTTCCTCTTCTACGTTGAAAATATTTTTATTTGCCAACCATTAAAATTTCCGTCAAATGGTACAATGGCTTTAATCATTCATCAAATTGCTGAGAATTGCAAAATCGCTTTACCATCCATAAAAAAAATCTTTCAAAATATTTTTAAGCCCTGGATTAGAAAGTATTGCACGGCTTTACTGGTATTAATGTATGGAATGGAAGTATGCATAATATTTTATTGCTACGCTAATCATAAATATATTACCGACTGGTTATAGAAACAATTTGACACAGTTAAACTAATTTGGTGAATTGCAAGCAACACTTTTTATTGTTTTAAAACATGTTCAAGTGTCAAACTTACCCCACGATGATTGATCGAACCGCAAAACATCAACTTCTTCAATCTTTGGAAGCGGAAAGCTCTTCTCACTCCTTCGGCAACATATTTATAACTGTAAGGAAGAGAGCACTTGTGTGACGATCATACGATCTACTCGTATACAGGATATCCCAACTCACGTATAAAATTAACGCACAGAACATGAGTGGTGTGAGAAGCTAGACCATAATCCTGACTGAAGGGTTGTAATGGCCAATTATGTATGTATGTATGTATATCCCCACAATATCTCCTTTAAATCAATTGCCCTAACACTCCTCAGGATATTGCTCTCTGGCAATATGGAGAATTCCCCCAATTGATCATACATAATTGGTCATTACAACCCTTCAGTTAGGATTACGACCTAGCTTCTCACACCACTTATGTTGTGTGCGTTAATTTTATACATAAGTGGCGGGACCTACAGTTTAAAGTCGACTCCGAACGACTGTTTTTTGAGAAGCTTTTCATGGCAATTTTATTTAATCTCAGAGTTTTTGCCAGAAATCTGCTGAGAGAAAGTCGCCGAAGAAATATTTTTTATTTTCGTTTTGATGTCTGACCTGGGATTCGAACTCGGGCCTTCAGTCTAATAAGCCAACACACTACCTACTAGACTACGGCGACTTCAATTGATCACCTAATACATATACCACACACGTCTTTCCTTCTAGAATGCAATAATGACTCGTATGTTTCAAGAATATGTTCTGATGATTCATTCTCATCATAAAGAGTTTCGTTATGTTCTCAAATATTCTATTCTAAAACCAAAAACTTATGCTTCTGTCTCAAAATCCATTCTTTACCCGCATACGTATACCACTCTCTTAAAAGAGTCTGTAATTTCCAGTCTACTACATTCAACTTTCAATGGTTTTTTCTAGAGGACAGTTAAGGAGGGAGGTTTCAGTAACGAAATCCCCTAATGAATTTCATTTTAAATTTGTCCCAAATTATTCCAACCAAAGCTTTGGTTTTTACTACATATGCAACGGACTTACATCCAACAGAGCTACCAGCCCCCTTGTAGAACAGGTTTCCATTGTTTCTATTATACCAAAAGATGTTAGTCTCTATACCTGTTTTCAGATTTGTTCTGTTTGCTCACACAATAACTCCATAAGCTATTACTAGTGCGACCGTCATGGTCTATACCCAGTGCATAATTCTTGGGTTACATCTCCAGTATTTTCCTGCAAACTTTGTGCATATCATTATGGCATATCTCGTCTTTCCTGAAATGAATTCTCAATATGAAACCCTATATTTCAACGTGCTTTCCACTAATATTTCCAGGTATTTTACCTTCGGTTTCTGAGATATTATCTTACCTAAGAGTCGAATATTCTTTCTCCTTCCTTTATATAATACCATTGTGCCCGAGTTTATCCTCAAACCCACACGCATGCAGCATCGACTTTTCCAAGAACTCTTTAAACGATGACGCAAAGAACCCCTTCAAAGAACCTCTTTTATCCATCAAGACTGTATTATCTGCATATCCTTGACAGTCAAAGCCAAACCACGTAGACATGGTTTGTAATCCCGAGCAGTGTAATAAAATTCTTTACTTCAAGCTCAGGCAGTTGCTCGTAACGCGCACTATTTTGAGCAGCTCTATTTTCATTCGTTATTCTTCGAAAATTTAGACCTTATTTCTCGACACAGGACAAAAATATCAACAGAAGATCATTGCCTTAATGTTTTAAGAACAGTCTTAAGACCTCTATTGGATTATCAATTTAGCTAGGGCTCATGTAAGTATTGAAATAAGACCCACAATACCATGATGACCATTTTTATTTTTGTGTTTCATAGCTCTTCGTTCTTTTAAAGAACTTTGAAAATTCAAAGACTTATGAGTTACAATAGTATCCACGAATCAATTACCTTAAATTGCATTGCGGCAGTTGGTTACGTTTTCTAAATGGAACAGAGTGCAGTTTCTGCCTCTAGGAGAATGAAACCATAACATTCCATTGCTGTATAATTTTTTACTATTTTTATCATCAAGTCTGCCGTATTGCGTTAATGGTGAATATTGGCTTCCAATGGCAAAAGAGTTGCTATTTTATCAGAATAACAGAAATGTTTAATCGAACGAACCGTGGAGCTAGTGAAAAGTGCCTATTTTGGAAGGAAAGTTGTCACAATGCGGGTGTATATAAACGAATGCTTTTAAATTTAAAGAAAGAAGTTCAACTTTCACGTTTATAAGCGGTGTACGCCACTTATGTTGTGCGTGTTAATTTTATACATAAGTGGCGGGACCTACAGATTTTTTGAGCAACTTTACTTGGCAATTTTATTTGTTCTCCGAGTTTTTGCCAGAAATCTGCTGAGAGAAAGTCGCCGAAGAAATATTTTACATATTTTCGTTTAGATATCTGACCTGGGGTTTGAATCTTGGCCTTACGTGTAATAAACCAATACACTTCCTACTAAACTACGATGTAGTTTCAGTACATTTTAAAGCAAAAATTAAGATAAGTTTCAGTGCTACTAAGCGGAAATTATTCTATCCGGGGTGGGTATATCCATGCAGTACTGTACACATAGCTGCCAGATAAATGAAGCATCAAATCGTCGAATATTTGAGAAAAAATCGTCAAAGTCGTCAAAGTCGTTCATTGAAATTGTAAAAACATCGTCAGAAAAAATAAAAAAATAACCATTTATAACCGACCGAGAATGGAATACAACTGTGATGTCTGGGTCGGCGCCTATTTTGAAGCTTTTCGACCGTGTACAGGAGAGGCCGTACTAGCTCGTTAATGTATCCAACTCCATTGATTCATTGAAGCATCGGTGGAATGTGGCTTGTGTTTCACTATTGGTACTACACAGTATTATTCTCGAGCGAAATAAGAGGACTTACCATAAAAACCATGTCTTTCTCGGCCAGCACACCCGTATATGGTCCATTGAACATTGGATCGCACACTGCATTACAGACAAAGTTCGTTTGTTAGACGGTTTATTCGTATGTGAAACTCAATTCCTGCAGAGGTCTTTCCTGTTACTTATGGTATAAAAATATTCAAACCTGGTGTCCATAAACACTGCTCCCTCTTTCCTCCTTCCCATAACATATTTTTCTGGTTCCAAACACAATGCCATCCATTCCCTAAGTGTTGGTCGTAAGAAAAAAAATAATAGCACTTGCCTTTGTACTTCCGATGGTAATATTATAATATTAGAGGCTCTAATCGAATTTTTAAAATTGTCTGCAACGGCAAATGATAAATTATGCTCAACTACGAGGTTATTTAGGAGCTTTTAAGGGATTAAAAAGGCATAAAATACAGAAAAACCATCACAGGTATTCGAAAATAACTTAAAAATATAATACTTTACTCCTTGTTAGTACTAACATAAATTTCCAACAGTAACAACTTCAAAGCAAATACAAAGCTTAAGGAGGCTTTTAATGTACCAAAGTAAAGAATATGATGTAAAAAAATTTTAAATTTTAAATTTTTAATTTCTAAAAATCGTCAAAATAAGGGCATAAATCGTCATTCGTCAATGTGATATAAATCGTCAAATCAGACAGCTATGACTGTACGTCCCGCCACTCAACGATAAAACTAACAAACACAACATAGGTGGTGTGAGAAGGTGGATTGTGATCTTGAGTAAAGTATAAGTGTAAGTAAATTCAATGAACTGGCTATGACAACCGGCTTTCAAATTGAAAGGTGATTCGATTAGGTATTTTTGTTTTAATTGATTTTAAAAATCCGTTTTATCTACTTTGTTGCAGACATCATTCTCAGAGCAGGCAGGATTAATATTTTTTGATAATTTCTTGTGCAAACACTTTGAAATTTGAAAGTGTATAATGAGTGTGCATATGTGAGAAAACTTTAATTACAAATTTTTACAACATGTTCGAAATTAAAATTGGCAAAAAAAAATAATATAAATGATGACCCATTAGATATCAGATGCCGGACTCAAAAACTAATGGCAACGAATATTAAAAATTTTAAAATCCCATAAAAATTATTTCGACAATAAATGATCACACACGCATATACCATTAAATAAGGCCATAAGAATAATGCAAAAGTGTTTGTTATAGCCATCATGGCATGGAGATTATAATAAAATTGTTCATAATGGAACAATCAATTAATGACTCCTCTTATCAATATTAATTGGAAAATGTGAAAAGATAATAATGACAGCCAAACCGAATGAACGAACGAACGAATGAACGAACGAACAACACTGTAAGACAATAAAACGGGGGCAGATAGTTTAAAACAGAAGCTACTTGCGTGACTGCTGCTACAATAATCTTGTTGTCATGTTTTCTTCTTTCTTTCTTCACAATTTGTTTCATTTCTCTTTTTCGTAAAATATTTGAAAGCCACTAATAATACTCCAATAACCATTTACAATCAGAGGATCTCCTTTAGACTCACTTCACTCTGCCAATGACTCTGGCAATCTGACTTTAATCCGTAAAATTATAGAGAAATTAGTATAGAAACAGTAGTCGGAGAGCTATGTGTCTCTGTATGTGTGTGACATTAAAAACTGTCATATATTCTCAAAATACTTTTGACACTAATTTATGCACTCACTACACTAATATCAACAGAAAATTAATCAGTCACCTCATGACTAAAATCATTCATTAGCGTTACTTATTGTTGTACGTAATTCTGAAAATGGTTTTTGTCTTTGCTTTTGTTGTCTTCTGTTATTTGCTTGGATATTCGAAGATTACAAGCTAAAATAGCCAGTAGTCAAGTAGTCAGGAAACCAAACAGACATTAACAAATGAAAGGAAAATTTTACTATAATATGCTCTTGTTGTTGTTGGTGGTGGCGCTGATAACAAGACTATGAGAGACGACAATGTCGAAGAGTAACCCATACCCTAGCCCTTAGGCTCAAATGCATGCCACTGGAGAAAAAAATGTCATTGTCAAAACTGCAGATAGAAAATGAAAGAAGTATGAAAGCTACAATCGGTAAACACCGATACATAACTGGTAATTACAACATTATTTAACAGTTTGATTTGTTATATTGAAATAACCCCGAAAAATATTGCCAATACAATATGGATGTTACGATCTACGATGTTTCTATAATGCTGGTAATTAATGGAAACATGGAAACCAAAAAGTGAACATGGAATGCATTTAAAGGCTTAGGATAGAATTGACTACCAGTTTTGCTAAAATCAAAGGTCACTTGACGCAAGTCTATTAACAATAGTTCCATCATACTATCGAGAAAGTGTGAGCCAATTGACAAATGTTTGTGATGATCCAGTGGATAAATGAAGTGGATTATTATCCTCTCAACCTCTTTTGGGGATCTACAATATTACAAGAAGTCATCACAACGTAAGAGATATCTCTCTGCAAGTCAATCTATTATTCAATGATCAGTAAGTATGGATAAAATGACGTACATAATTGGCCAAATCCTTCAGTCAGGATTACAACCTAGCTTCTCACACCACTTATGTTGAGTGTGTGTTAATTATATCCATAAGTGGTGGGACCTACAGTTTAAAGTCAACTCCAACCAGCAGATTTTTGAGGAACTTTTTCATGACAATTTTATTTACTCTCAGAGTTTTTGTCAATAATCTGCTGAGAGACAGCAGCCGAAGAAATATTTTTTCATATTTCGTTTTGCTGGAGATGTCTGAACTGGGGTTTGAACCGTGGCCCCACGTCTAATAAGCCAACCACACTACTTACTAAACTACGGCGACTACAACTATCACCGAATGTATTGCAACTTATTCCGCTTTTATGCAACTGACAGAAATTTTACCGAAACTTATGTGAAAGCAAGATCAAGATGACCTGCTGCCCAAAATTTTCAATTTCGAAAACAATATGTCATCATGGTGTTTTTAATTTATAAAATGGAAAGCTTTCAATACCACTTGAATTAATTCATCCAAAAAGGCTAGAAAGTCTCGCCAGAGGGAATAGCATTAACAACCAACATAATGAGAACGGCAGACAGAGAGTTGGACTCATTAAACAAGGTTCCTCCGAAATACATACATACATAATTGGCCATTACAAACCTTCAGTCAGAATTACGGCCTAGCTTCTCACATCGCTCATGTTGTGGGTGTTAATTTTATACATGAGTGGCTGGAGCTACAGTTTAAAGTCAACTCCAGCCAGCAGATTGTTGAGGAACTTTTAATGGCAATTGTATTTACTCTCAGAGTTTTTGCCAGAAATCTGCTGAGAGGAAGTCGCTGAAGAAAATATTTTCATATTTTCGTTTTGATGTCTGACCTGGGGTTCGAAACGAGGCCTTACGTCAAATAAGCCAACACACTACCTACTAGACTACGGCGACTTCCTCCCAAATACATACAATAAAAAAAGAGAATATGCGGGAGAATGGTTTGTGGTATAACGATGCTCCTTAAAGTAAGGAATAATATTCTAAGGCTTACGAACTCTGACCGCTGATAAAGGCCATCTTATCAAAACTGCATCTGTTAAAATTAGTTGTCATTTATTCAACATGTTTTGCAAAATCACTATGGACGGATGCAGCGTTCAACAATACGTGCAAATAATAAAATTGTTTCATCAAAATAGGTGTTCTGTGAGAAACTAATTTTCATTGAAAAATCAGCTTCACCCATGGGGCTGATTTCTGGGTGAATAAGTACGTGAAAGAACAAAATTGTAGAATTTAGGACCACGCCAATCCACATGAGAGCCCAGAGCGTCCAATGTATGCCAAAAAAGTCAGTATTTGTTATGGTTTTTTTGCCGGATGCGTGAATGGTCCATACCTCATTGAGAACAACGTTGGCCAGACAGTTGGATGACCTAGACACCAACGACGTTTGGTTTCAATAGAACAGCGTTACCTTCCACTCAGCTCATTCCACATTTTATATCCTACACGAGTGCTTTGATAACATAAGGGACTTCTCACAAAGAGGTGATGTGAAGTGGTCAACGTGACGGTGTGCTTTGAGCCTGTTAGACTTCATCTTGTGGAGTTTTCTTAAACAACAGAGGTCCTCAAAGCCATTCAGCGTGTGTTCCGTCGTTGTCTATGGGCGTCTGTGGTGATGTAGCAAAACCAATTGAATATATGACCAACCAATTTGACAGCTGAAACAAGATGGTCCTTATCAATTGTCAAAGTTCGAAAGTACCTGTTGGAAGACTACTTTTTTTTTTCTTCTTTTACGCCGAGGAGGGGTAAATGTACCTAACCGCACCATAGAGGAAGTCGTCACATCCTCCGTGTGTGGGGCCCTCACCCACTAAATCCCCCCCTCGTCTAGTGGACTTGTTGTGCCCACTCCGGTACAACGGTGGTATTACTTCGGAATGGAGTCCTTTTGGCCCTTCGGCCCCTGCTTGCTCATATCCGCGTCCGGATTGCATAACGAAAGTTGAGGAGACATCTAAGTGTCTCCACTATTCCTTTCGTCTAGGTCCCTGTTTGGAATTTCGCCTGACACGCGTGCCAGTGTCATCTATGCCGGCGTGCCTACATGTTCTACAGCCTCAAGATCTCTCTTCTTCAGTCTTAGAATGCGCTCCACGTAATTCGCCACTGGGGCCCAATTTTCTCTACTCGCAATCATAACCCCGACAATGTTAGCGGCCGTGTTCGTTCCAATTATTGACATCAGTACAGAGCGATAGCTCTGCCAGCGTGCACATTCGAAAACAGTGTGCTCTGCATCATCAATTACTTCCCCTTCCTCGTAAAGACAGTAAGGGGAAGCGGTCTTGCCCATTCTGTGCAGATATTTCCTAAAATATCCGTGACCCGATAGCATCTGTGTAACGTAGTAATTTACCTCTCCAAATTTCCGACCAATCCATGGCCTTATGTCCGGAATAAGTCTCGCCGTCCACCTTCCTCTATCTTCATTGTTTCATCGTCGTTGCCATTTTGAAATGGTGTTTTCCCTGAAGTGACCGGTTATGTGATTTCCAGCCGATTTCGCCTTATAAATCTCCATCCGCTCTGCTGCCAGCAGATCTATAGGGATTGTACCTGCTATCACAAGTACGGCTGGGGCGGACACTGTACGATATGCCGACGCCATACGCAATGCAGCCGTTCTCTGTACCGATAAAAGTGAGTTTGCCCGCTTTTTAACATCTAGCGTTTCGGCCCAAATTTCGCTCCCATAGAGCATAATACTGTTTCCAACATCCATCAGGAGTCTCCGTCTCGCCGGTAGCGTGCCTCCAATATTCGCCTTTAATCTGCTGAGCTGTCCAACGATCTTCTGGGCTTTGTTAGCCGAGTCCTAAATCTGATACGAAAATGTTAGTCTGGGATCCAGCCTTATTCCGTATATTGAATGGAAAACTGCTTAAAAGCTCTGTCTCTAAAGGTGACTTCGGCAACAAGCCTTACGAAACCGTATATTGCCTGGTAAATTATTAAAAATCTCTAATAACTCCACAGTGTACGCCATAGTATACCTTTATATCATTAAGTAGGGTGCAGCAATGCTACTTAATTTATTACACGCGAGACTAACTTGCACTTTGAATAGATATATGGACCCCCATAACTTGTATATGTGTGTGCATATGTGTTAGAATGTGACCATCCTCTAACAACCAACAGCAACAACAGCAGCAGCAGCAGCAACATTACATCCATCCATCGTTTGTTTGTTTTTTTTTTAATGTTTGATCTAGTTTGCTTCTTCTTTTGCTCTTGTTGCTGTTGTTGTTGTATTACAAAGCAAATTACTAACGTTGCTGTCATTGCTACAATATTGTTGTAGTTGTAGTTGTAGTTGCTGTCTTTTATGGTTGTCATTTCGTGTATTAAGTGGTAGCCGATGAAATATGTTGGCAATAGATATACAAACATTCTTGCTGTTGTTGTTGTAGTTGTAGTTGCTGCTGCTGCTGCCGCTGCTGTTATTGTTATGGCAGTTGGCCATTTTATGCTGTTGGGGGACACAAAATCGATGCACGTGGAATTTAATGTCATTCGTTTGTGTCAAAATTGGCGGCACATTTGGTTTTGTTTTTTTTGTTCTCTTTGTTTAGCAACTCGATCGGTAAGTCGGACAAACGATAGACGACAAGTCGTATGTCCACTAATAATAGAAATCCAAACTAATGGATGGCAGACTGGCTAGCTACCAAAGCAAGGTGTTGTCCCCCATTATTGTAATGCAGCACATGCGCATATTTTTCCATTCCGACATATGGCACTCGTTTTAGAGGAAATCTTTAAAAAAAAGTTTTGTCTGTTTGTTTGCTTTTTGTTGTTGTTGTTGTTGGTAGGGTATGGTATGAGTATGGGTATGATGATGTATTAGTTGTGATTAGAATTGAGTGTATACGGCATACTGTAGCAAAGCATAGTTTAAGTTGCTCTGGTTCTTGCTGTTATTGTATCCCCAATCATTGCTTGGCTCACATTTCTTTATTGAATATAAGTGAACCTGGTAGTGGTTTAACCTCAGGCTATTAGAATTAACGAACGTCAGAGAAAAAATAAAAATTATACGAGATTTTTTTCGCGTTACATTTGAAGTATAAAGTTGCACTTTGCATGCATATTCATGCATATTCACGAATAAATTTTTTTTTTTGTTTAATTCCTGGCATATCCAGTAAAGCATGCCCGTAACTTAGCATCAAGTTTAATGATGACAAACTTTCGCTTGATTATTTAGTAGTTTTTGTAATTGATCAGCGCTTCTATTAATTGCTTCTGCTTTTGCTTTTTTTTCTTATAAAACTGCTCGCAAGTGTTATACGAAATGGTTCATTAGAGCGCACAAACATTCATTGTATATTCTTGGTGATCTTGGCGATAGAACCTGTTCAAGATGTTTAATTGTGGTTAATTTGTTTGAGTTTATACCGGCAAGCAACAAATTGTTCAGTTTCGGATTATAATAAGCTATACGGAATGGCGTTATAATGTTCTCATTGCTTACTTGTGCTATTCAACGGATTATAATTTATATTGACCAAGAAGTCGTAGAACAAATAAAATTTAAATTTTTTATAGAAAGCATCTGGTGAAGTGTACTGGCAACTTTACGTAGACAGACTGTACTAATTATATTATTACGTTTTTACCTTCTAGAAACGTTTAAAATTTACGTTGCAAATAAAATAAAAATAAATTTCTGTTTAGTGTGCTAGACTATTAGTGCGAGGGTCGTGGGTTCGATTCCCACCAGAGGCTCTGGTCTGTGACACTACATCGAGCACATGGTCAAAGTCACTCAGCTCGTATATAATTAGGATATAATTTGTAATTGTATTGTAATTAATAAATAAATAAATTTGTGTTTTGTTTTAATTAAAATTCTTTATTATTCGCACAATTATGTGTACCACTCTTCACAACTTTATATAAACAACAACAATTGCTTTTTTTGTTATTCCTTTGTTTACACCCTTTGCATAAACAATAACAATTACTAGACAATTGCTCGACTGATCTTTGTAACGGAGTTCTTCAAACCACGATTACTCTCTTCAAACACATCACGTCTTCACACAGGACTGACTAAACTTTTAGTAACTACGTTGCCTGCTTTGTCTTGCCTTTTATATGGCAAAGTAAACAGTCTGATGAAGCTTCTTGAAGGCGAATATTCGTGGCTTCGCCTTCTCGAGATCTCTATAAATGTAAACATTGTTGTTTCATTATTGTTGTTTATGTATTTTGTTTACATTTATTCTTGTAGTGTTTATTGTTGTATTTTTGTTTTCTTGTATACCATTTTTTTATGCTGATGTTTGTTGATATATTTTTGTTTACCATTTTTTTATACTGATGTTTGTTGTTATATTACGCAGTACGATAATTTGTAAACAGGTTTGTTTACAGCATTGTTTTGATTTTGTAGCTTTTGTTTATAATTTTAATATTAAGCGATGTAAAAGCAAATCAACAGTATCTTAATTTTTTTTCATTTTCGTAACCATATGCATGTGGTTTTGAGATGTCAGTGAACTTGTTAGAAGACAATTTTTGTTCGGAATTAATTCTATATTTTGGAGCAGATCATTTGGCCATCCACTACACCATTTTTTGTGGGGTTTCATAAAGTTGTCATTGTTAAAATACTAACAGAAACACATTCATACATGCAGACATACATAATTGGTTCTTACAGCCCTTCAGTCAAGATTACGACCTAGCTTCCCACACCACTTATGTTGTGTGCGTTAATTTTTTATACATGAGTGGAGCGACCTACAGTTTAAAGTCGATGCCTAGCGACAGATTTTTGAGCAACTTTTCATGCCAATTTTATTTTCTCTCAGAACTTTTTTAAAGAAATTGGATGAGAGGCAGTCGCCGAAGAAATCATTTTTTATATTTCGTTTTCTTGGAGATGTCTGGCCTGGAACCGTGAACGTATGTGCTAAGCCAACACGCTATCTAGTAGACTACAGAGGCTATTGGAAAAACTCTGCCAAAATTGAATTACAGTAATTTTTGGCCGATTTGATAAAACGAAGTGTCAATCTCTTCACAAGATAATGCACTTTCAGTATGTCATCACTTATTTTATATGTTTTAATAAAATTTTGCAATTAAGAATAGCTAAACTTGAAAAAATGAAAAAAAATCATATTTTCCAAGTTTACCTTATCAAAACTTCATAACATGTATGTTTGAACCATATGTTTATGTATTTGATGTCGCCATAGTTTAGTAGGTAGTGTGTTGGCTTATTAGACGTAAACCACGGGTTCGTATCCCAGGTCAGACATCAAAACGAAATATGCAAAAAAATATTTCTTTGGCGACTTCCTCTCAGCAGATTTCTGGCAAAAACTCTGAGAGTAAATAAAATTGCCATGAAAAAGTTTCCCAAAAATCTGTCGTTCGGAGTCGACGTTAAACTGTAGGTCCCGTCACTCTCGTATAAACTTAACGCACACAACATGTGTGTTGTGACTGAACGGTTGTAATGGCTAATTATGGATTATATATGTATATATATATGGATTTTGAAAATAGGTTAAAACATATTTGGATAATCAATAATTTTGTTTGAAAAGATCAAAAATATCGTTTCTGTCAAATAAAACAAGTTTGGAGGGTTCGAGAAATATAAAAAAAATATTTTTGAGTTCTATTCAACTTAGTGAATAACTTAGACTATGTAGTTCCTCGGGGTGTATTTTCACTGTCGCATCGTGTTATTGATCTGTTCTCTCCGCTGTCTTATATGAAAGCCCTTTTAAAAAAATGAGAAGTATTACACGAAGAATTCAACGTTAATGCTCCTAAGATTCTTGTTTTTGAATCTTCTGAATAAAATTGTAAATTACTTGCAATTATCCTTATTACCGTTGCAATTGCAAATATCGATCGAATGAATGAATGATTTAATATGAAATTTTATAATTTCAGTCTAGACAAACAATAGCAATTAAATTAGAAACTAGACTAACGTTTACCATTTCCTTCTAATTTTCCAAATTAATTTGCACAAGACCGGGCAAAAAAAAGAAGAAGAAAACAATTTATTTTTTTTTTTAACTCCGAAAGCTAAACAACTTTTAAAGAGCAATTTACGTGTAGAGAAATAGAAAAATGTTGTAAGATGTTCTCTAATATCCATAAATGTTGCAATTGATGTATTCAACAATAATTTTCATTTAAATATTAAACTATAATCATAAATTAAATAAAAACATTCACATGAATTTTTTTAATACTTACTTTGCATACGTACAATACGTACGTACGTTACTACCAATGAACAATGACAGATATTGGTGAAGAGAAAAAATAATTTCTTATAAATTAATGCAAAAAATAAAATATAATTTATTGGTACTTAACACCAGTATCGTCCTGACTGAAGGGTTGTAATGGCCAATTATGTATGTATGTACATATCTATATAAGACCTTTCCGAAAACTTGAAAAAAGAAAATTTACAATGATAAAGAGGTAATTATAATTCAAAAATCTCAAGACTGCCAAAAACATCGTAGATTCACTCCAAGGAGCAGAAAATTTCTTTTATGGGCATCATTTCGAAGCTGGTCAAAGTGATATTTAAAAATAAATAAAAAATGTTTATGTTTTATATTGAATATAATGCCAGTATCTGGTACATCCTTGATAGATATTGTTGGCGAATATCACACAATGAATTGTATTACATTCCATGCTTCAAAGTTACGGAACAAATCTGAATCTACCATCTCCTCGTAATCTAACCCAAAAAGGAAACATATTCCGCTCCTATCCAACTAAATATGAAAGAAATCACGGTAACAAAAATTTTAACTGCATAACCAGCAATAAACTTTAAAATAATGGTCTTCGTTAAAAATAAAAACAACGAAAACAATTTTTTGAAATCCACTTTTTATACGGGCACAAGCGCAAAGTCAAACATAAAAGTTGTAACAGGAGTTAATGTTACTGTTACTGCTGTTGTTGTTATTGTTATTGTTGTTTTTTCCCCTGTTTCTTTGGTCGTTAAAAGAAAAATGTGATCTCTTAAAAGTAATGAAATGTTCTCATTCCCCCTTCTATTGACTAACAACTACTGAAGATATTACGTCCTCCTTGGAATTTACTTTTGCATTTCACTTTACCTTCACCACCACCAGCGACAACTGGACATCACTTCAACATGGACATGGACATGGACGTGGATGTGGACGTGGATGTGGACGATATTACAAACAGCAGCAGCAACAGCTCCACTAAAAGTCATACCTATTCTTGTCGCTCTCTGAACAAGACTTTAACAACAAGTGAATGTAAAACGGCCATCAAATCAAATGCAATGACTTGACTCCAGAAACTCATCTCGGCAAATTCACCTGTTTATTCAATAATAAAAAAAAAACAAATGAAAACTGAAGAAAAAACTCTTCTCAGCTAATGAAAATCGCTACAATAACAACTATTGCAACCACAATACGTAGAATAAGACGAAGACAAATAAAATTATGAGTGCAATTCACTTTAAAATGGAAAAAAAAAATCTTCAAGTCTTTTCACAGTAAAAAAAAAGGATTTTATTTTACTAAGAAGACGACAAATATCACAAACAGCAAGGTAAAGAGCCAGAGTCCAGAGTCAGAGTGGAAAAAAAGTAAAAGCCAGAAATTCTTGAATTCCTGGCAATTGTTTATCTGGCACTTTGTTTTTCATTCTCGCTTTGGTTGCCATAGACCGGCCATATGGTTGTTTTTGCAATTGAAGGCTGCATTACACAACCATCAGCAGCAGGCGTCGTTGTTTTATAGAGCATTGAAGCAATGCTCTGCCACTTGCCTTCTGCATTTTCTGCATCACTTTAAATATGAAATTGTTTTAGTTTTTATACAAGAGCATCATGAAGCCTTCAAAAAGTGTGATTTGTGTGGTTGCGGTATTAATTTAACGCGTGCTATCCGGGACTTGTAATATTAGCGGTATTCATCGTTAATGTATTCCGTCTTTTTCTTCAGTCATTCAGATTCAAATGCTCACTGTGCAGACATTTTCGTACTGTCGGGGTCGATTATTTCCTAACAAAAGCGAAGACTGTAACGTTTACCAAATCAAATCAAAATCATAGAGACCATGTGAGAAAGTGTGGGTCATAGATACCGCAAGTCATTACCGAGTTGTCTAGTAGATAGTGTGTCGGCTTATTAGACGTAAAGCCACGGTTTAAACCCCAGGTCAGACATCAAAACGAAAATATGAAAAAAATATTTATTCGGTGACTTCCTCTCAGAAGATTTCTAGCAAAAACTGTGAGAGTAAATAAAATTGCAATGAAAAGTTTCTCAAAAATCTGTCGTTCGGAGTCGATTTTAATCTGTAGGTCCCGCCACTCATGTATAAAATTAACGCACACAAAGTAAGTGATGTGAGAAGCTAGGTCGTAATCCTAACTAAAAGCTTGTAATGACCAATTATGTATGGATGTACGTACGCGATTCATACTTATTTTGTGATTCTTATAAATGTTGAGTTATAGAGAGTCGAAATCAATCTTAACGTGTTGTGAAGTATGAATATGATGACTACTTCAAACTTTGGATATGAGTAGAGGTTCCATGATATTAAAATAAGTATGAATGCCTTAGGTTAGATTAGGTTAGTGTGGTAGCTTTATATCAAAAGCTCACTTGAGCACGCATAGCGGCCCGTTGTGGCGCCACAGGTGAACGCAGTCCCTGTACTGACCAAGTTCCTCCGAACAGAGGAGGGAGAAGTTGGTCAGCGCAAGGGCTGCACATTTAAAGCACGCTGGAAAACCAGCCAGAAAGTTTAATAAACGAGGCTATATCCTTGACATCAATGGACGATAGCTCCGTTAAGCTGACAAGGGCTAGAGAGCCAAATAACCTATATCTGCACCTCGCAAGAGATGGGCATTGACAGAGAAAGTTGATAACAGTCTCCTCTTCCTCAGCGGATCTGCATCCACGGCAGAAATCGTTAAATGATGGCCGCATTCTTTTCGCGTGTCTACCCATAACACAGTGACCTGTAAGCATAGACACTATGATCGAGATGATGTTACGACCAAGTCCAAGTAACTGTAACCTTCTATCCATTGAGGGCCAAGTGAGCCTAGCGGTGGAGCAGGACTCCTTATTGATCCAGGATAGTTTTGCATCCCGGAAGAATTTCCACGCGATAGCCAGTTTGAACGAGGTAAGTGACATTCCCAAGTTGATTGAAGAGGATTCCAGAAGAAGTGCGATAGCCCTGGCTAGTTCGTCTGCTCTGCAGTTTCCCGGAATGTCACAGTGTCCGGGGACTCAGATAAGTGTGACACTGAATCGACCAAAAAGAAGGTTGAGGCAGCGGCGGCATTCCCTGACGATCCTAGAATTATTCGCAACGTTCGGCACAGACTTTATCGCAGCCTGGCTATCAAAAAAGATTGAGATGCGGGTGAAAGGAACTCCGTATGCGAGGATCCATTGCGCGTCCCGGTAGATGGCCATTACCTCCGCCTGGAACACGCTGCAATAGTCCGGCAGCCGGAGTGAAATGTTCAATTCCAATCTCCCAGAATATGAATGCGTATAAGTAACAGAAATTATGAGTATGAGTAGAGGTTCCATGATATTAAAATAAGTATGAATGCGTATAAGTATCAGAAATTATGAGAATGATTCGATTCTACTCATCTTTTTGCATACTCGTTGCTGATCTCTGATGTGCATTTAAAGGGTTTATAATTTTCGTTACTACTGTGCTTTGATGGACATAGTATTCACGTTTGTTTCTTAAGTCTTTTGATTTTTTGCTAATAAATCCAGAAGAATAACTTTGTTTTGTTCTTGTTGTAGTTGTATTTTACAAAAATAAATTAAACAAAATGTTTTTTTTTTCAATTATCAAAAACTACAAATAAAAATGAAAAACTTAAAAATAACAATGAAGTTTAATTTAGTTTTTGACATGAATATTTTGTTTTCTTGATTTTAAAAATTCTTCCTGGCTGCTGATGTACTTGTTGTTGTTGTTGTGAAGTCTTGTAAATATCAAAAATTCCAGAAAAACTAAATTAAAAATTTTCATGAAGTTCTTGGTGTCTTTTAAAAAAAAATTATTTGAACAAAGTGCGAAAGATTTAACTACAAACTGTGTAGTACTCAAACATCACAACAAAACTAAAACAGATTTTGATCCAAATACAGTACAGTAAAAAAAAATGATGTTCATGCAAAAGTAAAGTGAATGCCCCTAATGAAATGGCATTGTTTTGGACAAATAACAAGAAAACCCATAACAATATAAATACGCTGTACTTGGCCGATTGATCTTTGTTCTGTGGATCCATAACAATTCCTCCTCTGCTGTTGGTTACTTTCTACGCCTGATAAAATTCTAGATGCTGCTGCTGTTGCGATCGTCTTACTGCCTGTCGTCGTTCTGTTATGACAGGCGAAAACGAAATTATTGGAATCTGCATATCCATTGGCGCTTTCGTTTAAACTCACTACTGGCTTGAATGACTATTTTACTGCTGCATGGCTTGGGCTGAGATGTCTAACCAACTGACTAACTCGATATTATGCTTCATCTGGCTGTTTTCATATTGTTCTAGTTTTCTGTTAGCAATGCAAGGAACCATCAGCAAATATGTTGCATGTATGGCAGGCATGTTGTTGCTGATGTTATAGTTTGGTTGGTTTGTTTTTTGTTCCACATGTTTTACTGTTACTCGAACAATTCTTAAAATCTTCATAAATATTGTAAAATTTACAATTGTTTTTGTTGTACTTCTACAGTTGCATTGTAAGTATTTCTCTGGAAAAAAAAGAGCACAACATATTTCCACAAGTTCTACTTTCTCAATAATCTGCGGCCGATTGTGGCATATGTATGATTGCTTATATGCTTATAAACTTGCCACATTGTTAAGTGAAATAAAGCATAAAAGAAATACATTTAAATAGTTCGGAATAACAGCATATGTATGCAACAAAAGTTTACTAATTTTATTTCTATGAGTGTAAACATACAAACAGTTTTTCATTTGCATTGACTGTTGTGTTGTCAAATACAAAAAAGTGTCAGCTTAAGTGTTTCTCTATTGACATGTTTAGGTGTTCAGATTGTAAGCGATAAATGAAAATTGATTATGAATTGATTAAAATATGCTGCAAAGACTTATTTTTACACACACACATTCACTTTGATTTTTTTTCGAATTGAATTGTACGCACAGCGACATTTGTTGAAATCAACTTCCATGCGAACAGGTAAAATCGTTTTCTAATTGAATTTGTCTTTGGGAGTGTGATTTTAAAAAGGCGGACTGATAAGACCAGCGGAAAAAATGTCTCTGTGAGATGACAAATTTATTATGAATAAACATTTTCTTCCAACTCTGTCTCTCTCTCTCTCTCTCTCTTTATGTTTGAATATCTTTTTCTGTATACAAAAGTGTTCAATTTTATTTCAAGAGGCAATGCGTTTCTTTATACAATTTCTGAACACCTAACAGGCAATGTTAAATGGACCATACAAAAAGGAAAAACCTTGTTAGACCTGTTTCATAAATTTTGCGATGCACTATAAAGAGAAATTAGTTTTTATTTAAGTGCTTCAGGACAACGTATAACAAATTTAAAAATCAATCAACAAATTTATATTAAAAATATCTCACATGCAAGGCACTTTCAAAAATTTAGGAGCCTTAGACCGAGCGTGATGAAATGAATTGATGAATTGTTTGATTGATACCATTGATGCATTGTATAGTATTAAAGTCAAGGAGCAACAAGAACATTCTCTCTAAAGTACACAGATGCCTCAAGTGCCAGTACAAGCACTCCTAAGACGGCAATGATTGTCAGTCTTCTTTTACTCTCAATGGAGGAATATTTGTAGAAGATGGCTGCTGGTAGCCTCTTTAGACTGAATGAATTAGATCTAGAGTCTTCCTATTGGGGTTAGTCACTCGGAGCTGCTGATGGAGTACAAGAGACCGTGTCAAGTTATTTAGACTGTCGGAAAACAAAAGTTCCTTTCTGTGATACACAGAATATGACAACACATGATTTGAAATTCTGGATAAGTTCAGGTAAACCCATTGATGATGCTGTGTTGACTATGTAGGGTCCAAAAAGAGAGATAGGGATGGAAGCAAAGGCCTTTGTTTTTGAGATAAATGTCAGGAATTCATATTGGCTTTCAGCGGAATGTAGTGGCTCTCAGATGAAGGATCTAGGCGTCGTTAAGAGCACGGCACTAGTCAGAAAACATACAACGGCGTGCTCAAGAGTCACCAGTCATGGGGATAATCAGGCAACACAGAAGGCTTTGAGAAAAAAAAATAAAAAGCTGATAAGCGGCTTTATATCAGGTTATCAAATTAGGTAACGCTGGGTTCTATATTAATATGAAGTTTCTGATGAAGAAGTTGAGGATGAAGTGGTAAGATCAGGCTCATCTTTAGAAGATCCCACAGAAGAGGTTTCGTCTTCTTCCGGCTTGGAATTATTGAGGTAAAATTTGATTTATTTACAAATCGTAAATAGAGATGTAGAGCGGACTGTGGGTTTGCAAGAGCCATAAGGCCAAAGCTTAACCTACAGTTACAAAACTAGAAGAAGCTGTGGGTCATATTTTAATATCACTGTCTTTATATACACCACTGAAAGGCAGAGATGGTAAGGCTAGTCAATTTATTGAGAAACTAGACGATCTAATGAAATGCAAGTTTGAGAATCTAACAGCGTTTACAAGCTGGATGACCTGGTTAGGGGGTTATCTTTAGAAGAACAATTTCTCTATCATTTGGAAGCATAATGTTTAGTTGTTATTTTTAATTTTGTTTCTTTCTTTTCTTCGTTTCGTAACCCTTTTTTCTCTTTGTCTTCATTATTATGCTTTTCTATGAAACTGTGAATTTGACTTCAAGCATGATTGATGCGTTTTTTAAAACCTTACAATACGATTGATTAAGCTTGCTTGTCCCAACCTTAGATTAGATTTGTGAAGATAAAATTTGTGAATCTTGATTTCGCCATAGTCCAGTATGTAGTGTGTTGGCTTATTAGACGTGAGGCCTCGGTTCAAACTCCACGTCAGACATTTCGAACGAAACGAATTTATGAAAAAAAAATATTTCTTCGGCGACTTTCTCTCAGCAGATTTCAGGCAAAAACTCTGAGTGTAAATAAAATTGCCATGAAAATGTTTCTTAAAAATTTGTCATTCGGAGGCGACTTTCAACTTTAGGTCCCACAATATAAGTGGTATGAGAAGCTAGGTCGTAATCCTGACTGAAGGATTGTAATGACCAATTATGCATGTAATAAATTCCGAGTGCTTAAGACTTCATCTGTTCTGTGGTTTTTTCTTTTTTTACTGTCCCAGGAATAAGTGCAACCAGAGGCCAGTGTCCCGGTATGGGGATCCTTGTTCTGTACGTATCTACATCGGCCTCTCAGCGAATGCTTTCATTGCCCAATTTTTCTTATGCAATTGAGTGGAAAATTCATGACTACAGAATTTATTAATAGAACGTACATATCTATTAAAACGCGTTTTGAATATAAATCAAACTATCATAAAATTTTCCCGGATGACTAAGAGATATCAAACAGGGCTTTTAATTATATAACGAATAGGAATAACGGTTTTACAATGGGACCTTATAGGACTCAAGTCAGCAATGTCCATTGAGACGGCTTCCAATTCAGGCTAATCTAACCTACTGCGACACTCGTGCGTTAAATAAGTAAAAGCCTTTCCTCTTTGTCTAGAAAACTTTGGAAACTTTTTTCTGTCCTGCATGTCACTTGATAATTAAATTCCAATTCTTTCGTTTCGTTTGATAAAGAGTCAACGAATTTCATATATGTACTTTACTGGACCTGATAATATTTCAAAATACTCCCGAAAAATGTAGTCTTTTAACTAAAATTTATTTTTTTTTGTAATCGATAGTTTTAAAAATATCGTAGTATTATGAATTATCGATATTTTTATTAAAAAAATTAATTTTTAACTGAAATAAATGAAACGATTTTTAATTAGTGCTTCCACAACAACATTCCGACGTGAATACAGAAACATTAGACAAGTTGTACCAACAACCTCGAATACAACAACGTCAGACAGATAGACAGACAATTGAATGACTAGATAATATTTGGATAATCGAATGCTTGAGCTACTCTTTTAACTATGTTTTCTAATCAAAAACAACAAAAACAAAAAAAATCCGAATGTTTATAAGCCAACAGTAACAATTTGTGGCGCCAATATGCATAAAACAGAATTTAAATGGATTAGCACTGCAGGTGGTTTTCATATTTTTTTTTTTTGTTTTTTTTTCTATCAAAATTATGATTTCGTTTGATTTTATTTTTAAAAACAAAAATATGAATTTTGAAATTTATAATTTGAAATTTACACTTGACGTTAAAACGTTAAAACGCAACTACAACAGTCGCTGGTGTTGAGACTGTAGCTAGCTGGACGTATGCTACACAATTTGCCGATCGTGGAATAGGAAAATGAGAATGAAAAATTTATTATGATTCCAATCTGGCCAATACAAATCAGTTAGAAAGAGATCATCATTTCATACCGATATAAACGGTGACAATTTCTTTTTACTTAAACGATAATCACCACAAGCTCTATTGGCTATTGGCCACCAACTGTGTTGCTCTTACATTGCTCGTTGAGCATGTACGACTACAAAACGGCAAATTTTTATTTTCAAATTGCACTACGATAGGTTTTAGTGGTTTATAGATATCGTGTGTTACGTAATCGTTAAACGATTATAACAGTTAAGTTTGTTTTTTATTATTATACACACCGACGTGGAAACAATACTTCTCTACTCAACTACGAGGCGATAACTACACCAATTCCGCCTCTAGAGATGGTGATGCATCGAACCCTATGAAGAGACTTAAATCGCGAACAATAAAGTTACGGACTCTGATGGCGGAGGTAATGAGCTGGTAGGGTTTATGCACCTGCTTATTTACAAAATATGTCTAGAGGAAAGTATGCCCAAAGATTAGAAACTCAGTGTGCTCTGTGCTGTCCTAAAAAGGTAGATCTTTCAAGTTGAGCCAACTGCAGGGGTATAAGCCTACTCCCTATCGCATAGAAGATTCTTATGAGTCTATTGTGCGAACGACTGAAGCCGCTCTTTAAAACACTGATTGGACCTTATAAGTGCGACTTCAGACTTCCACTATGGACCAGACCTGCACATTATGTCTTATCATGGAGAAGACACAAGCAAGTCGACACACACTTTCATTTTGTCGACTATAAGGCAGCCTTCGATAGCCCTATAAAGAATCGTGTATATGCCACAATCTCTGAGCTCGACATTCCTACTAAGCTGAAAAACCTATACAGAACGAAGTTGAGCACCTTCTGCAGCTCCGTCAAGGCAGGAATACTGAGCTCTCCGAACCCATTGATACCGTGTGAGTTTTCAGACAAGCCGAGCCCTCATCATGCGACCTCTTCAACTACATCATGAAGAGCACGCTGCAGTAGGCGGAAGTGCATCGCGATGAACTATTTGCCACAAAATGTAGTCAGCTCCATGCTTACGCTAATGACATTGTCATCGTAGATTGGTCTGGCAGTAAATGAGGGCAAAACAAAGTGTACGTTGTCAACAAGTTGGGAGTTGTGACGTATTGGATTCCAGATTATGGCCGCTAACTGTACTTTCGATTCTGTCAGTGAATTCGTAAAAATGATGTCAATCTGGTGATTAAACGCATGATCACACTACGCAACGGGCGCTATTATCCTCTCAATAGACAATAGCGCAGCAGACACCTCTCTCGTACAACGAAAATTATACTCTACAAGTCGCTCATCCTCCCCGTGCTTCTTGAAGGCGCAAAAGCATGAACACTATTAAGCACTGATGCAGCAGCCTTGAGAGAATTCGAGAGTGAAGTCGTACGTAAAATCTTCGTTCTAGTACGAGTAGGTGGAGATTTTTGCGTTCGATCCAATAATGAGCTGTATAAGCTCCTCAACGATATGGAAGTTGTGCAGCGCATTAAAATCCAGCGGCAGCACTGGCTCGGCCATATCGTTCGTATGGAATAGGATATTCTGGCGAGATGGGTATTTGATTTGGTGATTAACGGAAGTTGGCGAAGAGAACGAACTTGTCTGCGTTGAAGAGACCAAATTGAAGAAACGATGAAATCGCTTAGGGTGACCAAGTGGCGAATGCGCACAAGACGCAGGGGCGACTGGAAAGACGAGTTAAGGCCGATTGATAAACGGGTTGTTAATGGGCTATAACCAGCGACATCAACAATTTTACCTAAAAATGTTTAACAAAATGTTTCTCGTCAATAGTGTGTCGGCTTATTAAACGTAAGGCGACGGTTCAAACCCCAAGTCAGACATCAAAACGAAATTACGAAAGAAATATTTTTCGTATATTATATTTCGGCGATTGCCTCTCAGCAGATTTCTGGCAAAATCTATGAGATCAAATAAAATTGTCATGTAGAGCTTTACAAAAATCTGTCTTTCGGAGTCGACATTAAACTGTAGGTCCTGGTACTCATGTATAAAATTAACGCACACGACATGAGTGGTGTGAGAAGCTAGGTCGTAATTCTGACTGAAGGGTGGTAATGACCAATTATATATGTATGTATGTATGTATGTGTGAAAAATATATTAAAGTTGAATGAATACCATACCATTTTATAATATCTTATATGAACACTTGGTAGGGTATTTCTATATCAACATTGCCTTACACCAGCTAGAGTCTAAATTAATTCCATTAGAAAATTTACTACTGTACGGTCTCTATGAATAATTTGCCTTTTTAAGCTTTTTTAATTAATTTCTAAGTCTTAAATATGAGTCCATAGAGCAAACGTAAGACCGGCAATATCTCCTCCACTGATTCCAGTGATTGTGGACAAAACTTCTTTTTTTTTTTAATTGGAATTAAAAAGAAAGAAGAAAAAAAACGTTTTTTGTATGTAGAATTTGAATTTAAAACACAATTAATGAAAATCTCACCAGACTAAATGTCATGATTTTATCAGAATGCAATTAATGAAATTGTTTTCTAATTTCTTTAATAACAAAATTATGTTAAATGTTCACCAAAAAGAGGAAAAACAAAAAAAAAACAAAAAACTTTTATTTATAAATTTAAACAATATTATGAGCACGAGCAGAGAAATCTGTCTCCAATGGTTGCGGATGTTAAAAACCGATTTTTCTTTATACACAACAAGTTGCCCATTTGCCTCATGTGAGGAAAGAGGGAAAGGAAAGAAAGAAACAAACTTTGTTTATTGATTTTAAAAATTGATTTTAAAAACAAACTTTGTTTATCTATTGAGATGATCTGATTTAAATTTTTATTTTACAAGTGTTCACACAATATTTAGAAACGCATTCTATCGTATTTTGATTCTGTTATGCACCTCTGCTCCACAAGAAGCAACACTAGCTATGTAGCTATGGTAGACAATGGCGACAATCTGTCAATCTGCGTCTCTGACTACTGTGTGCATGTGTATGGGTTGTTTAACGACAGTTTAAATGTCCGTTTAAAATGTTGATTTTTTTGTTTTCGTTTGTTTTTCGTTTGTTTCTATTTTTTCTGGTCCAAAATCATAATTCGTCGGTTTATGGCCAATGGTTGAGCATTTTTAATTTTTATTAAATGTTTTAATAATTTTTGTTGTTGTTTTTTCTTTCTTCTCATTCTGTTTGTTAATCATCAGAATGGCTCTATTCACACGAGAACAATAGTGTTGGCGTAAAATGATAGTTTATGGGCAGCAAGAGGAATGAAGAGAATGGTTTTTCGGTGGCGTAAAGTTACCACCAGCTACAACCCCCCATTACCAGCACAAAACTAATACATGCACAATTTTGAACATCAAATGAATGCAAAAGCACTAATACATATAAAGTGGCCGTGCTTACAGGTCATTGCGTCATGGGTAGACACGCAGAAAGAATGAGACTCCCTTTCAACGACTTCTGCCGTGGATGCAGGTCCGCTGAGGAAATGGAGACTGTTGTTCACTTTCTTTGTCAGTGCCCGTCTCTTGCTAGGTGTAGATATAGGTTATTTGGCTCCCCATTCCTTGTGAGCTTAACGGAGCTATCATCTATTGATATCAAGGATATAGCTTCGTTTATCAAACTCTCTGGCTGGTTTTCCAGTGCGATGTAGTCGTGCTTTGGTTGTACAGCCCTTGCGCTGACCAACTTCTTCCTTTTCCCTGATTTTGGTGGAACTTGGTTAGTACAGGGACTGCGTTCACCCGTGGCATCACAACGGGCCGCTATGCGTGCTCAAGTGAGCTTTGAGATATCAGAGCTACCACTCCGACCTGACCTGACCTGAATACATACAAAGTTGTGTATACGTACATATACATTTCATGTCAAACTAATATTCATCCCGTGTAATTTGAAAAGAACAAAAATTGTGCGACTAAAAATTGTTCTCGTGTGAATAGAGCCAATGAGAATAAAAATGGTTTTTATTTGAATTTTCTCATTTATCCACCAACTAACTGACCAACTGAACAACCAAACGATCTGATAAGCAGCAATTTACTTTACATACTTAATTGTTGACAATCGATTGTTGTCTTATCTCTCTCTCTCTCTGGTTACACGCATTCCTTACATCGTTCTAATTACGAAAGTTTTGACAACTGCCACTTTCGTTGGGCGTTCGGATACTTGTTCATCCAGCTTAGTTCAAATGTTCTTCTTATCTTTTTGATAATTCAAGCGTTTATAATTGATTTTTATTATCGATAACAGAAAATGAAGAGAATTCTTTATTGTTTTCTGAACAATTTTTCATTAATTGACTAGAGTTCTTGTGGAAAGCCAATAACAAACATAATAATCACTGAACAAGAACAAGTAAATTAAAAACATTTTAAAAAAATCTAAAAAAAAATTATTGAATCTATATTTTCAATTGAGTTTTTAATAATTTTTAACACACACTAATGTTTATCGCGAAGAAATCAATTGGTCCTTTCGACCAGTGCAATTTTCTTTTTTACTAATTTATACCATAAATCTGGCCATATGGTTTCAATGGTGGTTTGAATCAGAGATCAGCAATGAATCGTTTTTTCGCTACTCATAAGTACTCATGAAATTTTGAGTATGAGTGAGTCAACAGTATTGAAATTCAACCACTCTGATATATTCGTACTCATTACAACATTGATTTATAAGTACAGGTTGCAATGAGTATGAGTACAACGTTGATATCAAACTCATACCATTCGAAATATGTTTGATTCATACGCCTACTCATTCAGATTCATAAATTTAGAAAAATACTTATAATACTTATAAATGATTCGAGTGATTCGAATCATTCATCAAAATTTAAAGTCATAGTTGTTGTTGCATTTACAAACAAAGAAGAAAGAAAAGACAAAGACAGCAAGCAAAGCAAACACACAACCTTCAAGTGAGTATTGTAGTTTACGTACGCGAATCATACTTATTTTGTGATTCTTGTAAATGTTGAGTAAAGGAGAGTCGAAATCAACAACATCATGCGTATTGTTTTAAGTATGAGTACGATGAGTACTTCAAACTTTGAATATGAGTGGTATGAGTATGATATTAGAATAAGTATGAATGCGTATAAGTATCAGAAATTACGAGTATGATTCGAATCTACTCATCGTTTTGAATAATCATTGCTGATCTCTGGTTTCAATACTAGCGTAAAATGCTTCAAGAGTGCTATTTTGTCCACATAAACCAATAACATAACCCGCTATTTATGAAAAGTCAGTCAACATATCTCGCCCATCATTCACCGTAAACGCAGTTTCTTGCTCATTTCATAAGAAATAAGTATCGATGATTTCTTCATCAGCGTAAGAAACCGCAGAAAACTGTCTATTTTAATGGACAATTTTATTTACACTCAGAGTATTTACATTTCGTTGTGTTCAAGATGTCTGAGCAAGGCTTTGATCCACGGACTTGCTTACTAAGCCCACTAGTAAAAAAAACCTTCGCAATGGGCAGTTCACCTAAAACTAATTGAACCCAATATGCACCCCAAAAAAGTACTTTTAAGGTATCCACTTAGCTGCAGAAGACCTGGTTAGACTTGGTAATAGATGATGCCCAAAAACTAAGGATAGCTAATTGGGAAATAAGAGCCCAAAACAAAGATGCAGAAAAAAAATTATCAATCAAACTGAATATATTACAACATAATCTGTCACAACAACCACAAAGAGTGTGTTTTGAAATCACATTTTCACAATATCGATGGACGTTCGAAGGTTCTGAGCATAGTTGTTCTTGGCAAACGTCTTTTCAGAAGACGCCGTAGTCTAGTAGGTAGTAAGTTGCCTATTTAGACGAGAGCCCGTGGTTCAACCCCCAGCTCAGATATCTGGAAGGAAACGAAATATAATATTTCTTTGGTGACTTTTTTTTTATTTTTATTTACTAAATTTTTTTATTCATTAAATTATGTATAAAGCCTCAGCGTCCAATGGACATTTTTGTTGCTTCATCTCAGCAGTTTTCTGGCAAAAACTCTGGGAATAAACAAAATTTCCATGAAAAGTTTCCCAAGAATCTATCCTTCAGAGTCTACGTTAAACTGTAGGTTGTAGTCCTAACTAAAGTGTTGTAATGACCAATTAAGTAAGTAAGCAAACGTCTTTTCATTACTATTGAAAATCAGATATGATAGGACCTATGTATTCACTTTTCAGCCTAGGAATATCAAGTAATCTAGAGGCACTTAAAATAGCTTCCTTCACGATATTGAACGAAAGCGGTGGAATAACTAACCTCATCTCTATTGCATCAGTCGAACTTGTTGTTGCGGTGCCTCAGTGAAGGCAACATATGTAGGTGGTTCGTTTCAGCTTCCACAAAACATTCCTACCTTTGATTTCCATAATTTTTGACCAAAAGACCAGGAATTTCACCAAAGTTTTTTAACAACCAATGGTTGCAGTGCCTATCTCATATCTCTCACTAGACTCCATGATAATCTATGTACATACATACATAACATAATTGGTCATTACAACCCTCCAGTCATAATTAAGATGTAGCTCCTCGCACCACTTATGTTGTGTGTGCTAATTTTATACATGACCTACAGTTTAAAGTCGACTCCGAACAACAGATTTTTTTGGAGAAGCTTTACATGGCAATATTTCATTTACTCTCAGAGTTTTTGCCAGTAATCTGCTGAGAAGCAGTCGCCGAAGAAATATTTTCATATTTTCGTTTTGATGTCTGACCTGGGATTCGAACTCGGGCCTTCAGTCTAATAAGCCAACACACTACCTACTAGACTACGGCGACTTCGTATGTATGTATGTATTGTTACGAAAATTAAAGATCTAGATACTGGTGTTTTGTTTTTGCATTGCTTTACATTACAATTATAAACAAAAGCTACAAAAACAAAACAATGCAGTAAACAAACCTGTTTACAAATTACCATACTGCTTCATATAACAACAAACACCAGCATAAAAAAATTTTAAACAAGTAAACAAAAATAAATAACAAACATAAACAACGATGTTTACATTTATAGAGATTTCGAGAAGGCCAAGTCATGAACGTTCGGCTTCAAAAATATTCATCAAACTGTCTACCCTGCTGTATAAAAGGGAAGACGAGTGATTTAGTCAAGAGGATAGAATAGAATGAAGATAAAAAATGGTAAACAAGTAAACAAAAATACAACAGCAAGCACTACAAGAGCAGCACTACAAGAATAAATGTAAACAAACAACAATAATGAACGTAAAAAATGATGTTTACATTTATAGAGATCTCGAGAAGCCGAAGTCGCGAACATTCGCCTTCAAGAACATTCATCAGACTGTTTACCCTGTCATATAAAATGCAAGACAAAGCAGGCGAGTGACTTAGTGAAGTTCAGTCAGTCTTGTTTAAAGACGCGGTGCGTTTAAAGAAAGTAATCGTGGTTTAAAGATCTCCATTACAAAGATCTGTCGAATAATTGTCTAGTAATTGTTATTGTTTATGCAACGTGTTTATGTCTAACTAGCGATACTTCCCATCCCTGGTAACATAAACAGGATTGTTTAAATGATGATGATGGTCAACAGAGGGCGCTGTGATCTTAGAATAAGAGCTTTTGTATATAAACATTTTAATGTTATTAAATGTTTAGTCTTTACAATTTTTTTATTATTCATTCGTTGATTGGATCCATAAGGATCAGTAATTTTAAATAGTTGACTTTTTTTATAATTTTATTTTTAAGGCATTCGGCCGTTTTATTTTAATATTTTATTTTTGTGAAAAATAGTATAGAGTTATAGTATCTGGAAACTTTAGGGAAAAAACAAATATAATTTTGTTGTGAAATAAAAAGTGTGTAACAAAAACTACAAAAAAAAGAAAGTGATATTTGTTAGATTTTTTGTTTTTGGTGCTTGAAGTCCTACATATATGTAATATTTGCCTTTTTTGTAGTGGCCCATAATCCCAATCGGAGGAACTGACGACTTATTTTTTTGTGTTTGTTCATCCCCCATACAGTCCACAAACGAACACAAAGGGTATGAACAGAGGAATAATAAACAAAACAATGTAAACAGAGGAATAACAAAGAAAAGCAATTGTTGTTGTTTACATCAAGTTGTGAACAGTGGCACACAGAATTGTGCGAATAATAAAGAATTTTAATTAAAACTAAACACAAATTTATTTTTATTTCATTTGCAATCTACGAGCTCATATTTTAAACGTTTTTAAAAGGTAAAAACTTAACACTATTTTAATTCGAGTTAAATTTTAGCACATTATAGTGAAATGTTAAGTCTCAAATTTTAATTGAATTTTCAAGGACAAAACAATTGACTTTATTTAGACAAGAGAACGAGTTTTCTAAATTGTCCAGCGAAAAACAACCAACCAACCAAACATAATCAACATCTATTGTTGTACTATGTAACCATTGTCGTATTCATAAATTTATAATTTCAGGGTACAAAAGAGTTCGCGGTTAATTTTTTTAAGAGGCGCAGAAAACCTCAACATCGCAAACAACGCAAACATCACAGTTTATCTTGAGGTTTGTAACAGTTTTGTTCGTGTGTTATTTTATTGCTGCAGTACTGCAGTACTTTCAAGGAGGTGGACAAAACAAACAAAAAAAAAAGAAGGAAGTTGAACAGATTTAGTCAGTCAGTCAGTATGTCTGTCAGTTGTGTTTTTGGTACGCATACAGCTCATGCGTATCGGTGTGGTTGCGTATCTGTAAGCGAAAGCCCATCTTTATTTGGCTTAAAGAAGTTGAATGATGTTGAGGCGAGATGTTGTTTAAAATGAAATGCACTTTAGGATGCACCTTAGTTTTGTTTTTAACTTGTTGTTGTTGTTGTACTTATGTTTTTTGTATTCACATGCATTCATACAAACAAATTTTCTTGCTTTCATTCATTCATTTATTCATTCATTCATGCATGTATTGTTGTCGACAATACATAGATTTGGATTATGGTTTGTGTTTATGTTGTTGTTGTTGTTGCTGTTGTTGTTGTTATTTGTTAATGTTTTGTTGTAGTTTATGAATCAGCTAAAAGATACGAACATACAAAAAGTCTTGTAATGCTGTTGTTGTATTCCTTTTCTCTCTATTGTTGTTGTTGTCATTTAATGTGGCTTTTGTTTAAGATGATTATGTTGATGATTTCTGGTTGGCATTATTGTTGTTGTTGTTATTATTATTATTGCCAAACTTTACGGTTGACTAAAAAGGTTAAAACTTCATGTAAACAGCAACAATACTAATATCCTGTAGAATAGAATAGAAAATGCCAAACCAAGAAAGTCCAACAGAGAGAGAGGGAGATAGACACACAAAGACAGAATAGACTGCCACAGATAGAAATCAACATATGCAACAGACATCAGACCAAACGCACATGATGAAATTGTTGTCAGCCTATGTAGAAAGAACTGAGAATATTACACTCGAAAAATATTATGGTATGGACCAGAGATCAGCAATGAATCGTTTTTCGCCACTCATAAGCACTTATGAAATTTTGAATATAAGTGAGTCAACAATATTGAAATTGAACTATGTACTCTGATTCATTCATACTCACTACAACGTTGATTTATAAGTACTGGTTGCAATAAGTATGCGTACAACGATGACATCAAACTCATAACATTCGAAATATGTTTGATTCATAAGCCTACTCATTTAGATTCATAAATTTAGAAAAATACTTATAATACTTATAAATGATTCGAGTGACTCGAATCATTCACCAAAATTTACAGTCTTAGTTGTCGTTGCATTTACAAAAAAAAAACAAAATAGACACATAAGCAAAAAAGACAGAGCAGCATGTAGAGTAAACAAACAAACTTTTAGTGAGTATTTTAGTGTTCGTACGCAATTCATACTTATTTTGTCATTCTTGTAAATGTTGAATTATGGAGAGTCGAAATCAATAACATGTTGTTAAGTATGAATATGATGAGTACTTCAAACTTTGCATAGCAGTAGAGGTTCCATGATATTAAGATAAGTATGAATGCGTATAAGTATCAGAAATTATGAGTATGATTCGATTCTATCAATCTTTTTGAATACTCATTGTTGATCTCTGGTATGAACATGGCAAACGATCGTGTTAAGTAAATACTTCCATTTTTCCATTTCCATTTTCACTAAAAACTTGTTTCATAACTTTTTGCTTTAAGTGTACTTGTGAACACACGATAAATTTAATTTTTTTTTTTTTTTTTTGAGAAAAACAAAAATTTATTTCGAAACAAAATAATAATTTTTTTTATTTACTCCCAGTAAGTCACTTGATTTTACTAACTCGCACTCATTGAGCAAATGACAAGTTTATCTGAAACGCATATAGAAATGTCTATGCACTCTTATAATACCCTACACTTGACATACATATATCGTCTCTGACTTTTTTAAGGTAATTTCGATTTTTTTTAGATTTCTTAAACTATTACTTCAATCGATTGTGTTCCTTTTAAAAAGTTATTTACTTGTTCATACACTTTTAACATATTGTTACGTAAATGAAAAATCTAGATACTGGTGTTTTGTTTTTACATTGCTTTACATTAAAATTATAAACAAAAGCTACAAAAACAAAACAATGCAGTAAACAAACCTGTTTACAAATTATCGTACTGCTTAATAAAACAACAAACACTAGCATAAAAAAATGGTAAACAAGTAAACAAAAAATACACTAACAATGCTACAGTAATAAATGTAAAAAACAATCTTTACATTTATAGAGATTTCGAGAAGGCGAAGTCATGAACGTTTGAATTTTAATTAAAACTAAACACAAATTTATTTTTATTTTATTTTCAATTTACGAGCTCATATTTTAAATTTTTTTAAAAGGTAAAAACGTAAGAATATTCTTCAGTGTTTAGTAATTATAAGGTTAACTTCTAAAGTCCATCGCAGCTTCTCTGGGTGGAACGCATTCCGAATGTCCAATTTTCGATATAAGCGCAGTTTATAGCACCTCCTCGTGAGATGACCATGCCCTCAAATCGCTCGTCGAGAATATGCAATGTGGCATGAGCAGTGTGGTGTTCACATAATTGGCCATTACAAGCCTTCAGTCCGCTTCTCACATCACTTATATTGTGTATAATTTTACCATTTTCCCATTTTTAATACATGAGTGGCAAGACCTACAGTTCAAAGTCGACTCTGAACGAGTTTTTGCCAGAAATCTGCTGGAGAAGTGTGACCTGGAGTTTGAACCACCAGCCAACACACTACCTACTAAACTACGGCGGAATGGTATTAAAATTATCTAATTCAGGCCAAAAGAAGGCGGCGATCATTGACCTACAGTGCTTAAAAAATACCAAAAATCCACACCAAATAGTGACTTTTTGGGATGTATTGTATGCTTTTCAATCTAATTGAAATGGTATCGTCCCATGTGATTTGTTTTTTCACGTATCCATTTATACAGAAATGGCCCTCTTCGCTAAAAAAAAAGATTTTTTGATGAAATTTTAGGGTAATTGCCAACTGCTCCAGAGTCTATTCAACGAACTCACGTAATTACCCATGGTCGTTTACCTTCAGTTCATGGGTTAGTTGAATTTTCTATGAGAGTAAATAAAATTTCCATGCAAAGTTTCTCAAAAATCTGTAGTTCGGAGTCGACTTTAAACTGTAGGTCCCAGAAATCATGTATACAATTAACACCCGCAACGTAAGTAGTGTGAGAAGCTAGGTCATAATCTTGACCGAAGAGTTGCAATAATATATTTGATCTAGATATTTTATCTAGAGTTTGATCAAATATACTTTTAAGCTGAAAACTGCAAAGACAATGCAAAGACTTTTGTCAGAAAAACTTTTATTCGAATCGAATATAAAAAATTATTTCTAGAATATATATTAAATGGTTCTACGTTATATGTTAAGCACATGTACAGTTATACAAGTACTATATAACTATGGCATTTGCATTGCGTAGAGTGGAAATTGTTCAACAATCAAATGATTTGATGAGGCAACTAAGAAAAAAGCTACGTTTTTATTAAAGGTATGGATAGCTGTGCATATGCATATCACTGCGGTGTGTGTGTGTCTCATTACATGGACCAAACCTTAGTCTATTTCCGGTTGTTTATAAAAAAAAAAAACAACAACAACAACAGCAAAAAGATAAAAAGGTTTATCACAGCGTCGTCAATATTTTAAATTCAACTTCAACTCTGCGGCTGGCTGTGTGCCATTGCCAGCCACAGATGGTGTCTTTTTAAATTGAGCGCGAGAGGCTTCTTCAGTTAAAGATACAGAAGAACCATTATTTTCAACAGCAGATAGAGAAAAAACAAAACAAACAAAAATAAGAAACAAAACAATGATATACGATGAAGGAATCCTTTTAGCCAAAACAGATAAAGTTTTCTCTGAAAAGGTGCAGTACCGTGTATTCAAAATAAAATTTTAAATAATTTTTTCTCTTTTTTTTTTTGGGTTTGTTTGTTTGTAACATTTTACAGTTTTTATTTAATTTGTCCAGTGACTTTATTGTTTCATCATTTAATTTTAAATTCTCTTTATGACAACGAGAGAGTATATTTTGCTTCACTAAAATCTGTTTTTTTTTAGGAATCGACAACCAAAAGAAAAATGCCTTCAACCGCAAGATATTTAACTTGAAGATCAGCATCGTAAAAGTATGGCATACATACATATGTACATATCTATGTATGGCTATGTGAGGAAACAAATCTGACACAGTCATCTCAGCTGGTGGCTAAAAATAAAGGCGCGTGCTATGCTGTTTATTTTAATTGTTGTTGGTTGGTTGTTTTTGTTTTTTTTTTTTTTTTTTGTTATAGAATATTAAACAACAAAAAGAAAATGTAAAAACCACAACAACCACAAAATCATTTCATAGATACTCTTATACTCATACAAAACTAGCATTGGCATCATGCTTGCGTACCGGCATTAAGGCACAAGCCCAGTAACTCTACCATGTACATATGTACACGTATATGTATGTATGTCGAACGATCTGTAAGTGTTTCATTTAACAGTCCCGTAAAATATTGAATTCATGTGATTGTGTTGTTTTTATTTTCTTTTTTTTTAGTATGGAATTCGTAAATCCATAATTCATTCGTTTATAGTTTTTGGACAAGAAAATGTCATTATCTGTTGAAACAATTTTTTTTTTAGGACTTTATTAATGCTTCTTTATATCCGTTTTATTCCCCTACCCCCAGAGCTGTGCTCATAAAAGAAATTTTTATATTTTATTGCCAAGTTTTATTGGAATAGCCAGGACTTTAGCGTTAATTTAGTTCTATTAATTACAAGCTAGTTTTTAACAGCCATAATAAATACCAACTATGCAGTATTAAAACCAAAATCGAATGACAACATCTTCGCATTTAACACTATGTTTGTGAAAAATTTAAATTTAAAAACGAATTGAAAATAAATTTGGTTCCAATGAAATAAATTTTAACTACCCTGCTTCTCCTGGCGGCCACATGTCTCCACAATACTCGTTTGATGAATTTATCTGAATTTATTGACCAGGTTCTGTCGCAACAAGCCGGAAGCCGACAAGGACTTAAAAATGAGCCTTACATACCTCATTTAATTACTTACTTAATTGGTCTTTACACCCCTTAAGCCAGGATTACAACCTAGTTTCTCACACCACCCATGTAGTGTGTATATATTTTAACCATAAGTGGTGAGACCTACAGTTAAACATCGACTCTGTATGACAGTTTTGAGAAGAAGGAGGCATCGAAGGAAATATTTTTTTCGTTTTATTCAAAATATCTGATCTGGGATTTGAACCACGGACTCTCGTCAAATAAGCTTACGCATTACCTTCCGATTAATTATTTATATTTTACATTTTTCGTTGCTTTAAGGATCATATTCCTTATCTTCATATTATTTCATTGCTTAGTTTCAACTTCATTACATACATACATACATACATACATATGTACATAATTGATCATTACAACCCTCCAGTCATAATTACGACGTAGCTCCTCGCACCACTTATGCTGTGTGCGTTAATTTTATATATGAGCGGCGCAACCTACAGTTTAAAGTCGACTCCGAACGACAGATTTTTTTTGAGAAACTTTTCATGGCAATTTTATTTACACTTAGAGTTTTTGCCTGAAATCTCCTGAGATGAAGTCCCCGAAGAAATATTATTTCATACCTTGTTTTTTTGGAGATGTCTGACCTGAACCGTGCCCTCACGTCTAGTAAGCCAACAAACTACCAACTAGACTGCAATGACTTCAACTTCATTAATCCGATTTTTAGTCTACTATAGCAAGTTCGAGAATTACAGAGTTTCCAACTTTCGTTACATAAAAAAGATTTTCCTCTATGAAATGTATTGTGTTGTTCTTTTGAAAATAGTGCTCACTGAGTCACCATTATTTTTTAAGAGGTGGCGCTGAATGACTAAAATGCTCTCTGGGGGTAGGTAGCCTTCCCAGATGGATTATTTGAAGAAGAATTGATTTGTTTCAATTCAAAATTTCGAATACTAAGATAAAAATTTTTAATAAAAACTTTGCTAAATATAGAGATCCTAACAAGATTCTATGCATTCGTCTTCTGTCAACCTATAAATCTTCGTAAAATATTTTTACTGAAGAACTGGCACTTGTTTCAAATTGTACTTGGCATGTTAACGCAACTCACCTGTCATAAGCCTCAGCGTCATAGTATTCCAAACATCAGTATTGGCAGTATTGATGATTCTGTTGTTTTTAACAATTCGCAAAAGGGACTCCTACCACAAGAACGCCTGCAAAACACTCATGTAATTCAGCTGAATGAATGGAAGCGACATGGCGATTCACTTCAGAGACTATTATTGGTTAACTAAGGATAGGAACCCTACTTCTATTTAGCATGTTTAACATGTTTTCGATTAATCATACATACATACATACACAATTAGAAGTCGCCGTAGTCTTGTAGGTAGTGTGTTGGCTTATTAGACTAAAGGCCCGAGTTCAAACCCCAGGTCAGACATCGAAACGAAAATATGAAAATATGTACACAAATATGTACACATACATACATAATTGGTCAACAGAGGAGGAAATAATCGCCGCATGGAAGGACCAAATAGGGGAAATACAACCATCGGCTCTCAAGACGATCAGAAACGTTCCAGGAGGTACTAGGACGGCGATAATCGCAATACCTGCGAAGCTGGCCTGCAGAGCCGAGGAAATTGGCAAACTACGTGTAGGATGGACAGTTTGCCGTTTATTCAGGAAGTTGACCCCAAGGAGATGTTATAGGTGCTTGGATTATGGGCATGTAGCGGGAAGGTGCCGCAGTAACCACGACTGGTCCAAACACTGCTTCAAGTGCGGGGGGCAAGACCATCTTGCGAAGGCTTGTAGCCGTGACCCCCTTTGCCTTCTCTGTAGAGGCGACCAGGATGTTGACGCGAAACATATCACGGGAGGACCCAAGTGCCCACATTATCTGGCGGCACGACGAAGATTGGAGAACGCGGGTAAATGAGAGTCTTACAGTTGAACTTAAACCACTGTGAAGCGGCGCAGGAACTGCTGAAACAGACGGTGCGTGAGCAGACTTGGCAGTACTGAGCGAGCACTATAGAGCATCTGAAAACCAACGTTGGATTACCAGCGGGTGCAACAAAGCGTCGATATGGTCCTGCGGTAAATTCAAAGTGGGAAATGTCGACAAAAGGGGCGACTGCTTTGTGAAATGCTCCGTTAATGGGTACATTTCTTTAGCTGTTATCTTCCCCCTAGCTTGTCAATGGAGGACTTTAAACGCAGACTGGATGACATCGTTAAGGAAGCAAGGAACGTAAGACCTGTGGTAATTGCCAGGGATTTCAATGCTTGGGCTGTTGAATGGGGCTCGGCATACACTTATCCAAGAGGAGAATGCCTACTTGTCGCATTTGCAACGTTAGAGGTTGTTTTACTTAATCGTGGTGACAAGGATACATTTTCGAGAAATGGACGCTGCTCTAAAATTGACCTGACATTCGTCAGCGACTCCCTGGCGGCCTCATCTACCTGGATGGTGTCTGACATCTATACACATAGTGATCACCAGGCTATCATTTTTGAGATCCGGGAACGCTCTACGGAACGCAACGTTCCTACTGCACCGCCGAACCCTCTTTGGAAAGACTCCACCTTTGATAGGGAAACCTTTGTCCTCGCATTGGAGGACATTCGGTTATCCGGAAACGCGAATGACAAGGCGACGAAACTTATGCGCTCCATAACGGAGGCTTGCAACGCATCTATGGCAAGGAGGCGCCACATGCCTGGGAAGAAACACGTCTACTGGTGGAACGCGGATATAGCGAATCTAAGGCGGGAATGTAACCGCGCACGTCGGCTATTCCAAAGGGCCAGGGGTCGTGATGACTTCACGGAACTACGGGAAAGGTTTAGAAGGCTTAGGACCAATCTAAATGGAGCCATTGCGCACAGCAAGAGAAGATGCTACAGGGAAATGTGTGCCGATGTGGATGATAATCCCTGGGGAACTGGATATAAGGTGGTGATGAGAAAGCTGAACTGCTTCCGACCACCAGCAACAACGTGCGCAGCTAAGCTGCAATCAATCGTAGCGGACCTTTTTCCACGGAAGGCCGAAATCACATACTCCGTGCGGGACATGCGGTCACCGGAGGAAATCCCAGAAGTCAGCAGTCAGGAATTGGAGTCAGTCTGTAGAGAAATGAAACTTAATAAGGCACCGGGGATCGATGGGATCCCAAACATCGCGCTTAAGGCAGCTATTGAGAATAACACTGAGCTGTTTAGACAAGTGTTTGATGCTCATGGCAAATTTCGATTAATCATCATAAGAAATCATATGCTTTGACCTGTGTTCACAGAGGAAGGTTCCGAATTTTAGTTGAATTGTTTACGGTACTCATGCAAAAAAATTTAGTCAACAGAATTATAACATTTGTAGAGGCTGCAATGATGTTGACATGGATGAGAATATCATTTACTTTCTCTGACATTGTTCGGCATAATATGTAAACATGAAAACTTTCCAAAATACTGTGAGCGTCAAAAGAAAGTGTACAATTCAAAAAAATATACATTAATAAAATACCGTTAGTTTTTTCAAATTACTCGTATTTTATTGCCAGTTTTTAAAATTGAAACAATTAGAAAAAATTTGGAAATATTGTAAAATTTTTTCGGGCACTTTTCTTAACTGGAAAACTTGAGTTGAGATTGTTAGAATTTTATCCATAGTGTACACTTTCTTTTGACGCTCACTGTAGGTACTGTCTGGATAGCCTAGCTGATATAATGTCTATTTGCATGATTTCATCAGTCTGAGTTTTGTGGTAGAGTTAGTTCACTCCTCATAGAGGGCAACGAAAAGGCAAACGAACAGGCACGGAAGGGATCGGAGATGTTGGAGGAGTAGACAATAGAGGGGATATACGTGCCATGGAAGGGATCGAAGAGGCCTGAGGAAGAGGCGAAAGCGTGGATATATGGTTGTCCAACATACCTGGTTGCCAAATTTTAAAACTGCTGTGTCAAGCAGTGGACAGAAAGAAAACCAGGGATTTATTTGAATTCGACAAGAGAACTGGTATTCTAACGGGACTCTGCGCTATTAGTAATTTCGCCGACAAGATCGGTAGGTATAGGTATTGTAACGGGACACGGAACTATTAACAATTTCGCTGACAAGCTCGGTAGGAATAGGTATTGTAACGGGACACGGAGCTATTAACAATTTCGCTGAAAATCTCGGTCTGCCCCAACAGGATTACTGCAGAAGCTGCCATGATTTGGAGGAAACCGAATCAGTGCAACACCTTTTATGCGAGTGCACTTCTGAACTGCACTTCTGAACAGACGTCATCGGTTTTTGGGTCACAGAACGTCTCAAAATCTGGGCATGGCGGCAAACGTCTAACTAAGGGATCTAACCGGTTTAATTCGAAGCCACCCACATCTAACGGATCATGACAATGGGCCTGACCGTACACTGGGTAACACAATGGGCCAGCAAGCTACCCGCTAACCTAATCTAACCTATTATCTTTAGACTTTACTCTTTCAGCTCATTCCACGAAATATTCGTCCCGGCGTTTCTTTCTGCTATTCGCACCAAGTGGGGTTGGGGATGTATTCAGATATTTTGTGCCTGTCCGATAGGCATACTGAGAAATCTGAAATTGTAGAAGTTTTCTATAAACCTTTCGAATATCTTTAACAGGGAAGACATACCTATAATAAGTATTTTCTTCCTCTGTGGATATGATGAAATGATTATTTTAAAATCCTTTGCTTTCAAACATTTTTCTTAATTGTGGCCAGTCATTGCGCATGTAATAAAGCACAAAAAAAGAATTGGCACGCCACCTTAGGATATGTTTGGAACTCTACAAACGTATAAACCGTATACATATGTACATATGTCGATATTCTTAAAGAAAAAACTCGTATGTAAATTGTTACAAAATATTATGGAAAGAACTTAATCGCTAAATTTCGCTTCCAAACAACGGAAGTTGGATATTCTTTCAATTGAATTGTGAATTAAAAAAAAAAAAAATAATTCATTAAAAGCAAAAATATGAAATCGTGACTGTACAAGTGTCACTTGTAATAAAAGTGGAAATTATAAGCAATTTATATACTTACGTACATATGTATGTTTTTATACGCATGTGTACAAAGACAGAAAAGGAAATAATTTCCAAAGTATTAAGGGTACTACCTTAAGCCTGACTTACCTTTTTTCGAATGATAGAAAACCAGCAACAAATAGAAAACAAATGAGATTTTCATTTGAAATCACAGTTAATTTGAAAAGTATTCGAGCATTTTTAATCTTCATAAACCATCGACTTTTTACACCTTTTTCTGTTTTCAATGCCTACCCAAATGGCTTATTGCCATTGAAATTAATTTTCAAGAAAATTTATGAGAATATACTCATCACCGGCCGCCATAAGCTTAAGAGGAATATGAAAGAAAAAAAGAATTCATTTTAAAATAATTTCTTTAAAATATTGATACGATTATTATCGATTTCGGGTTGGGCATATCCGAATACAATATTTCTTTTATTTTCAACGCTCAAGTCTTTATTAAGAAGACAAACCCAAGGGAAGAATATTCTTTATAGTGATACTTGCATGCTAAACAAATATGGAGTAAATATGTATTTATTAGGCTGGGTTCAAAATAATTGTATTTTCAATTACTTTTTTCTTTTTGTTTTTATTCCTTTAACTTGGCGTTACCAGATTGATGTCTTCAACTTTTCTGTAGAGCTACGAAAATTATATGGAGATTGTTAAATCTCAGCAGATTTCTGGCAAAAACTCTGAGAGTAAATAAAATTATCATGAAAAGTTTGTCAAACTTAAATTTTAAACTGTAGGCCTCGCCACTAAAATTAACACACGCACAACATAAGTGGTGTGAGAAGGTAGGTCTTAATTCAAACTGAAGGGTTGTTATGACCATACCATCGCAATGATCAAAAAGTCACCACATATTTTTAACAGCTATCTTAGTCTTAGGGCCATTATTACAACTTCCTTTAAAGTTGGGTTTAGTCAAAGGTAACTTTAGCTAAACTGAAATTTAAGACACCTTTAACTTATTTTCGTTAGTACAACTTAATGATAAAATAAAGTTAAACTTTTTTCAAAAATATGGCAGTGCCGGAGCAATGTAGATAACACTGCTCAATTAAACAAGTTTTTTTTTAAACGTAGTGGCAACGACAGCCTTCGTTTTTTGTTGTATATGCTAATTTTGTTTATATTTGAAGTTGCCATATTGAAAATAATATATAAGTTTGGCAAGTTCTAACATAAACTTAACTTTAAAAGTTACCGGTAGGATGATCTTCTTCTTTAGCTTAACACCTACTTCTACCTTATTGTCCACTTATAATAATAAAAAAAACAATTTATCTGCCCCTTAAAATCCTCCCTTTAGTTAACTGCAAGTTGTAATAATGGCCCTTAATCTTCCACATATGCCCATTACTGTTTCAACACACGCATCCATATCTGAGGATAATACAGTTTTTGTCAGTATCCATTCAAGAACCCGATCAGATCAACTACAGACAAATATAAGTAAACCAGAGTTACCTCTCATTCGATAACATAATAGTCCATATGGGCCACCGAGTAAACTTGCCTGTGGACGGCAAGCTCTCCGCTAACCTAAACTTAGGTTAGTTGTGAAATGTGAAATGGCTACAAAAACAAAGAATTACAGTCCACATGAGCGTATGCAACCATATCATGTTTACACTTCAAAGGGCACATGCCCCCCCCCCCTTTTTCCTAAATTTACTTCACTTCTAAGGATTCTACACTCATAAGCCGTCACTCTTATTGGACACATTGCATGGGCTTATGAAGTCAATCTACAAACGACTTTAGATCTCCTACCAAAGACGCAATAAGCCTGCATTAAGGACAGGTCCGTAAAAAAGATTTTACGTACTTCAACATACACGAAATCGCCGGAGGTAGTGTATTGTTATATTTGATGCGAACACGTGGTTCGAACTTTCAAATTGAACACCCTAAACAAGTATTTCTTCAGTGACTTCTTCTGAGCAGTCTTCTGACAAAAACTCTGAAAGTAAATCATATTGTCATGAAAAGTTTCTCAAGACTTCTGAGTCGATAGTAAACTGTAGGTCCCACCAATCATGGATGAAATTAACACATATAACATAAGTGGTGTAGCAGCTACATCTTAATCCTGACTAAAGGGTTGTAAGTAAAGCCCATGATAAGGAAGACACTGACTCAAAGGAAGACACAGATGCCCTGGTTATCTTTTTAGGTATAGAGGAGGTCTTTGATAATGCCAAGTTAGAGTCCATTACAAACTTACTGACCAGATTGGATGTAGTAAGGGACATTTTTTGAACATTAATTAACATAGCGACGCAATTTGAGGGCACAAAAAGTCCAAATAAGGCTGAAAAAAGAAATTCCAATGGCTGGCTAATCCGCCTTCAACTCTTTGTTATATAGTCTATGTTTTAAACTGATAATGCGCAAGGCCAATACAAGCGTGCTGACCATATTGGATGTAGAATGGGACAGTTTTTGAACATTGGCTAACTTAGCGATACAATTTGAAAGCCCACCTAGCGTAACTAAGGCTGAAAAAATACATTGCAATGACTTACTAATCCGCCTTCAACTCTTTGTAACTCATGTTTTAAACTAAACTGGAAATATGGTAACCTTCAAATTATTCGTGAGATCTGGCAGCATGTAGTAAATAGATGTTGGCAAGCACCTATACATGCTTAGATCGAATTAAACTACAAAAAACACATGCAATCCCCATTTTTATGAATGAAAATCTCAAAAGGTTTTGGTTACGTTTTCTCTTCAGTTTTAGACTCATTGTTCGATTTGATTGATTGGATTTGAGTATTTATGAGATTAATTTCTTTATGTTTGACTGTGTGTTTGTTTCAAGCCAATGAATGAATTTTAAAGTAGTTGTGCGGTGATGTTTTAACAACAGCATCTGTGAAATATAAAGTTTTAGGCAAAAGTGTCATATACCCTATAGCCAGCAAATTTTTGTTTCGTTTTTAACATTTTAGAAATCATTTCAAGATTGTTCGATTCGAGAGCAGCTTTCCCAGTGGTCTGTTTTTTAGTCCAAGTAAACTTTATAATCACAATAATAGGCACCAAAATGTGTAAATAAATGGATTGAAATTAACACAAAGACGATCTCTATAATTTTTGTTTGAAATATTCCAATAATTCCAGTTTCCCACGTATAATAATAAACGAAAACTTTCCAAGAGTTTCTCAACTCTAAAGAAACCCTAACAAACACATGCAACTCCACCATATTGTCCTTATTCAACCTCGACGAAATCCGTTAATCCTTTTAAAAAACTCGATGAGGTTTTCTTCCATTTATTTTCACCTCAAAACGTGTTGCATACTCTTGTCCTACTACGTTATTGAAGAGTTCTATGGATTTGTGGAATAATATTGTTGCCAATAAATATGTCAAATCGTTCGTAAAAAATTTCTAAAAGGATACTGCAAGTGGTTATATCCTCTTCCTTAAAGGCTACTTGTCAATCCTTTTAAAAGCCCTACTCTTGGGGATTTCTTCAATTGCAAATCATACAGAATCGATCCAGCTCCACTTATTTATTTCATTCCTGCGAATTTCATATTGCGGCTTATAATTCATTTCAATAAAAAATATTCAGCAAGTTTTGGTATGGTAGGGTTGCCAACTGTCGTTATAAAAAAAATACGAAATAGCGAGAAGATTTGTTGATAGAGTTACCACCACTTTTTCTGAAGAAGCCTTCCATTTACATTTATTGTTGACAGGGATGAGAAACTCCCTGAAACTTATAAATTCTTAAAATTCGTAAAAGATTGTGAAAATGTTTCCGTTTACTCCAGACTTTAAACTTGAAATATTGCATCTGTTATTAGTCAAACACTTGCACCATTACAGTTTGGCGAATTGTGTAACGCCCTTCGTTGATGTCTTTGTTTAGACCTTCACTAATAGTTCAAAACTAAATAGATATGCGGGTGGCGGTACTCATAGCTCACTCCATGTGGCTACAGCATTTTCACAGCGTCTTTCAGGCAAAAGTCTCGACCATAAGCCGTAAGTTAAGAATTATTAAGTGTGAAAACATATGTGAAAAGAATATGAGCATACTTTCTGATAGCCGAGGAGTGCTCAAGGCACTGTGTTCTAACATAACCAACTGGAAGACGGTTTATGGTTATTGCGAATCTCTCAACGAGACAGCGGAGTGGATCGACATTCATAACATATCGTTACCGGCATGGCACAACCATCAAACTCTCCACTGAGTTTTCTACATCGGGATCAGCTTTGAAGACCTGAGAGCTTACAATTGCCTAATCTGTAATTTGGCAATTGAAAAATCTGCTCAAAACTCAAAGATGCACACTCAGTGTAATTATTAGAGTCATTACTGGACATTGCATTGTGAGCGCTCACGCGAGGTGCTTTCGTCTTGGACACATGGCAAACGACTTCTACGGGAGCTGTAGAAACTTATTCGCCTATCAGGTACTTGATTAGTGTTATGACGGAAAAGATAAAATCCATCTTGATGTATACTATGTAGGCCATATAAATTGTCTGTTAGTAAAGGATCTTAAGAGCCTAAATCGTTTTATCAAAAGTTTTGGATGGTTTCAGGACAAGGGGAAGTGGATAAATCTGTTATCTAAATAGGCCATGTACTGCGTAAGTGTGTTTATTCGAACTTATCGGGTTAATAACCACCACTAACTACCTACGTACGTAGGTAGGCTGTTCCTCCCCGTCAACCATATCGAGGGTTATATAAATAATGTAATCGCTTATTTAAAATGAGTTTGTTGGCGGTAAATGAGTCACCGATAAGTATAATCAGTTCGATTAGCTACAATCTACATATCTATCTATTCTATAATCTATATAAATTTTGCTATAATCTATATAAATTTTTATAGTCTTGTTCATAACTGGTCACAGATAACCGACCGTAGCGATAATGACTTTATGGCCAAAAAAGTAGCAAAAATCGTGGATTTTAGGCTTAACTTTGCGGGGAAAAGGTCTGATGGAACATACAACCTATCCTCTGTTTTATCAGACTGTAGCCCATAATGAAGAGATGGAAGAAATAGAATTGAGGTCTTCAAGAAAAGATCATTATAAAGTTTCTATAGTTTATGGGCATATTCTTTATTCTTCCTTAAGTCGCTGTAGTTTGGTAGGTAGTGTGTTGCCTTATAAGGTGAGAGCTGGCGGTTAAAACCCTAGCTAAGATATCTCGAACAAAAACGAAATATGAAAAAAATATGTCTTGGGCGATTTGATGTCAGCACTCTTCAGGCAAAATACTCTGAAAGTAAATAAAATTGCCGTGAAATGTTTCTCAACTCTCTCGTTCGATGTAGATATTAAGCAGTAGGTCCTGCTATTTATGGATAAAATTAAGGAACACAACATGTAGTAAGGTAGGTTGTAGTCCTAAGTAAAGGTTTATGTTGGCCAATTAAATAAGTAATCGAATATATGGATTGGATATTCGAATCCCTATGGAAAACCATGTAGACCCTAAAAGTCTTTAAAGTTATAGACACTATATTCATCTCGATGACTGATATCTCGTGTTTTTATCTGTAAAATGTCATGTCGCAGATACATTATCCGGTTAACAAAGTTAACTACCAATGAGGGCTTTGGTCAGCAAAGGATAGGAAACCTACTTCTATTTTAACATTCAATTGGTTTCGATTAATCATAATATTAGATTTAATATTCGTAAATGAAGTGACTAATAGCTTTATTAAACGCTCATTCCCTATTACCAGCCCAACGCTCGTATTAAAAATATCCATTCCATTTAATTTACCGATGCCTTCATGTGATAAAAAAGAGAAAGTTTTTTCATTTAAGCACACCAACTACAATATGTTAAATGAACTCCTAATCAATACGAATTGGTACTCCTTATTTTCTACTGCATTCTACTCTAAGATTAATACCTTTTTGAATTTATGTGTTCCAAAGCGAATATCTAGACAATTATCCGGTCCTCCATGGAATAACAAACAACTGGCTAGTGTAAAAAATAAGAAGAATAAATACTATAAAAAGTTCAAACAGTCTGGTTGTTATATCGATTATATAAGATATTCTATTACCCGTGCGGAATACACAATACTTAATAAATCATGTTACGATAAATACGTAAATACAATGAAGTCCAACTTTAAGCGTAATCCGAAATCGTTTTTTAAATTTGTTAATTCAAAGAAAAAAGTAACTGGTTTTCCATCATCCATGAGATTTCAGCAGATTGAATCCAGCGATGACAGCATTATAAGCAATTTATTTGCAGATTTTTTTTCCACAACTTATTCGGATGCAACTTATAATGATTCCATTGAGTATCCCTTTAAAATAAATACAAATTCCACTGTGTCAATATCTTTATAAAACGGTGGGCAAAAGAATTTAACGATCCTTATGTTACTAAGTCGCTCTACACATCTCTTGTAAGGCCTATACTCGAGTATGGATCCATAATATGGGATCCTCTATATAAAAAATATTCCGACGTCATCGAATCTGTACAAAAGCAATTTCTGTTGTTTTGTCTCCGACGACTGAATTTTAATCCCACAAGTTTACCATCTTATTCTGCCAGACTTGCATTAATCAAACTTCCGACACTTAAAAGCCGCATTACCATATAATTACTGGTGATATTGGCTCCAGTTTTTTAATTCATAACATCTCATTTAATGTTCCTCAACGTCCGTCACGTCATTTTTCCCCATTATCAATTCAATTTTTTTGATCCAACTATGCTGGTGCTGATCCAATAAGGAGAATGTGTTCTGAATTTAATAAATTGTATATGATAATTGATTTTTCATTATCAAATAATGTTATAAAAAATAATGTAATTAAATATTTAAATTCTTAGTTTTTTAGTATTTTAATATTGTAATGTAACTTAATTGCCTGCAAGGTGCATTTCCATAGGCAAAATAAATAAATAAAAAAAATAAAAAATCATACATGCATGCATCATACATAATTGGTCATTGCAACTCTGCAGTCAGGATTACGACCAACTCCCAATGATAGATTTTTGAGAAATTTTCATACGAATTTTTTTCAGGCCCAAAGTTTTTTTTTGTCCGAAATCTTCTGAGAGACATTCGCCGAAGAAATATTTTTTCATATTTCCTTTCCTGTTGGAGATGTCTGACCTGCGGTTTGACTCTGCCTTACGGCTACAAAACTACGGCGACTTCAAGTTGAATAGGGTATCATTAAGTCAGGCTTGAGCGTGTAAAGTTCTCTTTTATTTGTTGTTGTTTTTGTTTTATTTCAATTGATTCCATGTGCCCGTGTCTAAAATTCATTCATTCATTTTGCTTTATAGACAGACGAGTATTTAAAAATAATTTTTTTTTTGGTGTTCTTAATTTGATTTTATTCATCAAAGAGGATTGTCTTCAATCTCCTTCTCTTTCTTGTTATTGTTGTTGTTGTTGTTGTTATTTTTTTAGTTGTTACCACAATTTGTGTTGTTCTCCGCAATAGAGCTGCTCATAATTCTTGTGTTCATTGACAAATTTCGATAGGCAGTCAGTTTCACTGGAGTTTTGGCTCGTCTCGTTTCAGTTCGTTTCGTCTTATTTTGGTCTTGTCAATTTCAGTCAAGTTCTATTGTTTATGAGTTTTGACTTGTGTCATGTTGTGTTTGTAATTTTTTTTTTGTTTAAGTATTTTTTGTTGTTGTTGTTGGTGTTTTAAAATTGGCTTAAATGTTTAAATAAAAATCCCCATAAAGAAGAAATTTGTTGTCTTCTTCAAGCGTTTGTTATTTGTTGCATTCGAAATGAGAAGATTAATGGTGTACTTCCGTTTTTAATAACTGGCAATAGTTTAAATGACAACAACAACGACAACAACAACAACATTGTAAATCAAATAATGTTTCTTTCTATCTCTCTCTCTCATTCTTTATAATTAATGAATGGAATTTAAATATTTAGAGTTTTTCAGTGTACGTCTGCGTTTTCGTTCGTTTTACCTCTGAATGATCTTTGCACTTCTCTTTAAATGTTTTTGTCATTTTTACATGATTTTTATTTTAATTTTTCTTTGTTCTTTCTTTTTCATTCCATTTTTTCTTTTTTTCAATTTTTTCAATACTTTTCAAACTGCCCACTATATTTGATTGTTGTTGTTGGTTGTATGATTTTGCAATTGTTTGAAATAAATTTTAATGTTTTATGTCACACTTTGAACTTGTTTAACGAAAAATAAATAAAAATTAGAAACACAGAAAATAATCATTTGACAAATATCGACAATTTTGTAAAACAAATGCTTCAAATAATAACTGACATGCCCGCAATTGTACATCAAAAAATTGTCTCTTTATATTCGCCAATGACATGGAATATTGGGTTATGAGTTTGAGACAAATTTTAGTGGCTAAAAACGAAGTAGAGTCGTATCTTTAAATGGTAAAATTGGAATATTTTATGAACAAAATCTTCCACAAAGGATATACGAATCATCTGAAATCGATTTTAAAATTTAAGGATTTTTTCTTAAGCGATTACATACATACATACATACATACATAATTGGCCATTACAACCCTTCAGTCAGAATTACGGTTTAGCTGCTCATAGCTTCTCACACCACTCATGTTGTGTGCGATAATTTTATACATGAGTGGCGGGACCTACAGTTTAACGTCGACTCCGAACGACAGATTTTTGAGAAACTTTTTCATGACAGGTTTATTTACTCTCAGAGTTTTTGCCAGAAATCTGCTGAGAGGAAATCGCCGAAGAAATATTTTTTTTTTTTTCATCTTTCGTTTTGATGCCTGACCTGGGACACGAACCCGAGCTTTACGTCTAATAAGCCAACACACTACCTACTAGACTACTTCTGAAGCGATTGCTTTCATTAAATTTTAATAAAACTGAGTGTGTATGAGATATCATACGTAGTTGGTCATTACAACCCTTCATTTAGGATTACGACCTAGTTTCTCACACCACTTATGTTGTGTGTTTTAATTGTATACATGAGTTACAGGATCTACAGTTTAAGGTCGTTTCCCATCGACAGATTTTTGAGAAACTTTTCATGGCAGTTTTATTTACCAGTTTTTGCCAGAAACCCGCTAATAAGTCAACACACTACCTACTAGACAACGGCGAGTACGGCGGTGTAAGATCTCATGGAAATTTTTATTCGTTTGAAAGACCTATTAATGCCATATTGTGCGAAAGATAATATCATTAAAATATCCGCCACGGCTTTTTGGAGTGGAGTGCATCCGAAAGGTCCAATTTTTCGCCACTCTGACGCATAAGTCTGACTAAATTTGACTAATGGCATGGATTATATTGGCTTTGAGAACCGCTGTGGTTTGTGACTTGTTCACATGCATCTGCGCCTTAAGAAAACACCACAAAAAACAGTGGCGACCAGTTCATATCAACTCCACGTGAAATGATCATGTCCTCAAATCGCTCGTGCTCGAATATGTCTGGCATAAGCAGCTGACTCAAAATCTACACCAAACAGTGACTTTTTCGTAACGCGTTAGACGCTCCTGTGGTCTTCGATAATTTTGTTTGTTCACATACCCATTCAATCAGAAATGGGCGTCATCGCTGAAAAAGATGCTTCAACTGCTTCAAAAGCAATTCGGCGAACTCATGTTGTTATCTATGGGCGTCCATGGTGATTTGATAAAACAGACGTGAATAATTGACAACTAATTTGTCAGATGCCAACAGAGGCATAATAGAAAAAAGATATAGAAAGCTGGCTACACAAAGAAACTTGAGGTTCATTTCTGATTTGTCGATGGCAAATGCAAGATTACATACATACATAATTGGTCATTACAACCGTTCAGTCAGGATTATTAACCTAGTTTCTCACACCACTTATGTTGTGTGTGTTAATTGTATACATAAGTGGCGGGACCTACAGTTTAAAGTCGACTCCGAACGACAGATTTTTTGAGAAACTTTTCATGGCAATTTTATTTACTCTCAGAGTTTTTGCCAGAAATCTGCTGAGAGGAAATCGCCGAAGAAATACTTTTTGTATTTTGTTTTGATGTCTGGCCTGGGGCTCGAACCCTGGCTTTACGTCTAATAAGCCAACACACTACCTACTAGACCACGGCGACTTCAAGATTAAACCCAAGCATTGTAATGATGTTTGTCTGATGGGATCTGAAGAAATTTTTTCTGCCATAAATTAAAGAGACTTAACTTACTGGTTTTAAAAGTATAGAACTGCAGAACTCCTTTAATGGTGAAATCTTATAATCCGTAGAGACATGCAAAATGCGATTGAATCAGATTTTCGATCAGAAAACCCATAAACTCAAATTTTATGGATCAAAACGGCACATCTGTGGTTTAATTGAGAAAACAGTGTTTAATTTGTAATCAAATTTATAACCGATGTTTTATAGATCCATATGGAAGACGAGTTTATTTCAATTTGTTGCATCCTAGAGAACAAAGTAATTCTGAATCGATACCTATACAAGGAATTCCAAGCGTTTAAGAACAAACATAACAATCCTCCAAGATGATATGATGCTGAAGAGCTGAACCTAAATGTTTTTTTTAGAGTTTTTCAAATATAGGTTAAATTGTTAGACTTCAAAGAACTACGAAAGTATATTTTCCCATTCGAGAAAGCGAAAAAAATATTCAACATGTAATTTTTTGTTTCGTTTTTGATCTTCTGGCAGGACCATAATATTTTTATTATTTCTGAAAATTTTTTTGTTTGTTTATTTGTTCATTTTTTGTTTTTGTTTTCTTGAGTTCCATTATGATTAAACCTTTAACATGTAATAATAGTTTATTTGTGTCATTGACATGACAGCACAACACAACAATCGAGATTGTCTCATTGTCTCTTGTATTTTTTTTTTTTTTTTTATTTTACGTTTTACGCTCACAAGACATTTCAACTGGAAAGTCTATCCTTAGATACTCTTAAATTGCATTGCCACACCGAAGACCAAACATATGGTCCAAGTCTTCTAGAACTAATAAGGCAACAACTTTAAAACAAATCCAAAGCAATAGTACGGCCATCCACTATTTGAATAATTCTTGAAGAGAATTCAAGAATATAGACAGACGGCGGGTGGTGAATGGGCGAACATGTATAGACAGACGAATGTTTGAGTAGATTTGAATACGAAAGGCATTCGTATGAGTATTACGAAGCATCACATAATAAACTAAAATATCAGTTTAGAGACCTTTTCAATCTTTAGCGTAAAAGTCTCGTCATTCTGGCCAAATGCGCTTTTAAACTGCTTATAGAAGGGGAAGGTATCCATATTAATTGATGGAAATAATAAATGACAGAATGGGACACAGAAGGAATGGTTTCAACAGGTTAAAGCAATCTAGAAAAATTCTAAAGATTTGGCGTGGAAAAGTGGTGGATTTGTTCAGGAGATTTTTTTCTTCTGCTCAATGATTGATCGATCATATATGAAATGGACTTCTCTCTCTCTCCATAGGGACACGAGGAAAATAAACGAAGTTCTGTTGATCTAGACACTTACATATCTTGCCCCAGTAAATTAGACGACCAAGTCGAAGTGTCTAAGTATTAATGCTGATAAAGCAAAGCTTACACTGTTTACGGTGGAACTACAAAGCACTCATAAAACTTCAGGTCAGACTGGACTGATTTTTATTCCGGCAAATTGATGTTCAACCGAAAATGGGAACTCAGACAACAAGTGATGTACAAACTGGTGGTTCTACCTATTCTTACCTACATTTGTATGTTTTGAAAGGGGACTCTTAGCAAAAAAAATGCTGGCTCTAACGCCATTCCGTATTACAACCCGTTTACCTCCAGGTTTTATTGCTTCCGATGCAGAGGATAATCAAGTTGAGGGCACTGATGACAAATTTTTAGTGGCCTTAATGACATTTTTTCTTTCATTTTTTTTGTAATTGAGTGGGATTTTTAACAAACACTTCGTAGGTAGCATACATTGGACTGGCTAGCATTCTTTCGAATATTATTGTTATTGTGTGCAGCACTCTTCAGAATATTTTGTTAGAATTGAAATTGAATTTTTTGCTATTCTGCTGACTCGTAATATGCTACCGGATCTATAAATAGCGTTGAAATTTTCAGAAACAACGGGTGCCACCTAGTTATAACAACTGCGTACTTCCCCATTCTAAGAAGATAATAAAGTTTTGGCTCCCAAGATACCAAGACATCGTTGAAAATAAAAGAGCTAGGAAAATAACTTTTTCTACAACAATATTTGAAATCTTAAGAAATGGGTGATAATAACGTAGTGCCTGATCCAAAGGTGGAGAGGTGTAGTTTAGTAAAACTGAGTGAAAATGATAAAAAGATTTTCATCACGGCATTGAAACGCCTTTCTCCTCAGTAACAATAATATTAATAAAGAAATTTCATTAGGACTTTAGCCAATTGAACCTCTTGAAAAGGACAAGAGTACATTGAACCCCTTTCACAGACGACATAGATTCTTTGCAATGACAGTTGAAAACCTTATCGTCCAATGAACCAATTATCTGCTTATTTGAAAAAACTTAATTTTGAAACTCAAACAGAGCAAAGAAATAATAGAAGGGGCGATACGCTTTACGACGGCACTATTTCATTAAGGGAATGAAAAGGAATAAAAAAATAAGAACCTTTCAAATAGGATTCCAGGACTAGTCAAACCACTGTCCAAGTATACGGTCCTGACAGATAAGGCCTGCATATTAATGTTCAAAATGTAAACAGCTAATTGATGAGAACTGTGACTCTGACTCAATGACTTTAAGCATTGCGTCAACGTTTCGCCTTTCCAAGATTCATTCATTTTTGACATCAAATTAAAAGGACATAATCATATTTAAGCCTGATTGTCAGTATCAGAACCATAAAAACAACACAGATTTTCGAACGTCTAGCTTTAAACAGTCGAATATAGTTTTTAAGAAACAAGTTTGTCTTTTTACTACACCATATATGAACTAATAACACGGTGCGACAGTGAAAATACACCCGAGTAACTACATAGTCTAAGTTATTTACAAGGTTGAGTAGAACTCAAAAATACTTTTTTTATTTTTCTCGAACCCTCCAAACTTGTTTTATTTGACAAAAACTGTTCTTTTTTTTATCTTTTCATACAAAATTATTGATTACCCAAATATGTTTGAACCTATTTGAAAAATCCAAAATTTTTTAGAAAAGGAAGAGATTAGCCTTTAAAACGGTATACATAAACGTTTTGTTCAAACTTATATGTTATGAGTTTTGATGGGGTAAATTTGGAAAATAATATTTTTTTCTTATTTTTTCAAGTTCAGCTATTCTTTGTTGAAAAATCTAATTAAAAAATATAAAATATGTGATGGCTTTCTGAAAGTGCATTATTTTGTGAAGAGAATAACACTTAGTTTGATCAAATCGGACAAAAATTACCGTCGTTATTATTTAAATTTAATCGCCGTAGTCTAGTAGGTAGTGTGTTGGCTTATTAGACGTAAAGCCAGGGTTCGAGCCCCAGTCCAGCCATCAAAACAAAATACAAAAAGTATTTCTTCGGCGATTTCCTCTCAGCAGATTTCTGGCAAAAACTCCGAGAGTAAATAAAATTGCCATGAAAAGTTTCTCAAACAAAATCTGTCGTTCGGAGTCGACTTTAAACTGTAGGTCCCGCCACTTATGTATAAAATTAACACACACAACATAAGTGGCGTGAGAAACTAGGTAAATAATCCTGACTGAAGGGTTGTAATGACCAATTATGTATGTATTATTTAAATAGTATAACAGTCTGTTGTATATCATCTTATCAAATGAACTTTCAGTTCGAAAATTTTCAAAAGTTTTGATGGATCTTGATTGTTTATCACAAAATGTGTCAATTTCACGTTTCCACGACAACCAGAAGTCGGCTAATATTTGTGTTTTTTGCAAATATTATTATTTCTCTTTGCGCAAAACATTGGCCAACTTCTGGTGGTCGCTCAAGCGTGAAATTGACACTTTTTCCTATAAACAATCAAGATCCACCAGAAATTCTGACAATTTTTGAACTAAATGTTCATTTGAAAAAAATATATATATGCGACTGTTAGACTCTTTAAATAATAACTGCGGTAATTTTTGCCCTATTTGATCAAACGAAGTGTCAATCTCTTCACAAGATAATGTACTTGCAGAATGTTATCACTTATTTCATAAATTTTAATTAAAGTTTGCTACTATGAACGTACAAACTTGATAAAATATGAAAAAAATTAGCATTTGTCAAGTTTACCTCATCAAACCCTACAGAGCATATCAAGTAAAATAATATTCATATGTACATCGTTTTAAAGGCTCATCCCTCTCCTTTCTAATAAGGTTGAAATCACTTATTTCATATATTTTAATTAAAGTTTGCTACTATGAACGTACAAACTTGATAAAATATGAAAAAAATTAGCATTTGTCAAGTTTACCTCATCAAACCCTATAGCATATCGAGTCAAATAATATTCATATGTACATCGTTTTAAAGGCCCATCTCTCTCCTTTCTAATAAGGTTAAAATTTTTGACATCGGTTCAGAAGTGTATGTGTAATCAATAAATTTGTGCGTAAAGTCCAAAAAAACAGTTTTTGTCAAATAAAACAAGTTTGGAGGGTTCGAGAAAAATAAAACAAGTATTTTTGAGTTCTACTGAACCTAGTGAATAACTTAGACTATGTAGTTGCTCGGGTGTATTTTCACTGTCGCATCGTGTAATCTACATAAACTATTTTGACGGATTTTCAGTTCAATTTCAAAATATTAAATTGAGGAATACTCGTATACATTATTAAGTATTTGCAAGCTCAGCAAAAGATTACATGGAGGCTACATCTAAATATGGGCTTGTCATAGCATATAATTGCAGTTTTGTTTTTTATGTAGAACTAGAATTCATTGATAAAATTATGTGTACAATATTGTGTTTCAATCGTATAGAAATATTGCAAAAAGCAATCAAATACATAAGTCCAATACCGAAACTGATATCAGATCGCTGTTCCAAATAAATGTAGAACACTTGGTCACATGACAAACGACAGATTTCTTGATCATCCACAAGCAAACAAAAATAAAGAAGACATAAAATGTCTATTGAGATTTAGGTAACCTTCCCCTTTCCTAAAAAAAAAAATGACGCCATTCTAGTTTCAATACTGAGGTGATGTTTTGTGTCCGTTAATAGTTCTTTTCTGCTCTTTTTTGCATATTTTCACTGCAATTTTTTTTTTCTTGTTTTTATTTTATTATTGCTGTGGCAGTTGTTGTCTTGTTGGTGACATTGCTTGTCTAAAGTGGAGTCGTCGTACTGCACCTACAACGCTTAACAGTAGAGTTGCATGTTGTTGTTCCTGTTGTAGTTATTGTATTTTTTTTTTTTTTTTGTTTTTTCCATTATGACCATATTCCATTTTGGCCAAAATGAAATACATTTCTGTTTATGTGTATGTGTTTGTGTTTATTGTGTTAGTATTGTAAGTGTAAGTGAGTTCCAGCAGTCAGATTGTTTGATGTTGATGGGTTTCTCAACGTGTATGCAAGCTGGCTGCATGAATGTTACGGTCATTCCGATGGTGGAGTCTTAATAAATTTTTGCAATACCCTGGGCCTGACATTAAAGAGGGGCTTTTAATAACAAATGATCAGTTTTTGTTTATTTCATGTCAAGACAAAATGTCAGTTGTTATACGATGTCGTTTGTTTTTTCTTTTTCTTTCTTATTTCAGTGATTTTATTTCAGTTTTTTTCCCTGTTTTTTCTTCTCTATTTTATATGAACTTTGATTTGATTTTTAAGTTTTCTTGTATTTTAAGTTAGTTTCTGTCAAAAGGTATAGCAATGGTTAGTATGTAGTTGTTAAAGAAAATTTACTGAAAGTTATCATCTTCTATTGATACTAACTTTTACAATTAATTTTTTATCTCAAGGTGTCCCCGGAGATTTCCATCAACTATCCTGTTGTCAATGTTTTACCATCAAGAGAATTTTAAGCAAGAGCAATAAATTTTTGGGTATGATATTGATTGAGTATACAGAATGATCTGTTAACCAATTCTAGTCAGTCTTTCTTACTTCGTGCCAACAAAAGATCGATTTCTAAGCGGTAAAGGTGTTCTGTAACCCCACCCAAAAAAATTAAAATAGCTTTGTTTGCTGGCAATCTAGGACTTAAAGTCACTATTTATTCAAAATTATTTTTGTTTAATATTCTCGCAATTAACCTTTCAGAAAAGTCTCATTGTATTAAGGAGCCATCTTTGCAGTAACAGCTAGATTTACGTCGTCTCAATTTACATCGTTTCGATTTATTTCGTTAAATTATTTTCTTATCCTTAAGGATATTTAGATCAGAAGATGAGAGACTAAAGATTTTAAAATACGAACTTGCATTTCTGCTATGTGAAAATGTTGCAGAATATTTTTAGTTAAAGTTTTTGTAGTATGGAAGTCCAGAACAGCTACAACCATGAAAAACACTTCGAATGATAAACTGTCTTGAAATAATTCCAAATAATTTAAAGACTATTTCAAGAATAACTTTTGACAAAGTAATTGGGAAATAAAGGGTGATTTTTTAAGAGCTATAGGAAAAATTTTCAAAAAAAAAACACATAAAATTCAGAATAATGCATGAAATCTTTATTTGAATCGGTAGTACGGTCCATATAATTTAATGTTTGAAGATTATTTCATGGAAATGTTGACCGCGACTGAAGAATAACTTTTGACAAAGTAATTGGGAAATAAAGGGTGATTTTTTAAGAGCTATAGGAAAAAATTTAAAAAAAAAACACATAAAATTCAGAAAAATGCATGAAATCTTTATTTGAATCGGTAGTACGGTACATATAATTTAATGTTTGAAGATTATTTCATGGAAATGTTGACCGCGACTGCGCCTCAAATGGTCCATCCGCTTAGTCCAATTTTGTCGTACTCTTTCCAACATTTCGGCCGGTATCTCACGAATAAATGCTTCAATATTGTCTTCCAATGCGTCAATTGAAGCGGGCTTGTCTAGACATGAGCTTTAACATAGCCCCACAAAAAATAGTCTAAAGACGTTAAATCGCACGATCTAGGAGGCCAATTGACCGGTTCCGAACGTGAAATAAAATGTTCACCGAACTCGCCTCTCAATAAGTCCATTGTTACGCGTGCTGTGTGGCATGTGGCACCGTCTTGTTGAAACCACATGTCATGCAAGTCAAGCTCTTGCATTTTGGGCAAAAAAAAGTTGGATATCATCATCACAATAGCCCGAAAAGCCGCTTCAGTGGGTCGATTAAACTGGCCATAAAATGGAAGAAGTGCACGCATTTTGATAATAAAATTCAATGATTTGCAATCGTTGTTCGTTTGTAAGACGATTCATGGTTAAATTATAGACCAAACTGAAGATGTTTGAGAGTGAAACAAAACACGAAACGTGCGTGAGCTGTTTAAACCAGTGTTGCCAAAAAGATAATAGCTAAAAAACCACCCGTTATTATAAAATAAATAATTTTTCTCAAAAAGAACAGCTTGTGATCGATGCTATATCAGAGGGCGATAATTGTAATACAACAGATCTGAATGCACAACTGAAAATAGGAGTGCCGATTATAGAATCGTCTGATACAGATGATTCGCAAAATACTGATTATTTTAACTTAGATGTCGAATTACTTATAAATTTTATTTACTTTTTATTGTGATGATAAAGAAACTTGAAGTCGCCTTAGTCTAGTAGGTGGTGTGTTGGCTTATTAGACGTAAAGCCTGGGTTCGAGCCCCAGGCCAGACATCAAAACAAAATACAAAAAGTATTTCTTCGACGATTTCCTCTCAGCAGATTTCTGGCAAAAACTCTGAGAGTAAATAGAATTGCCATGAAAAGCTTTTCAAAAAACTGTCGTTCGGAGTCGACTTTAAACTGTAGGTCCCGCCACTCATGTATAAAATTAACGCACACAACATAAGTGGTGTGAGAAGCTAGGTCGTAATCCTGACTAAGGTGTTGTAATGACCAATTATGTATGTATGATAAAGAAACTTGTGATATCGAGACGCATAGTATAAATTAACAGATTACATACATAATTGAGCAGTACAACCCCTTAGTCAGGATGAAGTCCTAGCTTCTCACAGCACTTATGTTGTGTGTGTTAATTTCTATACATTAGTGGCGGGACCTACAGTTTAAAGTCGACTCCGAACGTCAGAGTTTTACGAAACTTTTCATAACAATTAACAGATTCCATTGGATAATTATCTAAATCCCTTGACTGTATAAAAAGGATATGCTAATTGTTGAAGAATAGAGTTAAGTCGGCAAATCCAACAGTATATTCTAAACTTAATTAATATCGAGATATGTAGTTACAAAGAGAAAAAACTTTGTCCTTAGTACAGAAGTGTAATTATATCTCTTTTAAGCCTACATTGTTAGCATACAAATACGTATATACGACGCCTAAACATTTGGCTCCTTTGAGCTGCCTATATTCATATAATACTTTCCAACGGTTATATTGCTACTGGTTGGAGCCTCTTCTATCTCCTAGCAGCTTGACAGCTTGCTTGCTCAGCCAGCTCTAAAATTGAATTAATTTACTCTTTAGCCGACCAAAATAAATTGAATTTTAGACACTCAGATTTCCTGCGTTATTCCTTTTTTAATACAATCTTGCTCAAAGTTATCATTTTTTATAAGGACATCTACTTAGTCCTTACTTTAGAAAACGTAATTGTGTAAAATTTAATCTTGTGCACATTTATTATAGGCTCGGCGACCTTTGACGAACTCTCAATGTTTATAATATCGGTTAGTATTTTGGAATCGATAAACAAATAACGAAATTTTTATTTCGGACAATAAATAAATGCATGCGTACATAACATACATACATAATTGGCAGTGGTGTTGTGCTAATTTTTTTTTTACCGGAACGCGTATATATAATTATATAGACAGGGCCGATCCTGGGTAGGCGGCCGCTCTGTGCGGTCTCATGTCCCAAATTTAACGACGGGAGTGATTTTGCATGATAATCCTGGCGTCGGCGTTTTTTTTTTTAGGTCTCATGTCCCAAATTTGACGACGGCGAATTGAGATTTCCCCCAATTTTCGCCCGACGCCAGGATCGGCCCTGTATATAGCATAAAACTAATTGAATTTCTGAGTGCAATCCCGTCATCGCGGGAATTCCCGTCATTTGACCCACAATTAAAAACCATGATTTAACGATAAAAAGGCGGAAATACCCGCTCTTCATTTTTGTATGGAAAAAATAAGTGATTCTCTTGGTAGCAACAGTTAAATTTTAATGCGGCCAAAAGGGTTAAAAAAATGGTTTTAAATACTCAAATTCTTAACTAGTAATTAGTTCGGGTTCGGGTTCACGTATTTGTTTCGGTTCGGGTCGAGTTCCGGTTCAGCAGAAAAAAACGTTCCGGCCTCCGGTTCACGGTTCGGAAAAACAAGCCGGTTCGTTGCGGTTTTTGTTCTGGTTCGGGTTCGGTTTAAAACCTTGTTTATAAAAATACATATAAAAATTCGTCAAAAATTAGAAAAAAAATCAGCAATTCTTTTTAATTTATTTTTTTTGTCAAAACGTCAGCCAATTCTCGTTATCAGAAATCATCTTTCGTTCCGGAACGCGTTCCTGTCCAAAAAGGAAGTACCGGAACGACGTTCCGGAGCTTTCCGGCTCGACAACACCACTGATAATTGGTCATTACAACCCTTCAGTCTAGATTACGACCTAGCTTGTCACATCACTTGTGTTGTATGCGTTAATTTTATACATCAGTGGTGGGACCTACAGTTTAAAGTCGACTCCGAACGACAGATTTTTGAGAAATTTTTCATGGCAATTTTATTTACTCTCAGAGTTTTTGCCAAAAATCTGCAGAGAGGAAGTCGCCGAAGAAATATTTTCATATTTTCGTTTTGATATCTGACCTGGGTTTTGACTACCTACTAGACTATGGCGACAGTATTTGTGTTATCTGCGCCGTAGCACGCTTCAATTTATCATACTTTTTCCAGCATGCTGCCTTACATGTTGTCTTCCAGGTCTGAAATTTTGAATGATTTTCCTCTCTTCAAGAAAACCGTTGCAAATCTGCACAAAAAACAAGATGGTGGGGTTAAATTGCATGATTTTGATGGCCAATTGACTGCATCGATTAGGAAAATTAATTGCTGACCAACTCAATCAGTACTCATTGCATGCTGCATTACTGCATTCACTCTAAGGTATGTAGCGATATTTATTTGTCGTTAAGAACGCTCTTTCAGTATACATTATTCGGTCTTGAACTGTATCTGGCAGCTTTTCACATCGATATTTGCTATCCTGTTTTATAACCTACCAATTGTGCCAAAAATTTGCTTCTTTGCTTGCAGTAATTTTTCGATAGAAACACATTTCTCTCCAGGAACGAATTTTGATAATAAAATTTAATAATTTGTAAGCGTTGTTCGTTAATTAGTCTGCTGTTAGCTTATTCATGTCGCCTATTCATGTCGCGAATCATTTTTTTTTCTAAAATATTTATCTCACTAAACATTGCCGCATGTCGCGAATCATTTTTTCTTTTTTGCTAAAAATATTTATCCTGGAAAACTAAAAGAAAACCATATAGCAGACGCATTTCTTGTGACAATTGGAAGACCATACCAACTCGGAGCTGACCATTCGTTCTTCGCGAAATGTGTTACAAGACCAATATTACCTTTGAAGTTGATTCTCACTGTTTTACCAAATTTTTTATGCGAAGGCCATCAGCTGTATTTTGTGGGATTACAACTTTTAGCAGAAGCATTTCATAATGTTGCATAATAAGTTTCATAGATACTGAAAGCTGAATAGAAGAAATTTATTGGAAATAAGTTAAGCTGTTTATAAATTTTTGATGTGATTAGTTATCGAAGTCCATAATAAATATCGCAAAAATAATTTCATTACCGATCCTGCAAACATTTATAAGTAGGCAACATTATTGGCAATCTTACTTTTGTAGCAGCAGTTACCCAAATTTCTCACTCCTCTTATAAAACTGTATACAACCACATTCTTCACTTTATGGCCACTTCTCTACAGCTAGCTGAAGCAGACAAAATACCGAAATTAGTGTTAATGATTAGAGAGCTTATGTGTATTTAAGAGGATTTTAAGTCATGCTTTAATAGATTTTTTCAAATTACAATTAATCATGGGATGGCGTATAAATACTGGTAGAAATGTCGTAATAAAGCCATTTCAATACATGCAACAAGTGGACAGACACTTTATTTCTAATGGCATGAATTAACAGAGATTTGTGTTTTTTTTTTTTATAAACATTAAACATTAATTACATAAATACCAGAGCAAGTGGATGTCGTGCAAACGTGAAATTGACACATTTTGTGATAAACAATCAAGATTCATCAAAAATTCTGAAAATTTTTGAACTAAAAGTTCATTTGATGAGATGACATACTATATAAAAAATAATAACACGACTGTTATACTATTTAAATAATACATACATACAAATATACATAATTGGTCATTACAACCCTTCAGTCAGGATTATTGAACTAGTTTCTCACACCACTTATGTTGTGTGCGTTAATTTTATACGTGAGTGGCGGGACCTACAGTTTAAAGTCGACTCCGAACGACGGATGTTTTTTGAAAAACTTTTCATGGCAATTTTATTTACTCTCAGAGTTTTTGCCACAAATCTGCTGAGAGGAAATCGCCGAAGAAATACTTTTTGTATTTTGTTTTGATGTCTGGTCTGGGGCTCGAACCCTGGCTTTAGGTCCAATAAGCCAGCACACTACCTATTAGACTACGGCGACTTCTAACTAACTATGGTAATTTTTATCCAATTTTATCAAATAATGACTCAATCTCTTCACAAGAGAACAGACTTTAAGAATATTATCACTTAACCTATATCTTTTTATTAAAGTTTGCTACTATGAATGGACAAACTTCAAAAAATATGAAAAAAATTTGAATTTTCCAAGTTTACCTCATCAAACCCTATAGTATATTAAATCAAATAATATATATATTTATACCGTTTTAAAGGTCCATCTCTCCCCTATCCAACAAGATTTAAATTTTGGAAATCGGATCAGAAATGTTTGAGTAATCCAGAAATTTGTGCGTAAAGTCAAAAAAACAGTTTTTGTCAAATAAAAAAAGTTTGGAGGGTTCGAGAAATATAAAAAAAAATATTTTTGAGATCTACTCCACAAAACTCACAATCTACACTATGTCATTAGCCGGGTTTATTAAATTTTTTTTTTATTTTGTCGCATAGTGTAATTAATGTCATTTTTTGGTCAGACAAGAGCATCCTACATATCAAGCGTTAAGCCATACAGTGAACCGACTGAAAGCCGAGTAAAATTTGGAGTAATTAATATCATTTTCATTTTGAAACAGTCAGTTAGCCGCCAAGATCGTGCAATTTGAGGCCATTTGACTATTTCTTGAGATGATACGTGCAATCTTTTATGTATCGGGGCTTTCATTAAGCATTTCACATCCGAAATGCATGGTACTAAAATATCAAATTTAATTATGTTCTGCAAGATATTCCTCCTATATAGGATGATTTTTTAAGAGCTATAGGAAAAATTTTCAGAAAAACCACATAAAATTCAGAAAAATGCATGAAATCTTTATTTGAATCGATAGTACGGTCCATATAATTTAATGTTTGAAGATTATTTCATGCAAATGTTGACCGCGACTGCGCCTCAAATGGTCCATCCGCTTAGTCCAATTTTGGCATACTCTTTCCAACATTTCGGCCGGTATCTCACGAATAAATGCTTCAATGTTGTCTTCCAATGCGTCAATTGAAGCGGGTTTGTCTGTATAGACATGAGCTTTAACATAGCCCCACAAAAAATAGTCTAAAGGCGTTACGATTCACAGCATCTTTGAAGAAGTACGGTCCAATGATGCCACCAGCCCATAAACCGCACCAAACTGTGACTTTTTCGGGATGCATTGGTAGCTTTTGCAATGCTTCTGGCTGATCTTCACTTCAAAATCGACAATTCTGCTTATTTAAGTATCCATTGAGCCAAAAATGAGCTTCGTTGCTGAACACAATTTTTCGATAAAGAAGTGGATCTTCGGCCAACTTTCCCAGAGCCCATTTTGATAATAAAATTCAATGATTTGCAAGCGTTGTTCGTTTGTAAGACGATTCATGGTTAAATTATAGACCAAACTGAAGATGCTTGACAGTGAAACAAAACACGAAACGTGCGTGAGCTGTTTAAACCAGTGTTGCCAAAAAGATAATAGCTAAAAAATCACCCTGTATATGGAGGCATTTTGATAGAAATCAGTAGTAGTAGTAGTGTCTAGTCGCAGTACAATAATAAATATTAATATACTAACCATACTAATGGTAGACACCATATATTCATCTTTCTATAGGTTTAAAAAATACCAGGAGCCTTTTTGTGGAATTTCTTGATTTGTTATAGTTCTTGGAGAGCGTTTACCTTACCATACATATTTTTTTTTACTACTTTTGTAAACGATCAGAAAATTTAAGTTAAACATTTGTTAAATCCCAAAATTTAATTAAAATAATAAACAAACAATGTTTTTCAAATTGAATTTCCATAAACTATTTGTAAATGTCAATTTAAATGAAATAAAAACAGTCTTCTTAATGATCCAAACACGATTGATCTTAATGATCGAATTAAAAAAAATATTTAAATTTTATTCTTTAAAATGTTTGTCTTTTTAGAGCAACACCGCAACGCAACAGCTTCAAAAGTTGTGAAGTAACAGGTACTAAAAAGCACCGACAGTCGCTTTTTTATATTAAAATTGCTTGTTACAGTTTTTAAAATAAGTGGCATTAAGAAATTAGTTCAAGTCTTGTTTGAAAGAAATTTTAAAAATTAAGAAAATAAATATTTAGACCACACTGGCTTACGTTAAAGTATGTGGCCAAAATATATAAGACAGTTGCATTTAAATCAAACTCGATAATATGTTGCCCTACACTGTAATGAAATTTCATTTTTTTAAATTTCTTATTCGAGTTTAGGACTCAAAGGCGAGCACTCGAAAAAGTAGAGACAACTCTATTATTTTTATTGACGTTTCTAAATTATTCGATAAAGTTAGGCTTGATATATAAGTTCAAACTATATACAGTAGCGAGCACAAAAACTTCAACGCTATGTCGTAAGATATTCAATCGAGGCTCGAAACTTATAATGTTATCCAATTCCACTCCACTTTTGTTTTTTTTTTTTGTTGATTTCTAAATTTTAATAAAAAAAACATCATTAAGCGTTGTTGGCTGCTCTTTCTACTTAATTTTTTTAGATTTATAAAAAAAGTGAACAAATTTAGCGAGAAAAAAATGCAACGCAGTGTGTTAAAGGTAAAAGGAGATTAACTAGAGTAATTAAAATAAATTGGAAATTTTGAATTTTAAAATGGAAACAGCTGTCAGCAGATATCAAATTTGCCATTATAAGGGCTTTGGGAGAAGGCAAATCAATGAATGAAGTTGATCATCAATTTAACCTTCCTATACCCGCGCCAAAAAGTGAAGCACCAATACCCGCGCGTTGGTCTGTGAGACCGACAATGGAAAATCCTATATCCTTGGTACTATTTCAAAAAAATTTTTTTGATGCAAAAACGAAGCTTATTACAAATAATGAAGCTACCAGTGATATCAACTTGCTGGCACTATTTTTTTACAAAAAAAATCGCAATAATAAAAAAATCGGTCTCACAGACCAACGCGCGGGTATAGGAAGGTTAATATCAACAAATCAACGGTTTGTCGGATTTCATCACGATATCGTCAAACAAATAATGTGGAAAGAAAGAGCAAGTGGTCGACCTCGTAAATCTACTACCCGCCAAGACCGTCAAAGTGTAAAAATAGTAAAAGTTGACTATCGGAAAACGACAGTAGATGTTACTAATTGTGTAAACGACCAATTAGGGGTTTCAACTGGCGTCCACACAGCCAGAAACCGATTAATAGAGGATTTATTAGCTAGATTTATTAGCTAGAAGACCAACCAAGAAGTCACTTATAAGTAAAGTTAATAACAAAAAACGGTTTGACTTTGCTAGACGGTATCTGCATTGGTCAAAAGAGCAGTGGGCCAAAGTTTTGTGGAGCGAAGAATCAAAGTTTAACTTATTTGGCTTCCTTCTTCAATTTTTCAAACTTAATGTCGAGAGCTTCTTCTCAACCTCTCCAATCACGTAGGTATTCATGGCAATGAGGATGCAGATTAGCTTGATTGGGTAGCTTCCGTGCCGTTGGCGAGGCCAGAAAGTTTATGTAGAGTAGAAGGAGGGGCTTGGAAGGGTATGCTCAACGAAAGAATAGAGGAAAACAAACGGATCCTCTTCTCAATTTGAATGGATTTAAGACAATCTTAAGAGAATAAGACATGTAGATTTAAGGCAGCACAATAAATCATTTAGTTGCGGTATTCCACCACCTCTGCACGTTGTTTCATTACTCCCTTTTCGATACAAAACGTAATCAATGCACAGAAAAATAAGATGTATTTTGTGGAAATATAACATCGATGCTACTTAGCGAGGGATGGCATCGAAAAAAACATCGATCTTTTCTTTCAATGTCCATTACTAGAATGACCCTCTACTTTTTGATCCATTTTACTGTATCAATGCCGACCAACAATGCTCTTAGTTCATGCGATGCCGATATTCTTTCAAATCCCCCAATGCTTCAGCGTCATATTATAAGGGGTGATTTTTTAAGAGCTATAGGAAAATTTTTCAAAAAAAAAAAACACATAAAATTCAGATGAATGCATGAAATCTTTATTTGAATCGATAGTACGGTCCATATAATTTAATGTTTGAAGATTATTTCAAGCAAATGTTGACCGCGACTACGCCTCAAATGGTCCATCCGCTTAGTCCAATTTTGGCATACTCTTTCCAACATTTCGACCGGTATCTCACCAATAAATGCTTCAATGTTGTCTTCCAATGCGTCAATTGAAGCGGGCTTGTCTGTATAGACATGAGCTTTAACATAGCCCCACAAAAAATAGTCTAAAGGCGTTAAATCGCACGATCTAGGAGGCCAATTGACCGGACCCGAACGTGAAATAAAATGTTCACCGAACTCGCCTCTCAATAAGTCCATTGTTACGCGTGCTGTGTGGCATGTGGTACCGTCTTGTTGAAACCACATGTCATGCAAGTCAAGCTCTTGCATTTTGGGCAAAAAAAAGTTGGATATCATCTCATGATAGCGCTCACCATTCACAGTTACGTTACGATTCGCAGCATCTTTGAAGAAGTACGGTCCAATGATGCCAAATTCAATGATTTGCAAGCGTTGTTCGTTTATAAGACGATTCATGGTTAAATTATAGATTATTATAATTATAGCTGCTTAAACCAGTGTTGCCAAATAGATAATAACTAAAAAATCACCCTTTAGTATAATAACGTGCCATATAAAGAGTACGCTCCATTTTAAAAAGAAGCGTCTTGTTTGTTTACCGTCCGCTTAGGTCAAAATTATGCATTTTATGTCAAAAGTGCTGTTACTAGCTTTAATAACAAAAGTAGTGAACTAAACAAACTCCTCTACTACTCCGATATAGATTACAGTATTCCCTCGATTTACGTCGTAGAATGTTCCGGAAAAAGGCGACGTAAATCGAAACGACGTAAATCGAATTTCATATTACTCATACTACAAAGTTGTATGTTTTTAACAAGGAACTTTAAAAGGTTACAGTAATCTTTCGATTTACGTCACAGTTAGTTCCAAAAAAAGGCGACGTAAATCGAATGACAACGCAAATCGAAGTTGAAGGGAACAAAATTTTTGACGACGTTAATCGAAACAACGTAAATCGAGACAACGTAAATCGAGGGAATACTGTATTGTAGATGAAACTGTATCGATTATAACATTTTCATTCATTGTCTTCATTTTCACTTACATTGTAATTAAATATTTAAATTTCCCTCAAATTAGGAATCTGCCATTTGGCTGGCTGCCCCTAAGACACCTCTCGTTTTACTTTGTTTTTCTTTTTATAAATTTGGTGAAAAACAATTAGTAACGAAACATTAATTCATTGAATAAGAATGAGAGAAACATGCATTTAATTTGTGTCCAACATGTGCGTGTGTAAGTGTTTTGGAATATTTTATACGTTCGAACAACAATTGATTGGATTGGATTGCTGCTGCTGGTCAGTAGAAATCCAACCGAAATGAAGTTTTCTTTCTTTTTTCATGTTTTTTGATCTCCTATTGAATTGTTTTCATTGTCCATACGTTATTGTTGTTTTGTAATGCAACAATAATTTGTGGTGCCTTGGTATAGATTGCTGCTATGGCACCACCAGCAGTATCAGCAACATGTGACAAAATTGTTGACAACTGTTAAAATGTTGTTCAGTTTTTTTCTATTTTTTTTTGTACTTTTTTTATTTTGATGTTTTGGCTCCCATAAACATTTTGTTAGAAAAGAGCCATTGATTTTGATGTTGTTGTAGTATTTGTTTTTTTTTCTTTTCCTTTTTCTAATTTAATATCGTTGTTTTTCTTTTTTTATTGAATTTTTTTTTTTTTATTTCCTTTGACAAAAAAAAACGAAAAAATTTTACAAAAATTCCTCAATTACGTTTGCATAAGAAAGGCTAGCCGAACAACTGACTGATAGACTGACTTAAAAATAAAACGTCAGATGGACTAGTTTTTTCTTTTTCTTTTTTCGTTCGTTTTTTCTTTATTGAATCAATTGGAATTTTCAATTTTAAAAAATATTTCGGCGTTTCGTTATTTGGCAGCTGTTGGCTGTTCATTGCAGCATTTCTTTTCGATTTTATGATCACCAGTCGTAAACAAACAAACATACACTCTGGGTTTTGGGACACTTTTTTTTTGTTTATGATCATGTGACCATGTCCCAGCATTTAGTGTTTTAATTAAATTCTGAACAATTCGATTTGGCCTGCTGCTGTTGGTTGGTTATACTCTAATTGATTCCATAAATATTAATGATGTTTTTCGTTTTTTTTATTGAATTTATTTATATATTCCACTTGGTTTTTTGTTGTTGTTGTTGTTATTGAAGTAATTAATGAAAATTACTAAGTAATGTTTAATTGAATTAATACGAGTAATAATTTATTTAAGATTAAGGAAAAGCTAATAAATATATTGAAAGGCGAATGAATTCTAAACTGATACTAAGGGTCCTAAACCGACTGGGTTTTCCAGTATGCTTTACGTCACCTTAAACAAAACTTACTTACTTACTTTCTTGATTGGTCATTACAACCGTTTAATCAGGAAAACAGGCTAGCTGCTCTTACTATTTATGTTGTGTATGTTAATTTTATCCGTGAGTGGCTATACCTACAGTTTAATGTCGACTCCAACACACTACCTATTAGACTAGGGCGACAATCACAATCAAATTTTCTATACTACCCAGAGGGCTAGATTCCTTGCCCTTTTACATTGATTTCAAAACCAATTTTAAAATCCACTACCTTTATAAGTTGGGCTCGCGATTAAAATTGCAACTTTTTGATAAGGCCCTTTATTTAATTTGTGGATCTGTCTTTCTGGTTAGCAAATAATAATTCTGTGCATATCAATACCTGAGGACATTAAAGTAAAGAGTGGGCCGTTTAAAAGTTTAAATTTAAAAATGCAATGAAATAAAAGCAGATTGTAACTTTGCCAAATTTATTTTATTTTTATGAAGTGCAATTGTTCCGGTTAGAAATGGAATATTATTTCATTCATATGGCTGGCGCTGTTGGCATCACAGTACCTCATTCGTTCCGACCAATTTTCGTGCACTGTTTCGAATGTTTGCCTTTAAATGTGTGGCAAGTTACACCACCCTGTTGAAACCAAATATAGTTCACATCAATACCATGAAGAGGGGGTGCAAAAATATTGGTTATCATAGTGCGATAGGTGTCTCTATTGATCGTTACGGGTGCGCCGGCCTCATTTCAAAGAAATATGGACCAATGATGTCTCCGCTCCAAACAGTCTCTCGTGGTGCGTGCATTGGCTTCTGTAAGACCACGTGTGGGTTTTCGGAGCCCTAAATACGGCAATTTTGCTTATTAACATACCAACCAACATTAAATAGAGCATCATACGAAAAGATGATTTTTTGTACAAAATCAACATCAGTTTCTCGTTGGCCCATACAGCGGCTTCAACGCTTTAACCATTTGGCGTCATACCGAGATCTTTTCACAAAATTCGACGTAAACGACGTGTACGCACTGTACAGCCATATCTTGGCGCATCAACAATGAAAAAATTTCACGAAATTTAGCAATAAACTACCGTATACAGGCCACTGTTAGCCCTTCTTTACGACCAAATTTTGTACGACATTTTCGCGCAATTTCCGATCAATTGTCTTAGTTTTGGAAATAAATTTCCAATAAATAACAACGTTTCTGAAGCGTAAGTCGATTCAATACGTTCAGTGGAGATAATATACTAAATTTCGTGGCAGAATGGAATGACATAACATTTGCCACGTTCGAAATAATCGATGGTTCAAATTTAATACGATAGATGACAAACCCGATATAAGAGTATTCTTGTAAGGTTAAAGATTGGTCTATTTGGAAAACTACAATGAAACAGAATAGTTTTACTAAAGGGTGTCTCAGCAAAAACCCATTTTTTTTAATTTGAAATGAAAACATGCACACGATAGTTGTTATATTTTCATCATAAAATTAAATATCCATCAAAGGTTCGTCACAACAGTGATGACAGACATGAAATTTTTCATCTCTTATTCAAAGACGTGTAGTTCTCGAATTTAACACGTTCACTGTCCACAGCCCATATATGGGCTATGAACGGAAAGCACCAGCAGCCCACTGTACATATGTGGGCTGTTTACCCATACAAATTTAAAGAGCTTTAAAATTGTGGACGTTGAGAGAACATCGTTTATTTGACTTGGATTTCACAGAACAGACCATAAAAACCAAATTACGTGTGGACGTGTGGGGCACTCCCCAGTTTTTACCTTGGACAGTGAACGTGTTAAACGCGAGATTTCTCAAATGTCCAAAGATAAAAATCACATAGTGGCCAATTGATATCAGAATTTCTGGAGATAATTTATTTATGGAAACCGTTGCTGTCATAAATCGTTTGTTGCACGGGCATTGTACCGAAACCACATATCATCCAAATGCACTCCGTTATAAAGTAATTGTAACGAATGCTGCACACAGTCACTGTAATTTCGGTATCATTATAAAAAAGGAACGCCTATTCACACCGACAGTTTCTCATGGGTTGTATGAACATTTTCCGAGCTCCAAATTTTACAATATTTTGTGTATTCACTAAAAAATATGTATGTTATGTGGCGAAGACCATTCTCAATAAACCAAATAAATGATTGTGTTTGATTTTTTTTTTTATTGTAATCGTAAACTAAAATTGCCTACGATAGGCTTAGGCTTTCACATCAAATTGACTTCACTTGCATATATTTTTATTGGCAATCATTTTTTGGATATTAAAAATATTCTCACAATGTATGGATGTGGCAACTAATAAACAAAAATTTTATTGAACCACTTTAAACGAATTTTTGGCAAAAAGAGGATTTCGATTTTACAGTTAAAAGACCACCCACACAACTATTCGACAACTATTCAATAGCCCAACAGTTATGAAGCGACAGATTTTATAGCGGCAGTACTCACTTGCCTTCTGCTGCTAATAAAATTGTATAACAGAAGAGTTTACGCACAGCCATTTACATATGTACATACATATGCACAATAAGTTGTTGGTTTTTATATTGAAGAATTCATTTCTAATATTATTTATTATACCCTACACTACCATATACACTGTTTTATAGAAATTTGAAAGTAGAAGTCTTAAAGACTGCAAAAATAAATTGTATAAATTTTTGAAAAGATTGATTGATTACAGTATTCCCTCGATTTACGTCGTCTCGATTTACGTTGTTTCGATTAACGTCGTCAAAAATTTTGTTCCCTTCAAATTCGATTTCCGTTCTCATTCGATTTACGTTGCCTTTTTTTGGATGTAAATCGAAAGATTACTGTAACTTTTTTAAGTTCCTTGTTAAAAACATACTACTTTGTAGTATGAGCAATATGAAATTCGATTTACGTCGTTTCGATTTACGTCGCCTTTTTCCGGAACATTCTACGACGTAAATCGATTGAATACTGTAGAGAAGACAAATGGAGAACGGTGACTCAAATAACTTCAAAAAATAGAAGACATTTTCATTATTCGCTTTTGATTTTCTTTAGTTTTATTTATCAGTCATCTCCTGCTAAGTGGGTGATTGGTCTAATGTAGCAGGTCATAGGATGATATATCGGGTGGACCATCTATCAGTTAAAATTTGAACCGCTTTTGATTTTCTTTAGTTTTATTTATCAATACTCTCCTGCTAAATGGTTGATTGATCTAAAGTAGCAGGTCGTAGGATTATATAACGGGTGGGCCCATCTATCGGTTTAAATTTGAATTATCGGTTACTTCGAATCTGACAATACTTATGTCATTCTATTCTGTCACAAAATTCAGTATATTATCTCTAACTGAACATAATGAATCGATTTACGCTTGAGTAACGTTCGGATTTATTGGAAATTTATTTCCAAAACGAAGGAAATTAATCGGAAATTGCACGAAAATGTCGTACAAAATTTTGTCGCAGAGAAGGACCAATAGTGCCCGGTATATGCCAGTTTTTTGCTAAAGTTCATGAAACTGGTTTCACTGTTGATGCGCCAAGACGTGCGAACATGCTCGTACAGTGCGTACACCAGAAAATATCGAAGCTGTGGCTGAGATGTGTTAGCTCATCATCGTTCTCAAGAATTGAATATTCCACACACCAGTTTACGTCTTGGTATGACGCCTTACAAAGCTCAGTTGGTTCAAGAATTGAAACCGTATGACCAATGGCTTCGTTTTCGCTTCACTAGATGGGCCAACGAAAAACGATTTTGATAAAAATCATCATCATCATCGGTTTTACCTGGATAGTCCAACTTGCCACACATCTCATGAAACGTTTAATTTGTCGAAATGGTGATGTCAACTGGCAGCCAAGAAGCTACGATATGACACCGTTGAACAATTTTCGGTGGGGTGCCGTTAAAGAAAAGTATTATGCCGACGAACCAGAGACAATTGGTCATTTGAAAGCCAACAAACTGTACGAAAATTGGTCCGATCGAATGAAGTACTGTGAGGCCAGCCGTGGCAGCCATGTGAATGAAATAATATTCCATTTCTAGCCGAAACAATTGTACTTCACAACAAAAAAAAAAATAAATTTGGCAAAATTTCAAACCGTTTTTGTTTTATTGCATTTTAAAATTTAAACTTTTAAATGACTCACCCTTTAATTACTTACTTACTTAATTGATTATTACAACCTACCTTCTCACACCACTTATGCTGTGTGTGTAAATTCTTATATACAGACCTACAGTTTAGAGTCTATTCCGAACGACATATTTTTGAGAAGCTTTTCATAAAAATTTTTTATTTACTCTCAGAGTTTTTGAGAGAAATCTGTTAAGAAGAAATCGCCGAAGAAATATTTTTCGTATTACGTTTTGTTGCAGATGTCTGACCTCGGGTTTGAACTGTGGCCTCACGTCTAATAAGCCAACACTCTATCCACTAACATTATATTTCCATTTATTCTGATGGGCAGCGATCAAGGGGCTTCCTGAATAAATTACTTTGGATTTTAATTGATTCCCTTTAGTTTAAAAATCTAAAAAACATGATGAACATTTTTTCCTCTTCTACCTGGTTAGGACTTAGAAGACTATACATATTCGTAGTGAAGAAGTTTAACCATAATATCGCATCATCTTAAAATTCAGACTATATATGTACCTGTCTGACAATAATACAATACCATATCAAAGGCATTCTTAGCAAGACGTTCATCATTCATGGCTCATGTAAGTTCCACAAAAGATAACAACATAACTGTCGCCTTTGAGAAGCTCACACAAGCTAATTCAAATGAAATCAAGCGTAAGTTGGGTATTTTATTTCTTGAATAGCAAATAAATCATCTCACAAAGGCTTTACTCATTCATAAGGAAAAAATGTGAAAATGAACTCACTTGTATAGACAGTGGATAAATCAGATCCTTTATAAAAATACGGAGGAAAGGATATGCGATAAATCAATCCGCATAATAAAGATACACGGGGCCCTATGCATGCACTTCTAAAGGTAAGTCTAAAGTATTATTTTGGGCAACCAGAATTCTTCGAAACAACTTGTGTAATGTTATCAAAATTTCATGCCACCTTAAATCCGAAGAAAAGATGACAGCCTGATAGGTATTCCAGAAGAATAATAACTCCAAATATACTACAAAGTGTACTAAGAAGTGGTTCGAAGATGGCAATACTAATCTATTTAACATGTCTTCAAGGACTCTAGTTTCAAATCCGATCGAGAATTTGTTGAGTTTAATAAAATCAGAAATCAGTGGAAAGTGTCGCGCAAATTGTGATAAGTTTTGAGAATTAATTCTGTATGTGTGGTATGATATACCGCCGGTATAATACCGGATTCAGTATACAAAAATCGTATCAACCCTATGTCTAGATGATGTCTATCAGATCTGGACAACAACGTTGATACATACATACATAATTGGCCCATACCTAGCTTTTGACACCACCCATGTTGTGTGTTTGTTTATTTTAGCCAAGAGTGGCAGGACCTACAGTTTAAAATCGACTCCGAAGGATACATTTTTGAAAAATTTTTTTTTTCTTTTGAGAATCTGACCTGGTGTTTGAACCATGGCCTTACGGTGTAATAAGCCAACACACTACCTACTAGACTACGGCGACAACGTTGATAAATAATTTAATAATAATTAAATAATCATTTTCCTTACATTCTCATCAAATCTCTATGAATCACATGGGTGTCCTTATTATTTTTCACATCAATGCATATTACAAACGACTTCACGTTCTCCAAAAAATTTTCAGTAAGTTTATGTCTTTCGAAGATTAGAAAATTCAATTAAAAATCTTAGTTTTCTATCAAATAGTTTGAAATTTCCACCATCATATTTCACTAATGTAGGGTACAAGTGTTTGTGCAACATGTAAACTTATTATACCCAGTGTATGTACGAGTATGCATATTATATCGATTAACGTGTTTGAGGTAACACTGCATGTTATTTAACTGTTTATGTGATCTGAACTTGGCTTCACACGTTCCCAGACGTCCTCCATAAGCTGTACTATACACTAATGTTGAGTGTAGAGGGATGTAAGGGAAATTAAGAAATGATGACCTTTGTCTTTTTTATTTTGAACTATTTAGTGGGTACTAAATTGAAAATTAAATTTTTGTTCACATGAGAAAGGCCCACGGAAAATGGTCTGAAAGGGATAAATGGTATCTCATTTACTTCGCCTCTACGTGAGATGTCCACGCTCTCTAATTGCTCACGCAGAATATCCAGTGGGACATGGGCTGTGAAGCACACAGCGCCGTCTTATTGAAAACAATTGTCGTCAATGTCTATATAGTGCTCGCCATTGCCCGTGATGGCCTAGCCAACATCGTTCTCAAGGCGTACATTCATACAAAAAGGGGCTTCATCGTTTAAGCCGATTTTTGATTAAAAATTAAGGTCCATTAAGTGGACACATAACGCCGTTTATGGTCGTTTACTTTTTGTTCCTAGGTTCGGTGAAGTTTGTACGAGTGCAATCCTAAGTGACGACGAAAAGTCCAAGTTGTGGTCTAAGAAAGCCGAATTCTTTTAAGTGACGCGAAATCGACTGCACATTCTCAGGGACAGCGAATGTGTTTTCTACATTTCATTGACATACGATTGTAGTTCGATCGTTTACTGAACCAGAAGACTTCGTATGGTGGTCGTAAAATAGGCAAAGCATGCGGCCCAGTCTGAAAGAAAGAATGAATGAAAAACGCCAAGTGTAATTATAAGAAAAATATACGAAACCTGTATCAATTCCGTGATAATGTATTGATTAGAATACTGGACAACCCAAACTAATCACAACAGAAATGCTTAGAAGGACAACCGGAACAACTTGTAAGGATAAGGTTAGAAAAGGGCAAGATAGGAGTCGTATGAATGTTGCCTGACTTGCACAAAGGAGTTAAAACTGGTTAAGGGGCCATCGTTTACGCATACAATGCGCGGAGACGTAGATACTCTGTTGGACTTAAATGCATTATGCGGAATTCATTCATTGCGCATGACTGAAAGAACCCACAATCTTTATAATTTTAGAAAATGCAACAGAAATGGTGGCGTACATTCGTGGAATGAAATATTCGAAACCCAAGGGAGAACTAGGGTGTATCTACTAAGCTAAAGTTTACGCCTTTGAAAGATTTGCTCATTCCAATTCGGGAGAGGAAGTACAAATAGTCAGGGCGCCAACCAAGCACTTAGTTCCTATGTGTTTGACTTAAGATTAGTATGGGACCATAATTTAGCTAACCCAGCATTATCTAGGCAGGGATAAATCGAGTCAAACTTTGTTTGTTGTGGAAATTCACGGAAATTCACAAACAGGCAGATAAGCTTTTCTGGAGTAGCTGCCACTCAGCTGATGAGCTGAGAACCTATTTGTGCAATGCGAAGAGGACGTTAGAAATGTATAGTCTATAAAAGGGAATGTAACTTTGTTTTGCAGAATCGAAAAACTTTTTTTCAGGATTGAAATCGTGGGAAGCACAAAGTTATACCTACTGAAACCGCGAAGTTCATCAGGGCAACAGATATGGGAAGGCATTATGGGGAAAGCCTACATAGATTGTGTATAGCCACATAACAATTATAATTAAGCGTAGGTAATAAGTCGTCGTAGTCTAGTAGGTAGTGTGTTGGCTTATTAAACGTAAAGCCCGGATTCGTATCCTAGCTCAGACATCAAAACGAAATATAAAAAAAAAAATATTTCAACGGCGACTGCCTCTCAGCAGATTTCTGGCAGAAACTCTGAGAGTAAATAAAATTGCCATGAAGAGCTTCTCAAAAATCTGACGTTCGGAGTCGACTTTAAACTGTAGGTCCCGCCACTCATGTATAAAATTAACGTACACAACATAAAGTGGTGTGAGAAGCTTGGTCGAAATCCTGACTGAAGGGTTGTAATAACCAATTATGTATGTATGTAGGTAATAAGGAATAACGAATGTAGTCGTCGTAGTCCTTTAGTCAAGATTACCACCTAGTTTCTCACACCACCTATGTTGTGTGTATTAATTTTATACATGAGTTGCGGGACCTTCAGTTTGAAAGTTGACTCCGGACGACAGATTTTTGAGAAACTTTTCATGGCAATTTTATTTACTCTCAGAGTGTTTGCCAGAAATCTGCGGAAATTTTTTTTTTCATATTTTCGTTTAGTTGGAGATGTCTGACCTGGGGTTTGAAAAGTTGTTGGCTAATAAGCCAACACACTACGAAGACGAGGTAGTGAATAATTGACAAACAAGTACTATTTTATGATAGTTTAGTACCTTTTACAAAAAGGTACCAACTTTCTCCTGTCACTGTCACTGACAAGCACGCTCAGTTTAAATTTAAAATGTTATTCATTTGCGGCATGTCCACGACATCCAATATTGGCAACAACATCTTGGCGATCTTGTTGTAAATGAAATATTTCTATTTGTATGCAATTTTGTTGTAGTAGTTGTTGATGTTTGATGCATTTTAATGTTGTTGCTTGTAGTATAGATATCTTGCAGTCTTGTTGCATCAATCGCTGTTGTTCTCCATAAGTGCGAGGGAAGTTAGCGCAGGTGCTATTAAGTGTTTTGTTCATTGTATGAGAACGCTTTTGCCTGGCAGTCAATGGAAATTTGTTTCTTCACATGTTTATTTACATTGATTGTGTGTTTCGCTGATCCTCTATTGACGATAACCCCCAAGTGGTGTTTATTAATTGCTAATTATGCTCAATGTTGGATATCTGCATCATTTAAATACTCGTACATTCGCTTAGCAATCACTATAGAATTGATTTAATCAAGTTTATTAGCACAAATTTATTTACTCTTCTCGTAACATAACCCAACAATATTTTTAGCGTGTATAAAGGTGTTTTAATTGATATTCACCTTTTTAATCAATCGAAATAACAAAGATAGCGGAGTTATAATATTTACTGGGTCTTAGGACACAGCTTAATTAAAAAGTTAATTTTGAAAACAGATCAACTATTGAATCCAACCGGTTGTAGTTGCGTCTGGGAAACATTAGTCTTAAGCATTTTTTTAAAGTTTTCTATCGTCTTTTATCAAACGGACAAAAACTTTTCCCTTATAATAGATTAGGTTAGGTTAGGTTAGCGGGTAGCTTGCCGTTCATACACAAATTCAATCAGTGGCCCATATGGCCGATTGTGTTGCTCACTATGAATAAAGCCACTTTGTCATGATCCGTTAGTGTTGGGTTTGAACCACGTCAAGTTCCGGATGAAAACTACAAGTTCCCTTAAAGCTACGTTAGCCACTATGCCCAGATCATCAAACGTTCTGTCACCCAAAAACCGATGTGGTCTGTTTTGAAGTGGAAGGCACTCACATACCGACTCCTTTTCGTTCACATTCCAGCAGCTTCTGCGGTAAACCTAGAGGGGCAGATCGAGATTGTCAACGTGTACCCGGTTAAAATTTCCGTTATCAAACTCAAGTAGTTCCCTGGTTTTCCTGTTGGACACAGCAGTTTTGAAATTCGGCAACCAGGTATTTTGGACCACCATATATCATAACATAATTGGTCATTACAACCCTTTAGTCAGGATTTCGACCTAGCTTGTCACACCACTTATGTTGTGTGCGTTAATTTTATAAATGAGAGAATAAACCTACAGTTTTAAAGTCGTTTCCGAACAACAGGTTTGAGAAGCTCTTCATGCCAATTTTATTTACTCTTAAAGTTTTTGCCAGAAATCTGCTGAGAGGCAGTCGCCGAAGAAATATTTTTTTTCATATTTCGTTTTGATGTCTGACCTGGGATACGAACCCGGGCTTTACGTCTAATAAGCCAACACACTACCTACTAGACTACGGCGACACACCACCATATATCCCCCTATCTAAATACCCTCTATCGCCTCTTCCTCAGACCTCTCCCATGTCTACCATTTTCATTGCGCTCTATGCCACAGTGTTCCGGAATCCAGTAGAGGCGGTTATTATGTTGATGTATACGGTGTAGAGAGTGTATACAACTCCTGGTCAGCATAATGAATGATATTTTAGACGCTTATGTTTTTAAAATTTAAAAACACAGAAAATTTTCAAAAGAAATCAAAATATTTATCAGATCCACTTTCTTGATCATACGAAACCATGATATAGATGTCCGTAAGGAGGCACGGATGGCTTCAAACATGAAAATAGGACTTTTGGAACCAGAAGCCAAACTACGCCTTCAGCTATCAGAACATGCAATCAGAGAGTATATGTAATCAGGGCAGTGGTGTTGTGCAAATTTTTTTTTTACCGGAACGCGTATATATTATTATATAGACAGGGCCGATCCTGGGTAGGCGGCCGCTCTGTGCTGTCTCATGTCCCAAATTTAAACAACGGGGCTGATTTTCCATGATAATCCTGGCGGCGGCGGTTTTTTTTTTCAAAACGTCAGCCAATTCTCATTATCAGAAATCATCTTTAGTTCCGGAACGCGTTCCTGTCCAAAAAGGAAGTACCGGAACGACGTTCCGGAGCGTTCCGACTCGACAACACCACTGGATCAGGGTACAGTATGCATTAAATGCATACTTAGTCATCAAAGAGCGGTCAGAAATGACGAAGCAAATAAAAAAGCTAACAGAGCATGTCTAAAAAGTCAGGAGAAACGTCACATAGACTGTGGATCAATGATGACAAGATAATGAGAAAAAAACCATGAGTATATTAAGACTAAATAATAGCAACTAGAGTACACTTTGGTAATAGTAACACTTTCTTCGAGTTAATAGAGAATACGATATCAGACATACATAACTCATCTCAGAGCAGTGAATTGAAAGAAATTAAGAGAGTATGTGAAGGACACAGACTCCCTATAGACAATATGATTGGTGCTCACTAATGGTGTGCGTAGAATAAGCCGACATGATGGCTTACGTGAATACCGGTAAGCATGAGATCTTAAAGCCCTATGATATATATACATACATATATAGTACATACATCTTTATATATTCATTTTCCCTCTTTTTAGAAATGTAGGGCTGTCACAAAGTATCTCCCCATTCACTTTATTATTTATGTATTTATTAGTTATTAAATATAATAACCCTTCAGTCAGGAGTACAGCCTAGCTTCTTACACCACTTATGTTGTGTGTGTGTTAATTTTATACATTAGTGGCGGGACCTATAGTTTAATGTCGACTCCGAACGACAGATCTGTAAGAAGCTTTTCATGGCAATTTTATATTACTCTCAGAGTTGTTGCCAGAAATCTGCTGAGAGGAGTCACCGAAGAAATATTTTTTAATATTTCGTTTTGCTAAAGATGTCTGACATGTCGTCTAATAAGCTAACACACTACCTACTTGAATACAGCGATTTAATTATTCATTTATTATAAAGGGTGATTTTTTAGCTATTTTTTATCTTTTTGGCAACACTGGTTTAAACAGCTCACGCACGTTTCGTGTTTTGTCTCACTGTCAAACATCTTCAGTTTGGTCTATAATTTTACCATGAATCGTCTTACAAACGAACAACGCTTGCAAATCATTGAATTTGGCATCATTGGATCGTACTTCTTCAAAGATGCTGCGAATCGTAACGTAACTGTGAATGGTGAGCGCTACCGTGAGATGATATCCAACTTTTTTTTGCCCAAAATGCAAGAGCTTGACTTGCATGACATGTGGTTTCAACAAGACGGTGCCACATGCCACACAGCACGCGTAACAATGGACTTATTGAGAGTCGAGTTCGGTGAACATTTTATTTCACGTTCGGGACCGGTCAATTGACCGCCTAGATCGTGCGATTTAACGCCTTTAGACTATTTTTTGTGGGGCTATGTTAAAGCTCATGTCTATACAGACAAGCTGGCTTCAATTGACGCATTGGAAGACAACATTGAAGCATTTATTCGTGAGACACCGGCCGAAATGTTGGAAAGAGTATGCCAAAATTGGACTAAGCGGATGGACCATTTGTGGCGCAGTCACGGTCAACATTTGCATGAATTAATCTTCAAACATTAAATTATATGGACCGTACTATCGTTTCAAATAAAAATTTCATGCATTTTTCTGAATTTTATGTTTTTTTCTGAAAAATTTTCCTATAGCTCTTAAAAAATCACCCCTTAATTATAACGAGCTGAGTAACGTAGACGTTATGCTCGGTGTAGTATAACAGACAAGAGGCTCTAATAGGAATTTAACCCACAATCCTCATACTAATAGTTTAGCACACTAATCACTATACTATTAAATCCATGCCAATAAACAAGTTTGTCTTTTGAAGCAAACCAATTAGTCACTCAATTTTTGACTTCCTCGTGGAAATCCAAGTGGCCAGTCGATGCGTGTCCCATCGACGAAAACAAATAGTAATCGGAAAGAGCCAAGTCTGGTAAATATCAGATATCTCCAACAAAATATGAAAAAATTTTTCTTCGGCGACTACCAATCAGCAAATTATTGGCAGAAACTCGGTAAGTAAATAAAATTGCCATGCCAAAGTTTCTCAAAAATCTGTCGATCTTAGTGCTTTCCACTGGAATTCCCAGAACGGGAATTTTGCAGTTGTTGTACAGGCTGAGTTTCGTACGAACATAACCTCAACATCTGTCATCGTCCGTGAATGCTAAGAACTTCTTAATTCCTGATGAACTGACCAAGACTGGTACAGAGTTCATAACCTGCAACGTTTTACGTAGATTGCATCAGTTAAACTGGGTATTTTATAGTTTTTGTACTGTGAGGCTTACGTTTATTGTCATATGATTCTTTCAAGTTTCCACTGCAATTCGTTTTTAAGAGAAAAATTTAAGAGGAAAATTTAGGAGAGATTTGCAAAGACAATTTTGCTTTTGCAAACACACTTTTGCTTTTGCAAAGACAATTGCTTTTGCAAAGACAATTTTCCTTTTGCAAAGACAATTGCTTTTGAAAAGACAATTGCTTTTGCAAAGACAATTGCTTTTGCAAAAACAATTGCTTTTGCAAAGACAATTGCTTTTGAAAAGACAATTGCTTTTGCAAAGACAATTGCTTTCGGAAAGACAATTGCTTTTGCAAAGACAATTGCTTTTGCAAAGACAATTGCTTTTGCAAAGACAGTTGCTTTTGCAAAGACAATTGCTTTTGCAAAGACAATTGCTTTTGCAAAGACAATTTTGATTTTGCAAAGACAATTTTGCTTTTGCAAAGACAATTTTGCTTTTGCAAAGACAATTTTGCTTTTGCAAAGACAATTGCTTTTGCAAAGACAATTGCTTTTGCAAAGACAATTGCTTTTGCAAAGACAATTTTGCTTTTGCAAAGACAATTTTGCTTTTGCAAAGACAATTTTGCTTTCGCAAAAGACAATTGCTTTTGCAAAGACAATTGCTTTTGCAAAAACAATTTTGCTTTTGCAAAGACAATTTTGCTTTTGCAAAGACAATTGCTTTTGCAAGGGCAATTTTGCTTTTGCAAAGACAATTTTGCTTTTGCAAAGACAATTTTGCTTTTGCAAAGACAATTTTGCTTTTGCAAAGACAATTTTGCTTTTGCAAAGACAATTGCTTTTGCAAAGACAATTGCTTTTGCAAAGACAATTGCTTTTGCAAAGACAATTGCTTTTGCAAAGACAATTGCTTTTGCAAAGACAATTTTGATTTTGCAAAGACAATTTTGCTTTTGCAAAGTCGATTTTGCTTTTGCAAAGACAATTTTGCTTTTGCAAAGACAATTTTGCTTTTGCAAAGACAATTGCTTTTGCAAAGACAATTGCTTTTGCAAAGACAATTTTGCTTTTGCAAAGACAATTTTGCTTTTGCAAAGACAATTTTGCTTTCGCAAAAGACAATTGCTTTTGCAAAAACAATTTTGCTTTTGCAAAGACAATTTTGCTTTTGCAAAGACAATTGCTTTTGCAAAGACAATTGCTTTTGCAAAGACAATTGCTTTTGCAAGGACAATTTTGCTTTTGCAAAGACAATTTTGCTTTTGCAAAGACAATTGCTTTTGCAAAGACAATTGCTTTTGCAATGACAATTGCTTTTGCAAAGACAATTGCTTTTGCAAAGACAATTTTGTTTTTGCAAAGACAATTGCTTTTGCAAAGACAATTGCTTTTGCAATGACAATTGCTTTTGCAATGACAATTGCTTTTGCAATGACAATTGCTTTTGCAAAGACAATTGCTTTTGCAAAGACAATTGCTTTTGCAAAGACAATTGCTTTTGCAAAGACAATTGCTTTTGCAAAGACAATTGCTTTTGCAAAGACAATTGCTTTTGCAATGACAATTGCTTTTGCAATGACAATTGCTTTTGCAATGACAATTGCTTTTGCAAAGACAATTGCTTTTGCAAAGACAATTTTGCTTTTGCAAAGACAATTTTGCTTTCGCAAAAGACAATTGCTTTTGCAAAGACAATTGCTTTTGCAAAGACAATTTTGCTTTTGCAAAGACAATTTTGCTTTTGCAAAGACAATTTTGCTTTCGCAAAAGACAATTGCTTTTGCAAAAACAATTTTGCTTTTGCAAAGACAATTTTGCTTTTGCAAAGACAATTGCTTTTGCAAAGACAATTGCTTTTGCAAAGACAATTGCTTTTGCAAAGACAATTGCTTTTGCAAAGACAATTGCTTTTGCAAAGACAATTGCTTTTGCAATGACAATTGCTTTTGCAATGACAATTGCTTTTGCAAAGACAATTGCTTTTGCAAAGACAATTGCGTTTGCAAAGACAATTGCTTTTGCAAAGACAATTGCTTTTGCAAAGACAATTGCTTTTGCAAAGACAATTTTGCTTTTGCAAAGACAATTTTGCTTTTGCAAAGACAATTTTGCTTTTGCAAAGACAATTTTGCTTTTGCAAAGACAATTTTTCTTTTGCAAAGACAATTGCTTTTGCAAAGACAATTGCTTTTGCAAAGACAATTGCTTTTGCAAAGACAATTGCGTTTGCAAAGACAATTGCGTTTGCAAAGACAATTGCTTTTGCAAAGACAATTGCTTTTGCAAAGACAATTTTGCTTTTGCAAAGACAATTTTGCTTTTGCAAAGACAATTTTTCTTTTGCAAAGACAATTGCTTTTGCAAAGACAATTGCTTTTGCAAAGACAATTGCTTTTGCAAAGACAATTGCTTTTGCAAATACAATTGCTTTTGCAAAGACAATTGCTTTTGCAAAGACAATTTTGTTTTTGCAAAGACAATTTTGCTTTTGCAAAGACAATTTTGCTTTTGCAAAGACAATTTTGCTTTTGCAAAGACAATTTTGCTTTTGCAAAGACAATTTTGCTTTTGCAAAGACAATTGCTTTTGCAAAGACAATTGCTTTTGCAAAGACAATTGCTTTTGCAAAGACAATTGCTTTTGCAAAGACAATTGCTTTTGCAAAGACAATTGCTTTTGCAAAGACAATTTTGCTTTTGCAAAGACAATTTTGCTTTTGCAAAGACAATTGCTTTTGCAAAGACAATTTTGCTTTTGCAAAGGCAATTTTGCTTTTGCAAAGACAATTGCTTTTGCAAAGACATTTCTGCTTTTGCAAAGACAATTTTGCTTTTGCAAAGACAATTTTGCTTTTGCAAAGACAATTGCTTTTGCAAAGACAATTGCTTTTGCAAAGACAATTGCTTTTGCAAAGACAATTTTGTTTTTGCAAAGACAATTGCTTTTGCAAAGACAATTTTGCTTTTGCAAAGACAATTTTGCTTTTGCAAAGACAATTTTGCTTTTGCAAAGACAATTTTGCTTTTGCAAAGACAATTGGTTTTGCAAAGACAATTGCTTTTGCAAAGACAATTGCTTTTGCAATGACAATTGCTTTTGCAAAGACAATTGCTTTTGCAAAGACAATTGCTTTTGCAAAGACAATTGCTTATGCAAAGACAATTTTGCTTTTGCAAAGACAATTGCTTTTGCAAAGACAATTGCGTTTGCAAAGACAATTGCTTTTGCAAAGACAATTGCTTTTGCAAAGGCAATTGCTTTTGCAAAGACAATTGCTTTTGCAAAGACAATTGCGTTTGCAAAGACAATTTCTTTTGCAAAGACAATTTCTTTTGCAAAGACAATTGCTTTTGCAAAGACAATTTTGCTTTTGCAAAGACAATTGCTTTTGCAAAGACAATTTTGCTTTTGCAAAGACAATTTTGCTTTTGCAAAGACAATTTTGCTTTTGCAAAGACAATTTTGCTTTTGCAAAGACAATTTTGCTTTTGCAAAGACAATTGCTTTTGCAAAGACAATTGCTTTTGCAAAGACAATTTTGCTTTTGCAAAGACAATTTTGCTTTCGCAAAAGACAATTGCTTTTGCAAAGACAATTGCTTTTGCAAAGACAATTGCTTTTGCAAAGACAATTTTGCTTTTGCAAAGACAATTGCTTTTGCAAAGACAATTGCTTTTGGAAAGACAATTGCTTTTGCAAAGACAATTGCTTTTGCAAAGACAATTGTTTTTGCAAAGACAATTGCTTTTGCAAAGACAATTGCTTTTGCAATGACAATTGCTTTTGCAAAGACAATTGCTTTTGCAAAGACAATTGCTTTTGCAAAGACAATTTTGCTTTTACAAAGACAATTGCTTTTGCAAAGACAATTGCTTTTGCAAAGACAATTGCTTATGCAAAGACAATTGCTTTTGCAAAGACAATTGCTTTTGCAAAGACAATTTTGCTTTTGCAAAGGCAATTTTGCTTTTGCAAAGACAATTGCTTTTGCAAAGACATTTCTGCTTTTGCAAAGACAATTTTGCTTTTGCAAAGACAATTTTGCTTTTGCAAAGACAATTGCTTTTGCAAAGACAATTGCTTTTGCAAAGACAATTGCTTTTGCAAAGACAATTTTGTTTTTGCAAAGACAATTGCTTTTGCAAAGACAATTTTGCTTTTGCAAAGACAATTTTGCTTTTGCAAAGACAATTTTGCTTTTGCAAAGACAATTTTGCTTTTGCAAAGACAATTGGTTTTGCAAAGACAATTGCTTTTGCAAAGACAATTGCTTTTGCAATGACAATTGCTTTTGCAAAGACAATTGCTTTTGCAAAGACAATTGCTTTTGCAAAGACAATTGCTTATGCAAAGACAATTTTGCTTTTGCAAAGACAATTGCTTTTGCAAAGACAATTGCGTTTGCAAAGACAATTGCTTTTGCAAAGACAATTGCTTTTGCAAAGGCAATTGCTTTTGCAAAGACAATTGCTTTTGCAAAGACAATTGCGTTTGCAAAGACAATTTCTTTTGCAAAGACAATTTCTTTTGCAAAGACAATTGCTTTTGCAAAGACAATTTTGCTTTTGCAAAGACAATTGCTTTTGCAAAGACAATTTTGCTTTTGCAAAGACAATTTTGCTTTTGCAAAGACAATTTTGCTTTTGCAAAGACAATTTTGCTTTTGCAAAGACAATTTTGCTTTTGCAAAGACAATTTTGCTTTTGCAAAGACAATTGCTTTTGCAAAGACAATTGCTTTTGCAAAGACAATTTTGCTTTTGCAAAGACAATTTTGCTTTTGCAAAGACAATTTTGCTTTCGCAAAAGACAATTGCTTTTGCAAAGACAATTGCTTTTGCAAAGACAATTGCTTTTGCAAAGACAATTTTGCTTTTGCAAAGACAATTGCTTTTGCAAAGACAATTGCTTTTGGAAAGACAATTGCTTTTGCAAAGACAATTGCTTTTGCAAAGACAATTGTTTTTGCAAAGACAATTGCTTTTGCAAAGACAATTGCTTTTGCAATGACAATTGCTTTTGCAAAGACAATTGCTTTTGCAAAGACAATTGCTTTTGCAAAGACAATTTTGCTTTTACAAAGACAATTGCTTTTGCAAAGACAATTGCTTTTGCAAAGACAATTGCTTTTGCAAAGACAATTGCTTTTGCAAAGACAATTGCTTTTGCAAAGACAATTTTGCTTTTGCAAAGACAATTTTGCTTTTGCAAAGACAATTTTGCTTTTGCAAAGACAATTTTGCTTTTGCAAAGACAATTGCTTTTGCAAAGACAATTTTGCTTTTGCAAAGACAATTTTGCTTTTGCAAAGGCAATTTTGCTTTTGCAAAGACAATTGCTTTTGCAAAGACAATTTTGCTTTTGCAAAGACAATTGCTTTTGCAAAGACAATTTTGCTTTTGCAAAGACAATTGCTTTTGCAAAGACAATTGCTTTTACAAAGACAATTGCTTTTGCAAAGACAATTGCTTTTGCAAAGACAATTGCTTTTGCAAAGACAATTGCTTTTGCAAAGACAATTTTGATTTTGCAAAGACAATTGCTTTTGCAAACACAATTTAGCTTTTGCAAAGACAATTTTGCTTTTGCAAAGACAATTTTGCTTTTGCAAAGACAATTGCTTTGGCAAAGACCATGAAAAAATAATAAATTTTTTCCGAATGCTTCAAAACACTCAATTATTTTATATGCAGAACAAATTTATAACCGTCTTTTTACTGAAAAAAATATAGAATTAGAAGAATATTTCACATTAGTGAAATATCTACATCAAACACTAATGTACCTACCGGTTCGATAAAAAAAAAAGATTTAAAATTTTTTGGAGAATCTGGTAAGCAAACGGAAAACATAAAAAATCTTTTAGAGGCCTTGTTAACTATTAAGCCAGCATCTGTTGAAAGCGATATAGTTTTCCCTGTCGCGGGTCAATATGTTAGCAAAATTAGAAACCGACTTTCAGATGAATCAATAAACGCATTGTCGGTTTTAAAAATTCATTTTAAAAGTATTAAATAAATATGTTAATAGGTATGTATATAGATTTTTTTATGTTTTATGTATGTATGACATATATATTTTTAACTAGTTTTTAAAATACAATTGAATTATTTATTTTTTTAAAGAACTGTACTTTTTATAAATATGTATGTTTCTATTGTTATTTTGTTTTATATTTTTGATCTCATTAATATGAATTTAAAATAAAAAATACATACTTAACAAAGTAAATATATGATTTTATGTTCTAGGCGGGAATTCCCGGCATCCCGAGAAATTTCAAAATCAATCCCGGTTTCACGGGAAAATGAATAAGTCCGGGAAAGGAAAAACACTATTATAAATGCATTTGCAACATGTTCAACGTCTTGCTTCACTGTAATGTTCATATGTATGCTGATGATGTGCAGCTTTGTACTAGTACTCCTAGGGAGGATATTGATTCTTGTTTGGATTACATCAATAGTGATTTGGTTAGGATTGACAACTGGGCCTCGGCCAATGGACTTTGCATCAATCCCTCCAAGTCTAAATGTATTATACTTTCGAGGGCCGATAGATCATTTGTCATACCTGAATTGTGCATCAGGGGAAATAAGATTGACTTTGTCAAATCTGCGAAGAATCTGGGTATTGTCTTTAATGGCAGTTTATCGTGGTCTAATCATATAGGTGTCGTTGTTGGTAGAATTTATAGTATGCTTAGGAACTTGTGGACTGTTATTGATTCGACTCCTTTTGTCATTCGTATGCAACTTGCTAGAACGTACTTAATTCCGGTACTTTTGTATGGGTGTGAAATTTTCGCTAACTGTGATTGTGATGATAACCGTAGACTTAACTTGGCATTTAATAACATAGCTAGATATGTCTTTCGTAAAGGGAGTCGTGATCACATTTCTCATTTGGCTTGCCGGATTCTTAATGTGAAATTTGATTCATAAGATAATTAACACGGAACGGCCGGAATATTTATTTTGTCGAATTAAATTTGCTAGATCCTACCGGGGTAGGAACATTATTCAGCAACGATTTAGGACTCTCTTGTCTCAGAGACAGTTTTTTATACACACCACTAGTCTTTGGAATTCCCTACCAAACTACATCCAGAATCTTGGCAATGCAAATGCGTTCAAAAAGGAGTTATTTAAATTATTTTCGTAAGTAAAATTTTTTTTTATGATTTGTGATTTGTTTTATAGGTTTATATCGGTTATATTTTTATTCCTAGTTTTTTAGATTGATTTTTATAAATATGTAGTAACATTTTTTTAATATTTTTTCAACTTTCTTATTTACTTCTACAGTATTATTAGTTTTTTTAAACTTCTTTATATTAGCCCAATTCACAATCTCGTGTATTTTGGCAATTGTATTTATGCAATTGCAAATATTTCCTATTAATTGTGAACAAATTTTACTGGTTGCATTTGCAACACTAATTGTAAAACACAAATACACAGCTGATTGTCAAAAATAAAAAATAAATATTTGATTTTAATTTTATGATATTTGTTAACAATTTATAAAAATGTCTAATGGAAGTTTGAAGGAACAAATATTGGACTCTTTAATAGACGAGACTGCCGAAGAGATTATGTTCATCGAGGGTATGAATTATTTTATTAACATCCTCTTCGGACCATTTTCTGTTGGATTTATCCCTTTTTATTCTTTTTTTATATTTTGGGTCTCCATTCGCCAACGAAATTTATTATTTTTAATAAATAAATTGTCAGCTGTCAGTTTACTTAAGTGTTGCAAAATGTTGAGGAAATATAAACTATGGTTTTGAGTATTGTTTATTTTATAAACTGTAGCAAGAGTATTTCTATATATTTTGTTATTGTAGTGTAAAAATACCATTTGCAAATCCATTTTGCAAAACCATTTTGCAAATGCAATGATGCAAGACCATTTACACTAGATCGTGAATTGGGCTATTATATTTTTTCTTTATATTTTATATTTTAACATGATATTAATTATATTAATTTTGTATTTTTTATTTAATATGTTTTGTTTCACTCTTAATTTTTTTAAATCTTAATGATTCCAAACATAGCACTGTTACTTATAAGATTCATATCTTGTTGTGCTATGTAAATTATAATAAATAAAAAAAATGCTAAAGGTAGAACTAGTCTTTAGCCCCGGTTAGCCAAACGTGTCCGAAACGTACGTTCGTTTTTGGAATACGAAAAGCAATGAGAACGCTTGCCGAACAGTAATGTAATTTCAGTAAGCGTTTACATTGCTCTTCATATCGAGCCATAACCGCAAAAATATCTCAAGCGACATATTTTTCATATATCGGTTTTTGTAATAAATAAATTCATTGGCATCATTTGCATCATCTATAAAAATTTCAGGGTCACACTCTGTACCGTTATGAATTTATAACAAAAAAGTTTAACTTTCTAACTTAATTTGCACAAGAAATAAATAATAAAAACCTTCTCCTGTAAAATTTCGTTTTTGTCGCTTGAGATATTTTTGCGGTTATGGCTCGATATGCTAAAAACGAACTCATGTATGTTCTATTACGTTCTGACGATGTTTTACTAAACGGGGCTTTTACGTTTTGTTACGTTCCGAATCACCTACTTTTATTTTGTAAATGAGTAACACGAATATGTCGTTAGTTTTACTGTTCCATGCCGTATGTGTATTAAATATAAATAAATAAATAGTCTAGTAGCTAGTGTGCGGGCTTACTAGACGTGAGCCCACGGTCCAAATCCAATGTCAGACATCTCCATCAAAACGAAATATGAAAAAATAATTGCAAAAAAGTACTCTTTCAGTTATAGTCGAGTACCATTTCAAAATTTCAGTATTGCAACACTGCTGAACACAGTCTCAATATGGGTGACACCTACTGTATGTATTCAAATTTCCCTCACTGTATGTATGTAAAACATACCAATTCAGTCATAATCTAACGCTTCTGGTTACATTCTCCCGTAATCCTAGTGTATACATTTGAATTTCTGAATGAAGTTCTGTATGATAATTGTTTTTGTTCACACTTTTTATTTTATTTTGTACATATTCTGCTTTGTATCAATTGAGGCAGCAACTTTGAATCGTTGGTTAATGGAATTAAATGAATACTTATTCTTTGTAACATTTTTAAAATGTTTTGTTATTATTTTCTTGCCTTTTTACAAACGAAGAGAAAAAGCTTTTATTCTCGACTACAACAATAGCGATAATTTTATACAAAAGCTACCAAATTACGCTGAAAATGCTTACAAGTTATTACCACATGCCACTGCTGTTGTGTGGCATGTTGGAAAAAAAAAAGAATTTCTTTAAAATATTCAAAACGATTTAAAGATTATTATTTGAAATATTTTACCTATGAAACCTCAATTCCACGAGTTTGCTTTGAGGATTACATACATAATTGGTCATTATAACCCTTCAGTCAGGATTACGGCCTAGCTTCTCGCACCACTTATGTTGTGTGAGTGTTAATTTTATATATGAGTGGCGCGACCTACAGTTTAAAGTCGACTCCGAACGACAGATTTATGAGAAGGTTTTCATGGCAATTTTATTTACTCTCAGAGTTTTTACCAGAAATCTACTGAGAGGAAGTCGCCGAAGAAATATTTTCATATTTTCGTTTTGATGTTTACCTGGGGTTTGAACTCGGGCCTTCAGCCTAATAAGCCCACACACTACTGGACTACGGCGACTTCCTTTGAGGATTACTTATTCTTATTCTAATTATCAGATCTCTTCATATATTTCAGACTCTTAATCTTAAATCTCAGTCCATGACTGAGCTAACACATTAGACAGAGGAAATACACTAATTTTATTAAAATATTCTAGAATTGTAGTCGCCGTACTGTAGTAAGTATTAGGTTGGTTTATAAGGCGTGAGGACACGGTTCAAGCCCCAGTTCAGACATCTCCAACTAAGCGAAATATGAAAAAATATTTCCTCGGTGACTGCCTCTCCTCAGATTTGTTTCAATAACTCTGAGAGTTTCTCAAAAATTTGTCGTTCGGAATCGACTTTAAACTGTAGGTTCCGTCACTGATGTATAAAATCAGCACACATAACATAAGTGCTGTGAGAACCTAAGTCGTAATCCAGTATGTATGTATGTATTCTTGTATTGTAGTTCAGGTATAGATTCAAGATTCACCACTCTTAGGTGTCATCATTAAACATTAGTTATTGTGAACGAGACCCTTCACTCGAACTAATAGAAAAGTCGTTTACTGAATTTAATTACTGAAATTATTTTAATCATGAAAAATGCTGAATATTCTGGACATCCAGTTGAGATTTCTATACCTTAAACAATTAAAAAAACATATGATATTGAACACGGTATCCTATCGAAAGATTGATCCAATTAAAGGTTGAAGCTGCCAGAAATTGTGGGCTCTGTCTCACATACATAGCTCAATAGTTTCAACATTGAATGATTACTTTCGTCTGAGGAATCTTATGGTTGCTGACAGTTGACCGCATACTCAACTGTTTGACATCTTCTCGAGAGATTTCAATTGTACTATGGACAAGTTTTTTCTCCATTTCGTAAATATAAATGAAACATTGTTCCTCCACAACCGACCAAACCACAGTAGAAACATTTTTTTAAGACCAACACTCAGGGGATGGCCCCTACTCTTGTAGTGCATTGCGTTAGAATTAGGGAAATACATTATGGAAGGGAGGCAGACGGCTTAGTGCTTTTGGACATTAGATTTGAATCTTCTTATATTCTTATAAGTGGCAGAAAAGACCTCTGCAGTTCGGGAGTTCTACATAAAGATAGTCCGCCTAAAGAATGAATTCTGTCTGTGTGCGATCCACTGGCCAATCGACCACAAGCAGATGTACCCTGCGAGAAAGACGGGTGCTACGTAAGAATATTCGATATTCGGGGACAAGTTTCTTTATCTCATACATAGCTTCTCACACCACTTATGCTGTGTGTGTTATAATTTCATACCTGAGTGGCAGGACCTACAGTTTAAAGTCGAACTGAACGAAAGATTTTTGAGAAACTTTTAATGGCAATTTACTCTCCGAGTTTTTGTCAGAAATCTGCTGAGAGGAAGTCGCCGAAGAAATATTTGTTTTAATATTTCGTTTTGTTCAAGAGTTTTAACCGTGGCCTCACATCTAATAAGCTATGGCGCTAGAGTAAAAGCCGCATTGCAACGAGGGTCCAATGAGTCAGTAGAGTAGGATATCCTACCGTCATTAATAGGCGTCTTCGTCTTCTCCTGTTCGCGATCAAGAAGTTGTATTCCATTCTCGGTCGGATGGATATAAGTGGTGTAAACAATAAGGAAATCAGATGAAGTTAAGCATTTACTGAATTATCTTAGGAAATCGAAGCACTTGAATATATCTTTCGACACTTGAATAATGAGCTGGTTCTAGAGAACATCACACAGAATTTGCATACCCAGAACATTAAGAGAGTCTGACTCATTCATATTTCCACCACCATAAATACAGATGAGGCAATATTATTGCTGCGCTTATGTGTTAATAAACAGAAGTACGTTTTTCGAGCGCTAAAATCAAACTTATTCACACGACCCCATTCAGAGATCGCTTGTAGGTCGGATGTTAGAGAGTCATTAATCATATTAAGCCGTTTTCCTACAATCTCCAAAGGGCTCATTTCAGCTTCCAGTATAAGTGCTTGCCTATGTCATTTGCAGAATTACCAAAAAAAATTGAAGTTTTAAAAAATTTTAAGCGGGATTATCTAAACAATTCAAAATTAAAAACGTAAGAAAATCCTTCAAAGAATTTAAGTTTAATCATGTCAGTATGTGTTTTTGTATTTTACACTTGCATTCGTTGCCAGTGTTAAAAATTTGCTGTAAACAGTTCTACTGTCACTTGACAGCACAAAGTATTCTTCATGACAAAGGGTATTCTTCATAAATCGTTGGCATATGTCAGACGATCTTTTAACGAATGTGTCTCTGTTTGCTTTTCATATCTATTAGTATCTATTTTTATTATTTATTTCATTTCTTTTTGTCTATCTTGTCTACTGTCTTAACACTTTGTCTTTTATGCAATTTATCGTCTTTCCTTTCTTCCTTCTATCAACTGTTAACAATGAATCGAATAAAGGAAAAAAACATACTTTTTAGCTTTTATAGTTCATTGGGTTTTTCAGCGGGATATTTTGTTTTTTTTTAGTACCCTATACCACCACAGATAGTGAAGATAAATTATGTTTGTGTTAGTAACACCTTAAAAACCCCATACTGATGCACTAAGCTACCATTATATTTTAAATCCCGTTCGGACAGAAAATACCGAACTCGAGAACCATATGCCTTGGCCTTCACCCATTTTACAATCGCCATAATTGTTCTACCGAGATTGCCTATTCGCAATGTGTTGAATAAATTCGAGTTCACTGGTTCAGTAAGCGATCAGCCAACGAAATTCAAGATCAGCCGAAAACATCTCCGCTGTGAGACTTTGCAGGAGAGACCGATAAATTCGTTTTCACAAGGACTCGGCCTTTAGCAGGCCACACAACTTTGTGAATTTTAAGCTGTGATTTGAACTGATTGATTTGAATTCAACTGATCCAGGAACTGAAGTTAAGTGACCGTAGACAACGAGGTGTGTTCGCTAAATGGGGTCTGGGGTACATGGAAAACTAAAGCTATTTTTCAAAGAAAAATCATCTTCAGCCATGAGGCTTATTTCTAGATGAATTTGAAACGATAAAAGTCACTGTTTGGCGTGGATTTTGTGCTATCAGCGTCATTGGTCCATATTCCTTTAAAAACGACGTTGGCCAGATTACCATTACCAACGACGACAACATAGGTTATCCATTGCCAATTTCTTTCGCCATGAATTGAAAGATCCGTCACGTCACATTGGATATTCTGCACGACCGATTTGAGAGCATGGTCATCTCACGTGGAGACTGTTAGACATTTTCTTGAGGAGTTTTCTTAAGTTGCAGGCGTATGAATAGGGAAAAGACCACATCGATCCCCAAGGCTACTATAACGCATGCCATCGGTCAAATTCTCCCTAATTTATGTGCCAGAGTCATGAACAAACGCATTCCACGCTAATAAAAAATTTTGATGATATCATCCAAACACTTTGTTTTATTTGAATTTACAGATAGGAAGCGATTAATGAAAAATCCGATACAGTAACTCCAAGTTTAATCTCTTTGTTTCAAACCGTTACCAAGTTTGCCCGCACTATCTCTACCTATATCTGGATTTTGTGCTCCCAAGTCTTCCGTCACCAAATGAATACATTTAGAATACTGGACATACCTGCCCATCGAGTACATTTAACCAACTGAGGCACAAGATATTTTAATTCTTAATTCTATAGTAGTCTTCATTTCCTGATCTATCATACTGGACCTAAAATCGAGAGATAAGTTTTTCTCTTAAAAGCCACCGAAAATTGTCCGTCTCGTGACTTCAGGGCCAAAACTCAGAAAAATATACGGCTTTTGTTTTAATTTTTTAGCTGTCGATCTAGAAGGCATTTTTATGGCTGTAAGACAATATATTCTCCTCTTCTGTCTCACGTAATTTTTTTTTTTGTTGTTCAGGATCTACGTGAAGTTGGATTCATTTCGGTGTGCTTTGGGGTTGAGAACACTTACTTGATTTTTTCATCGTTTACCATCATATGTATTGAATTCGCTTCTTTCTCAAGTATACGGAATGATTCGAGTGGATCCAATTACAACAATCCCATCAGTGTAATTACGTACTTGATTAGGTTTATACAAGATTGTGTTGCCAAAGGTGATATTGACTGATTTCATAATCGGTTCCAGAAAGGAAAAAGAAATGTATTTCTAAGTACTTACACTCAACTCCAAATATTGAGCTTGGAGTCATGGCAAAAACCGTTTATAGCTTAGAATGTATCATTTCTCTATGGAGTTGAATAAGAGATCGATAGAATGGTGAAGGATAATCGATTTGGAATTCGTTGGACTTCTTGGCGACTTGTCTGAGTAACATATGATTACTACAGAGGATAACAAAGTAATTCAGGCAATGGAGCCATTCTGTTCGTTGTCAATCGAAGCTACCAATGAGTACATAATGTTAAATGTCATACAGGAGTGAGGGCTTCGGCTTGTTAGTTCAGTCAATAACATTACTTAACTTGTCTCCGAATGGCGGGACCTGCAATTTAAAGCCGACACCGAACGACAAGATTTTTTTGGAGAACCCTTCATGGTAATTTTATTTACTCTCAGAGATTTTGCCATAAATTTGCTAAGAGGAAGTCGCCGAAAGAAATACTTTCCTTCATTTTTCGTTTTGTTCGAGATGTCTGGGATTGAGCCATGGCCTCACGTCTAATGAGCCAACACAATACCTACTAGATTACGGCGACTACATTACTTTATACAGCATTAGTGACCTAGTATTAGAAGGAAAATTGCGTTACCAAAGTATTTGAATTTGAGAGATTATTGCGATAGGAATATTACTATTTGCTGCTCCACATGCTAACCAAATTCCTCTTGAGGATATTTGTGTCGGAATGTGGTTGTAAAGACGTTCCCTGAAATCCTTCTTGCACGCTTGTGTTTAATGCCATCTGTCTGAACTTTAGACATGCGTCTGACCAGGTTATATAAATTTGTGTATTGAACTTGAAGACACAATTTTGAAGTTCGTTCCTCAACAAGTTATCCAATATCTATACACTTATATATTGAGGCTATCCAATATGTTTTCCAGAGCTCTCTGGAATATGTATGAATGTTAATGTAATTGTTTTCCTAAATTTTAATTCTCATTCCTTTGTTTAGCCCTCAGTTGTTTTAAAATCACCATTTGGGAATGGTAGAATGTTAACGTAAGCACTGTCCAAAATATGTTTTTTGGAGCCAGCCTGTAACATTGGAATTATTTTGTCAATTCAATTATTTTGTTTCCACAAAAATTCTCAAAGTTATGTAGCTTTAAATAGCAAATATTACAACGCTTTACAACTAAATTCAGAAATCTTTACAAGAGCTGACACACTTCATTGTTGCACAACAAAATAAAGAGCAACAATGAAATCATATTATCAGTGTTGTTCATACAAATTATGAAATATGATGACAACAATAACAACAAAACTGTGGTTAAAAGCAACAACAACAACATAAAGAAGAAGAAAAAAACGAAATCCATCGCTGGTAACATCAATAATAATGCCAAACCAAAATAAAAGCGAACATTTAAATTATGGCACTAAATGTGACACTCGTGCCAATGCAATTTGTGCAGCAACCAGCAACCAGCAAACAACAAAGAACACTTTTTCATAGCAATGGCAAACCAACCAACAACTTTAAATTGTTCAAAAAAAAGAGAAAAAAATAGCAACAATAAATACAACAAAAGGCGAAAAAAAAATTCTTAACAAATTTTTTTAAAAATATTTATTCCAGGCTATTGCCTTGCCTTGCCACAGAAAAATTGTATTGTCAACACACACATAACACAGCACATACTCGTATGTGTATGTACACAGGTCGTGCCATCCATACTCACATGAAAGAAAAGGAAATTTGAATGTCTGGCCACAAAAGGAAGAGGTTCTCGTTGATTGTGGATGTCGTTTGGCTGGTTAGTTGGTTGGTTAGCTGGTTGTACAGAAGCCAAGTGGCCTTTGACTTGTCAAAGTCAATGTTATGTTAAACACTCATACCCATGTTGACAACAATGAGTGTCGTTGTCGTCATCATCATCACCGTCACCACCATCATCATCATTATCATCGTCATCGTCATCGTCATAGTGTACCCAACGTCATCGTCACCGTCACCATCTTCTTCATTGTCACTCAGTTGTTGCTGCTGTTGCTACTGTTGTCTGTCGTTGTCGTTCTCCGCTTGATGTTATCATCTTGACAATTTTCTTCTCTTTTTTTGTGTTTACTTGGTTACACTTAAAAATTAAAATTTTACACTCGTTGTTGCCGTTGCGTCTATTCACCACGGCTACTGTTACTTCAACTGCTCTATTATGGGCATGCGCAACCGACACACGAGTACTCATGGGTACGTGAGCATAAGTTTCCATAATGTACTCCTAAGTAAGTGAATATTTAAAAGAATTCCTTTTTTTTTCTTTTTGCTGAAATTCATTTAAAGAAAATTTATTTAAGTGGAAACAGGGACTATGAAAACAACAATAGCAACAACAGCAACAACAACAACAAAAAACCATCGTTATAATGAAAAAACATTATTTTCAACATCATATCAGATCAGTGGTATGGTATAGTTTATAGTAGAAAAAAATAGGCTCTTGAGCTAGGAGATGTTACAGACTGGCTCCAAAAAAAAATGTTTTGAACATACATACATACATAATTAGTCATTACAACCCTTCAGTCAGGATTAGGTCGTAATCCTTCTTCTCACTTCTCACACCACTTATATTGAATGTGTTAATTTTATACATGAGTGGCGGGACCAACAATTTTAAAGTCGACTCCGAACGACAGATTTTTTTTCCGAATTTTTTTTCAAGGAAGTCGCCGAAGAAATATTTTCATATTTTCGTTTTGATGTCTGACCTGGGGTTTGAACTCGGGCCTTACGTCTAATAAGCCAACACATTACCTACTAGACTTACGTTGACATTCTACTCCTAAATGGTGGTTTTAAAACAACTGGGGGCTTAACAGATAAATGAGAATTAAAATTTAGAGAGCTGAGAGCTCTGGAAAACATATTGGAAGGGCAAGATATAAGCTTACAGATATTGGATAATTTATTGAAGAACGAACTTCAAAATTTTGTCTTCAAGTTCAATACACAAATTTATACAACCTAGTCAGACGCATGACTAAAGTTCAGACAGCTGGCATTATACACAAGCGTCCAAGAAGGATTTCAGGGAACGTCTTTACAACAACATTCCAAAATATCCTCAAGAGGGAATTGGTTAGCATGTGGAGCGGCAAATAGTAATATTCCTATACCAACAATCTCTCAAATTCAAATACTCTGGCAACGTCATTTTTCTTCTAATACCAGGTCACTAATACCGTATGAAGTAATGAAGCCGCCGTAATCTAGTAGGTAGTATGTCGGCTTATTAGACATGAGGCCACGGTTCAAACCCCAGGTCAGACATCTCGATCAAATCGAAATATTAAAAATATATCTTCGACGACTTCCTCTCCGCAGATTTCTGGCAAAAACTCTGAGAGTAAATAAAAATTGCCATGAAAAATTTCTCAAAAAAATCTGTCCTTCGGAGTTGACTTTAAACTGTAGGTCCTACCACTTATGAATAAAATTAAACACACGACATATGCGTTGTGAGAAGCTAGATCGTAATCCTGACTACAGGGTTGTAATGACCACTTATGTATGTATGTAATGCTGTACGATAATATCAACGTGGAAACCCTGTATCTCTTAACCCAGAGCTAATTATATTAGTCATCGGCGACTTCCCATAATAAAATTGTATCAAATACATCAATTAACGACCTTAACGTTGGCACTCGTTTCAGAGTCCTACTTAAGTGGGAGTACTCGATGGTTCTTGCTATTTTTTTAATCTGGGAAGTAACATATATCCTATCAGAATATGAACAAATGGAGGCTATGCTATGAAGTCGCCTTAGAGTAGAAGACGGACTGCTTTAAACAACCCGAACAAAACGAATTATGAAAAATTTTCTTTTCTTCGGCAACTTTAGAAAAAACTCTGAGAATAAATAAAATTGTCATGAAAAATTTTTCAAGTCTCTCATTCCGAATCAAAGTTAAACTGTAGGTCCCGCCAATAATATACAAAATTAACTCACGCAACATAAGTATTGCGATAAGCTAGGCTGTAATCCTGACTACAGGGTTGTAATGACCAATTATGTATGTATATCTGCATAGGTTTCCATTCTTATAAGTGGACTAAGACCACAGTCTCTGTTAATGAAAGTGATACTGTCCACTAAACTTCCGGGACCGCTTTACCAGTGTTATACATTTAAATTGGTTTGATGAAATTCTCTTGTATAATTCCAATAAAATATAAAATTGTAAAATACACTATCATTGGCATACCCTGTAAGAATTAGTTGCACTGCAATTTGCATTACCAGTTCATGATCTCTTTTGCAGATAAAAATTAAGAAAAATGTCATACTCTTGCTACTGCCACCACTTATTGTTGACATATTCTGTGGTGCCAACCAAACGGTAGCAATATGATGTGAAATGAAGGTTGTCATTAAAAAGGTGAAAAAGTGGAAATAATGTTAAAGGATGTGATTTTATACAGATCACTGCCTTCTAACAGAAGACAACAACAGCAGTTGTCATCTTCTTCCGGTAATCAACAGTTTCTCTGTTTAAATTTTTATTTTTTTATTTTTTTTTAATAAAAAATATTCTTTCAATAATTAAAACTATTCTCTGTAGTTATCAGACGAGATTAATATGTACATCACTCTTTTAGCACAAAATTAACCTAGACTGCTGCTGAGTCACCGTATTCCAGCAAGTTGTGAATTGGCTTATTAGACGAGAGCCCGTAGTTCAACTGCCAGCTCAGACAACAAAAACTTTTGAAACAAAATTTCTGTCGGTAACTTCCTCACGGCAGTCTTCTGGCAATAAATTCTGAGAATAAATAAAGTTGGCATGAAAAGTTTCTCTGCCGTTAGAAGTCGACATTAAACAATAAGTCCCACCAGTGGGTGGTGGTGTGAGAAGCTTGGTTGGAATCCTGACTAAAGGTTTGTAATGACCAAATAAGAACTCACCAAGGTATACCTTCTTGAGCACAAAATACGGGGTCTCTAAGAAGAATTTGGGGTACAATAGATAATAAATTGTGTCCCTATTAACTATTTATAAATTTTGAGAGATGAAATATCGAGTCTAAACTTTAATAGTTGATAATGGCCATCTTGTTGAAGCTCCGTCTGTTCAGTTAGTTGTCGTTGACTCAGTCTATTTTGCCAAATCAACAGGATGGAACTGATGGTAAAGGACGACAATTACACCACAGACAACGAATGGTCTCGAGAACAATTGGGCAATGTCACTAATTTACGTCGCAAAATTATCTACAGCGATGAGGCCAATCTCTGGATGAATGGGTACGTAAACAAACAAAATTGCCAAATTTAAGACGATACCAATCTACATGAGATTCAAAAGCATCCAACGTATCCTTAAGAAGTCACTGTTGTGTGTTTTTTGTTTTGACTAACAGTGTCATCGGTCTATATTTCTTTGAGGATGACGTTGGCTAGGCTATCACCGTCTATGGTGAATTGGATGATCGTGAAACTACGAGCTACACAGTTCTTGCCATATATGATATTTTACACGAGCGAATTGAGGCATTGTCATCTCACATGGAAGTAATGTGAACAGGGTCACTGAGTTGTATAATTTGAGCCCGTTAGATTTTTTCTTATAGAAATGTTTAAGTCACACAATCAACATAGCCCATTCCATCAGTTAAAAGCCGACTGATTTATACGCCAGAGTCATAGAAAGTTGGACATTCTCGATGCGATTGACCCAGATAAGCCTTGACATCAATATGTCTTTCAACCGAATAAAAAATTTCGATGATATCTCACAAACAATTTATTTTATTGAAATTTGCTGATAGCAGCCACTTTATAAGAAGACCCTATATGAATTCATATCAATATTTTGATCCATTTTTTCTCCGTTTACTAACATATCTACTGAATTCATTCTTTCTCAAGTGCAAGGAATGATTCCAATCACAACAATATCATCAGTGTAATTAAGTACCTGGCTCAGGTATAATTAAGTACCTGACAAAATCGTACGATTTAACCTCTTTAGACCTTTTTTAAAGGGGATTTTTTAGACTTTAGATGTATGGAAATACGGCACAAACTCACAGCACTTTTCAAAGCCAACATAACTCATATCTTCGATCAAAATTAGCCTGAATAATGCGCTATAGCCTTGGAAAATTTGACATTTCGTAAGTGCTCCCTCCAGAGAAGATGAGGCGGACATAATCGCATCAATTGGTCTTTCAAACAAATAGAATAGCACTTGCACCAAAAATGATGTCAGTCTGGAGATCAAGCGCAGGATCACTCTTGCCAACAGGTGCTACTATGGTGTTAATAGGCAATTGAGTAGCAGAGACCTCTCTCGTACAACAAACCGAATACTCTACAAGACGCTCATCCTCCCCGTGCTTCTTTATAGCGCAGAAGCATGAACCCTATTAAGCACTGATGCAGCAGCCTTGAGAGTATTCTAGAGAAAAGTCCTAAGTAAAATCTTCGATCCAGTGCGAGTTGGCAATGATTTCCGCATCCGATTCAACAGTGAGCAGTATGAACTCCTCAACGACATAGACATTGTGCAGCATATTAAAATCGAGCGGCTGCGCTGGCTCGACCATGTCGTTCGAATGGAGGGTGATGCTCCAGCGAGACAGGTATTTGATGCGGGGATCTGTGGAAGTCGGCGAAGAGGACGACCTTGTTTACGTTGGAAGAATCAAATCAAAGGAGCCCTATCATCTATTGGTGTGACCAACTGGCGTAGGCGCGCAAGAAGCAGAGGCACCTGGAAGGATGTGTTACGGCATGCCAAAATCCGTTAATCGGGTTGTTAATGGCCAATTAAGTAAGTAAGGGCTTCCTGAAAGAACCAATATAACAACTGGTATAGTGCAAAATCTAAGAAATTTCGATATAAATCGATAGAAGTGACTAACGACATCAAAATCAATAAGTTTCGATAAAAGTCACGATGACATGCCAATTTGTCAAATGACAAGAGCCACTGCATTGCTCACATATTATTTATCCGAAGTGGTATTCGTTCCGATGTAGGATCACATTTCACGTGTTTGTTTATTGTTTTCTGCATGGCATGATTTCATGTTTCGAAAGGAATTATTTCCAGAGGAAAGGGTCTTAAACAATAGCAAAACGAATATACATATGAATACATATCGATGGCTTAATATAGAAAGGTCGTATCTCGTTTTTTTTCAAAATTGGGGTTTATACATATTCTGGTAGACAAAACCCCCATACATTAAGTTTTTTCCTTCTCCTGTAGAGTACTGAAAATTTAAGATACGACCTTTCTATATTAAGCCATCGATATGTATGTCCGTAGTCCACAATCATTTCAATAAAAGACAAAAAATAGAGATTTATGACTTGATATTGAAATTCTTTACTAATCATTTAGTTGTTATATATTCTATTAAAATTCAATAATTAAACATTAATTCTTCAAATAATAACCGATTAAATCTGTTTGTAAATTTTTCAATTAAAAATTAAATGAAATGTAGGTCATAACGATAAGTCCGATTGAAGGTACATATAAATATGCTGATAATATTCAAAACTAAGTTTAAATCGAATATAAACTCTTCCTGCTTTTCAGTTTTTCTTTTGGCCTGAGGTGTCAAACAAGTGTCAAACTGGCTCAATTCATTCCTTTTTGTCATTGAGCGTTCAAGTTGGATTGTTTCTTTTACGCTGTGTCTGTTTTAATTTATAAAATTGTACTTGATTGTAAAATGCCAACAGTCATAGATGGCGTCAGTCAATTAACTGACATCGACGGACACAATATTGTAGAGACATTAACACCGACTGCACACATACACTCGTACGTACATTCATTGTACGTACATATGTACATACGTTCATTCATAGCCATAAATGCTTGTTTAAAAATTTTTTGTTTCTTTTTTTTTCGGTTTGCCACCGATATGCTGCCACCGTTGGAATGACAAACATTATACTCTTGTAGTTTTATTTAAAAGAACATTCTTTATTTATGCTATTACACGAGGGTTGTTTGTCAAGTCTCCGTATGTACCGAGTTATCCATTTCGTGGTTTCAAAAGTAAACGTAAATAAAACACATACAAAATATTTTTTCAAGATATTTCTTTTTTATTGTAAAGTTTGAACGTTGACATTATGTGTGAAACACTACATCATTTAAATGACCTCCACGCGAGGTGTTGCAAGCATTGATTCTTTTGAGGTAATTTTCGACCACTTTTTGACACATATTGGCGGTATCTCAGCCATAACTTGACGGACGAATGTTGGTTTTTAAGTGCTCAAGAGTTGAAGGTTTATCTGCATAAACACGTTCTTTCGCGTAGCCCCACAAAAAAAGTGTAATGGTGTCAAATCGCATGATCTTGGTGGCCAGTTGATATCGCCACGACGATAAATTACGCGGCCAGGATGTGTCTCTTGCAATAAAGCCATATTCGCTCGAGTTGTGTGGCATGTGGCACCGTCTTGTTGAAACCACATATTCTCCAAGTCGTATTCTTCAATAGCAGCAAAAAAAAGTCGGTTATCATATGACCATAACGCTCCGAATTGACGGTGACAGTCGTTCCATCGTCGTTTTCGAAGAAGTAAGGTCCAATCACACCTTCGGACCAAAGAGCGCACCAAACAGTGACTTTTTCTGGATGTAATAGCCTCTCTCCAATTACTTGATGATCCTCAGAACCCCAAATACGACAATTTTGTTTATTAACATACCCACCGAGTGCGAAATGTGGCTTCATCGCTGAATAGAATTTTGTTCGAAAAATTGCCGATGCGCACGATACATGGCTGTGGCAGAATCATCATTTTTGTAGTAGGTTTTGATCATTTTTATGCTTTGTGTGATAGTTACATAAGCCATCCATTTTCGTCAATGTCAGACTTTCAACTGAAAAGAAAAAAATTGGTTTCACAACTAAGTTTGACAGATGTCAAATTCCAGTCCCATACTTTTGAAACCACGAAATGGATAGCCCTTTATAATTTTAATGCACATTAAAAGCCATATAATCTTCACTTTTCAAACGTCCACTTCTTTGGGCTGGGAAGGAATACCCAAGAATCATGCCAGTAGAACATTTGAAATAAATTGTTATTTTGTATGCAAATATTGTTTGCATTGAACATTTCGTTTCAGGTGTCAAATATGCAAAATATGCACCATAGAACAACAACAACAACAGCAACAATTACTATATAGAAGTGATGCATAAAAAAAAACCGAATGTTCGAATATTCAAATTAAATTTCGTATTCAATATCGAGTATGTATAAGGAATAAAAGAAATGAAATCGTATAAATTGTTATTTGCAATTTAGATCCTGTCAGTTTTATGTCCCAACACCAATTGCAGTGGCCATAAAATCATTGCCGCTTTTTATTGTTGCCATTCGTTTACATGACCATAATTTTCGGCCTGTAATATACATATGAAAACGTATAATTTTTGTTTGTTTTTTTTTTATTATTTTCATGATACTGGTTTAAAGAAATTGTACCACAATTAGTGAAAATCAAGATTAGAAAAAGAATTACTGCAAGACGATAAAGAAAAAACAAACAAAAAACCATGACCAAAACTAATTGAATTGTGTTGGATTTGAAGTTTTGTGATACCGTATTGGAAAATTGTTTTCTTAATTTTCAATGGTTGTTAAAAAAATACTTAAATTTTTTCGATAATTAAAGCCTAAGGTAGATAATCAGATAGGTTGCAGAGAGGAATCCAATCAAGCATCTCATGCTTATCGGCATACATCTAAGCCATCAAGTAGAATTGTTTTGCGCTCACCATTACATATATATATGTACATAATTGGTCAATACAGTCAGGATTATGGACCTACATTCTAACATCACTTATGTTATGTGCATAGCTGCCAGATAAATGAAGCATCAAATCGTCAAATATTTGAGAAAATATCGTCAAAATCGTCAAAGACGTTCATTGAAATCGTAAAAAAATCGTCAGAAAAAATAAATAAATTGAAAGGTTTTTAAAAACAAAAACATATAAACTCAATGTTAAGCAGCAACAATATTGCATCGTCTATACGCATGTGTGGTGTAAATATTAGGGAGTCAGAAGATTTTGACGTTATAGGCATGAAAATTTAGTGTGATGTTAGCTAGGACTGACAATTTTTCAGTGCCTTGGTTTCTTAAGACGGTGCAATAAATACTTCACTTCTTCTGATCTACTTACCATTTACACCATTGATAACCGACCGAGAATGGAATACAACTTTCATGTCTATTTTGAGGTTTCTCGACCGTTTATAGGAGAGGCCGCAGTAGGTTGTTAATCACGATAGTGTGTCCAACTCCATTGATTCATTGGATCATTGTTGCAATGTGGCTGTTCTATCGCTACTACAACGGATATTGTTCGAGCGAAATAAGGGAACTTGTTTATAAAAATCATGTTTTACTCGTCTTTCTCGGCCAGCACATTCGTATGTGGTCGATTGGCCAGTGTATCGCACACTGCATTACAGACAAAGTTCGTTTGTTAGACGGACTATTCGTATGTGGAACTCCCTTCCTGCAGAGACCTTTCCTATTACTTATGGTATAAAAATATTCAAACCTAGTGTCCTTAAACACTGTTCCCTCTTTCCTCCTTCTTATAATATATTTTCCTAGTTCCAAACACAATGCCATCCCCTGAGTGTTGGTCGTATGAAAAAATAAAGGCACTTGCCTTTGTTCTTCTGATGATAATACTAGAAGCTATAATCGAATTTTTTTTATTTAGGAATTGAAATTTTTTGGCTTTTAAGGGATTAAAAAAAATTTTAAATTATCACAGGCATTCGAAAATAACTTAAAAATATAATACTTTACCCCTTGTTATTACTAGCAGAAATTTTGAACAGTAACAACTGCAAAGCAAATACAAAACTTAAGGAAGCTTTTAATGTACTAAAGTAAAGAAATCGATGTAAATTTTTTATTTCTAAAAATCGTCAAAATAAGGGCATAAATCGTCATGTCGTCAATATGATATTTTTGGAGCACAAAATCGTCAAAATGACGATAAATCGTCAAATCTGGCAGCTATGGTTATGTGTGCTAATTTTACATACGAGTGGCGGGACTTCCGAACGACAGATTTTTAAGAAACTTTTAGCAAACTGCTGAGAGACAGTCACCGAAGAAGTATTTTTTTCATATTTTCGTTTTGATGTATGACTTTATGTTTGAACCGTGTAACTTATGTGCGCTCACCATTAAGGAATACAAATCTTAATTTCTATAGAAAATACAATAGAATAGAATATCTTGTACAATCTTCCTTCAGTCCATACTTCTGAGACGAATTATGTGTGGTATAGTTTCACTTCTAAAATATTGGGAACTCGAAGTCACGACAAAAAACATATTCCATCACTACGATGTATTTACCACAAGCCATGCAATCATCATTTTCCACAACGCCAATGCAGTCGATACAACGTTTCCACCAACTTGGTCTTCAAGTTTGGTCTTCAAGCCTATGGCATATAAAACGCTGGCTCATTAGCCAGAATATTTGTTTCTTCATTACAGATCACTTGACGACAAGGTACTGATATAATGCATACCGTTCCTTGTCTGCCGCAACACAGGCAGCCTTCCTTCCAGGAAGGTTCTTAATCCCTAACCCCTGGATGTTATTACCACAATTCACATTTCACTATCAGTGAAAGTCTTTGAATCTCTATTTGCCAAGTTTACAGAAATTATCACTGGGTCACATCATATGTACATTTCCTAATCGCATGTAATTCTGTTTAAAAGACCGTATTATGATCCGATAGCCGGAGGCTTTATCTGATTCTTCTATATTGTAGTAAGGGTCCAATGTAAATGGTCAGAATAAAAGAAGACCATTAGAAAACCAATTTCCTTTTAATATGTTCGTAATCCAACGTGAACACAGTTAGTATTACCAAGATAACTGATGGCTATAAATTCAAGATATTTGTAATCCTGAATGGAGTCCAAAAAGTATCCTCACCAATATATGAAAACCAGAGCGTCTAGGTATTGTAATTAACCTTACTTAAGTTCCTGTTGTCAGATTTAGTTTCATGTGGACTGCTCACGTATGGTACATGTGTCCATAATCTTAATCATTCAGGTCTACCCATAAAGATATTAATTCCCAGATTATCTATCAGGCCAGATTATTTATCAGTTTGGCAGCCTTTTTAAAGTGCAGTTTTCTGCATGGAAGTAAAAAACGATATATAGTTGAATAGCCTGATTATCTTCGAGTCTTTGGGTTTTCAGAAACCATGAACCATGAACCAATGTTCATAACTATTTTCAAGAAAAAATTAGATCGCGCTGACCAACTTCTATAGCACTGCTATAGAAACACTTGTACGTTTATGGTAATTATATTTCATGGATTTTTTTTTAATTTTTTATTGCTTAAATATTAAATGCAAATAAATATAAACTAAATATTTGTTTTAAATCTATAATTATTTAAAATATTGTAAATTTATCAAAATTTATTTATCTGTATCTATGTATGTCTGTATCTGTATCTGGTATGTTGGGCAAAAGAAGCAAAAAAAACACACAATCAAGTGATGTAATATGTACTCGCATTCAAATTATAACACTTTAAACCTTTTCGTTCAGCAACAATCGACGAGATACTACCGTATCCAGCCAATACAATGGAATACTAAACGGGTGGCTTGCATGGCAGTGATTTTCGAATAGACGACGGCTACCAAAAGTGCAAAAGTGGGCAAAAAAAATTCAACGAAATACAGTAAATTTTTCACACTAACAACAGCCTCAAGTGTTAACAGAACATCATAATCATAGTTATTCATAACAAAAATACAAATAAATGTACATTTTCCTTCTTGTTTTTCATTTTTTTTTTTGTTTTTTGTTCAGTTTTTCTAGGCATGGATAACACGAGCCAAATCTTGTATTATAACAGTGGCCTCAGCATAGGGAGTTACCAGACAATCAAAACAATTTTATTGAATATTTTGTTGTAAGTTTTAGAATAATTTTTTTTTATTTTCTCGCCATTTAAGATGAGCTCTGTAACAAATTTCTTACGTTATACATACATATCAGAGATCAGCAATGAATCGTTTTTTTCGCTACTCATAAGTACTCATAAAATTTTGAGTATTAGTGAGTCAACAGTATTGAAATTCAACTACTCTGATACATTCTAACTCACTACACCATTGATTTATAAGTACAGGTTGCAATGAGTATAAGTACAACGTTGACATCAAACTCATACCATTCGAAGTATGTTTGTTTCATAAGCCTACTCATTCAGATTCATAAATTTAGAAAAATACTTATAATACTCATAAATGATTTGAGTGATTCGAATCATTCATCAAAATTTACAGTCTTAGTTGTTGTTGTTGCATTTATAAAAAAGAAAAAAGAAAAAGACAAAGACAGAAAGCAAATCAAACACACAACTTTCTAGTGAGTATTGTAGTTTTCGTACGCGAATCATACTTATTTTGTGTATTTGGAATAAAGAAAACGGTAGGCTTCTAATGATGGCCTATTCAATATTCCATGCCGCCGAATTGCTGGATGTTACCTCAGCGCTATCATGAGCCTTCTTTCACTCATTCCCAGGCTGGTGAAAGTAAGTAAGGTTTTAAAGTCAGTCAGGTCTGTTCTGTAAGTTAAGTGGAAATTTTAAGGATTTGAATAGGATTCTGGTTACTTAACAGGTTATCACATGTTTCTTTGGATACGGCACATATACTCGTATAAGTATCAGAGATCAGCAATGAGTATTCAAAACGATGAGTGGATTCGAGTCATACTCATAATTTCTTATACTTATACGCATTCATACTTATTTTAATATCATACTCATACTACTCATATTCAAAGTTTAAAGTACTCATCGTACTCATACTTAAAACAATACGCATGATGTTGTTGATTTCGACTTTCCTTTACTCAACATTTACACAAAGAATCACAAAATAAGTATGATTCGCGTACGTAAACTACAATACTCACTAGAAGGTTGTGTGTTTGCTTTGCTTGCTGTCTTTGTCTTTTTTCTTTTTTTTATAAATGCAACAACAACAACTAATACTGTAAATTAGATGAATGATTCGAATCACTCAAATCATTTATAAGTATTATAAGTATTTTTCTAAATTTATGAATATGAATGAGTAGGCTTATGAAACAAACATACTTCGAATGGTATGAGTTTGATGTCAACGTTGTACTTATACTCATTGCAACCTGTACTTATAAATCAATGGTGTAGTGAGTAAGAACGAATCAGAGTAGTTGAATTTCAATACTGTTGACTCACTCATACTCAAAATTACATGAGTACTTATGAGTAGCGAAAAAACGATTCATTGTTGATCTCTGGTCCTAATCCTCACTAAAAAGTTGCAATGACTAACTAAGTATATTTGCTTAGGTGTCGGAATTAATGTTTAATGTTTAGCTCATGGTGGTAAAATACAAGCCAGATTACTTTCTTCAGGATCTAGAACGCGTTGCAAATGCGACAAACGGATAAGGTCGTTGAAGAACTCGATAGCTTGTAGCTAATATGAAGATACTAAGAGAGTTCTCTTTCTGAATACCACAATTCGTCTAAGTAGTTTACTTCAACAAGTTCATTGTAAAATACATTTTATGGTCGTATTGACTATAATTTTTATACTTGACCTTTAACTTTTATATAATTAATTTGTTAATTCAATCTGTGATTGATTCAACAATTTCTACGATTTTGCAAGTCAACTTAAAATTTAAGTAAATGTTAGAAGTCTGGCAACACTATTCAAATAAATGAATAACAATGATAGTACAAATTATATGTAATAAAATAAATCTACTGGGCCAAAAGAGCACGTAAACTAGTCAAGTCGACTGATTAGTCGACATTAAAGTACTCTAACGTTGGCATTTGAACATATTTCAACAAATTATTTTGAAATTAGGTAAAGTATTCAGATTTCATTTTCAAATGTTGAAAATGAATTCTTTTTAAATATGTCAACAATCTTAACTTTGCATTTTTGACGTTACAAAGGACACATTAAATCGAAATTGCCGATCACAGGAGTAACGAAAGCCATAAAAAAGTTTAAACAAATAACAATAATAAACATAAAGACCATGTTGTTGTTGTTGTTGTTTATGTATTTCATTGTGATTAAAATAAATGCAATTTCATAAATAACAATTTACACCAATACATGCATACGGCATCTGGACAAAATGGCAGTTCAGGGAGCACTAGTTGATGTAAAATTAAAATTTTTTTGTTTAAAAATACATTCACACAGCAACTGGTGTTGCTATATGACTCCTCGAAATGATTATGTTCATGTAAAAATGTTTTAAAACTAAACTTTTTAAAATCATAATTCCCTGCGCAGAATTTGCATTTTTATGGAAATTTGCATTTGCAAACTAAACAACACCAGCAGCAATACTCAACGGATAACAGAAAGTGATACGAAACAATTTTGCGTGTACTATAGACTTAACAATTTATAAGCTTATCTTCGTATGAATGAATTCAGGTGTCAATTGTGAAAACCCTCCAGTCGATCAAGTTAAGCAATTTTATTTCTGTAACATTTTATTGCATTTTAGTTTATATTTCTACACAAAGCATAAGTACAGCAGCTAAAATGTTTATTGCCAGTATTATAGCACAAGTTTTGAGATTTACTCAACAATAGGGTATACAACAACAATACGCAGAGTATTGTCAATTGAAAATAGAATAGTAAAGATAATAAACTGTTTAAGGCAATCAAATGATTTAGACCTTGTTAGCAACATTTTGAAATTGTTTTACGAAGGCGGACCCATAAGTCTGTGACTTTTGTAATTAAATGCAGAATTGATTTTTACATTATTTTTTAACATCATCACCTCTTTCCTAAATTTTTCATTGCTCTCCAAACCCCAAAATTTATGAAAGTCCATCGAAACATTTTTTACTCAGGTTTTAAAATAGGAAATTATCACTCAAGCCCTGAATCCATTCTAGTGCAAAAGAATTTTTTTTTTATGAAAAATGTCGTCATCTACATACATATATACATACATAATTGGTCATTACAACCCTTTAGTCAGGTTTACAACCAAGTTTCTTACCCCACTTATGTTGTGTGTGTTAATTTTATACATGAGTGGGCGGGACCAACAGTTTTTAAGTCGACTCCGAACGACAGATTTTTGAGCAACTTTTTACGGCAATTTTGTTTACTCACAAAGTTTTTGCCAGAAATCTGCTGAGAGGAAGTCGCCGTCGAAATATTCTTTCATATTTCGTTTAGTAGAAGATGTCTGACCTACGGTTTGAAGTAGGTCAGTGGCAGCACGACTAGTAATCCAACACACTACCTACTAGACTATGACGACATTCATTTTAAAGGGAGATTCAATCTCGTTGGCAACAAGAGGATACATGCAATATTGTTAGGCATGAATGGATAAGAAGCAGACCGACTCACTTCTATCCTGAAATCACATGGCCATCCATTGTGGACAATAGTGATTCTCAAGGCCTACTACTATACTTGTGGTAGGCATGCTGTAAGACTTGGCATTTCATCAGTTGACTTTTGCAGAATGCCACAAAAAGACGAAAGTTTTCAACCTCTCACTTTTTGAAATTCTTGGCCGAACTGTCCAATAGAAACATTTTTTTTATTCGAAAACATAATCCATTAATTTCTAAGGGCCATTATTACAATTTGCCGTTAAACTTGGGTTTAGTTAAAGGTACCTTTAGCTAAAGTGAACTGTAAAGTTAGTTACCTTTAACTGATTTTCGTTATTACAACTTACAGATAAAATAAAATTAAAATATGGCAGTGCCGGAGCAAAGTCGATAAAACTTCTCAATTAATACTATGTTCAGACATGCACTTATATTGAGTAAATCGCAATACAGGGCATTATTGATGTCAATATTTCATATAAAATGTCAATTAATTATTGCTCAATAAATTCCTTAATTGTTATAATATTGATTAAAACTTGAAATACAGCACTGTCATAAATAAGTACGTTCAGTGAGCATATTACAATTTTCCGAACACTTTCCATTGATATTTGACAACACAAATATCAACAACGACAAACAAAACAAAAACAATGTTGTTGAAACAACCAACTGTTTTGTTTACCAGCTATCAAATGAATATTGAATAAGCAGCTGAACTGCGTATATTGTTATGCCTAAACACTTAAAATATTGTAATCAATAAACCGAATATTGACTCAATAAAAGTGTATGTCTGAACATAGTATAAATAAGTTTTTTTTTAACGCAGTGGCAACAGCGGACTTAGTTTTTTTTGTTGTATATGCTCATTTTGTTTAAGTTTGAAGTTGCCATATCGAAAATAGTATATGATATGGCAAGTTCAAACATAAAGTGACCTTTAAATGTTAAAGATAGGATGATCTTCCCTTTAGCTTAACGATCACTTCTATCTTATTGGGTACTCATAATAATGAAAAACAATTTATCTGCCCATTAAAAGCCTCCCTTTAGTTAACGGCAAATTGTAATAATGGCCCTAAATATTTTATACATGATATTATGACCTAACACCATGGTGGAAAGTTGCTTCCAAACATCAATATTACTGTCACCGTGCTTATTTTGTTCTATTTTTTCTGATTATTTTTTAATTTTCTTAAATAAAAATTTAAAAATCCTTCGAAATAATCTGCAGTCCTTTACGAGCATTCAATACTCCGCTTAATATTTTTTCACATGCCTTATAAAGCTTTTGAAAACGATTATAAAACCGATAAACATATTTTATGGTCACAAAATAACATCTTATCTGTATCGGCCAGCAGTAAATAAAAATAGATTTGAAAAGTATTTTTAAATCCACACCCCACTACAATACATTTCACATTGAATTCATTCATCAAGATATTGCCAACAACAGTAACAATAACTTGGTACAGGAACAGCATTCAACTGAGGAGGGAGTAGGAAGTCAATAACCAAAGTAAAACAGTGTATGTAATATTACGTGAATGGCTAGCTATGATAAATGGTTATGACGTCAACAAACGTTCCTTTTTTTTCTTCTATTGTAAGAAGAAGACATATACCATACAATCGTGTATAAACAGCAGTAATTTTGTTATCAATACAACAATTACAACAACAATAATGGAGTAATCGCCAGAACACAGAGACACGTTTTGGACAAACATTTACAAACATTTTATTATTTTCCGGTATTTACATACATACATACATATATACAACGTATGGCACATACACTCTCATAAAAATGTTCGCATTAATCCATGGCCAGTAATATACGTGTAAGTGTGAGTATGAGTGAGAGTTTGCATGTGTATAGCAAAACGCAACAGTTACAATTTGATTTTTCTCCAAACTCGTGTAATATATGTACACCCTTTGCCTCTCTAATACTTATACGCTCATATACTCTGGCATACATTTTTTTGTTCGTATGTCAAGCACATACTTAAACAAATATTCTTCTTATCGCTTTCGATTATGCCAGTTGTACGTAAATACCGTTAAGTTTGTTATTTTTGTTTTTTTTTTCTTCTTCTTTTTCAACTTTCGTTTTGGTTATGATTTGACGTACTTTGTTTTATTTTGTTTTCTTACGTTATCTGCATCATCATTGTCGCTATTTACAAATACATGCGCATACTTACACTCATGCATTAATATTTACACAAGCCCCATGCATATGAGTGCCGCTATCTACAGTTGTACGTATGAGTGTTCATGGATTTCCTATCATTTTTTTGTTACAGTATAGCCTCATTTCATTAGAACCTTTTGGGCAAATATGTATTACCATATGCCTTGACTGTTATATGAGCTTAGTAACTACAATAGCTGGTATAATACATGTCGGGTAGTCTAGAAGGTGGGAACCACGTGGGTTTGTGGTTCAAACCCAGAACCAAATATGAAAAAAATTTCTTTCAGCGACTCTCTCTCTCTCTTCCTTATGCCAAAAACTTTGAGAGTAAATAAAATTGGCATGAAAAGTTTCTCAAAAAATCTATCGTTTGTAGTCGATTTTAAACTGGAGATCCCGCTACTCATGGATAAAATTAGAACACACACAACATGGATGATGTAAGAAACTTGGTTTTAGTCTCAACAAAAGGATTATAATGACCAAATTATTCAATTCATCAGGTTAAGAAGTACCCTAATGAATTGTATTTTAGAATCGACTTCCATTACCCCAACCTTAACCTTTAAAGTTCAGGTCATCATTACCAAGTGCAACGGATTTAAATCCAACAGATGGTCCAGGGCTGCTGTAGAAAAGGTTTTCATTGCCCCTGTCAGACGAACACTACGTGCAGCGGATTTAATTCCAACAGAGGGTCCAGCGCTGCTGTAGAAAAGATTCTCATTGCCCCTGTCAGACGAACACTCGCCAGTTTCTGTCTCTTCGTAAGTTTTAAAGAGGAGTCCTTCTCCTTTATCGTTAGCCACCACTGTTACCACCACCAAGACTATCTAAAACTATGAATGGCTTTGAAAGAATTAGGGCCATTATTACAACTTGCCGTTAACTAAAGGGAGGTTTTTAACGGGCAGATAAATTGTTTTTCATTATTATAAGTGGACAATATGGTTACGGTGACCATTATTTCCTTGAAAAAAAAGCGGACAAATATATAAAATTGAAAACCAAAAAAAAATTATTTATTATAATTAATATTTTACATAAAGATTTTTAAAATACAGACATAAATAGGTACAAATAATATACACATACTTACAATTTATACATATACATACATATGGATATATTTATGTGTATAAATGTAGTTGCCGTAGTCTAGGTATTAGACGTAAAGCCCGGGTTCGTATCTCAAGTCAGGCATCAATAGGAAATATGAAAAAAAATATTTTTTCGGTGACTGCCTCTCAGCAGATTTCTGGCAAAAACTCTGAGAGTAAATAAAATTGCCATGAAGAGCTTCTCAAAATTCTGTCGTTCGGAGTCGACTTTAAACTGTAGGTCCCGCGATTCATGTATAAAATTAACGCACACAACATAAGTGGTGTGAGAAGCTAGGTCGAAATCTTGACTGAAGGGTTATAATGATCAATTATGTACGTATGTGTATAAATGTAAAGTATTGGGCCTGTTAGATAAAAATGTTTTAAATTCCGAACAGTCCATTTCATAATTGCATTTTTTGGTCAAGAGAGAGAGAGCCTTAGTCCCATTTGGGATTTTTCGGAAAACCAATTATTGTTAGATATAGAAAAAACGTTGGTGCGTTTGACGCTGGCAAAGCAAATGAGAAATCTAATAATTTTATAAGGATTATTTCTGATTTCTGTTACGTTTATTAACGAGTTTTCAACTGAAGACCAAGATAGAATTGCATCTACAAAATAGACAAAATATAGAGTTTCCAACTCAATTTCAAATGTAATTCCAGCTAATATAAGCGTTTTTACCGAATTAGCGAAAAAAGTGGACAAAAGCGGACATTTTGGAAAATAAATACTTTTTAGAAGTTACGTGTTGTAAAATAGTGGACAAATAGCGGACGCAAAAAAAATAGCGGACAGGAGGTTAAAATAGCGGACTGTCCGCTATAATAGTGGACGGATGGTCACCGTAAATATGGTAGAAGTGAGCGTCAAGCTAAAGTGAGGATCATCCTACGTTTAACTTTTAAATTTAAGTTTATGTTTAAACTTGCCAAACTTATATTTTATTCTCAATGTGGCAACTTCAAATGTAAACAAAATAAGCAAATACAACCAAAAAAAGAAGCCTGTCATTACCACTGAGTTTAAAAAAAAACTTGTTTAATTGAGCAGTGTTATCGACATTACTCCAGCACTTCCATATTTTTGAAAAAGTTAACTTTATATTATCTGTAGGTTATAATAACGAAAAGAAGTTAAAGGTGACTTTAAAGTTCACTTTAGCTAATGTTATCTTTAACTAAACCCAACTTTAACGGCAAGTTGTAATAATGACCCTTAGTCAAGGATTCGTTTGATGGCAGAATTTCCAAATAATTTGGGCATGATTGGACTCTATTACTCAGCTAGCTTTACTGGCAATTAGTTCCACTTCCTATGAGCGTTACAATGGGATCCTTTCTTTCACCTCACATATACGAACTTCCACTGGGAAAGTCTATCTTGCTAACTGAAATTTAAACCGTATTATTTACGATAAAAAGGTTCATTACAATACTAAAAAATGTGTTTCCAATGACTGTGTGGCCTTACTGTGGGTATTTTCCCTTGTCTTGATATTAACAGTCATTTATACTATATACGTGTATATTACATTATTTCTTGTTCGCATTCTTTAATGTGAATGACGTTTTTCACCCTGATATAGAATTTGTTTGTGTGTGTGTGTGTATGTGTTTCACAGTTTGCATAAGTTCAACTTCATTGTGTTGTTCCCGTCACTTTTCTTTTCTATTTCGGAGGGTAAATGCGTTCATGGTCAAGGCGCATGTGCCGGTAAGAAAACATTCGGTCGGTGATAAATCAATAATTTATGGGGTAACACAAAAAGTCAAGAGCAAGGCTACTTTAGCGGTAAATTTTGCAATGAAATGTATAAACACATGTAAAAAGCTTTAAAGAAAACATGAAAGCTTTTTGGAAGATTAATAAAAAATTAACCCTTAAAAGTGAATGATTTTTTGTATAAAGGAAATAATTGGATTTACTAGTTAGATTAACTAGTTAATTAACTTACATACATACACAAGTACATGATTGGTCATTACAACCCTTGAGCTAGGGTTACGACCTAGTTTCTCACACAACTTATGTTGTGTGTGTTAATTTTATCCATGAATGGCGGAACCTACAGTTTAAACTCGACTCCGAATGACAGATTTTTGAGAAACTTCTCAAGGCATTTTACTTACTCTCCGAATTTTTACCAGAAATTTGCTGAGAGGAAGTTGTCTGACCTGGGCCTTACGTCTAATAAGCCAATACACTACCTACTAGACTGCGGCGACTTCACCATACTGTTTAGTATGGAAAGAAAGATTTATTAGAGAAATGGAATTTTGATAGACCACAATTTGCGAGCTATCCATACAATCTAAAACCTAATCTAACCTTTTCATTAGTGGCTTTAGTTTAGAGCATTTTGTCTTTCATTGGGAATGTTAACTTACTTCAATATTATTGGTACTTTTGAGCATTTAGGGGATAAAGTATTTCATATCTAACAGGTCGCTGCTCTCTTGAGAAAAATAAGCTTAAAGCTTTCAAAGGAAACTCATCAAACAGGTACTTTAAATACATAAAATAAGCGGCGGATTTTAAAAAGGATTTCATTCATAAATTTAAAAAAAAGAAAAAATCGAGTACAAGTATTCATTCAAGGCTATTTTTAACGTAAATTACCAGCTACCGGCAGGAATACACAGCTCAAAAAATGTATAAGTTAAAGACATTGATGGATGATATACATATATGTATGTATGTATACTTATACATTATATATATGTACATACATATGTACATACCGTACATAATATGTAATGGTAGTATATTATGTAAATGAGTTAATAATCTTTCTTATAAGTATGCTGTGAAAGCTTATACTGTTATTTTCCTCTTAATTTAACGCATTAAAATGATGTTGTTCTCCTTAATTTAAATTTTTAAACTGGAAAATTTAATCACAATATTAATATTAACACATGCAAGTAGTTTTCCATACCGACATTCCCATGCTTATTACATTTTACATTAAGCGTTGAAAACTAATTTTGCATTCTGGATTAAGTGTTGCGCTTTGAGTGTGGGTGTGGGTTGGGGTTACTGGTCGTTTGTTTCCTTCCTTGTTTTTCATTTCTTGTTCTAAAAATAGATTTTTAAAAATACCTCTGCATGCAAATGTTGAAAATTCGCTGCAGTTTTATGCTAAAAATAGATTTCACACGTAAACACTCTCACTCACTCACTCTTTGCAAGACGACCGTTACTAAAGAAAAACTATTCACTTTAAAACAACAGCAACAAAAATGGAAAAAGAAATGCTCTCAGAGAAAATAAATGAAAATATTCAAGAAAAACAAAATGGTTTGTTTATTATAAAACAGGAAATTTAAAAAAAAGAAATTTAAAAAAAACTCAATAAATGAATTTAATTGAAACTGTTGTAAGCAGTGATTAACGGAAGAGAAGTGTTTTATTACAACAATACAGTTTATGGTATAATGCCGTATGATTATCATTAATACAAAAACTGTTGCATACTTCAAGGATGATAATAAAATAATAAATATCATCCACATGAGAATTGTTTAATTTTTGTTAATGTTTAAATGACGAAAATATCCTTCGACACAAATTTCTATTGTAACACTGGGTTTTTAACCCTTCACATGAATAACTAACTCTCCAACAAAATCAAATATGAAAATATTTCCCTGGGGACTTCCTCTCAGCAGATTTCTGGCAAAAAATCTGAGAGTAAATAAAATTGCCATGAAAAGTATCTCAAAAAATCTTTCGTACGGAATCGACTTTAACACGTTGACTGCCAACTACGAGATAACTCGTAGTTTGGCAGAAGGGAACGCAATCTACGAATTATCTCGTACTCACTAATGTGGAAAAATCAAATTGTCGTTTTTTGGCCAGTTTTCTAAAAATTGCCGCGGCAGTCATAATTAGCACCCAGAACATATGTAAGTGGTGTGAGAAGCTAGGTTGTAATCCTGACTGAACGGTTGTATTGACCAATGATGCCGTATTGCACAACATTTGATGGGGAACTTTACTAATTGTGTGCTTCTCTTCCCTCTCAAGAAATTATGAGCATTATTGACGTCAAGACGTTACCTGAATAGATTATTTGGTATTGTATGTATAGAGTATGGCCTTTTATTTTCTAAAATTGGAAAATCATGACGGAAATTTTTAATTTTTTTTATTTTTTTTTTTTTTTTTTTTTTGTGCAAGACTAGGACCTGCTAATAAAACCTGATTAATACAATTGACATTGAGCAGCAAAGGTATAATAAGGGGATGAGGGAAATACTTTTTGGCAGTTCTACATTTGTTGTTTTTATTGCTTCATTAATTTACTTTGCTACACTTAGAATATACTTTTTAATTGATAAACATTAAAAGAATTAATTAGTGACGCCAGAAATTTCAGCAGCCGTATAAAAACATTCACATTTTTTCCACAATCCCAGATTTATTGTACGGAATTTTTTGTTGTTTTTTTTTTTTGTAAATAAGCCTCAGGTGTTTTGTAATAATAATTGAAGAAATTATTGTGATTCTAAGCCAATATAAAAAAATTATTAAAGTTTTAAATGCTTTTTTGAAACAAATTCTTTTCTCAGAATTCATTCTTTTGCTAACACATTCATTGAAGAAGAAAAAGAAAAAGAAAAAAAGAATGAAAACAGTACAGTTGGTTTTTATGTCTTCCCAAAAGACCGACAACAATCTTTTAATTTTATTATACAAGTTCGTAATAAAATGATTATGTATGTATGTATGCGTATGATATGAACTATTCTTTTTCAGTCAATCGGGCTCCATAGTGCGAACATTTCTTAAATCCTAGTGGCGAAATATCATTGTTTTTATCCTCTTCCTATGCTCATAAGAGGTATATTATCTTACAGATACATTTCTTTTCATTAAATACATTCCATTTCACTAAAGTTGGCAGAAATCAAGAGCAAGACGACATTACTACTTACTAGGTGCTTATAAATCTTCAACAAAAATCTGCAAAAACTGCTATCTCGTCTACGATACAATTTGACATTCCCTCAGAGCTGAAAGTTGTTCTCCCTGTACTTCAATGCTCTCCAATATACTCCCGTAAATGTATTCGTAAGTGCTTTAACAAGTGGTGTCGCATACTGGTTGCCAAAATGTTGCAGTTTTCTTTATCATCTTCTGATTCAAACTGGGATTATTAAGATTTGTAAATAATATTGTTGTTGCTGGTCACCAAAATTCCTTTTATTTTCGGTACACTGGTCAGTAGCAAATAGAATTGTTCTGGTGTATTCACATAAAAACCCAAACATAGCAATTACACCGCGTTAATTCTCAAGATCTTGGCATCGAATTGACACCATAAATATTCGTGATAATTTTTCATGAAAGCCAACCGTTATTTAATAGCTTTATGCCGGAGGTGGCAACTAATAGTGTCTTCTTTAAGGGCTTCATATCATTAAATTTAAATAAAACTAAGTGTATATATACATATATGATTAAAGAACATTTTTTTATACAACGTTTGAAAGACCTAGTGATGTCACGCTACAGCTTCTCTGTGTGAAGTGCATCAGCAAATTCTAATATTTCAAGACCCTGGCGCATTAAGCAGGCTGAGTTTGACCGATGACTTGAGTTAAGTAAGCTTTGAGAATCGTTGTGATTTGTGGCTTATTGGTATACATCTACGACTTAAGAAAACCCCACAAAAAAGTCTGACAGGATCATACCTCGCGATCACTGTGGGCCAGTTAACGTCACCTCCAAGTGAGATAACAATTCTTTCAGAAATGGCTCTCATCGATAAATATGATTTTTCTATAAAATCAATTACCAACTGCTCAAGAGCCCATTTAGCAAACAATCGTCGATGTCTATAGTCATCGGTGGTGAATTAGCAAAATACGCTGAATAAATGACAACTGATTTGACAGATGACTGATGTAACTTCAACAAGATGGCCATTATTCGTAAGCCCCTGTAGAAGGACCCTATATATACTTATACATTTGCTTCACATCATTTTCCTTTATGTTATCCAACAAAAATTAACTTCATTTGCACTACGTTATGTACTCTGTACAGTCTGCTGGTTTGAATTGTAGAGTATAGAATTGTAATGTATTTTGTATTGAAGAAGATAAGAATGGAAATCACCGTAGGCTAGTAGGCAGTATGTTGACCTATTTGACGTTTATAAATCCCAGCTCAGACATCATGAAGAAAACTAAATATGAAAAAATATTTCTTTATCGGCTTTCTCTCAGCAGATTTCTAGCTAAATCTCTGAGAGAAAATGAAATTTCCATGAAAAGTTTCTCAAAAATCTGTCGTTCAGAGGCTTTCGTGGATAGAATTCACACACACAATATAAGTGGTGTGAAAAGCTAGGTCGTAATCCTGCCTGAAGTGTTATAATGACCAATTATGTTTGTATGTATGTATGTATTGTATCGTATATTGCGCAAGACTTTAAATATTTAATTGAGCAAAATAAAAAATAAAATAAAACATTGGAACACGCTAATTGAGTATTAAAAAGAAATCTCTGAAAACACAAATTAAACGTATAAAAACGGTTTAAATAGTTTTTTTATTAATTTATTATGTATTTTGCGTTATTCAGCGTGTAATATTTAAGTTCATGAAATAAATTTAAAGCCAATTAAAATGAAATATAAAACAATTTGCCATTTTGATGAAAAAAAGAGATCATTAAGGATTCATAGGAAAATAGTTGACGCCCCAGTGTATGCAATACAATTCTAGAGAAATTAAATAAATCCTCTTTGAAAAGCACAATGCATAACACACATTCGCATACACTCTCATTTTTTACATACACATACACACACATTCATGCAAACAAATAAACTCATAAACATGTGACTTTTTTTTCTCATATATGTACTTTCATAGTCAAACAGAGACCGATTTACAAATAAATTCTATGGGGTCATGCAAACATTTTTCATTTATTTTTTCTTCGAATTGTTTTTTACTTTCTTTAGCTTGAATGTGAAGGTATTTTTGCAACAAATATTATGCCATTTACATAAAATTTTATATGTATTCGAAAACGACCTTGAACAAAGGCCATGCCACAGCCTAATGTGTTGTACTAACGTTTTCCTCTTTTTTTCACATACTTATGGAATTGTTTATACATACATTCCATTATATACATAAGTATGTGCGTGTAAAGGTGTATGTGTTTTATAAGCAATTCATTCATAATATTTTTGCCAAGTTTTCTGGCGCAAGCGCTTTAATTGTTTCGCTTAATTTCGTAGTTCGAATTTCTCCAATTTTACTCCAGCAATTTCTCCTTAAACGACTTGATAACGTAGTAAAACGAATGAAATTTCATTCATAAAAATTTCACAACCGTATCTGTCTCACTTCCCCCCAACTTCTGATAATCTGCAACAGTTAACAGCATTTAAGTGGACTGGTATAGATACTTAAACGTACATACATATCTATCGGTATGTATATGTATATATAATAGAGAAATGCATACGTATTACATACATACGTACCGTAAAATTGTTATGCAAAACCAAAGTAGTTTCTATTCATTCAGAAAATAGAAAAATAGGAAAATGAAAATGAAATCATTTTATTACGAATTTGTATAATAAAAAAATAAAAGATTGTTTCGGTCTTTTGGGAAGACACAGAAACCAAAAAAACTTTTTCTTCTTCAATGAATGTGTTAGCAAGAGAAGGAATTCTGAGAAAAGAATTTGTTTTCAAAAAAGCATTTAAAACTTTAATAATTTTTTTTTATATTGACTTAGAATCACAATAATTCCTTCAATTATTATTCCAAAACAACTGAGACTTATTTCACAAACAAAAATCCGTACAATAAATCTGCGATTGTGGAAAAAAAAAGAATGTTTTTATACGGCTGCTGAAATTTCTGGCGTCACTAATTAATTCTTTTAATGTTTATCAATTAAAAAATATATTCCAAGTGTAGCAAAGTAAATCAATGAAGCAATAAAAAAAACAAATGTAGAACTGCCAGAAAGTATTTCCCTCATCCTCTTATTATATCTTTGCTTAATGGCAATCTCATTAATCAAGTTTTTCAGCTTAGCAAAAGATTTATCAGCTCTAGCAGGTCCTAGTCCTACGAAATTTATATTGTGATTTTCCAATTTTAGAAATTAAAAGGCCACCAAATAATTTATTCAGGTAACGTCTTGACGTCAATAATGCTCATAATTTCTTCAGAGGGAAGAGAAGAACACAATTAGTAAAGTTTGCCATTAAAAGTTTTCCAATACGACAACACGATAAATATAACATCATTGGTCATAACAACCCTTCAGTCAGGATTACAACCTAGCTTTTCACACCACTTATGTTGTGTGTGTTAAATTAATGCATGAGTGGCGGGACTTACAGTTTAAAGTCGACTCCGAACGACAGATTTTTGAGCAACTTTTTCATGGCAATTTTATTTACTCTCAGAGTTTTTACCAGAAATCTGCTGAGAGGCAGTTGTCGAAGAAATTTTTTTTCAAATTTCGTTTTATTGACAATGTCCGACCAGGGATTTGAACCGTGGCCTCACGTCATATAAGCAAACATTCTGCCTACTGGACTAAGGTAACTTCCTTTCTCTCATTATATCTTTGCTTAATGTCAATCTCATTTATCAAGTTTTTCATGATTTATTAATTTTAGCAGGTCCTAGTTCTACTCTTGCTCAAAAAGAGAATGAGAAATTTTCAGCGTGAGGTAGTGTGTTGCCTTATTAGACGTAAAACCCGGGTTCGTATCCCAGGTCAGGCATCCAAACGAAATATGAAAAAAAATATTTCTTCGGCGATTTCCTCTCAGCAGATTTCTGGCAAAAACTCTGAGAGTTAATAAACCTGTCATGAAAAAGTTTCTCTAGTTTTCTGTAGGTCACGCCACTCACGTATAAAATTAACGCACACAACATGAGTGGTGTGAGAAGCTAGGCCGTAATCCTGACGGAAGGGTTGTAATGGCCAATTATGTATGTATGTATGTAAAAGGCCACACTCTATAAACATACCAAATAATCCATAATCCTGATCAACATTTCTTAAGTAAGAACTCAATTAGTAAAGTTCACAACCACTACATCCAATACAACAACACGATTCATTTTCCTTAAAGGCGTCGTTTCTAAGCAACCTATCAGAAACTGCTACATACATACATTAAACCAGTCGCCAGCTCAGCTGAAAAGCCTTGATTAACGAGTGCAGACAAAACGAAAGAAAAAATAAAACGACGGAGCATACGCTTTGTGACAGTCCTACGTTTCTCAAAAGTATAAAATGGTATAAAAAGGACTAAATGTCCACGTGGTCTTATACTCATATTAAATCAAAAACCATAATTGTTTTCATATTACATTTTTGAGAAACGTTTTCATGGCAATTTAAATTTACTGTCAGAGTTTTATGCCAGAAGTCTGCTGAGGGGAAGTCGCCGAAGAAATATTTTTTTATATTTTGTTTGGATCGAGATGTCTGACCTGGGGTTTGAACCGTGTCCTTACGTCTAATTAGCCAACACACTACCTACTAGACTACGGTGACATAGTTTATTAAAGCACGTTTCAAATGTGATGCGACAATGGCAATGGAAATAAGAATTCAACTTTCTGCATAGCAACAATAAAAAAATACAAAATTAATAGCGTTTTCGTTTCTGTTAAAAAGTGTTGCCCAGTTAGACGGCAACAATATTAAAATTTTACAATTACCCTCCAAATGTGTAACATTTTTTTTGTCAGAAACAAACACAATTATGCAACCCTGTACTTAACAGCTGTTTTTTAGAAATATAAAAACATTTCTAATTCGGGACTTTTTGGTTTTGTAAAATATATAAGCAAATTGGCAAATAATTTCAAACTATTAAGAATGGAAAGTGAAACAAACGAATCTCCAACTACATCAAAGAGGATTCTACAATGTATGAGCTAAAAAAATACTCAAAAAATATTGGTTTTCTTTGAAATAAAAATAGTCTTCTTCTTGAAAAATCAAAGAAAAACATAAACAAAAACCAGCTGTTTACTGTGGGTAATTTCTCACCCTATGATTTGATAAAGGGTAAATAATGTTACACTTTTTCACTTTTTATGGGTAACATTTTCAGAAAAAAACACAATACTTACATTCAGGGCTGCCTTTTTTTTAGAAACGAACACAAAAGGGTAATTTAAGGGCAAAAGGTAATAAAAATGCAACACTTTTAACCAGAAACGAAAACGCTATAAGTTCAAATTTATAAATCCACCGGCCATTTATGTAAAGATTAATTTCATTCGTACAAATACTCTCTCCATTCTGATGGCTTACACTAAGAATTATTAATTATCTCTCAATTATTTGTTATCGACCTAATAATCCTCAATAAGACTTGACCTTCATGACACAAAGATGACCCTGTTTCGAGTGTTCTACTCTCATTTAAATATCAAGTAACATATTGTCATTTGGTGATATTTTACGCGAGTGTACCTTTTAACAGGGATTGAATAAATGATGCTCTTTATCCACTTAAATATCAAATCCTCTTACGAACTATTTATATCAGTATCTTGAAAGTAAAATCCAAAATCCAACAACCAACATTCAATAAGTCATCGCCTCCATTAAATTTGTAACTACCACACTGGCATGTCACTAAAAATGCTAAACTGAAATTCTAGTGAATACTTCCCCCCATAATGGCTTTCAATTGCAATGTTTTTCTATTTAGCCGGAGATTTCTGTTGACTCTACATTATCTGTGGCGCCAAATAGTTATTTCCTGAATATCGATACTCTATGTATACCCACCACTACCACTACCACATGCATTGTATACTCTTTTACAGCTGTTAGTGATGGTTCTTATTGTTGTTGTGGTCGTTTTTATTGTGTTTTGACCCATTCATGGTGATTTACCTTTTTTTGCAAATGTCAAGGACAAAAATTATTGTCTGTGTATTTCGTATATTTTATTTACTTTTATTGTTTATTATGCGGCCGGCTTGCAGTCTGTATATGTAAGTGTTATAGCGTAGCATATGTATGTATATGCGTAAGTATATGTATGTGTGTGTTTTTTAAGTAAATTTAAATGTATTTGTGTATGTGTGTGCTTTTTCTTTAATTTCCAATTAGTCTCAAAAGACTCATAGACTTTCTAAGAAATACTCCCATTTTCTACACACAGTATGTTGATGTCAGAGTGTGTGTGTGTGTGTGTAAACGTACTGTAGTAGTAATTTGTAGTTGTATCACTCTTAATATCATAGTGCTTGCATTTAAGGCAAGTCGAATATTAACAGGAGAAAAAATTTAAATCAGTTTCTATACGCATGTATGTACGTATATGTTAGTGTCTGTGTGTGTATCTTGTGTGTTCAGTTCTCTCTGTGGGTAGGTTGATTGTTTTGTTTCTTTTTTTTTTTGATTTTTGTTTGTTTTTATAAAACTTTTTAACGACCTACGCACATTTTTCCGCTTGTTGCTCGCACTCTGCCTACTGCTCTGTATCATTGTTTGCTCAAAAGGATTTTCCAATTGTGTAATCTAATTGTGTGTGTGTGTGTTTTACTATGAAAATCAATTATACCGGAAACATGGATTTATGCCAGGCTTAAATTGAATTCCCACAATTTATATTTAAAATACCCAAAATTATGCGGAGTTTTGATAATCAGTATCACAATAGGTACTAATTTAAATATCTAGAGAGCTATTTACCTTTCAAGGAAATTAACATACATACATACATGCATAATTGGTCAATACAATTCTTCCGTCAGGATTACGACCTAGGTTCTCACACCACCTATGTTGTGTGCGTTAATTTTATGCAGGAGTTGCGAACGACAGATTTTTTGAGAAACTTTTTCTTGGCAATTTTATTTACTCTCAGAGTTTTTTCCAGAAATTTTTTCATACTTCATTTCGTTCGAGATATCTGAGTTGGGGTTTGAGCCATTGCCTCACGTCTACTAAGCTAACACACTACCTACTAGACTACGGCGACTTCTTTCGGCTACGTAAAATGTACAAAAAAAAAGCGGATTTATAAACCCGGAGTTTTATCTCATATTGATCAACTCAGGCAATATGTGAATTGAGTAATGCGAACATTAATTCTGGTGGGTAGGATTAATACGTTTAACAGTAAGGCAGCCTCAACGGAACATTAATAATATGGTCAGTTCTCGTGTAAACTGGTAAAATTACAAAAATTTGTAAACAGTATGTTTGAGCAGGGACTATGACTTGTATATTTACATACATATGTACATGTCAATTGTACAGCATATAAGAATATATGTAAGTAGAATTCAATGATTACTGCAGGGACTGCATAAGACGTCATATCCCTTGAATCATTTGAATTTAAAGGATTTTAAAATCCAATATCTGTTGAAAACAAGAAGTCGAAGTCTCAATAAAGGTAGGTAGATAGGTAGAGGTGGCTGCCCATCCAAGAAAAATTTTGGATGGTCTCACTTAGGCCGCTTTGGGCCCATTGTGCTACCACAGTTATCCGCTATCCCCTAGTCTCGAAACCACTCGTAGCCCCTGATGAAGCAATTTAGGCTGCCAATGTCAATCCTTGACAGTTCCTCCAGATCATCCATGTAGTAAGTACCCAAGTACTTCCTTCTACTTTAGCAAAGAGCCGGGCATGTACCCAGCAGGTGAGGGACAGTTTCCTTTTCTTTCTCATCTCTGCAGCTTCTGCAGAAGTCGTTAGCAAAGTGTCCAAGATCAATGCGCCTCGCATGCGTACCCATAATGCAATGCCCCGTAATGACAGCGACAACTACACTGAGCGCGACTCTTTGGAGTTTAAGTAGACTCATTGTGCGCCTCTCATGCAGCCTTGTCTAGAGCCGTTCTACCCGTGTCCGAGGCCGCCCACCTGTCGTTGACGGAATCGACGATCGCATTATCAATTATGAGCTTGCAAGTCCTCATAGGGATGCCCAGATTCGATAGAACTCATCGGAGAGTTCGATGGTCGTGCCCCGCCTGGCAAGTTCATCAGCTCTGTAGTTACCCGGAATACCACTGTGCCCCGGTACCCATACGATATGGATATCATATCGTTCCGCTATCTCGTCGAGATATCTGCGACAGCCGATCATCACGTTAAAACTTAGAGCCTTGATAGCCGCCTGGCTATCAGAAAGTATGGGGACGTTCCGCTTGGAGACCCTTCCGTCCAATAATAATAATTCTCAATAATTCTCGCCGCAGCCTGTATTACCACCACCTCCGCCTGAAAGACACTACAGTGGTGTGGCAGTCTTATAGACTGGGCTATTCCCACCGATTCCGAAAAAGTTCCACTGCCAACAGCTCCGTTCAGCTTCGAACCGTCGATGTAGATTTGTACGGAGTCCAATAACAGGTGGGTCACACCAAAGTCTCAATAAAATAAAAAAACGATTTAATTTCGAATATATTTGCTCATCTACAGACGTCTAATGGCGCATGGCGACTTATCAAATTTAACTGATCAAATTTGCATATGTTTTGGTAATATTTGTTTTGCTTAGCACAGCAAAACATCAAAATTTAACCTTCAAACTTCATTGTATTGTTGTTGTGAAGAAGAAAAGAACATATGATTTATGCAATGCAGGTAGCGAAAATCAAAAGTATTTTGATATTCTTCAAACTCTTCTCACTCTATACGTCAGAGTACAGTTTTACCAACACATTAACAAAAAAGGCAAGTTTGATCCATTATTTGATGCGTGGCCGGGCAACTTAAGTCCCCATGAAATTAATTAAGGCATGTCGTAATTTGGCAACTCTGTTAATATGCATGAATGAATGACTGAAATGTTTGTTTAAATAAACACAAGATTTATTGTCTTAGAAATTATTTGTAAGATTTTCATAAGAATTTTAATTGGATGGTGGCGATTGTACCTATAAAACAAGCGTAATTAAAAATTAATTTTTAAACTCTTAATTTTTATTGCCTTTAATTTTCATGAGACTTAATACCCCCAAGGGGATGTACAACTTTTTTTTATAAATAAGGATGTCTTATGTTAAGGTAGACATAATTATTGGCGCCGTTTGCATTAGAAATGTAAACCGTTAATAAAAAAAAAATTATTAAACTGTAGGTTAAATGAATATTTTAAAATTATTGACGGATGTCCTGGCGCCACGAAAATCAAGGCGTTTATTTTCATAGAATAATTTTGATCGAATGGTGATATTTTGCTTATAAATTTGAGAAATTTGTTTGAAAGCTTTTAATGAATATTGTTTGTTTGGCAGATATTAATGTACACCAGGTACCCTGTGACTTGTTAATAAGCCAACACACTAACTACTAGACTACGGCGACGTATATTAAGCTCCTATATTAAGCATCATGTCACAGTAATGTAGGCTATTCTGTTTCGCTTAGTAATGATTGGTACTCACCATGACGTGAAGTTCAGAATGAAGTCTCAAATCTAATTCGTGGTTGGGATTTAGTGGCATTCGATGCGAATAAGTAAATTAGTTTTACGCTAAGGTATGAATAAAGTATTCTCCAGACTGAAGATTCTGAAATTTATAGGAAAACCAACTATCTGAGTCATTACGACTTCCCGTAGAACAAGATGAGACTATAATTTGCTTCCTCTAGCACTATGTGACATCTGTATTCCTGGATCAGTATTCCCTGAACAACTAAGTTTTAGTATAAGTCCTCGACGGATAACAGTAGTTTTAAAAATAGTATCGATAGACATCTTGTGCGTATCTACTAGTTTGCACAACATTACCTACATACAACAAGGTACAAGAGGTGAACCTGCCCTACCCCTTATGCTGTTCGTTGTTACATATATTCTTCCTGTGCGGAATCTAGGGACATTGTTGGATTATTTCTGGGGTATGGAAGCGTATGAATTTTTGAAATTCTGAAACCATGATGATAATGTTTTTTCCACTTCGATCAGATTCGAACCTGGATTAATCGGACTTATAGTCAAGCACTTTAAACAAACTAACTTAATTTTCTTTTATCTTTCAATGCCTTATTTCAGATCTTATTTTTTTTATTTCATGAAAGGTGGGCCATTTAAAAGTTTAAATTCAAAAATGCTATGACACAAAAATGGTTTGAAATATTGCCAAATTTCATATGCTCAATTGACTCTGGTTTGTCGGCATAATACTTTTCTTTAATGGCGCCTCACAGAAAATAGTCCAACGGTGTCAAATCGCAGCTTCTTGGTGGCCAATTGACATCACCATTTCGGCAAATTAAATCGCCATCAAACGTTTGACGTAATAAATCGATTGTGTCATGAGATGTATGGTCAGTTGTACCATCCTGTTGAAATCAAACATCGTTCACATCAATACCACGAGGAGCGGTTTCGCATCAATACCATTGTTCGGTAAGTGTCTCCATTGATCATTACGATCAATTTCATTTTCAAAGAAATATGGGCCAACGATGCCTCCGCTCCACAAGCGCACCCGACAGTCACTCATAATGGGTGCATTGGCTTCTGTAAGACCACGTGTGAGCCCGAAATACGGCAATTTTGCTTATTAACGTACTCACCAGGATGAAAATGAGTTTCATCCGAAAAGATGATTTTTTTGGCAAAATCAAAATCATCGTGCAGTATCTCGTGTTCCCATCTAGCGAAGCGAAAACAAAGCGGATGGTCATGCGGCTCCAACTCTTAAACTAACTGAACTTTGTAAGGGGTATACCGAGATCTTTTTGCAAAATACTCGGAAATGTTCAATTCTTGAGAACTATGACGAATTGATGTTGATGGATTCGCACGCATAGTCTCAGCCACAGCCTCGATATTTTCGGGTGTACGCACTGTACGAGCACGTTCACGTAAACCACCGCTGTTGGTCCTTCTCTGTGACAAAATTTTATACGACATTTTCGTGCAATTTCCAACCAATTGTCTTTATTTTGGAAATAAATTTCCAATAAATTCCAACGTTGCGCAAGCGTTAATCGATTCATTACCTTCAGAGGAGATAAAATACTGAATTTTGTGACAGAATGACATAAGTTTTGCCAGATTATTTAAAATATTTCATATTATTTAAAATAAATCATATCACCGTTTATTACAGAAATTTTAATTTTAATTTAAATTCTCATAAAAGCCGCTTATTATACAGAAGCGAAAATTTAATTTGTTTATGTACGTCCCAAACAAAAAGTTGACAATTATTTTAATATTCCAACTAAAGTATGAAATGAATGCAATCAATGGCCAATTATAAATCAATTAAATAATATTTAATTAATTAAGTTCATGCTGTTCACATTAAACCACCAGGAAAAAACCACAAACAGAGAATATATCCAAAACCATTAACAATTATTTTTACATTTAAACACCTCCGGTTATTTTTGATTTTACACTTCACTGCAGATATTCAGTAGCATTAGACGAGATTAACACTCCTACTCGCTTCAACTCTTTGCGCTTCTTTCTCATTCTGACTCTCTCTCTCTGTATTCCTCTATTGGTCTATATATATGTATACGAAAAAATTTCCCCAAAATGCACTCCATTTTACTTTATGTTTTGTTTTCTTTTTTTTTTCATTGTTTCCTTTATTCTCGGAAAACTAAACAACTATGCATGTGTGTGTGTTTGGCTATGAGCGCATCTGCCTATGGCGCGAAAATGAGAGTGTGAGGTTTTGTAAGTGTATGTGTGGGTTTTAATATTTTATTTAGCCTTTACACTTTAGGTTTGTGTCTGTAATATCGTTCGCACATCTGGAGGTGTTTTTGCCGTTGTTTTTCTCGGAATATGCCATTTATCCTGTGATTTATTTGAAACATTTTTTTTCACTTGACTTTCGATTTCGCTTCTTGCATTTGAATGCAAGTCCGAGATACATTTTAGCACGTGGGTTTTTTTAATTGCAATTGTTTATCGTTTTTTATGTTTGCCTACGACCACACGTATTTTGTAAATATTTTAAAGAGTTTAATAAAGTAATTGCTTTATTATTATGGTTAAATAAGTTTTACACTTATAAAAAGGTATCAAATTTTAATATGCCACGTCAAAATAATCCCTTCTTAAGACAATCGAGTGACCATGTGGACTTCAGATAAAAAAAAATATTGATCATCCTGAATTCAACATCCGAAAGATTTGGATTCGACTTCATATTCATGGTAGCATGGAGCTTGAAATCTTGAAAGCCTTATAGTCTTCAACCATCCTTTTAACATTCTTCTGGAGATGGGACAAGAATAAAAATTTGAGTCGTTGAACATCGAAATCAGGATCTCTGAAAACAACTAAGCAGAGATCCTGGTATTAGCGAAATCACTAATAGACTGAATTAGGACATATCGCTGCATGGTAAGAAGACACATCCTCTTTGTACATAATCGGTCATTACAACCCTTCAGTCAGGATTACGTTCTAGCTTCTCACACTACTTATGTTGTGTGCGTTAATTTTATACATGAGTGGCGGGACCTACAGTTTAAAGTCGCCCCCGAACGACAGATTTTTGAGAAACTTTTCATGGCAATTTTATTTAGTACCTTCAGAGTTTTTGCCAGATATCTGCTGAGAGGCAGTCGCCGAAAAAATATTTTTTTCATAATTTCGTTTTGATGTCTGACTTGGGGTTTGAACCGTGGCCTCACGTCTAATAAGCCGACACACTACCCACTAGACTACGGCGACTACATACATCCTCTTTACATTTACTTATATTCTGTGCTTGAAATTTATTTATCCTACATACAGACATACATACATAATTGGTCATTACAACCCTTTAGTCAGGACTACAACCTAGTTTCTCACACCACTATGTTGAGTGTATTAATTTTATACATGAGAGAATAAACCTAAAGTTTTTAAATCGATTCCGAACAACAGATATTTGAGAAACTTTTATTTACTCTCATAGATATTGCCAGAAATCTGCTGAGAGGCAGTCGCCGAAGAAATATTTTTTCATATTTCGTTTAATTAGAGATGTCTGAACTGGGGTTTGAAACGAGACCTCACATCTAATAAGCCAACGCACTACATACTAGACTACGGCGACTACCTACCATTCATAAACTTTCTCTTGTTGCTATCATACTTAAGGCGGGAAAAGATCTTACTAAAGCTTGTTTACTTACAAGGCCAGTTTTCAATTCACAAAAATCCAAACAAAAGCGCACGTTGTTAAATCGCATGATCTTGACAGTCAGTTGACATCAAAAATTTGCTAAGATAATTGGTTCTGGAAATCGTTGCTTCGATAAATCGATTGTAAAAAACGCGATATAGCAGATGGCACCGTTTTACTGAAATCGTATATCATACAGATCCACACCGTACATTAGTCCAGGGTTTTACGTGAGTATCGCCACGATGGCTTTCCCCACGGTGTTCTAAACACGGGTGGATACAATGCGTCTACCAGCGCCCCCACGCACAATGATGCAAGCATATGACATGCAAAAGCATAATATTGATCGCATCACCATACGTGAGTATCCACGCCGTACAGTGAGGCCGCAAGAACTGCTGTAACGAATGCCGTTCACAGTGTTTAAAATTTCGATGTCATCTTCAAAAAAGTAAAATCCTATCAAGCCGTCTAACTAATATCAGCACCAGATTTTTATTCCTTGTGGGTACATTTGTTTCTTATGGATTGCTTGATGATTTATTGAGCACTAAATTCGAAAAATTTTTGTATTCACTAAGCCATTCAGATGAAAAAGTGCTTCATCGGAGAAGATGGTTTTTTTTCGAAAAATTAGCATTGACTTCAGTCTACTGCGGTGCTTTGCATGGTCTGCTGGTTTAAGGTCCTAAATAAACTGAGTTTTGTATGTCTTTTTTCAAAATTCATTTCACAGTGATTCGTAAAATTCGAAATTGTTGAGAACAATGATGAGTTAGGTTTTTCAGGTTTTCTTGGTATGATTGGCAGATTAGATACACTTTCTCGAAATCTCATCTTTTTTTTTTTTTTTTGAGACCAACACTCAGAAGATGACAACTATTCGTGTTGCCCATTTCGATGGAATACAAGCCCAGTGTATATACCTTCGTCACTTTTTTCTCGACAATAACTTTGTAATAATTCTCACTTACTTTTTACTATTGTAGTTAAGCATTTATATTATCAGAGTCTTTGGTGGGAATCGAACCCACAGTCTCGACAATTGAAGTTCTGCTACTTCACTAGCAACTAGACCAATCATAATGCGTAGTTCTTTTATAAAGCAAATAAAAGTAGATCTTAAAAGAGAGCCCTTATGACCAAGCGTCACCAAGTGGAAGCAGAGAACGAATCATGGAAAACCAGATCATCGTTTGTGTTAGCTCTTCAATCTAGTATTCGCTGTTATTGAACTTATGTTACTATTCTCTCAGCAGAAAGTCTGAAAATTACATCAAGTGCTGTTGTCTAAAGCGAATAGTTGTAGATTTGTTGATTAAAAAAAATGTTTAAATCTGATAGAAGCTAACAAATATCGATTTTTCGAAGCATAATTTTCCAGTCTTGAACTTCAAATGCAAACAATGGATTTCTTTCTACTACATCTTATATTATATTGACAACCAATTGAGTGCAGTTATAATGGTTTAAATTAAATTATTAAATTTTTTACTAATTAGATTTAGATGGTGAGTACATCTCACTCAATCTCACACCAATATTTAACAAAAAAAAAACATCATTTACTCCAATTATCAGTGGAATAAATATAATTAATTGCCTGACATTTTGAGTTTGGAAGGGGAGAACATTTAAATGGTCACTGAATTTTGGTTTTTTCTTTTTTTTTACAAAAACACTTGATTACATATGTAAATCCCACGCATTTACTATTATTACATGAAATTTATATCATTTCATACCATATGTATGTATGAACAAATGCATACGAGTATGAATTTATAATTCCATGTAATGCATATTTATCGTATGTGTATGTGTTGGTAAGTTTAAATTTAGTTTAATTAGTGTTGTTTGTTATTTTAATATCAATTTAATTGCGGACATAATTAAACATGATAATCAATTATTGCAATTATGAGCGTGTTGAAAGCTACTATTTAAGTGTATGTGAGATGTTATCGATATTTTCGTTTAAAATCCTGCTGAAAATGTTAATAACCGGTCCTTTGATAGGAATCTGATGAATTTTTGAATTTCCCACAGGAATCCTTAATGGGATTCAACTTTCCTTATCCTAGAGTGTAAAATATCTAGATGTTATTCCGGATTCCAATCGCTCATCAACATTATTTAGAGGACTAAGAAATTTACACCTGCAAAAGGATCTTGGGAATCTTAAACTAACCATCGCAGTAGTGGAACGAACCATGCCTACGCCATATATTTGGTGGACGATGTACAAACACAAATACCGCTGGCGACTGATAGGCAGGGAACGCAGGCAGTTAGCTATAGGTTAGGTCGGAGTGGTAGCTCTGATATCACAAAGCTACTTGAGCACGCATAGCGGCCCGTTGTGATGCCACGGGTGAACGCAGTCCCTGTACTGACCAAGTTCCACCAAAATCAGGGAAGAGGAAGAAGTTGATCAGCGCAACGGCTGCACAACAAAAGTACGACTACCCCGCACTGAAAAACCAGCCAGAAAGTTTGATAAACGAAGCTATATCCTTGATATCAATAGATGATAGCTCCGTCAAGCTGACAAGGAATGGGGAGTCAAATAACCTATATCTACACCCAGCAAGAGACGGGCACAGACAAAGAAAGTGGATAACAGTCTCCTCTTCCTCAGCGGATCTAGATCCACGGCAGAAGTCGTTAAATAGAAGCCTCATTCTTTCCGCGTGTCTGCCCATGACGCAATGACCTGTAAGCACGGCCACTGTAGTCGAGATGACGTCACGACCAAGACCAAGTAATTGTTTGGTACGCCTTCTATCCATCAAGGGCCAGGTGAGTCTAGCGGTGGAGCAGGACTCCTCATTGACCCAGGATAAGTTGGCGTCCCGCAAGAATTTCCGCGCAATGTCCAACTTGACCGAGGCAAGTGGCATACCCAATTCAATAGAACAGGATTCCGAAAGGAGCGCACCAGCTCTGGGGAGCTCGTCTGCCCTACTATTTCCCAGAATGTCACTGTGCCCGGGTACCCACACCAATGAGGCACTGGTGAAGCGCCCAGAAAGAAGGTCGAGACATCGGCGACATTCCCTAACGATCTTAGAGTTGTTCACGAAACCCGATAGAGATCTTATCGCAGCCTGACTATCAGAAAAGACCGAGACGCGAGTGAAAGGTGCACCGTTGACGAGAATCCATTGAGCGGCCCGGTAAATTGCCTTCACCTCCGCCTGAAACACGCTGCAGTAGTCCGGCAGACGGAGAGAAATGTTCAGGTCCAGTTTCCCAGAATAGACACCGCTTCCAACCCCATTATCGAGTTTAGAGCCGTCGGTATATATGTATATCCAGGACTTCCGGGGTGACGACCGTATTAGGATTCCAGTCATCCCTACTCGGAATCAGAAAGAGGAAACATCTGTCAAGACAATATTCAGCAGGGAGATAGTCTATGTTCACAGGGGCCACTGGATCAACCTCCAGAATAGTGGAGTGACCAGAAGGTACAATGTGCCAACGAGACAGAGCATTAAGTCTGGTCGCAGCAAACTTGGCCACCTGCTTATCGAGAAGCACAGTAGGAAGCCAGTTGAGCATTGCGAACAAGGCTTTTGTGGGGGTGGTGCGTAGGGCACCAGTTACATAAATGCCCGCAGTCCTTCTGACCTTGTCAAGAAGTCTGACGTTGTGTTGTCTGTCCAGAGCAGTCCACCAGAAAGCAACACCGTATAATAGGTTGGGTTCGATGACCGTAGAATATATCCAACTCATGATCCATGATGTGGCGATGTCACGCACCAACGGTCTTGATATGGTAGAGGCTGGAGGCTCCGAGGGAGCTATGATCGCATATCCCTATCCTGCGGAAACCGCTTGACCCCGCAGTTAGCTATACTGATCACTGTTCTACTTCAACCTGCGCTATAACATTCCAACCAAGGCGTTATTTGCTATACTTAATTGCAATTAAAGCAAAGGACTCACTCAATGCGAATAAATTCTGTTTCAACCTGAACTATGGACATGCTTCTATTTCGAGAAAGATACGAACACATTTTGTTCATATGATCCTTTAAAACTTCCTGAATCGAACATTTGATTTTAGAATTCAAACTAAGGACTAAGGTTTTCTCTGAAAATCTCTTGATTTAAAAGAACAGCCAGGCAACGTTTAAGAACCTAACTAACGTATTTTCAACATCCGTCCTTGTTGTTTCTGGGCGTAGGTGTTCCGATTGCCTGACATAACATAATATAATTTGTCATTACAACCCTTCGGTCATGATTATAACCTAGCTTCTCATACCACTTATGTTGCGTGTGTTAATTGTATATATGAGTGGCAGAACCTACCGTTTAAAATCGATTCCAAACGACAGATTCTTGAGAAACTTTTGCCTCATGTTTAATAAGCCAATACACTACTTACTAGATTACGGTGACTTGAAAAATTGCCGATTGCCTCAGTTAAATTAATTGTTATCCCCTCATTTTACTCGTCTCGTTGGAAGCAAGGGAATACTTTCAATATTGCTATAATCTGCCGGACACATATGGATAAGAAGAGGAATTCAATTCACTTCTATATTTAAAGCCTTAAATCGCATGGCCATCCATTGTACAAAAGCGTGTTTTATGGGCCACTGTCCTTTTAGTAAACATGCCGAATGACTTGACATTGCGGCAAACGACTTCTTCAACATCTGGAGGTCTGAGGAGGAGACTGTTTTGTCAGTGCTCTGCTCTTGCCATAAAATGACGGAGGTTTATGACTTCTCAATTACTGACATACTTGACCAAGCTTTCTAATATAAAGATTTATTTGGCACTTGAATTGGTTTACTCCAGGGAATGTTTGACTCAAGGCTTGATTATTAATGTTCGTATTACAATGGCCCTAAATACTGACCTAAGTGCCACCTCTTCCTTCTATGATGGTCAGCCACATTACCTAACCTCACTTAGGGCAAAATAGACAATGTTTACGGAATTATTTTTTATCCAAAAACCTGTGTTTCATTCAAATCAGCCTCGTATAATAATCTTAATGAGGCTTCAATTCATAATTCATACTTCGGTTCAAAGCATAAAATCACCAGAGCATATTTATTACTGTTCTTCAACTGAAAATATTGTTGCTGTATGAAAAAGAACTCAAAGAGATTAAAACGGATCAATTGATCGGTGTGCATAGATGTATCCATTCTCAACACATGGCGAATTTTGTTCCAAAAAAGAAGAAAAACTACTCTACCAGAGAAACGCAGTGTTAGACACATAAAGTTAGATTTGTTACATTTTCTATTTTGAAGGCTGCTCTACTGATGTTGCTGCAGTTTAGTAGGTAGAGTCTTGGCTTATTAGACGTAAGGCCAAGGTTCAAAGCCCAGGTCACACATTAACGAAACGTAATATAAATATTTCTTCGGCGACTTCCTCTCAGCAGATTTTTTGCAAAAACTCTAAGAGTAAAATAAAATTACCATGAAAAGTTTCTCAAAAATCTGTCGTTCGGAGTCGACTTTAAACTGTAGGTCCCACCACTCATGTATAAAAATTAACGCACACAACATAAGTGGTGTGGGTAACTAGGTCGTAATACTGACTAAAGGGTTGTAATGACCAATCATGTATGTATATATATATAACATAATTTAAAGGTCCACTACGGCATCTCTGGATGGAGCGCATCCGAAATATTAAATTTTCCATTATTCTAGTACATAAATCAATCTGAATTTGATAGACGGCATGGGTTATGGTCGCTTTGAAGACTTAAGAAAATCGCATGATCATATTATTTCAACATGAGATGACCTTCAAATTGCTCGAGCATAACACCGTTTCGAATAAAGGAAAGGAATGTTTGACTTAATAAAGCCTTTTAGGAGCATTAAAATTTATTTGAATATTATGAAATGGAAGTGCAGCTATATAGACCACATCCCCATTATGTAGTAAGACAAGACATTCACAGGGATTTATAGGGCAGACAAGGTCTCGTGGCGAATTCCGGACAAAGAGGAGGTTGAAATCATCAGAGAAAAAATATTTCTTTCGTCGACTTCCTCTCAGCAGATTTCAGGCAAAAACTCTGAGTGTAAATAAAATTGCCATGAAAAAGTCTCCCTGAAATCTTCTGTTCGGAGTCGTCGTTAAATTGTAGGACCCGCCACTTATGGATAAATTATGGTATATACACCATGGGTAGTGTGAGAAGCTAGATCGTAGTCCTGATTAAAGGGTTATAATAGCCAATTACGTAAGTATAGTTCATTTATACATTATTATTACAACTTCCTGGAGACAAAGTATTTGCAAAATTACAATAAATCAACAGTTGAAGTAAATAACCAACCATTTAACACTTTTATTATGTTAAATTACATCACAAATAAAAATTTAGAAATCAATTCAATCAAATAATGAAGAGTATTACGAGTATTATCATTGTGCGAAATGATACATTTCCACGTAAATAATAATTAAAAAATAATGAACGCTTCATTATACATCCGTTTCATGTAAATTTCAATCTGATAGTTTGCACATGATCGACATTTTTATTATAAAAACTTCCGAAACTAAGTAAAAATATTTGTGTTTACGATTGAATGTCTCAGTCGCATCAGACATGAATTTCAAACTGTCAACTATTTGTATATGCTTGCTAGTGATTGCAATAGCTTCGTATTCCTTCGCTAAAGAGGAGGAGAAAAAGAAATTGAAATTGGTTTTGGATAAACTGGATAAAATCAAAGATGCTGAACATTTTTTAAAGACAGATTTGACTTTTGATAAAGTCGGTGAAGAAGAGGTCAAAATAAATGGTGTCGTTGATCAATTGGAAGATTTGGATGATGAGTATATGGTGAGTTTTTGGAAATTTTTGAAATTGTTAATCTTGTAACATTCGAAAATATATATTTTACGTTCTGTTTTTAGATCGATGTTGATGTATTACATGCTGACGAAAAAGATGGCGAATATAAAAAGGTTGTTGGCATAGCCAATCAAGGCGTTTGTCAAATCATGGCTAAACAGTATAAAAAATATTTCTACGAGACTTTAAAAAATCACGCCAACGCTCCTGATCCCGATAAATGTCCTGTAACAAAGGAAACCTATGAAGTACATGATTATCCTTTGGACTCGAGTAAATTTCAGAAATTTTTACGTCCCGGCTTTTACAAAATTGTAGGTTCTTTGAAATACAAAGAAGATGAAGTCCTACAATATACAGTCGAAGCTCATACCGAGGAAGAGTAATAATTCTAATTTGGAATATTTAATAAAAAAAAAATAAGAACCACACCAAAGAAAACAACAACCCGCTCGTTATTCTCTAAATCAAGAATATTTGAACACAGCTTATAGGCCCCCTAAGACGAAATTATTTTTTCCCTACCCATACTCTATAACTTAACCTGGTGAACCGAAACAGTAAAGCTAAAATCAAATTTCTTGATGTGAATAATAATCCTTTACTCTGCTTAGATCACCAAATATTTGCTGTAACTTTTGACAATGAATTTCCAATTTTCATGGCCTTCTTGCAAGCGTACTTCATATGATCCTTGAAGCTTAGGCGATCGTCAGTCATTATTTCAAATATAATAGACTGCGTAGGGGTTACATTCCTCGTATCAACCGGAATATTTAGAGTTTCTCACTTCTGTTTTCGCCTTATGAGAACAGATTCTGTCTTTCATCGTAACAGGCTCGTTTGTATGATCCAAACTCTTACCGATTGAAGAATCATTAGTGGTACATAAATCAGTGATTTTGTAATATGAAGGTATGTACATCTGCCAAATTAGTTGTGATTTATTCAGCCTGTTTTGCTAAATAACCATTCACTACCCTAGACAACGACGTGTTTTCACTGAACGGGCTCTGAAGCAGTTTGTGGATTTTGGGCTGGCAGCGACATCGATCCATATTTCTTTGATAAAGATGTTGGCCAGGTCATCACTGTCAATGGCATGCTTTATGGATGGATGATAACCAACTTCTTTTGGCCTGAATTAGATGTTCTTGACAACAACGACATATTGATTTAACAGAGTAGTCACATTTGATATTCTGCAAAAGCGATTTGAGGACGTGGTAATCTAACGAGAAGGTATTCTGAACCTGGTAAATTTTATATTGTGGCGCTAACTTAAGTCACAGGTGTATGCGTATAAGCCATAAACCGTAGCGGACCGCAAGCCAACATAATCCATACATATGTACATAATAGGTTATTACAACCCTTAAGGCAGTATTACAGCCTCGCTACTCACACCACTTATGATGTATATGTTAATTTTATACATGAGTGGCAGGACCTACAGTTTAAAATCGTCTCCGAACGACAAATTTTTGAGAAACTTTTCATGGCAATTTTATTTACTCTCAGAGTTTTTGCCAGTGATCTGCCGAGAGGAAGTCGCCGAAGAAATACTTTTTCATATTTCGTTTTGCTGGAGATATCTGACCTGGGGTTTGAACCGTGGCCTCACGTTTAATAAGCCAACATACATAATTGTTCATTACAACCCTTTAATCAAGAATACGACGTAGTTTCTTACACCACTTATACATGAGTGGCGGAACCTATTTAAAGTCTAGACTACAGCGTCCACCATAATCCTATAAATCTCTGCGCTCCATCCAGAGAAACCGTTGCAGACATTTGAACGATATCCTGCACATAATTTTTTTCAAGCGAAAAAAAAAATTCGAAGATATTTCACACACATATTTTATTTTATTTTTATTTAAAGATCGGAAGCACTTAAAAAAGACCTTATACATACATGCTACTTCAGCATTAGAAAGCAAAATCATTTCAGTATGAAATTGTTAAGAGGGTTAAAAACAATTTAAACCAAAAGCCAACTAACGTAGTAACCCACTAGAAAAGTTTAAATATTTTAATTTTTAAATATCGGATCTGACATGTTTCAGCGCTATAGATCGAATTGAAGAAAGCATTAAATGAAAACCAAGGCAGACCGCTTCGGGCCCATGTTCCAGTTCAAAATTATTGGGAAAATAGTCGATGCGGGATTTTAACCAAACCGTACTGTTGTAATAACACAATGACACTTTCTCCCTAATCTAGAAACTATACGGAGCGGTCGCCGTGGTCTAGTAGGTAGTGTGCTGGCTTATTAGACGTAAAAGCCAGGGTTCGAGTCCCAGGCCAGACATCAAAAAATAAAAAAAAATACAAAAAGTATTTTTTCGGCGATTTCTTCTCAGTTTCTCAAAAAATCTGTCGTTCGGAGTCGACTTTAAACTGTAGGTCCCGCCACTTATGTATAAAATTAACACACACAACATAAGTGGTGTGAGAAACTGCGGGCTTCTTGGGGACGATTGCCTGTAGACTGTCTAATGGTGAAGGTATAGCACTTGCCATTTTATAGTCACCTAGCAGCAACTCGTTTCCTTGCCGTTCGCATCTTCCCCCTTTCCACCTTTCCTAAAAAATCTGCACAATGCACTGCATGAGTAGGGGCCATCCCATGAGTGCTGGTTTCTTAAAAAAAAAAAAAAAAAAAAAAAAAAAAAAAAAAAAACACACAAATTGGGTGTGCCCGTCACATCGATGAGATCATCTGGATCAAGTGCTTTTTTCTTTTGTGACATAATGTTGGGCATGTTCTTATTTGGTGTTGAATCGTTTTCTCTTCTTTTTTATTTCTACAAAAGCAAAAGTCATTGACCAAGTCCAATATGTTCTGCATGAATACACAAACACAATGTCCACTTATGACTCCAGGAAAGACACAAAATGTGCTCCTATGGAGCTTTAACAGATTGTCCGTACGTTCTACTGCGTTCTATTCTGAAGCATGGTTAGCTTCATGGCATAGACTGAATTTATAAACACATTGACAATCGTAAACTTTCAGGTTCTTGATGATACTCTGAATTTGTAAGGTTTGCCCTAAGGTTTGGCGATTGTGCACTCTGTGTACTCTGCAAATTCCCGAAATATCATCATGACCCAGTACCCAATATTATATGAATATTGTACTGCTCAGCCATCTTATTGGAATATTTGCGACAGTTTAAAACCCTCTTCGTCTGTCTGATTATCCAGGAGTAGGCTAATATATATACACATGTCGATACATATCTACATTGAAATAATTTGGAACAAAGGAATCTACATTTGTAAACTCATTTTATTTTCTATACGATAATTTTCTGAAATATTTCTCAAGCAACATGAAAACATTAGACTCAGCCCAGCATTTGTAAGTACATAACATAATACGAAAAATTTTTAGCTTTTTGAACTGATTATTGATAAAAAGCTTTCTATTTCTTTCTATTTTAGAGACAAAAAGATATACGATGCTGAGCTCGGCAATAGCGGCCGTAAGCCTGTTGGAGTTGAAGTATATATAGGACCCATTAAAAATGAATTATATTGTGCTGCAAACATTATATTGGTGGTAATAACAGTTGCAAGCATGCACATACCTGGGATTTCGTTAATTTTTTTTGTTTTTTTTTGTATCTTTTTTTTATTTCAGCATCGCAGAAAATACATGACGATCTTATATGAAAAGGAGAAACAGGAAACATTGAAAGAGTTGGCCGAGAAAGGTTTATATTTGTACCGAGACAAATTTCGCTAACAGCTGCTCATTCATCTTTCAAATGCAGTAGAATGAGTGCGACTTTGCATTGAAAAGCATTAGATTCCGCACTAACTGCACTATGATAATATAATTTTTGTCTATATTAATAATAGATATAATAAAATGTCCGTATATCTGCATAGCTATGCCAAGTTATGTTATTTTATTTATTTAACACCCCAACATTCTCGAGTGAAAAAATTTGAACTTCTAAATCACTTAGATTATTTTCATTTCACCGGACCCTACATACATACATAATTGGTCACTACAACCCTTCAGTCAGGATTTCAACCTAGCTTCTCACACCACTTACATATATTGTGTGAGTTAATTTTATACATGAGAAGCTCTTGATGGCAATTTTATTTAATCTCAGAGTTTTTGCCAGAAATCTGCTGAGAGGAAGTCGTCAAAGAAATATTTTGTTTTTATATTTTGTTTTGATGTCTGACCTGAGGTTTGAACCTCTATTAAATATCTGAAATAATGACTAACGATTGCCTAAACTTCAGTGTAGGTTCAACAAGATGGCCATTATCAACTGTTAGAGTTCGGAAATCCCTTTTGGAAGAGCCTTTAATACGTACTTTCAAACAAAAAATTCCAATAACTTCAGAACAATAAAATTGAACAACAAAAAGCAATTTTCAATATTGATTCGCAACTAAAGAAAACAAAGAACTTATTTATTTAATTTTAATAATAAAATGTATTCTTTATTAATTAATGTTAAATGTATAAAAAAAAAACAATAAATCTTCCCAAACTTAGTATGTGCATTTGAATAATAAGTTCAATTAGGATTGGGAAAAAATGTGATTTAAATTACGTGCACGAAATTAAAAAAAATATATTTTAATAGTTTGACTGCTAAAGTATTTTTTTTTATTAAATATTTGCTAATATTTATTTATTATAAACATTTAAATAAATACTAATTAATTATATTGAAATAGTTTTTCTCTATGATTTTTATGAATTCTTTCGTTTAGTTTTACAATTTAATTAAGGCAACGCGAATTGTTACGTATGTAAGCATATATAAAAAATAAAATGCTTTAATGGATTTGTATTAAAAAAACTAAATTAACTAAAATAACAAAAAAAACTTAAAGGAACCTTTGTTATCGAATTGTAATTGTATTTGAAAATCTTAAATAAGAATTAAAAAAAAAAGTGGAATTCAAAATTTGTGGAAAATATGTCATGAGTAGTATACACAATAATATTATTAAAGATTGCTTAGAATGCATATTCTTTTAAACCATTAAAAAGTAAAAAGTTGGTGAAAGAAAGTATTAAAATGGAAAAAAAAATTTTAATATTAGCCAAGCAAAGTTTCATGTTTTTTTTTATTTTTTTTGGTGATTTTAAAATACTTTTTTAAAGCATTTTTGTGATGTGTTCTATATTAAGAAAATATTTGTATTCAATTAAAAAAAAAACTATGTACACATGCCAACAGCATTGTTAATAATTTTTTATATGAAAATGCAGAACAAAAATGTTTAAAAAAAATCTAAAAAAGCAAAATAAGTTTCAAAAGATAATTTTAATCTGCCCGAAAATTCAGTTTAAAATGTTTAAACAGAGAGCACGACAAAATTGAGCAAATATTTTAAAACGGGTCGTGCGAAATTGGTAAGTACGCTGGCATCTATGCTATACATCACTATAATGGTTTTTAATTCCAAAATCCTTGATCAATCACTTGTGAGTTTAAACGGGAAAATTAGGGTTCGAGCACAACGAGCTAACACGTACATATATGCAAGACTCAATGAAACAGCATTGAAAGCCGGCATTGACCGGACAAAAACATAAAACAAATTAACTGACCAGGTGATCTGTGATGTTAAAAGCATTAGATATTCAGACAATTGTTTTCTGAGAAAATTGAGAAAGGCTTAAGGTAGTTTCATTAATCCGACTTGTAGGTGGAAGGTGGTTAAATGGTAAATCAAATTCGTATGTTTGATGCATAATGTACCCAGATGTACTTATGATTTCTGCGGTGAGATTGTTTTACTTAATGAGTAAATAATGGTCTCCACATCCTACTAGATCTATGAAATCTATTTTGATCTCTTTGCAGTTGCCTGCATTTGCTAACGTACATATGTGTACGTTTTAAAATACAAGCAGTTTGTCATTCTCGGTTGTTTATATTCCGTATGGCTACATTGAATTTGCAGTTACATATCCCTGTTCTGACGCCAGCTGCACAGTTACCCATTACGAATGTAATATACCCACAATCACAATTTTCAGTTGAATATAGAACTTTTCCTTTATAGGACAGACAAAAACTTTCTTTGTAATGGAACAACATTTATGTTACGTGCACGAGCTATGAATTCGGGTCTCCACTATTCCGTTTATAAAACAATTTTCTCTAAATTGTGCGCATTAAAGCTGAAAGCCATTATCAATAATACATTTTTGTTATAATAATCACCACTGTTAACATGATTCATTGATTCGGCTCCTGTATCCGACACTGATGGAACATGTTAATCCTTTCAATTATTTCAGAATATCGATTTCTGTAAGAATACAAAACTTTCAGGAGATTAATTCGTTTATGAATTTATAGATTCCGGATAAGGATTCTTGGCCAATTTTTATAATATGAGAATAAATATTAGAATAGATTTACCTCACACGAAAACTTAATATAATAATGGAATAGGAATACCTTATAAGAACGCTTAAGCAATTTAAAAAAAAGTATGGATGAGAATAATACCGAATTCTTAATTAAAATGTTAAAAAGATTAGATTAATTCGTTTGTTATTTTAGACTTCAAGTGGTATAATTGACGAATTAGAAAAAGAAATCGAAACTGTGTTTAATTTTGAATTTCATTTTTCAATCTTTTGCCATGAATATAAAAAGAAAACTAAAATTTTAAATTTCAACACAAATTGTAGTTCGTTACCAATTAAACGAGTTAAAGAAATGTTCATGTGTAGTTGACTTAAACGATGAATTAAATTTAAAAACTCATATAAATTATTAAGAATCATTTATACGCCTTTAAAGTTGAATAAAACCTAAGGCTTTATAATATGAATACGCCGTAATTAACACCATTAACATAAATAACAAATTAAGCTAAAAATGTATAGATTTAGGAAATAATAAAACTATTTATATATTGTATGTATTGTCTTTAACTTGTAGAAACATAAGAAAGAAAGAAAACAGTTCTTGAAGCGTGTACACAAGTTTAACTACGTTTGTGGTTCGCTAGAATCTGATGAACCAACAATGCTTTGCATGCTTGGTTCCGACTCCGATCTTTTGTGTGTACGTCGCACCAGTTTAGTTTGCCCAGCATTTGTTGTTGACTTAGGACTATTGGTGTTGGGCGATGATTTCGTGACATTGGAGCTTTGCTGTAAATCAGGTTCACTTTTAGCTAAAGCCTCTTCTACAAAACCAGCTGTTGGCGAAGTATTATTTGCCTCTAAAATATGTTCATTTAGACACACATCATCCAGGTCTACATCGCTGTTTGAAAATAATGCTGTGGCTCCCAGTTCTAGAGAACTTTTCACATCCAAATCCATTTCCTTATGGGTTAAATTAGTGGTCGAAGTGTTAGTATTGGAAGAGGAGGCAGAAGCCGCTGTACGCACAGATTTATTTAAAACACCAGGTGCGCTGTTGCAAGAGCTATTTGATGATGTTTTACTAATCTGTTTAGGTGTTGAAGTTGCTGCCGATAAATTCAGCATTTCTTTCGCTGTTAAGTCAGTTGTTATTGATCTTTGCAAAGTGTAACTTTGTGATAAACCAGAACTACCGCCACTAGTATCGTAAGCCGACGAAGGATGTGTTGGTGACGTAGCCATATCAGAGCGATTATGTTTGCTAAGCACTGGGGAACTCGGTAAATTGGCTACACCTGGCATACCCATTGTGGCTGAATTGGTATTTGCACCTACTGGTGGTACATTCGTCATGGAACTGGGAGTTGATGAATTACATTTTTCATCCTGGTGTTCTTTCATTAATTTACAGGCCTTGCCCAAAGCACAGATAGTCAGGCATATTCTTAAGCCCAAGGCAAATGCATAAGCTAATAAAAATAATATCCAAGCTCCCAAGTTATTAAATGGCACAGCAGAATAAATAGCTTTTATCAAGACAACAGCCAAAGGAAATGGTATAAAACCCATACGTCTCGCCACCAAATCCGAATGATCCGAGAAAGCATGCTTTTGTCTCGTTTGTGTCATATCGTAGGCCAGACTTGTTGTATATTCCCGATAAATGTATTCAGGTAATTCATTAAACCTTGTTATAAATGCATGTTTTATCCAATCAATAAGTATTTCCGTTAACAAAACAGAAAAGCAATCCGGTAACATTACACAGAATTGTGTTATGCTCCAATCAAATTCTTTCATAGTTTGTATCATCACTATAAACAGCAACACAGAGAGATGAAATCTTTCGCGAACATCACTGCATGTTAATTGAAACAAATTGTTTTTATCGAATTTCTTAAAAACGGAGCCCTTTAGTTCAACAAAATTATTCGATATCATGATTGTTAGAAGTCCTTTATTACTAGAGTTTACAGCAACATTTAAAGTGGTGGCCTGAAAAGAATTTATTAATCAGAGTTAAAATTTGTTTGCATTTATTTGTATTAGAAATTATTAATTTTAACAGAAAATGTAAATATTTTGAAGATTCTGAATTCGGTAAAATATATGTACCAAAGGAATTCCGATTTTAGAAGGAAAATATTTCCACAGAATATGTGGTTCATCAAGTTACCTTCCGATATTCTCAAATCTCTGAAGTCTAGAACGCTTAGGTATAAATACGCTCTATTGCCCAAATACATTTGTATATGGATTTTCCCCTTTTAATGAAAGACAGAGATTACTCTCTGTCATATGGAAATTCTTAGCAATAAGAAACCAGACGATGAGGCGAGCTCCCATGCCGTCGATGAGGTCAGAACTCTTCTGTGGAGTGGGGTGGATGATTGGAAAGGCATGCTCGACGAAAGGGAAGATAAAGAGAGTTCTTAATCCCAGTGGGTTTGAGGCAATCAAAGCATTTGTTGGAAAATTAAAATAAAAGGAGATCTCAGTCATGCATCAAACTATTCAGGAATAATCTGAGGTTGGTAACCGGTCTTTTAACAGGATACTCTAATTCAGAATAAGAGTTGTTTCGAACCCAACATGTAGATCCTGTGATGATAAGAATGAATCATCGGAGCATTTCCTTGGTACCGTAGAGGTATTAATGCATCCCAGAAGGAAACACCACGGTGCATATGAGGAAATTGTCATTGTTGCCACCGAGCAGCACCCGGACATTTGTGAGAGCAATAGGCTTGGAGGAGACATTATATAGATACCCTTTAAAGTTGTAGGGAGTACAATAGATCTCATGGTCGCAGTTCTAAAATACCTCTTCACGAAAATAATAATAATATTAGGCTGAATAAGATGCAGCAGGCCCTTTTATATATGTATTAAGAAATTCCAACGCACACAGACTAATCGTTGAGGCAGATTTCATACAATTCAATTAATCAAAATTTATGTTACTAAATTAAAATGCGACTTTCAAGTAATTGTTGTGATGCGCATAGGCCTATACAGCTGCGAACAATTTTTTTTTAATTCGTTTTTCTTACCGAAATACAATTTCGCAACACTTCCTTCAACTCACCTGAAACATAATCAGAAAACTGTGCAACACCACATAAATTAGGGTAAAGATAATATGTGTTATTAGTCCAAAATGTTCACGTTTTGAGGTTTTCTGTTCCGTAGCTGTCCAAAATAATGCATCTATAGTATCCTGACCAAAGGCAGATAACAGACGATCACCAACTTCCAGCATATTGTAGAATAAATACAACTTAATTATTGATTGTGATTTAATTATGTGATAAACTCGATTCGTATCGACTGACAACATTAACAGTGTAACAGCAATCCAAATTGAGCCTTTTAGTAAATCACAGATTTCAGCCGGCGTTAGTAAACGTTGAGTACGCCTTCTCAAACCCAAACAGCTGGCGATAGGACGTGTCAACATACCCCACACTGCCATTGCAAAACGTACCGGTAAAAATGTATGTATGTAGAGAAAGGAATCGGCACATTGCATAATACCATAGACCATAAAACGCTCCAAATCCCGAGGTATACGCATGAACGAGTAAATCTTTTTACGTCTGGCTGTATAGCGTTCCTCATCGTGCTCCAATAAATATCCTCTTGTCATTTCCAATTTGAAAAAATCCATAAACGAAGGAGCTTCTGCAATATAAATTTACCGCATTATTATCTCGTATACTTTTGGTGTGTCTAGTCTCGTCTTGTCTTTCAAACACATTCCATTCACTTTAAGAAGCTTCAATGCAAGTCAACAACAGGTTTTCTTCTGCATTTAAATGTCTAACCACGAAGAGAGTAACTTACCCCTTTCGCCAGCCTGCTCTTTAGCGAATTTTGTTGCTGTATCGTTACTGTCTTTATTGTTTGTATTTACACTCCCACTAGAACGCCTGTGACTAAAGCCACCAGCTGCCGCACCAGCCCCATTCACCTCATCATACAGATCATCGATACGATTTTGAAAATTTAAATCGCCACGAAATCTTAATTTTTTTGTCGACATTTTTTATATTTTACGCTTCCTTTAATTATTTCATTATATGTGATGAAATGATGTGCGTATTTAAGTTGAGCAAAATAAATATTTAAACGAAATAAATGAATATTTTACAAGTTTTTTTAGTCGCAAAATTGTTTGTTTTTATTGAACGAGTCACTGTTTTGGAGAACAAAATAATGTTTACAATGAAATCATTCACAATAGAGCACAAACAAATGTCAGTGTTGTTATTACACTGTTTCTTATTCCAAAGCAGCAGTGCAGAAAGTAGAATATAATATCACCTTATTAAAAGTATACCATTCTCTTTTAACATTTACTATCGAATTTATTTTTTAACGAATTTTATTCGAATAAGATTTTGAAATCACTCCAATAATATTTCAGATATAAAAAAATGGCCTCAACAAATATTTATACAAACATTTTATAAAAAAATTGGCAAATACATTAATGTAAAATCTAACTTGATGAATTGTCATCGTATAACATATTACCACTGAACATAATTTCTTGAAAATCGATGAAGATTTCTATTATCCTATTTCTATTAATCCCCTAACAATTTAATCTGCTCTTATATAAATAAACGCGTTAACAGATGTTATACTGAAAAGTGTATTTTTTACATTTTTTGGGGCAAAAATTAAAATTAAAGATTTTTTTATTTGTACAGTAATTCTTAAAGTAAGTAATCATATTTGATTAATATGATTATAATTAAATTTAAATCAATTCTCATATTCTCATATGTAATTTTTAACATTTTAATCGGATGTTTATTTCATATCGTAATAATGCTTGTGAATTACGATTTAACGCAAATTATTGTGAATTATTATTGCTTTGTAAATAAAAACAAAAGAAAATGTCAGAGACACTGTCATATCTCTTTAAAGTTCTTTTCTACTCTACTAATAAGAAATTTATTTGTTTTTACAGTTATTTAAATAATATTAAGAGTAATCCAAACAGTTTAAAAGCATTATCTCTACATTACGATAAAAACATAGGAATAAAAGAATTCTGTTTTGTTAATAAACTTTCTTGTTAAAACATTGTTTTTATAGAAACTAAATAGCCGGTTAAAGAGTTACGTGACTTAACAAGAAGAAGCATTATTTTTACAAAACGGGTGGGGGAGCAGCAGTAGTAGAAAATGAATCAAAACAAACAGTGAAAGACGATTGGACAACAAAAGAAAATACCACCGACGATTGCGCAGTCTACCCCAAGAGTCTCAAGAAGAAAGAAAAAAACAGAATTTGTAAAAAACACGCCAGATTAACTCTCTCGGGTTGCTACAAAAATATTTTGACATTCAGTGTCTATTAAAACAGAGGAAAAACGATACGAAAAAGAGAAAAATCCATACGGGAAACCATCATAAAGTGAAACTTTTAAAGAAAATACAAAAAAAAAAAGATTCAACTGTGCGTGTGGAGTGTGTGTGCGTGAAAAATTTTCATCCATAAAAGAAAAGAATAGCAATTTAACAACAACATTAATTGAAAGCATTATTTAATGGTCTAAAGAATTAATTAAAAAAAGTGATAACAAATAAAAGATTGTGTTAAAAAGCAATTGCAATGGGTGAAACAACCCCACATACTCCAGCACCATCACCTACTGAAGAACATGCAGCTGCCATAGCCGCTGCGGCCAGCAGTGGTGCCTCTTCTCAGCAAACACACTTTAAAGTCATCATCATTGGAGCTGGCATGTCTGGTCTGTCAGCAGCCAATCATCTCGTTCAGAATGGCTGTGACAGCTTTTGCATTTTGGAAGGTCGGGGTCGTATTGGAGGTCGTATAGTCTCAATCCCTTTGGGACAGCAGAAAGTAAGTTTTAAAGGCTGTAAAATAGACCAGCAATTATGTAAGACGCTGTCTTTGCTTTTTTAATTTTTCTTTGGTTGTTTCGAAAGCGGAGCAAAAAAGAAACAAAACGAAGAATAAAAGTTACCCGAAGATAGACAAACAGGATGATGGCATAATTCAGAAAATTGTTGGAAAATTGCCGTAAAATAATAATTTAAATAAATTCTAGATCAACTCACTGATTATCGTAAAACTTAAAAATATACAGACTCCCCTGCTGTTATTTTTGTCAAATGTTGTCGATTTGTCCATGTAAATCTATATCAGACTGATCGAAGAAAATTTGTAAGGAAATTAATAAATTTTCTTGAATTTGTATTCCTTCCACAACTATTAAATTGTGTTTATGCTGAGGTGTCGTAGTTATATCGATATGCAATATGCATATTACATACTAGCTTGAATAGACTTTCATTAGATACTTTAATATTGTTTAATTAATATTGATAGGTAAGAATGTATGAAGGTTTGTCCCGAAGGTCAATACCAAGTATAGTGAATAAATAACAATTACAGCCTTCAGAAAACCTCACAGCAAAGTCTGTCTAGCTAAAATTGAACTACAACAGAGGAGATGCTTTACTTAGACTTGTTAAATATCAGCATCAAGTCTGTTCAACCATCGTCAAAATTTCTAGCCGCATAACAATTCAACCTGGCCTCCCAGCGCCTCAGCTTCTTCGTGTAATCACAAATCCTGAGATACATGCTAAGTAAGGGTAGTAAAATAGGATTTTTATTACAGACATATCAGTCTTCTTGCTCCAAAGAAAATTACTGTGCAACAAAAAACATTGGAAGTTTTACAGTACCTAATCAAAACGATTTACACCTATCATCCACTTAATTGCTAACAAAAATTACATAAGAATCCTCTTTTAACGAAGCGAGATCGGTCGCGACCACAAGAGTTAGTCATCAGGTCTATAATAAAGCAGGCGTCTGTGATTCAAATAAAAACCTTTAACGCACCAGCTTCAACTCCTCCGTGAATGAATGTATCAAGCGGTGACCAAAGTTTCGCCTGTTCCACGAGGTTCTAATCAGAATAAGAATAGATGAGTGACAAACATGAACTCGAAATCATATAGTCCATAAGTTTACTTTTTACCAATGGACAAAAAATTCAGAATATCGGTGTGACCGTTAACAGTCCCATTCCCTCAGGATATGGCACTACTCGGCATATAACTCTTGATATCACAAGCAGCCTGGGGGTAGTTCTTCAATACTCAAAAAAGTAATACAGTGTAGATACCTTATTCAAAATCCTACTCTGACAGTTCATATATAAAGCATATATAGACCCAATCAATGGTCATGGGCGGAAGGTTAAGCCTTACCTATGGAGTTGTGGCACTAATCCAAGTCTCTAGTTCCAGTTCAGCTAGCTATGCAAATTAACCTGGGGGTATTTGTTAACAGAAGAGCGTAAAAGTTCCACTCCATTCAATTTCGTTATTCTGAAAGCATCAAATTTGTAACTACGTGAAAAGAAAACTATGCCTTTCTGATATTTTATCTATTGTTTTTAAATTAATACATACTGAGGTTAGAAGTTCTTTCATTTAAATGTGTTTGCGAGTAAATTAAATTAAGTTTCTATGCGTCATATCAGAAACTAGTGGGAGTAGAGGTGATAACACACAATTATTCGTTTTACTATTGTTTATTTCGACATACGAGTTTCACAAGCATTTTCGAAACACTGATCAGAATTACTGAAATTTGTTCTATCTGGTTCTCAATTCTTTTTTTGTTGCCTGGGAAGTCTTCTGTTTATTATATTGTTGACTCTTTTTTCATGCAGTAAATCCTGACTGGAATCAAAAACATGTGCCAGATATTAATTTTTGAAGCTGTGAGAATATATGACAATTTTTTACAACATATTGCATCAAGTGGTAGGGTATTGTGTATTTGGTTCTGACCTAATACAACTTTCTTACATATGCATTACGTTGTGCTGTAATGATATCGCCATTTAAGAAAATTCTCTTGTCCGTTTCTAAAAATCTCTTTGAGTATATTTTTGGGGAGCTATTTCATGGGCTATTTTTATAAGCTTAAAAAAGGGTCACAACATTTCCTTTTCGTTTTTTATTTAGTCTTCAGCAATTGTCAGCGTATTGTTGGATGCAAATATGACACATCGCCTGTTCTGGCTCTGTTGATTTGTGTCTTCCGCATATATTTTATCAAACATTCGCAGCTAAGTTGATTGTGATGTTTTGTTTTTCATTTCTTTTTGGTTGGTTGTACTTTCTTTGTGGATCCCCTTCTTCGGGTACTCTGTTGCATTACATTGCGTGTTTGTTGCTAAACAATTTATCGCTGTTTCACTGCCTTCAATTAACGTCCTTGTTGTTGGTTTTTTTTTTTGGTAAAAACAAAAAAAAAAATATGATAAAAACATGTTTCTGGTGTGCTTTGTTTTCAGTTTATTGCCAATACCTCTTAGTACACCATTTTCAGAATATAGAAAACAATTTCATTATCTTTTTTAGTACATAAAAATACAATAGAATGCATATGAATAAAAATAATAACAATTATATTTCTTAAATATAAATTTTGGAAATAACTTGCCTTATTTAAATATCTGTTGTAGAATTGTTTAGCGAGAAAGGAACTGTTTGCATTAACAATTCAATAAATTGATACAAATATGTTTGTACCTTTTATCACACTATAGAAATATGCAGTATGTATTTCTTTTTCAAAGAATGGAACAACTTAAGCGATTAGCATGAGCTTTTAAGTTTATGTGAAGAGCAATTTGCAAAGCATTGCTGAATGATAAAACAAGCCGACCCTTATATTGGAATTAAACAGACTATAAGGAATGAATCAAAATTTCGGCAAAGTAAAATTCTCATTTAAAGAGTAATGTTCAACTCCGATTAGATTAAATTCAGCAATATCACAGAGATTCGATCTATGTCCAACTCTATTTCTGACATTTTCTACTCAATTTTGTCTTTGTATTCCTTTGACGATAGACTAATCTCTTTGAAAATTGAGGAGAAATTTCCTAATGGAATTAAATACTGGAAATAAAACGCTTTTCATTTCCATTAAATGAAACAGAATATTTTTCAAGTGTTTCTTAGAATAGGGCAAAAATTCTTTACTTCAAATCTCCTTCATTTTGTATGTAAACCTTTGATGTATGCTTTGATGTTCCGATCGCAAGTTGCTCACTGTTTAGTACGTTATCAAACTCTATTTAACCATTATGTAGATCATCCAATAGTTAATTTTTTGACGTTCAAACCAGAAGGTTCTATATTTTTGAAAAGCAGAATTTAAGAATTTATAAGAATAGGCATGAGTATACCCCAACCAACATTTTTATAGCCAACTGAGATTTATTACTAAATTTTCACCATGACTATGGGCTACAAACCAGTAAATGTAGAGATAAAACACTGTTGGTGAACACTTGAAAGGCATACATATGTAAGCCAAAATGCTATCGATTGGAATCCACAAGTGAACCAAAGAGGTGAACGCCTAACTCACATGTGTAACAAATCCCGGAAAGAGTGTGGAGTACTTAAACTCCCTACTGAATCTACAGGACTCAAGATATACGATACATAAATAATTTTTCAATTGGATTATGTACTTTACCATGCATAATTTCAATTTAAGTGATCAGTGAGTGCATTAGATAATCATAATTGCTGCACACTTAAAGAATTTGTATGGGCATATTTATAAATGTACTATATACTGGTATGTACATACAGTTAAAGAAAAAAGTCTACATACACCACTGTATGTAGACTGTTTTTCCACTAATTTTTATATATTTTTTCCAGTAATTTCTTCTATGTTATATTTTTTTCAAATTTGCTTTTTCTTCAAACATCTTTTTGAATTTTCAAAATACCAGCGAGAAAAAGTCTACTTACAGTGATGTATAAAGACTTTTTTCTTTGACTGTATGTTCCTAAACTAATATCAAAAACATTAAATTTCCTAGATTTTTCTGTAATTGACCTGAGTTTTTTCTGTGAAATGAAAACAACAATTCAAATTAATTTTAAAATGCCTTTAGGAAACGGTGTAAAAACCTTAAACTTGAATAAGTTGTTGTTGAACTTTATATGAAAAGGTTTATTACTTTGTCCACATATGTATGTATATAGTTTAAATGCTGCCCTTCGAAGTCTTTTATTAATTTATAACAAATTCTTAATAATAGTTTTTATGAATAAGAAAAAAAAAAAAGATTTTTTCTTTAATTTCCATTTTTAATTTTAAGTGCATATTTTGTTACTTTTTATAAAATTTATTGTCATAGAAATTCATTGGAAATACTTTTACTTAAATCTTTAAAGAAATGTTCCTCTATTTAGTTATAACTTGTTCCGTGAGTATTCCCAAACGTGAAATGAACAATTCTCTATAGGAACGAGGGCACTCACTTTTATGACTGCTGTAAATTTGTGAACATATTCATTAAGTTTAAAATGCGTATATCAAATATTATTACAAACTTGATGTAATTTTAATAGTTTTTGACATTTATTTTCTACGTGCCCCCGTGAAAAAAGAAAAAACAATTTCATGTTAGAATGATTGTTGGCTTGGAAAAATTTTTTTCGTTTCTTTTTTATTATTTGAGATACCAGCTTGAATTTAAAATATTTTATACGCCATTATAATTTTATATTGCGTACCAGATATTCATTTCCGTAAACATAATTGCAACGTTTATTTTTTTCTCTTCTTTACTTTTGTATTTCTAGATTTATTTGTTTACATCTGCTGAACGTTCGCTAATACTATAGAATTTAAATAAAAAATGCCAATGAATGTTTATCTTTACAAAAATATTTATTTAAAAACAACAATATTTATCAAAACACATTGTCGTAGTATAAAAAATTCTTTTAAATTTTATAATAAAAAAATTGTGTGGCCTGTAGATTTACATATGTATATCTAAAATGAGATAAAAACTTAATTTTTGTTTTAATAAACATCACAAGTAACTTTCAATTTTAATGCATCATGATCGATGCAGAGTATGGGAGTTTAAAATTTATTAAAAGTTACATATTGTGTTTTTTATTTATCAGTTTCTGTCAGCAAACAAAATATGGGGTGTTTAAAATGAATAAAAATATTTGAAAGAAAAATAAAAATAAAAACATAACTGATTATAAAATTTGCAATAAATAATAAGTGGTTAAGTAAATTATATTTTCATACATGCAATTAGAAAATTATGAATAAAAATAAAAAAAAAATCTCTTTTTTTTTTGTTATTGTTCATTATTATTTTTAATTGCTATTAGCAAAGTTGTGATAATTTCTTTAGTAATTTAATGCATGCATATAATTTGTTAAAAAAGTATTCAAAAAATGTAAATTTTAACTTAATTAATATCCACATTTAAAGGGTATTTCAAAATTTAAAGTTATTTGCCAGCGTTTATTGTAATGGATGGGAGTTATCATTAAGATGAGGATAATTAAGTCACTGGAAAATACTCTTTGAAATAAATATTGAATTTAAATTGTATGTTTGTAAAATATAATACAAGATATGTATTTCAAGCTTAAATTTCTTTTTCAATATCAAATTTATTTATTTTCCCATGACTTATTAGCATATAAAAGATCTTGCAACGTTGTTGAACCCTACGTAGATGGTTCCATTCCAACTCTTTCTAGCAATGTTTGTCGGTGATTTTTTAGGGTATGTTCCGTTAAGTCGCAGCAGTCTAGTACGTAGTATGTTGATTTACTTAATGTGACTTCCACCTCAGGCATCTGGTACAAAACGAATTATGGAAAAATATTTCTTCCTCTTAACCCTTCATTGCATGATTTTTTATTTTTTTATGAAATAAATTACAATGATATAATTCAGGCTCTATATTAAGGAAAAAGTATTAAAAAATTATTTAGTTCAAGTAATTAGCAGAAAATTAGTAAAAACTCATATGAAGGAAATTTCCATCAACATGCAAATCTACATGTTTAGCTCAGTACAAAGAAGACACAAAATAAAATATAGCTTTTTATATTATTTTTATTCCACATGATAATTGAAAAAACAATTATTGTTCTTATTGAGGCATAAATTTACTCCACATTTGCTACAAAATATTGTCGAATAGCCTTTGCAATTTGGATATTTACATCTGAGTGATCCTCGTACTTTTGGGCAATGTTCAAAACCATCTTTTCTAATATCTTTTGGGGGTGCAGGAGTTGTAGAACCTCTTTTTCTCTTTGAACACAGTTCTTGCTCAATTGAACTGCTTGGACGCCCGCGCTTGGAATTCGTCCCTTTATTGCATAAAACACAGGTCAACTCATTTCTGAATTGACTCAAAGTTAGTATATCCTTCTGAGGCAAATTTCTTTCCCCAGCATTTTTTTATAAATTATCCAAGAATTTATAACTGCAAGATCAAATAAATGAAAGAAATTCGAAAGTACCACTTTTTTGACCTTAATGTAATGTGGTTTCTTCCCAGAAAGCCTTTGATCCATTGGAACTGTTGAAAATCTTTCATTGAGATGTTTGATTATAGGACGAATTTTATAAAGTCTGTCATGTTCGGGATGGCCTACAGGTTTATGATTTTCGTTGTTGTTAAAATGTAGTGACAATTTGATCTTTTCAAACTTGTTTAGCGGCATCGCTGACGAGATTGGTTCATATCCATACCCTGGTGACCAATATGATCTTGTGTTGGGAAATTTCTGCACCGACATATACAAAATAATTCCGAAGAACTTATTTATATCTTCTTCAGTATAAGTTGTGCACGAATTAGGATTGCTTTGAAACATGTATAAGTTTGTTTCCTCTACTATTAAATTCATTAAATCCTTTGTAAAGAAGTGTGCAAAGCACTGATAAGGCGTCTCCAGTTGCGAAACTTGGTCTAAGTCAAAGGAGTTGTCCAAGAAAGAAGTAATATTTTCATCATATACCATATTCTTTTTTTTCCACACCAATTGTCTTTTGTCAAGCGAAAAGGTTGAATAATTTCTAACTTCAGCTGTTCGAGAGGATTCTTGATCATCTATAGCATCGTCTTCTTCGACTTCGTCGTCTACATTATCCTGGATGTTTTCCTCTTGCAACACTTTTGCAATTTCAACAGCGTCTTGGTCCTCTTCATCAGAATTTTCAACATCAAGACCATCTTCTGATAGCAAACCGTCTTCAACCTTAGCCAAAAACGTTTCAATATCTTCTTCATTTAAATATTTCTAAAAAAACAGTATTTTGTAGTTTATAACAAATAAGTTTTTGCAATACATTATAAATGCAGCTAGTGCATAATGATGTAAATTTCCATCATATAGTTTTTTGAAATATTAATCGGTATTTAAAAAAAAATTTTAAAAAATGTTACTAAAACATTTGAACTAACCTTTTTTCCACTCATTTTCGATTTTTATTTCAAAAAATTTCGTCCGACCTTCTTTAAAAAACACCAAAAGTACGTAAGCTTTAGCACACTTTACCAAATAGCACTTTAATAAAACAAAACCAACGTATTTGTGTGGAATTGCCTTTTTTTACTTAATAATACAATTCAGTGTGTGAACTACTAATGTGAGATATTGCTAACATCAAGCAATTTTTACCACACTGTTTCCATTCTTTTTTTTGCTTGAAAAAACGTTATGATGGAAATTTCCATCACGATGCAATGAAGGGTTAACAATCTTCTGACTTATACTCTCAGAGTTAAATAACATTCCCATTAAAAGTCTTTCAAATCTATCGCTTGTAGTCCCGCCAGTCATGTTAGCATATACAACATGAGTGGTGTGAGAAGCTAGGTTGCAATACTGACTAAATGGTTGTAATAACCAAATATTTGTCGCAAAATTTGTTCTGCATTAGTCTAGCTAATAATATCCATATTTGTACAAAATTAAATTTCACAAAGTGAATACGTTCTAGGGCACTGTAATTCTTATGACAATCTGGCACATTCACACAGTACTGGGAGTGAACTGTTCTATATTCCTTTTTGTTGTCATTTTGTTCACTTATCTGTAAATTAAAACAACATAGGAAATGGCGTTATTCATAGCATCAGAACTAAACTAAACTATATTCCTTTTTGTTATCATTTTATTCACTTATGTGTAGATTAAAACAATATAGGAAATGGTGTTATTCATAGACTCAGAACTAAACTTTATATCAATCCTAACAATCTTGGTAACTGAGACAAAATTGAATACTCATCTCTGATTTTCGTACTGAATGTCTAATGTGGTTCAGTGTGATGGCATTTATTCTCGAATAACAGCTATTTTTTTATAACAGTTGATGAATTTTATGTTTACGAGGCATTGTTCCCTATGTTTACTAGGATTTTTGATAAAATGCTGGCAAATAAATAGCATTGTATACTATTCGAAGATAATTACCTATATAAACAATGGATAGTTTCCTTGATCTTGTATTTATTCGTAATATCGGTATGCTGTGGCTCTAATTAGGGATTATATTAGGATTATATAACTCACACTCAATAATTTATGATGTTAATGTAATATACCGTGAGATTTATAGTAACTGAACAGCTGTAAACTGACAGATATTTTTCAAATACCCTCTATATTATGAATTAATTTAAAAATATAAACAATGCTAAAAATAAAAAAAAATGAATTAAAAAAAAACATAAAAAACCGAATCATACAAAGTCAACCTACATTTTGTAATAAATGTGAATATAATGAATATATGCCGCATACACCTGTAAAATAGTTGAAATAAAGCAAAAAACAAACAAATCAAAACACAAAAAAGAGCAGCTAATGACAGGTCGATGGTTATGACAGAGATTTGAAAGTATTAAAACAATTCAATTTAATATTGCAATAGTGTGTATGGATGTTGGGGTTTCGATTTCAATTAAATTTCATTTCACTCACACTGACGGCAGATGTTTATCTGAATATTTAACACATTGATGGCGGGTACATTTCGCAGTGAAATTGTACCGGACATTGGGGTTCGACTGGTAGCAGTAGTACATTAACAACATTCGACTTCGTTTTCAGTATGTATCGGCATCTTTGTACCCACAAACAAGGCAACAGTTGTTTAACACATGCTATAAAGTAGCTTTATGAGCCGTCTGCTGTAATATTATATATAATTGTAAAGTCGCTTTTACATGCTCTGTTCCCATTAATTTTGTACTAAGAATAGCTAAAAATGTTTTTATTTCATTCACTAAGAGCGATACAAAGAAACCCTGCCATTACACTAACCTGCACCAGTACTTGTCCCGCGTTTAAGTATCACTCGTTAGAAAACATACTAGTACATGTCTCGTACACAATGTGTTAAAACAATTTGGAAAACTTTCATTTTTAAAAAGAGCCCAGAACCTAATAATCATTCTTGAAATTAGAAAAAAGCTGAAGTGTTAAGAAATACTTCACACCTTTATTGAATATTAAATGTTTATAATTAGAAACAGCCAGAGCTAGACATCTTTTACAATAAAGAAGTTTGTAAATTGTTCCACTCTCTTGTTCTATAGTTGGGTTAAATCACTTGTTTACACTGTGTACGTATAGTTTATTATGGAAAATATTAAATTAAATTTTTCAGTTAATGTTAATAACAATATTTTATGCTTCTGCTATTGTTTTCAAGTTAGTAGGTTGTGTATTTATTTTGTTTTTATTTTTTAACTACGGTTGACTTACCTCATTTTCATAGTCTGACACTGAATTCAACTCATCGTATAATATGCGATCAATGAAAATAATTAAACCGCGAACGGCTTAATATTTAAAAAAGTTGCTCAAAAGCTCAAAAAGTATTTATTTATTCGAATGGTCACTGCTTATAAAATTGAGACTATTTTATTCTAAAAATTTAAAAAACTAATTTTTCTTCAAATGACAATCTTCGAATGACAATGTTATCGATAAATATTACAGGTAATAATCCTTTTCACTTTTATCATTCTTTTCGTAGAAATTTTTTGTTCAAGATGGCAACAAAGAGCCGCAACAAAATTCATTCACTTGAAACTATCTTGTGCCAAAAATTGTATTTCTAATCATGTCTAAACGTTAACATCAAATTCTAAAAATCTGCTCCAGACGTAGGCTTCTTTTTCTACTACTTTCTTGAAACAATAGTGTTACGTTTTTACCTTTTAAAAACGTTAAAAACATGAGTTCGTAGATTGTAAATAAAATAAAAATAAATATGTTTTTAATTTTAAGTCAATTCTTTATTATCTGCACAACTTTTGTGCCACTGTTCGAACTTATTCCACGTATACAATGATAACTTTCACAATATGTGCTTATTCGTGATATTTCTCTGCTTACAACCTTTTTTGTAAGCAACAACAACACTTGTTAGTTATTCTTCTTTGCTCACAACCTTTTTTTGTAAGCACAACACTAACAACTGTTTTCTTCACGCAACTTGTCTGCACACAAGTCTGACTGAATTATAACTTGATCTCGTATCTTCACACACCTCTGGTTGAATTTTCACTCAATTCAACGCGACGTCGTCACACGACTAACTTAACTCGAACTCCGAGAATCACGTGTCTTCATACACGGCTGACTGAATTCTAACTGAATCCCTGTTGGTCGCTTTATCTTGCCTTTTATATCACTGGATCAACAGTGTGATGAATGCCCTTGAAGGATGATGACGGCCTTCGGGAACAATCCAAAAATGTAAACATCTCGTCATCATTGTTGTTCGTGTATCTTGTTTACTTTCGTTCAGGCAGAATTGTTGTTGTTTTGTTTATTTGTCTTTCCGCTATATTTTTTTATACACGGACGTTGTTGCTATATTTTTGTTTATTCATCGATCTTGTAAACAAGCCTGTTGTTTTTGTTGCTATATGTTTACTTATTCGTTGATCACGTGAACAACTGCATTGTTTTGTTTTTGGAGCTTTTGTTTATCATTTTATGTGTGATCAAGTCCATTGTGTTGTTTTTGGAGCTTTTGCTTATTATTTTAATAACACCATTTCCATTTTCGTAACAATAGATTGGTATATCACCACCTTTATTCCACAGGCTTCTATAGGGAAGTAGACGCAGGCAAGTTCTCCAGACGTAGGCAAGTTTACTTTGCGTTCTACTACTTTCTTGAAACAACAGATTGGTGTATCACCACCTTTATCTCACCGGCTTCTATTGGAAATTATTCTGCTTATAAATTTTAATTTTTTTTTTTGCAAACATTGGTCAATAAATATGAATGTATGTGTGTCATTTTAAATATAAACTCAACATCTACAACCGTATAGTATAGGATATTACATATTTGTGGAATTGAAATCTAATCTAATTTGTGATTTCCTTCATGGCTGGGAACGTTTAGTTGCAAAATTTAGGTTCTAGATGTCAGGCTGCTGCCTGAGCGCATGTGTATATGTGAGCATTCTAAGGCAGATTTAAAAAAATGTAGACATTAGAACTTTATAAAGCCGACGCAAATGTTTTCTGATCATACTACACTCTGCTTTTCAAACTAAATGAAGGAGGCATAATAAAGCTGTCAAAAACGAATGATCGGCGAGATGGTGGTAGCCTTAGTCTAGAAGTTTATTTGTTTACTAAATGACAGTTTGTGCGATTTAACCTCAGCTTTAACGTCTTGGAAGAAAATGAATATGAAAGTAAACATTTTTTTCAGCAAGTTTCTCCCAGGAGTCTTCTAGCAAAAGTCTCCATCGTTCGGATTTCGGTTTTAAACTGTAAATCCCGTCACTTGTTAATAAAAGTAACACACTCAACATCAGAATTTTAATTAACCACTTTGTAATACATTCTCAGATATTCTGCACAGAAATGGCGGTATAAGACCGACTACATTATTAAAGTCAAAATTGTTCAGCAGCAAAACTTTTTACACGAAAAATTCCTACGAAAAGAAACAAAAAGTATTCGTAAAAATATTATCTGTAAATATCTTTTTTGAGTTGATAGGGGATTTGACTGGTTGTCACTAAAGTTAAGTGACTAAAATTCGTAGCGTACCGGGGCGAAATTATCAGTTCGTCTTGGAGCGTACCTTCTGAGATGAATTAGATGTGAGGGCTTTACAATTAAAAATATTACGTAACAGTATTGTGACACGATTTGCCTGAAATAACTATTTTTATCCAGTGCAGACAGTTTTTATTTTCCAAAATTAACACACTTATCATCAAGATTATATGCTTTTTTCGGTTAATCATATTATTTTAGTTTTTTTCTCTCAAATATTTTTACAATACAGCCAACCGAATATTCTATTTTGATTTTAACTTCATTCAAAGATGCACATACACTTTGTCATAGAATTTTAAAGTAGATTCTACCATTGTTAACTTGTTGCCTGCCTGCTATTATTATAATTCTCTTGGTGAAATCCGAATTCCAACATGAAATCATTGCTGTTATTACAACCTGTATTCTTTAAAAATTATTAAGTTTTTATTTTAACATTTAAAGTTGTAACTTTATTTATATAAAGTACGTGTATTATAAAATAAAAAGTTGTACTTCGTTTTTTTTAAGTTTAATGAACTCCAAGAGAGTTAAGGAAAAAGAAAAATGTTTAACTTGAATGCATTTTATTCCATTGAATTAATCCCTACCTTTTTTTTTCTTTGTAATTAATCTTTTATTGTGTTTTTTATAATGAATTTTTCTTTTCATTCTGTTCATTTTATTTCATTGATTAATTTGTTAAGCTTGACTTTTAAAATACACCGATACGACGTAATACAATGCAATTTAAAATCTTCATTATAAATTTGTCATTCGTTAAATAATCGCATTTAATGAGATTTATCTAACATTGATTTATTTTTGTATAATGACAAGTAATTTTTATGCTTCAACAAACATTTTTGATTTATAAATACAAAAAGAAAAAACGGCGTATTTAAAATGAAATTAAAGTTCCATTTGAAAATGGTGGAACTAGCTTCAGTCACCTGACAACAAACATACATACATGCATTAAGGCTTGGTCGATTAACAACAATTTTAAACATTTTTTGTAAAGCAACAATTATACTTTTTATTTCTTATAACATTCCATGAATTTATGGCTTAATTATGGATAGAAAATATCGAATAAAATTTTAAATTAAACGTTTTTGTGAATTTTTCTTACCGGCAATCAGGCCGTTCTATCCACAAGCAATCTGCTACTTTTTGAATCTACGATATTATTGTAGTTTAACAATTTATAAACTATTCGCTTTATTTCCCATTACAGGTCGAATTGGGTGCCAATTGGATACATGGCGTATTGGGTAATCCAATATTCGAAATAGCCGTACAGCATGGTCTAGTCAGTGTGGTCAATGTACCGAAACCGCATAAAGTTGTGGCCACTACAGAAGATGGTCTACAAGTTCCTTTTAACATATTACAGGAAATCTACGAGGCGTATGTGTGTTTTTTACGTCGTTGCGATGAGTATTTCCTGTGCCAGTATAGTCCACCGCCTGATATTAATAGCGTTGGTGAGCACATTAATTATGAAATACAAATCTATTTGAGTTCTGTCGAAGATCCCAAAGAGAAACATTTAAAACAATTGATTTTCAATTGTTTACTTAAGCGTGAAACTTGTATAACGGGTTGTACTGATATGAACGAAGTAGATCTCTTAGAATTAGGTAAGTTAACGATACCATTACCTGTATTTATCATTTCATTAATTTATATTTAACACTTATAGGTAGTTATACAGAATTACAAGGTGGCAATATTGTGTTGCCAGCTGGTTATAGTTCTATTTTAAGACCACTCACCGCGCAAATACCCAAAGAGGCAATAATAACGAAATGTCCGGTGAAAAAAATTCATTGGAAACGAAAAAAGACCATAACCGGCCTGGATACAGTAGATGAATCCTCAGAATATGAAAACGATTCAGATGATTCTGAAAAAACCGTAACTGAGTTTCCTATAGCCGCCAAAGACGGGCAACCATCAACTTCCAGTACTTCGCGGGGTGCATCAGTGGAATCGGATGGTAACGGCGACTACCCTGTACGGGTTACGTGCGAAGATGGCCGTGTATTTTATGCTGAACATGTGATATGTACCATACCTTTGGGTGTTTTAAAACAATGCCATAAAACTCTATTCGATCCCGAATTACCACACTATAAACAGGAATCTATTGAGCATTTGATGTTCGGTACTGTTGATAAAATTTTCCTGGAATATGATCGTCCCTTCTTGAGTGCAGACATTTCCGAAATTATGCTTCTTTGGGACGATGACAAGTATGAACTGCATGCCTCCGACGAAGAACGCAATTCACCGGAATATTTAAGTAAAAATTGGTTTAAGAAAGTCTATTCGTTTGCCAAAATATCCGATGTATTGTTATTGGGCTGGATATCGGGGCGAGAAGCTGAATACATGGAAACTTTACCATCAGAAACTGTAGCTGAAAAATGTACGGAAATATTAAGAAGTTTTCTTCAGGATCCCTATGTGCCGAAACCAAAGAGATGTGTATGGTAAGTTATTAAGTTTTCAAAATTTTAATTTATCACGAAAATTAAAATATTTAACAAAACAATGTGTCTGAATAGCATCGATTTAATTCTACAATGTACTATTACGAGTGTACTAGTATACTTTAAACATTTAGAACATTTAGTCTTTATATTATTAATCAGCACTCATTTGAATCTGTTTATATACATATCTTCAGAAAAAGTTTTTTATATTCAAATACTCAATTGATAATTACAACACTTTAGCCAGGATTACAACATAGCTCCCCACACCACCAATTTTTTGTTTTAATTTTTTCCTTGATTGACGGATACTGTTGAATGTCGACTCCGAACAACAGATATGAGAAGCTTTTCATGGCAATTTTATTTACTTTCATAATATTTTGTCATATTTCGTTTTATTCGATATATCTGAGCTGGGGTATGAACGACGGGCTCACGTCTAATAAGCAGTGGTGTTGTGCTAATTTTTTTTACCGGAACGCGTAAAATTCTAAGAAAAAAATTTCAGCAATTTTTTTAATATTTTTTTTTTTTTTTTTTTCAAAACGTCAGCCAATTCTCGTTATCAGAAATCATCTTTAGTTCCGGAACGCGTTCCTGTCCAAAAAGGAAGTACCGGAACGACGTTCCGGAGCGTTCCGGCTCGACAACACCACTGCTAATAAGCCAACACACTGTCTACTAGACCATGGAGGTATTCTAATATTTCTGCTTAGTAAGAAATTCTCCATACAATGCCTTATTCGATCCACTGGCTAATCGACCAAGAGGGGTAAAGGGTAAAGACGAGTTTTACAGTATCAACAAAATAGTAAATCATAGACGAAATTGCGACTGTGTCTTCGTCAATTAAAAGAGTTTTTTCGCGACCTGGAAATATCCAAATACACTTGGAAGCGACTGTTGGTGGTATAAATAAATTTTTTAAAAGCAATTAGTTATACCGTTTATGAACTCTTTTAGATTCTCAAGTATGCAGTCTTAGTTTTAAATATACCAGTTCCTCAACAAATTGATACTTGTTGACATAGCCTATAGAATCAGAGATATTTCTATTTAATCTGCTGATCCTTTATCTAAGGAGACCAATCACGTAACGCCGGTTGCTAGTAACGCCGCTATGATCAGGTACCCTGCATAGTTTGATTTGATAATCTGACAGAACATGTCTTCTCAAAGTCTTCAGTATTGCCTTAGTACCCACATAAATTGTAACTCTTGAGCTCATCGGTATATGAGCTTATCTATGATGTCTGCAGAAGAGTAGATGCAATTCATTTTAGAGATATATCGCAGCCTTGAGAACCTAGAGAATAACAGACTGCGTTATTTAAATTTTAAAAGACTCGATTTTTTTCACTAAACACAAAACCAATAGACTTGGAATTATCAAGAGCCACAATACGTCTTAGATCGTGGAGGGCTGATTTCATCTTCTGTTCATTATAGTTTCCATAGCCAAAGTCGTTTTTAGTGCTTGGTTTTACGTTTGCAATCGTACAACACGATAGAAGATTACTGCCACTTAACACAAAAAAAAGGTGCTTCAGCTAGTTAGGGTTTCTTCTTTTCCTAATTTGGAGAAATTTTACAAATAATACGTTAATAATTTATTGAATATCGGAAGGTTGTATTTGACTGATCTTTTTCTTTTTGTTTTATATTAATCATGAACAAATGTGGACCTTCATCGAAATGAACTTATAATTCGTGTAATTAAGTTATGATTTTAATATAGAAAAATATTATTTTGTTATAGCACAAGTTGGAAATCTCAGCCTTTTACAATGGGTTCATATACCTCAATACCTTTAGGTGCTTTACAAGAAGATATTGAAAATTTAGCCCAACCCTTATATGCTAATCCTCAAGCCTTAAAGGTAAGCAATTAAAGAAAACAATAATTTACAAATAAAACTCGTTAATTATTTACATTCTCTGTTATTTTTAGCCGGCTATATTATTCGCTGGTGAGCATACCCATTCCAATTTCTATTCAACCGTACATGGTGCCTATTTAAGTGGCCGTACAGCTGCCCAATATTTATTGGCCAACGATGAACCAGATGAAATTATTCTAGAATCAGATGGTAGTGATTTAAGTGCTTGGATACAAGGCATAGCTTTAGATTAAGTACTTAAAAAAGACATTAACTAACTAACAAACAAACCAATTAGCACAAAACTGAATATTCTCTTTTGTTAACAATTCGTTATGAAACTCTCTATCTCTTAATAGTGGCTAATATTTGTTTGCTACTAAATTGTACCACTCCCATTAATTTCTTACTTAAATAATTGAAGTTATGATATTAGTTTAGGATTTCTAAACGACAAAACTCGATACACCACTTAATAGTAAATCGATTGATATCCAATTACCAAAAAAAGTCACTAAGTTTTAGGTAAATTTTATATGAAGAATATTATTATCAGACAAAAAGTATAATGACAACGTTTTTTTTTTTTTATTATAAACTGTAGTAGTAGAATGTGTATTTGTAATTTGATTTCAACAAAAACAATTGAACCGAATTTTCAAGAATTTTTATTATCCTTGTATCTGTTAAAGTTGTTTTTTCCCTTTTGTATTATTGTGTTCTTTATTATATTGAAAATTTCTAAAGGTGCTTTTATAAAGTGCATTTTTTCTTTCTTGAATATGCAGTGATATTATGTTTTCTTTTTTTTTTTTCATTATGTATTTTGTAAAAGTCTATTAGAAATCTAACCAATAGAAATACTTAAAGTAACAACTACTTCAAAAGTCTTTATTTTACCACAGTATAGTCATCGTCTTAGATATTAAGTTAAATGCAATTTTATGTTATTTATTTCGTCCCATTTACTATATTGATTTTATTATTTATATACTATAATTATGTAGACTACTTCAATTTCTGTAGTTAATATATTTTCGTTTTGTAATTAAATTTATATTTTGCATTATATTCTTAATAAAATGCACGCTTCTCTTTAATATTTAATGTAAACCAATAAATGCTAAACGAAGTTCAATGTTTTCAAATTGACAGAAAATAAAACAATTGCAATTTTTTTTTTTTTGAAGCTACTTAATACTGTTAAAATATATGTTATAATTTGTCTCTCTATACTCAATTATGTTTTTTTTTTACCTTTGGAATTTTAATCCCGACTGAAATATAAATAATTGATAAATCTCTTTTGTTGCGGCAAGTCTAATAAAGTCGGTGTTTTTGCTTACAAATAAAGTGTATCGAATAAAAGTGAAAATCAGTACATAGAGTACAAAAAGAATTCAAAACCCTGAAATGAATTATTATAAATGTTGCTATTTATTTTGTTTAAAAAAAATATTCGAAGCATAATCTTTAAAAATTTAAAACATATTTAATCTGAGTTTTCCTTCGCAAATTGCCAAACAGATTTGAACAGAGAAATATGGAATTCACAACATAGTTATGCCGAAGAAGGCTTGCATACATTTGGTGAAGGTTATTAGAATTGTGTGATGGGTGGCTGTGCGATTTGAAGACAGAAAGTAAGCGGTCCTCTTTTTATCCATACAAGTCAGCAGACTCTGGCAATATATCACATGCTCTCTTGCTGCCAACGATGTGGAGTTTCTCTGTCAAACGAGCAGCGAACAGTTAATCTAACTGAGACAATCGTAATAACGCTGGCATATAAAAGAATTGTTTTGAAAAGAATTTCGAAAAAGATGATAAATACTGGAATTCACAAAATAGCCAAATGTAAAGAAGGCATACATACATACATTTGGGGGGTTATTGAAACTGCAATAACTTGGTCCGAAATAAAACTGATGGCGTAAGATCTACATTAAAGACATTGTTACCATTCTGTTTTCTATTCTCGGTACGAACTCATATACATACGTATAAAACGTGTACACCAGATCTAAAATGTTCCAATAATAACGGATGTCTTTAAAGGAAATAGCGACACGTTCCACGGTTACCTTCATATATGTTCGTGGATATGGTAACATTGAAGATCACAAAAAAGTCCACATAGTTTCAAAGACTAAATACAACGAAAAATTCAATTAAATTCATATGTGAGAATTTGCACTAAACTTCTGTCATTTGCAAAATAATTACCCAATTTGGAACGAAAATAGAGTTCGTATTAGGAACCACATAGGAGTTATAAAGTGAAATTGGTCCCTGAGTGCCAACGATCGAAGGCTGTGAATACCTAACATTGAATTCTGTAGAAACTTTAATGCCGAGGAAGAAGAGGATATCAGAGAACATATTCTCTGGTTCTCGGGCAGCCAGAGTTTGAGTCCCTAAGTGCCGACGATCTGAGGCTGGGAATACCTAACATTGAATTCTGTAGAAACTTTAATGACGAGGAAGAAGAGGATGTCACAGAACATATTCTCTGATTCTCGGGCAGCCAGAGTTTGTTGTGCATAACAAAAAGTGACTTGGACAGAATTAAAATCTTTATAAAACTATTAGAATGGCTGAAAGATGCGGAGTAGGTAATAAAGGTGAACACCGACCTTATTAACCTAACCTAAGTTTTGTGCCGATCATTAATTCAATTAATCTACTGATTATGTAGATGTTTATCATTCAATTCGATGGATATTTCAATCAATTATAATTTTTTAATTTGAAATTTCAAATATAATGTTGTTTATAACATGAAATTAAAATATGATCACCACATTCGATTTAGTTCTTAATAACATAATCATGTAAAACTACATTGCAAATATGTATTTTTAAAATTTGTTTAAAAAATTCTGTCTCAATTCGAAGAAAGTTTTCCCTTTTTTTCAACTGAATATAGAAAATTGTAATATAATGAAATATATTCACTGTTATTTAATACTTGTGGTATTTGGATTGTCGAAATAATAAATTTTCAAGCATAAATTATGAAATTAAATACAAAAAGAAATGTTTAATAAAAGTAATTAAAAAAAAAATAAATAAACTTGTAGCCACTGTTAAGCTATTTGTTAAGTTTGATTATGAATACATTATTAAAATGTCCAAATTATTATGGTTTTTCCTTTTGTTATAATGCACTTAGATTTAATATTTTTATATTCAAAATGTGGAATATTAAGATATGTAATAAGAAAACAGCTTGTATTTCTAAGTAACGAAATTCGAATTATTTTTTTAAACAAAATCCCCTTTTTAATATATAAAAAAATATTACAAAAGCATAAAAAAATATAAAAAATACAAAAAAGATATTGTAAAAATATATTTTTATCAATTGTTATTTGAAAAAGAAAAAAAAAATAAGAACTTCAATATTTTCAATAAATATTAAATCTCTGTCTTTGAAATTTAATACGAACAGTTTCAACATTTATACTGTACTATACTGTACTAATACAGCCAACAAATGCAAACGAATTAATAATTTATATACTATATGAGTTAAAGTACATACATATTTAATTTTAGCATAAATTTTAAATATTTATTAAATGTAAATGCTAATCAAATCAAGTAAATAAATAAATAAACAAAGAATACAATTTATCACGCTGATAACTAAATTAAATTTAAAATTAAAGTAAAATTCCATTTTTTTTTTTTGTTTCAATGAATTGGTAACAGAGTTTCTCTATTTATTTTGTTACAGCCAAGTAGTATACTTTGAAAGACAGTGAATTATGATACACTTTGATAGCCACAGATATGGTAACAATGTGTTATTTCATCAAGTGTTCCTTATCTTTAAATTTAAACAAAACAAAGCGGGTGTGGGATATCATCAAAAAAAATTTATTCGTTTGAAGGACATACTGATGCCAGTATGTGTGAAATGTAACGTCGTTCATGGCTTCTATAGGTGCAGCGCATCTGAAACGTTGAATTTTCCATGACTTTGGCACATAAATTTGACCCATCTGATGGCATGGACTATGCCGGTTTTGAGTACCACTACAGTTTGTGGCTTATTCGTTGGCCAGTCACTTAAGGCATGGTAAGAATATCGAATGTTATTTTCGACCTATGCACCAAACAGAGATTTTTTTGGGATACATTGGACACTCTTGTAGCTCATGTGTATTGCTATTGTGCCAAATTCCACAATTTTCTTTTTTCACGTACTCATTTATCTCCAGAAACGGACCTCATTTTTGAAGATGGTTTTCCGATGAAAATTAGGTTCAGTTTCCAACTAATCCAGAGCCTATTTTGCCGAACACAGGTCGTTGTCTATGGTCATCCTCAGTGATTTAACAAAACTTGCTTACTTAATCGGTCACTACAAACCATTCAGATTGAAATGCGCTTAATCGATGAAGATGACTTTCTCGAAAAATTGGCGTTGACTTCACTTTGCTTCATTAACCATTGAACGATTTATCTACGCTAATTGCATTTCGCTGGGTAGTGCTTCGTGAAATATGAAATTGCTAAGAACAATGCCGAATTAATGCTTTAGCCGACCCAGTTTCTCCAAATTTTTTGACCACTATTGAAATGATTGTCGCGTTCTCGACTGCACTTTATCGACTGAAAGCTGTAGATGCATTTTTAAAGGTGTTCCACAGGTTCCAAGAGGTTTAAAACAAAAATCAACTATGCAATTTTCCTACCAAGTTAGGTTAGGTATGGTGGTGAAATGAAGAGGTTCCACTTTGGCCAGCATTTAGCCTCATTATCATACCACACTCTATTCTACCTAAGGATAAAATATTTCCTAGAGAAAACCAAATCGAGTCCAAAATAAATCTTACTACTGTAGCACTCATTACATTAGAGCGCTTGGTCAGGGGTGACAGAAAATGAAAGGTCAAATATCTCCGTCTCTTTATGACAAAAGCAGGGCACTGACACACGAGGTGAAATAGAGTCTCTTCATCCTCCGCAGGCCCACAGCTCCTGCAGAAGTCATTTACCGGAGTGCCGAGCCTTTCGGCATAACTACCAAAGGGACAGTGCGTCGTAGAATCGCTGTTGTGCAATGGATAGCTATGCGATTTAGCATTACGACCTAGCTTCTCACATCACTTATGTTGTGTGCGTTAATTTTATAAATAAGTGGCGGGACCTACAGTTTAAAGTTGACTCTGAACGACAGATTTTTGAGAATCTTTTTACGGCAATGTCATTTTCTGTTAGGGTTTTTGCCAGAAATCTGTTGAGAGTAAGTCGCCGAAGAAATATGTTTTTCATATTTCGTTTTGTTGAAGATCTCTGACCTAGGGTTTGACCAGTGGCCTCACATCTAATAAGCCAACACACTACATACTAGACTACAACGACTTCAGAAGTGATTCGGTACTCTTCTTATCCATATATGTCCAGCAGAATCTAGAAATATTTCATATATCCTAATGCTGTCAACGAGATTGAGCTTCCCTATATTCTATATATACCCTGTAACCCGTCGGAATGCGAACTCTGCACCGGCTTTGGCCAGCTCATCAGCAGTGCTGAGAAATCTTCACCCTTCAGGGACAAGGAAGGACGTTAAAAATACATACGTTTGCTATTTCTTTTACACATTTATTTTACATATAAAAAAAGTTATTTTAATTACAATATATACAGTTAGAAATAATACATACAAACACAAAAAGTTAATAAAGCTATAATCACACATTCTATATTTAAAAGAATTTTGAAATGTTTTTTCTTTTTTTATACCAAAACAGAGAACTTTACTTAGATGCTGTTTTTGTATAATAAACGATAACTTTCGATAACTGTCATAGAAAGTTAAAGTGTATTTTACAAAAACAACTTGCAAAAATAGATCCTTTGGAGACCAAAATATTATAGGTAGAATTACGAAAACACGGTAATAAAGATTATAAAGAAAATCTCTTAGACGGGGAACAATTCATTGTAAGTGAAATTCTCTAGAATTTTACGAGCAATTGCAATGAATTTCTTTTCTAGGGCACGTTCAATGGGACCAATCAATTCGTTGGTGAAAACTTCGAAATTCTGATTGATGGTCTCGTTAACAACATCGCCCAAAGTTTTATCGCCATTAAAGAGATTTTCCAAGCGTATGCGTCCCTTGCCGGTACGAATTTTCACCTCCAATTCGGTAATTGTTAAATATTCATCGCCATTAACATTTTTGGGTTCGAAAAGAATTTTAACGAATGCATAAAAATTCGCTGTAATTTAAATAAGAAATTAAAAGTAAAATAAAGTTTTCTTAAATAACCAGGAAAAAAAAACTTACTGAAATTGCCTGTAAAGGGGCCATTGCCTCTCAAAGGCAAAGTCAATATTTGGCCATTAATATCATATTGGCCTTCACCCTGAAGCCGTGGTAGATTCAGTTCAAAATCGAAACGCATGCCATTATTGGAGGCCCTAATTAATATAAAATAAAATTTTTATATTGAAGTTATCATAAAACATATCAGTTTAGTGTACTCACTTTAATTTTTTAATTTCGAAATTCGATGCTCCATAGATATTTAAATCGATAGCCTTGACATTAATGCCTGCACTGCCACCTTCTAGAATATTGAGATCACCTATGTATAGCGGTTCCATGGCCGGCACATTTAATTCTTTAATGCCGTCCTTGAGGTAAGGTCGCATGTTGTGCACGGTATTCTTGACACAATCATTGAGATTTGGATCATTACGCGAGCAAACCTTAATATAATCGGCTAAAATTAGAAAAATTTATTTAAAAAATAATTAAATTTATTACAATAAATAAAAATCAACATTTTTATCACGTGCAAATAGCATTTTGTATTTAAATTTATTGCAAAAACTAACATAAAAACAACTTTTGTATGAAAAGACAAAAAATATTCAACTACTGTGGGCATAGCTGTCAGATTTGACGATTTATCGTCATTTTGACGATTTTGAGCTCCAAAAATATCATTTTAACGACATTGGAAATTTATGCTAGTAATAACGAGGAGGGGAGTATAATATTTTTAAGTTATTTTCGATTACCTGTGATGATTTTTCTGTATTTTACGCCTTTTTAATTCCTTAAAAGCCAAAAAATTACAACTCCTAAATAACATCGTAGTTGAGCATAAATTATCATTTGCCGTTGCAGACAATTTTAAAAATTCGATTATAGCTCCTAATATTACCATCGGAAGAACAAAGGCAAGTGCCATTATTTTTTTTCATACGACCAACACACAGGGAATGGCATTGTGTTTGGAACTAGGAAAATATATTTTAAGAAGGAGGAAAGAGAGAGCAGTGTTTTTGGACACTAGGTTTGAAAATTTTTATAACATTTTAATACCATAAGTAACAGGAAAGATCTCTGCAGGAAGGGAGTTCCACATACGAATAGTCCGTTTAACAAACGAATTTTGTCTGTAATGCAGTGTGCGATACACTGGCCAATCCACCACATATGGATGTACTAGCCGAGAAAGACGTAGGAATACATGATTTTCATAAACAAATTCCCGTATTTCGCTCGAGCTATATCCGTTGTAGTAGCGATAGAACAATGAAACACAAGCCACATTGGAACGATGCTCCAATGAATCAATGTTGGACACACTATCGTGATTAACGAGCTACTACGGCCTCTCCTGTAAACGGTCGAGAAGCCTCAAAATAGACGTTAAGGGCTAACCCATACATGAGAGTTGTATTCCATTCTCGGTCAGTTATAAATGGTGTAAATGGTAAGTAGAACAGATGAACTGAAGTATTTATTGCACCGTCTTAAGAAACCATGGCACTGAAAAATGTGTCAGTTCTAGCGAACATCACACTGAATTTTCATGCCCATAACGTCAAGATCTTCTGACTCCCTAATATTTACACCACACATGGGTATAGATGATTCAATATTATTGCTGCTTAACATTGACTTTATATGCTTTTGGTTTTAAAACCTTTCAATTTATTTATTTATTTTTTCTGATGATTTTTTTACGATTTAAATGAACGTCTTTGACGATTTTGACGATTTTTTCTCAAATATTTGACAATTTGATGCTTCATTTATTTGGCAGCTATGACTGGGGGTAGAAATTAATTCGATCCAATGTTGTTTGGTGTTCTTTTGAAATTTGAAAACTATTTATATTTAAAGACGTCTTTCACCACGTTCCAATGTTCTTTAGATTACTTAGACTTACGTGGTGCACTGACTTACGAAATCGTGTTGCTTTAGTGAAAATATAGCAGGGGACCCAATTAAATTATAGCACATACTATCATCTATGTATTTTCGAATAAAATTATTTGCATTTTCTCTTTTCGAACTTTGGCCCTTTCTATAATTATCTTTTGGCATTTACTATAATTATTGTAAAACTATTTGGGATTTTCTGCTGAGGCCTTTTATCTCATACATGAGATAACAAAAAATCTATCAGCTGATTGCCTATACAATCAAAGACAATCGTTTGACCGCACTTAATTTGTTTCCTTTAATTTATTGTTGTTTTGTATTTTTTTTTTTATTAAACTTAGTAAACAATTTCGTATTTTACGAGATGCCTGAGCTGAGGTTTGAACTTTCTGGGAGTTTCATAAACCTTCGGCTCTGGTTCCCAAGTATCGGATAACGACATAAAATACATTCTGTGATTTCCACTTCTTCCTCGTCGTTACAAAAGTCGTTTTGGAGTATTTCCAGCCTCCAGAAATGTGTATTCAGAAGCCAGTTTCTCGTTAGAACTGCTATGAAGTTCTAAGATAAACTCTGCTTAGGGTTAATGCTTATTTCCTTATAGGCTCAGATCCGTCTGGTTCCTTTACAAGTGGGTGCTTTATACCATCTTTTTTTGGCAAATGAGTAAAGTTTATGTGTGACTAATACAAAATACTATCTACTGCACTAGGGCCAAACTAAGTTGTAATTGTGACTAAAGCAACGGCATTTAAATTTACATTGATTCGTAAACTTATTGCTGTTTTTAGTAAAAAATTCGATTGACCGCAGTTTTCAAAAAGTTCATTAATTTGTGCCATTTAACGTTCAAACAAGAGTTTTATTAACTTTTTCGTTTAAATCGAAAATTCTTTTGTATACGAATAATAAATTTGTGAAAAATGAACGTAAACTGTTTCAAAATGGGTACAGGAAAATGATTAAAGGACACTGTAAAGGTCTTAACCCTTTCGGCCGCATTTAAATTTAACTGTTGCTACCAAGAGAATCACTTATTTTTTCCATACAAAAATGAAGAGAGGGTATTTCCGCCTTTTATCGTTAAATCATGGTTTTTAACTGTGAGTCAAAAGACGGGAATTCCCGCGATGACGGGAATTCACGCAACTTTACCATCTCTTGCATCGTCGGTGTCCTTAGAGCTTGAATATCCTGAAAAATCCTTAAAATACTTGTTTCAATATCAGCGGGAATTCCCGTCATTATTTTAATTAGAGAATAGTGAATGACGGGAATTCCCGCATAACTGCCGAAAGGGTTAATCGATAATTTGAAGCAAATGGGATTTAGTTCAAATGTTGCTGAAATAATAATGTGTTCTAAAGGTCTGATAACAAATTACATCAAAAAAACTGTGGAATTAAATCTCTAACGAAAGAAAATTCCATTTAAAAATATCGACAGAAAGAGCAGATTTGATATGACGCCACTAAGAATCGTTTATCATCATATCGAGTCATAAAGAATAAATCTTAATCTTCCAATTGCTATGCAATCTGTCGTCTGTGTTGTAAATGTTACCCGATGTTAACCACCAGGGGAAATGACAACTGGTGTTCAATAAGAAGATTCTCTAGAAGCTGGTATAGTTCTGGTTAATTTATCGTAACAACGCTAAAGAAGGGTGTTCGGAAAATATCAGTGGAATCAAGTCCTTCTATAATTGGTCATTAACAACGCCCTTAACGGATTTCAGCCTTAACAAATCTTTCAAGGCGCCTGTGCTTTTTCCGCGCCTTCGGTAGTTGATCACACCAATCGATGACTGGCTTTCTTCGATTTGGTGCTTCCAACGCACATAATGTCGTCCTCCACTAATACATACATACATAATTGGACGTAGTTTCTCACACCACTTTACGTTGTGTGCGTTAATTTTATACATGAGTGCCGAGACCAAGAGTTTAAAGTCGATTCTTAACGACAAATTTTTTCAGAAACTTTTCATGGCAATTTTATTTACTCTCAGAGTTTTTGCCAGAAATTTGCTGAGAGGAAGTCGCCGAAGAAATATTTTTTCATATTTCGTTTTGTTTGAGTTGTCTGACGACCAACATACTATCTACTAGACTACGGTGACGACATTAAATACCCGGCTACTAATGCCCGCATTAAATACCAGTATTTTCCATCCGAAAGACATGGTCGGACCAGAGCAGCCACTGGATGTTAATGCACTGCACAACGACCATGTCGTTGCTGGATCGAATACGGAAACCATTGCCAACTCGTACTGGATCGAAAATCTTAGGTAGGACTTTCGTTTCAAATACTTAAAAAAAAATTTCCCCCTGAAAGTAGGTTGGGGGGGAGGGAGAAAAGAGTTTGTAGTGTTTGTGGACATTAAATTTTGATGGTAATTATATTGCCTTATGTGCCTTGTCAAATTTCTCGTGCTACGCAGATGCTTGATTTATTGTGGAAGGACCTAAGGTGAGATTAATGCATCCGTACAATAAATATGTGGTTATGTGAACGTGCAGTAGTATTGAATCCAAAACTGAGCCAATTTACTTATGTACCTTATGTTTGGTGAAATACTTACGCAATTGTGCTGCTTGGCTGCCAGAAATTAAAAAAATTCCAATTATTGTCACAAGAACCTTCATGTTGTCTGAGTTGTTTTGAAGCTGCAATAAAAATAAAAAAAAGAAAGAAAATAAACAAAATGAATTTATTTAATAACAACATTTATTTTGCATTTCGTTTATTTCAATTCAATTGCATATTGCGGGTACATTGTTCAACATTTAAAGTGTTAATTTTGTTTAATTGTAGAATTAATTTGTTGTTTTTTTTCCACACAATAATTGTAATTAATGGGAAGCATTTAATTACTGCCCGACCGTTAATAACGTGATAATCGTGTGAAATTCTAAACACGTTTCAATTGGAAAATGAATATCGGTTTTTACTTTAGAATTATTGTAACATAGACTGCCTTGCCTGCCTTATGATTTAATTAAGATTGAATGAATGAATGTCTGTAGGTTTCTAAAAACTTTTTTCCATTTTCTTCAGACAATTTTTGCAACGATAAATAGAAATTCTATAGAAATAATTTAGCACGTATTTGTGAAAAAATTTGAATTGTTAAGTAACGTGCATTACTTAAAATTACAAAATAATTTGAAATTTACATGTAAATATGTATGTATTCTGATAAGACGATACTGATATTGACTTTTATTTCCTATACAACTATGTGGCATAGTAATGAGAAGCGAACAATCGAACTTATTGTTTAAGAAATAAATCAATTTGCTACATTATATTATTTATAATAATAAATATGGAAATTAATTAAAAATATTGTTTTTTATATTCTAATACAAATATGCATGTATTCTGAATGATCAAAAATAATTCTGTAATCCAATCGCTTGAAGGATAATTTATTAACTGGAATAGCAATGACGATCGATAAACTATTCAACAATTTTTATGAAGTGTGCGTTGTAATGTGGATAAAATTCACTTCAATAAGCATTTCGCAAAAATTTGGTTCACAACTAAAATTACCCAAGTATTCATTAATGGACACTGATCATAGGATAAGTCGTATGGGAAATTTTTAATAATCATTTGAAACTTAGATTGTCTCTTCAACTGCTCAATTATTGTGCAATTATTCAGGCTGAAAAAAAGGTTACAAAGCACAAACAAAATACGCGGAACAAACGCACTAAAATCGCCTGTTAGATCTGTAGATAGTGCTCATACCGAAAATTGTCTTGGATTGCTGGATTCCTGAACAGGGAGACATGCCCAGATATTTCCTTAGTTGATGCTCTTTCGAAAACTACTACAACAACGAATTCCTATAAATTTAAATGTAAAATTAGCATTCCACTCTTGAAGGGAAAATAAATAGCATCACATAAAAAAAAGAATTCGCAAAATCAAGACAAGCACAAATCTACTTGCATAGAGATTAGACAAATTTGGTTTGTTATATGTAAATATGTAAACGGAAAACATGACTTTCGTTAAATCTACCCGGAATCCATCTTAGAAACCTTCTTAGTCAATCCAACATTGTTATGCAGAGTGCCGATATAGCCTAGTGAAAACTGTGTCAATCTGTCAGTGTAGGGTTTGTGTGTTCGTTTCTAAATTGGTGTTTATTATTTAAATAGGACTGAAAAATTGACTGTAAACAAATTCAAATCTTATCTCCACTCTCTCACAACATGTTTTCATAATTTCTACACAATGCATAAGAGATAACGTTGTCGTAGTCTAGTAGATAGTGTTTTAGTTTATTAGACGAGAGCCTGTGATTTAAGCTCCGAAGTCGAAGTATGAAAAAATATAACATTCGACGACTTCCGCTTGGCAGAATTTTCTGACAAAACTGTGAGAGCAAATAAAATTGCCACGAAAGACTTCTCAAATCTATCGTTCGGATTCGATTCAAGCAAACTATAACCTATTATGAGTAGATTTAAGCTAAGATTCTAGAACAATTCCAGCATAATATCTCCTATCCTAGAAGCAATGCCCTCTGTGCATTTTTATTGCATGCTGTGAGTGCGAAACTTTACTGAATGAGTGCTATTTTCAAGAGGTGAACTTGCCAAATTGCACTGGGTATTGATCGCTTTCATAGTCCAGTACTTTAAACATGGCACCACTATGGCTTTAATGTCAAGAAGCTGAAACAGTAAGTCTCCATAAGCGTGGCGATTGTATCAGAATTATTTACCATATGCTGCAAGCTCAGAACATAGCGAAACCTTCCATATCTTTAATTTCAGTTTTGTCTTCAATTCCAGAATTTTTTATTAGCCTAATAAAGATCACTAAGCACTTATACAACTCGATATAAATATTACCAAAGTCATCTATTGAGGATATGATATGAGGAAAACCTTTCTCATTAGCTTAATTGATCGCTTCAACCCTTTAGTCAGGATTATAACCTATCTTCTCAAACCAAACATGTTATGTGTGTTAATTTTATCCATGTGTGCTGGGACCTATAGTTTAACATCGTTTCCAAACGACACATGTTTTTAGAAACTTTTCATGGGAATTTTATTTACTCACAAAGAATTTTCCAGCAGATTGCTGAGAGGAAATCGCCAAAGGAAATATTTTTTTTCACATTTCGTTTTGTTCGAGAGGTCTGAGCTCTACAGGATCTAGTCTAATAAGCAAACATATTACCTACTAGACTACGGCGACTTCTAAAAAGAGAAGTAGAAACTCTTTATATACTGAATATGGTGCATAAGTAGCGAACCTTTGAGTTTTTTTGTTTTAATAAAATGGTTATAAACATAATGAAATATGTTTAAAGAAAAAAGAAGCAAAATTCATAAAAATTTAATAAGAATTTTTTTATATAAAAATATGTTTTGCATAAAAATGTATTATATGTACATATGTATGTATGTATTTGCACAAATGCTTACATCTGTACATATTTGAGATAAAAAATATAAAAAAAATATTTGTGGTTACCCAGGTTATAACTTTTAATTTTGGTAATATTTTCACAATAAATTTTAATTAAAATAAACTAAACGTACATACATACATATGTATATATAATTATTTATTACTTATATAAATTTTTTTCAATAAATTATAAGTTTAAAGCCTATACAACAAATAAGTAATTCTGAATATTTATTATTCCAGTTTAATTTTGTTAAAATAATTCTGAAGATTTATTATTCCACCATTTTTTTTTTTTGTTATTTGTTAATTTTGAAAATTAGAAACTGTACATACAGTTCTGGAGAAATAATAGGTACAATGTTTTTTTTCAATGCAAAAAAAAAAAAAGGATTCCAAATATTTGCTTAATTTTTTTTAATTCAAATTTATTTTCAGAAAAATAGGCCCACTAGTAAATTTATATGACGGAAATAAAAAGGACACTTTCGGTAAGTCCTTAAAACGAAAAACACTTTCTTTATTTGTTTTACAATAAGTTTATTTTATAATAATTTTATTTATATATTTTTTTATTAGTTTCATAATGCATACTATTAATTGAAATATCTTGAAACTAAAGTGCATTCACGGTTTTGCTACAGCAAAGGGAAAATAAAAATAATAATAGCGGTCCCTATTATTTCTTCAAACAATGTAAAAGATTAAAATAAGCTCATTTATATTTAATACAAGGAAGAGAATATTTGAAAAAAATTTAGCCTAATGTGGGTTTCTAAACAAGAAAGAAGAAAGTTACTACAACAATTCAAATAAATGACATCACATGGAAACCAAACAAATTTGTCTACTCAGAATCTATCTAATAAACCTCTTCACAGCAGAATAAATGTGATTTGGGTCCTAAAGTTTAAAGTAACTTTTCAACGATTGCTGTACAAGAGAATGTTATGGTAACGGAGAAGAAGAAACCATTTAAAATGTATCACAAGTTAAATTTATATCTTTATAAATTTCTTAGGCAGGCTGAGAAATGTCAGCCAAGCATAATTGAGTCCATGCTAAACCAAGAACTCCACCGGACATCTTGGTGGTGTGAGAAGCGAAATCAGAATCCTATGTAAGGAGTCCGATAATGAATGTACACAGCTATGAATAACTTTTTTTTATTTTTTCATAAGCATTCAATTGATGACACTTAATTTTTTGTTTTAAATTAGTTTTTTTTGATTTATTTTTCTAACACCTGCTACTATTTTTGTTACTAAGCTTCGTAAACAAAACATAAACAATTGTCAGCCTAACCGCATTTTAATAATAAATATTCATTTATTTTAAGTTGGAATAGGGAAAGCGATTAAATGACATTGAAAAGGGCCTTTGCGATAATCTACAGCAAAAGAGATTCGTATAGAAATCGTGCTCAAATAATAATTAGTTCTAATAGAGTAATAAGAAGTGAAGACAAAACTATGGAAGTCAAGCTTCTAATGAATGGAAATTCCAAAAGAAAAATCAACATGATGCCACTGAGAAAGCGTTTAACATGTCGATACATGAGAAAAATGCTTAATTTTCCAGTTACTATTGCCCGGGTTTTTTACAGTCGCCGTAGTCTAGTAGGTACTAGTGTGTTGGCTTATTAGACGTAAAGCCCGGGTTCGTATCCCAGGTCAGACATCAAAACGAAATATGGAAAAAATATTTCTTCGGCGACTGCCTCTCAGCAGATTTCTGGCAAAAACTCTGAGAGTAAGTAAAATTGCCATGAAGAGCTTCTCAAAAATCTGTCGTTCGGAGTCGACTTTAAACTGTAGATCCCGCCACTTATGTATAAAATTAACGCACACAACATAAGTGGGGTGAGAAGCTAGGTTCAAATCCTGACTGAAGGGTTGTAATGACCAATTATGTATGTATTGCCCGTGTTTTATAAACTACCATGTCGATTAAATGAAATAAAAAACAAGTCAAATTCTCAAGTTAGTAAGACATGCAGTGGGAGACGTCTTAGATTTAGACGTTTTAGATTTTTTTCTGACGCGATAAATATAATTTCGATGATCTAGACTCTACAGTTGTTTTGGTTTGATCTGAAACAAGCAAGCATTGTGCGATCTAATCGAAATTTTAGTGGACGAAATGTTATGGAGTGGGTAGCATTATCGAATAACTTAACCTCTTCACGCCCTTGTCCACATATGTGGACGTTTGATTTTTTTAAATTATAATTGTAATAATAATAAAAGCAACAAAAATTTGATAATAACTTATTGACTACCATATCTTCTAACAAGAGAAGTAAACATTTTACCGTTTGTCTGCACTGATGATATTATTTCCGGTGCATAGTTGGATACTTAAAAAAAAATGTCAAATAATTCTTTGACAATCTGTTTTATTGGATTATATCAAGAAATCGTTAATATTTGAAAAAAATAATATCAGATATATTTATTATAAGTTTTACCATCACTACCTAAAAAATCTAACATCTGCACTAAAGTTAACCCTGGAATCAGACTGGACGGTATAAGTCATTATCCTAAATACAAGGAACTGAAAAATCCCCCAGATGTCACGATAAAAATTGTGTAAGACGGTATGCCCTGATATGCCCGGAATGTATGAAAGCATTTCACACATATATTACCATTAACGCTCAGTGGCCACAAATGTGGACGTTATCGCTTTTTGTGAATTTTCATTTTTTTTTTGCTTTTTGAATTCCTATTAAAATAAAGTTAATTAATTTAAAAAGAAAACAAAATTTAATCATTTTTTTGTCACCATAAAAAAATCGTCCCTGAAGAGGTTAAAATTTCCTGAATGCTTTATTACCTCCAGAATAAATGCAATATATTTGGTACTCCTAGAAGATATTGTTATGTCAGTATGGAATATTTTTCTTCAAAAAATATTGATCTGCTCGAAGGCAATCACCTTGAAAACGTATTAGGAATCGTTGCAGTTAAAGTTTACGCAAAGGAAAGACAGTTTTAGACCATAAATGAGTTAAAAGCGAATGCTGGTTAGACATTGACGTTCAATAAAAACTCGATGCCAAGCAGAATATTTTGAGATATTAATTATAAGGGTGGTTTCACAAAAATATTTTGCAATTACGATTTTTATAATTTTTTCATATTTTTCCTTTTTTTTTTTGTAAAATGAAACTGCGGTCAAACGAATGTCTTTTAATTTTTTAAATTTTATGTAATTTTTTTTTAAATCAATAAAGAAGCAATAATTTGTTAATAAAAATATTAAATTTAGATTAAAACAGATTTAAATTGAAGAAAAAAGCTAGTGCGTTCAAACGAATGTCAATTAACGTATGTTAATTTGATTTATACGAATATTTATTCATACGAATTATTGTCCTGTCTACTACAAACACTTCTCCAACAACGCCATATTCAATTTAAAAATTTTATTATGAATTTGAAATTCTTTTCAACAAATTATTAATTAATATGCTTGATTTTAAATTTAATTAAATCGGCGGTTTTCATTTTTTTTAATTGAAATAATTTTTTTTTTTTATTTTTGTCCACAACTTTTTATATCTTAAGACAATTTCCTTTATTTAAAACAAAACTATTTTTATTGTTCAAGAAATAAATTAATTTCTTCTTCTATGGTTGAAATTATTGTTTTTTTATTAAAATTTTTAAAAAAATTTATTATTCCCACTTTTAATGCGTTTTAATTTAAATAATTTTCTTTTTAATTTAAAATTTCACTCACTTTATTTATTCTTTTAGAAGAGTAATAGTATTGCGTATTTGTTATCCTTTAAGCGAAAGATAAATGTTTGAAGGACGAAATTAAAAGCCGAAAGACCCGTTAAATTTATATGAAAACAAAATTTTTTTTTTTTAAATTTTGTTCTGCCAAAACGCTCGCATCGAAATCCAAAATAAATCTCAAAAGAATACCGCAAACAAACTGCAACCCAAACTAACGATTCAATGACAATTTATAGAATTTCAAATACGGTTTACATAGAAAAACTCAACCTCTCAGCAATCATTCACAATCAAACTGCTGAACTTGTATACTCACACACATACATGCATGCGAAGCAAAGCACATACAAGCAAAGCTGGCTCGTTAAGGGGGGTTTAGAATATTGACAATAGAAGTTGCAGCAGCAATACAGATTCTCTATCTCAGCAATATTTCGAATGCTCCAAGTCTAAAGTTGTGTATGAGTATTGGTTTTTAACATTAAACAGAGATTGGCGGAATTATTTGATTCTATCGAACAGTGGGTTATTTAAGAGAATTGAAAAATTCTAATAAAATTTTAATGTTTGCATGGTTTTATCCAAGAAATAAAATCACTGAATTTTTAGTTTATAATTTTCATTTTAAACGGCTTTTTTTTTTTGCTTAGAATCATACATTTAAGTTGTTTGTTAGAAGGAAAAAAATAAAGAATTTTACAAAGCACTGCTTTGGCAAAGAAAATTTATACAAGATCTTTTTTAGATGCTGATCTTATGCACTTGATTTGTTTTTTTTTAAGATTTTTAAGAGTTTTTTTTTTTGTTTCTTGTTTGTCTGATTTTGTTGACAACACGCAATTGCTGTTGTTGCAAGTTTTATTCACTGAATTATGTAGTCATTGTATGCGCCTTGTTAATGTCTACCCTTAAAATTTAGTACAGGCCGATTAACTAGCACGCGATTATTTTCCTTTCTTTTCAACTTGAGGTCTGCTTGTAAAATAAAATGTTTTTAACTGAAGCAACTACACTGTTTCCCTTTAAAATGTGGAACCGTAATCTTAATATATTGTAACATCATACATACATATGTACATATTTGGTTATCACAACCCTTCAGTCAGGATCACGACTTAGCTTCTCACACCACTTAAAGTTTGAAATCGATTTCGAACGAAAGGTTTTTCAGAAACGTTTCATGGCAATTTCATTTATTCCCAGAGTTTTTGCCAGAAGCCTGCTGAGAGGAAGTTACCGAAAATATATTAAAATTTCGTTTTGTTGGAGATGTCTGACCTGACGTTTAAGCTGTGTTCTCGCGTCTAACAAGCCAACACACTACCTACTAGACTACGGCGACTGCAATATAGCATCATACAATATTTAAAACAACATTAAAAAAATAATTCCATGTAATTTCATGTACAATTTAAAAGAAAATTAAATGTTTTTATTTTTATTCCTGTTAAGCTGGACCTGGACTGGGAAAGTTCTTCGTTATCATACATATACAGCTATGGACATTAAATTATCACAAAATCCATTTATAGTTTGATTATGATTTTTTTCCTACAAGGATAAAGACCTCTCATTCTGGGAAAAAATACTTTGGAGTGATGAGACAAAGATAAATCGTTTGGGACCGGATGGGAGAGTCTTTGTTCATCGGCCAAAATGCCAGGCATTTAATCCACGTTACACTCAAAAGACCATAAAGCATGGTGGAGGAAGCATCATGGTGTGGGGATCATTTTCATGGCACGGTGTGGGTCCAATCGTCAAAATTAATGGAAAAATTACCTTTTATTATATTTATATTTATTACCGTTACATATATTTGGACATTATGAAGAACAAATGGAACCATATGCTTTTGAAAACATGCCAGTTTCATTCATATTTATGCATGATAATAATCCCAAACACACGTCTAAGCTGGTAAAGGATTGGTTTTACAAAGAGCACATTCGCGTTTTAGACTGGCCGGCGCAAAGTCCTGACTGAAACCCGATTGAAAACCTCTGGCACGATATGAAATGTGTAATTGCTCAACAAAAGTACACAAATTATGGACGATTTGTGGCTTGGAATACGGAACGCTTGGTACTCGATTTCCAAAAAATTTTGCCAGAATTTGATTGAAAGCATGTCCCGTAAATGCCACGCGGTGCTTAAAAATAAAGGCTATTCTACCAAATATTGACCAAGTAAACGAAAAATAATAATATTTTGACTATTTATTAAAATATATAATTTTTATTTCAAAAATTTTAATTTTGTGCTATTTTACTGTCCAGCAAAAATCTAGCATTTGATAAGTTGCAGGCCTTAATGAGCATACGATCGGCAATTTAGTCAAAATTTTTGTTTTGGCTTTAAAGAAGAATATGCCTTTTATGTTTTTATGTTTAAATTTTTTTGTAAATAGACTTAAAATACTATAAAAAATTAGATTGTTTTTATGACAAATTTTTGTGCTAATTTAATGTCCATGGCTGTATGTATAACGGTTGCATTAAAAACTAAAATTATTGGATTACGGACTTAAAAAGAGAATCTGAGACAATAGAAGTCTCCATAGTTTTATGTTCTTTCGGCGACTTCTCGGCAGTCATCTGGCAAAAACTTTGAGAACAAATAAAATTGCCATGTAAAGTTTCTAAAAATACTTGTCGCTTTTTAATCGACGCTATAGATTCCATTACTAATGGACAAAATAAACACATATAACATGGGTGGTGTGAGAAGCTAGGTTGTAATCCTGACTAAAAAGGGTTCTAGTGACCAATTAAGCGGATAAGAAAAATTTCTCTCAAATGAGTGAGGTCTCCCTTAAAACTCAGCTTAGATATCTCCAATAAAACAAAAAATATATAGAATAAATATTTCTTTCGGCGACTTCCTCTCAGCAGATTTCTGGCAAAAACTCTGAGAGTAAAATAAAATTGCCATGAAAATTTTCTCAAAAGTCTGTCGTTTGGAGTCGATGTTAAACTGTAGGTCCTGTCAGCACATCTTGGTAGCTGGGAGAAGATAGTTTATAATTCTGAATAAAGGATTGAAATCAGCAATAAAGTAAGTAGGAATCTTCATGCCCATATTGTCTAGATGTAGTTACTTTTCAGGCAGCGTGATGCATTGGTTAAAATGCTTGACAAAAAACAAGTGTTATCCGCGTTCGAACCCGGAGGAAAGCAAGCAAACGTTCATCATTATTTTATCTATCTTCTATATATATAAAAATGAATGTATGTTTGTATGTACCTTATAGAATCGTAAACTGTGCATTTGATCATGTTATGATCTTTAGCAAAGTTGTTGCGCATGAGTCGGGGAAGGTTTCTAGGTTGGTATGACCAATTTCCCACAGGTGGCGCCACTGAAAATTAATAAAAATGAATTAAATCGTAAACTGTGTATTTGATAATTTCATGATCTTTAGCAAAGTTGTTGCACATGAGCCAATGAAGGTTTCTAATTCCCAATTTTCGACAGGTGGAGCCACTGAAAATGACTAAAAATGAATTAAATCGTAAACTGTGCATTGGATTATGTTATGATTTTTAGCAAAGTTGTTGCGCATGATCCGACGAAGGCTTATAAGTTGGTATGTCCAATTTTCGACAGGTGGAGCCACTGAAAATGAATTAAATCGTAAACTGTGCATTGGATTATGTTATGATTTTTAGCAAAGTTGTTGCGCATGATCCAACGAAGGCTTATAAGTTGGTATGACCAATTTCCGACAAGTGGCGCCACTGAGAATTACTATAAATGAATTAAATCGTAAACTGTGCATTGGATTATGTTATGATTTTTAGCAAAGTTGTTGCGCATGATCCAACGAAGGCTTATAAGTTGGTATGACCAATTTCCGACAAGTGGCGCCACTGAGAATTACTATAAATGAATTAAATCGTAAACTGTGCATTTGATTATGTTATGATCTTTAGCAAAGTTGTTGCGCATGAGCCGACGAAGGCTTATAAGTTGGTATTACCAATTTTCGACAGCACTTCAATAAATGTTCATAATCGAAAACTTCTACATTTTTAAAGTTTATGTCAATTTTTTTTTTAATGAACAAAACCAATAAAATGATTCAAATTTGTTTTAGTTGGAGGCGTAGCAACGCGCGCAGGGTACAGCTAGTAGTTAATAAAAAATATTTATTTTTATATTCAATATCATACATACATGAATGGTCATTATAAGCCTTCAGTCAAGATTACGACCTAGCTTCTCACAACACTTATATGTTGTGTGCATTAATTTTTATACATGAGTGGTGAAACCTACAGTTTTAAAATCGACTCCGAACGGCAGATTTTTGAGAAATGGTAACTTTATTCAAATAAAAATATTCAAATATCGTTTTGTTGGAGATGTCTAACCTAAGAATCAAAATGTGGCCTCACGTCTTATAAGCCAACACACTACCTACTAGACTACGGCAACAAACAAATATCTTTCAATTTCAATTTTAAAATTCGAAATCACTAAATAGATGATGATAATTTAATCCCCATATTTTTAGGCAAGGAAACTGTTTGTTTTTAATATTTTGCAATCATATTGTTATTCATGTGTTTTTCATCTTTTTTTTTCAATTTAATTCTATATTTTTAAAAATAAACTTTTTTTTGTTTTGTTTTCTCTGAAGTTGTTTGCGTATTCATAATTCATAATAACATGAGACGAAAAAATAGTAAAAATTTAATGAAGGGTTCTAAAGTGCTACAACTGATGACAGTTCCTGACTAGCTGTTGTATAATTTTTCTAGTTTTATTCATTAATAAAATTAAATTTTAATGTTTGTTACACTCGTAACATTGAATGATTGAAATGACTTGCATACCGCAACAACAACTACAACAACAAAAAAAAAAAACATTTTAATTTGATTCCGCTTTATTATTTGCAAATTTTTGATAATGAAATTCGCATTTTATAGATGACGTATGAAATCGTTCTATAACTTTCAAATTTAATTATACGTTTATGGAACTTCTCCTTAAAAAAGAATGTGATACTCCAATTGAATTTTTTGTTAGTAACTTGACGAACTTTGTTACAATTTGTACGTAAAATATGGAATAAAGGAGTTAGAAACATTATTATTGAGATAGAAAAGCACTCAATGATCAAATGATCACTGTACCCAAAACATTTTTAAAAATGACGTTCATTTTAGGCAACAAAAGATGGCAATCCTATTATTTCAGATCTTCCTACAATCAACAGATCATATGATACAGTAAAAAAATGAAACACATTAACGAAAAAGAAATAAAAAAAAACAATTAAAGAATATTTCCTATTGTCTTATCTTAGGATTCCCTTAAAGATTTTTCACTTGATTGGTACACCTATGATATTATTTATGGCCAGTTCTAGAGTGCAAAATTTTATCTCTGAAATTGTGTTTTAAGGAGTAAAATTTAAGAAGTAGAAGAGAAGATACAATAGGCTCCCGTATTGAAGCTATTTTTGTTTGATGATGTCGCCGTAGACTAGGTAGGTAGTGTGTTCAAACCCCAGCCCAAACATCTCGAATTAAACGAAATATGAAAAAATATTTCTTCGGCGACTTCCTCTTAGTAGTCTTCTGGCAAGTAGGTGAGAGTAAATAAATGAAATGAATCTTTAGTTCGCAGTCAACTTTAAACCATAGATTCCGCCACTTGTGTGAAAAGCTAGGTCGTAATCCTGATTGAAGGATTATTATGATCAATTCTGAATGTACTATGTTTTGAAGTTTTTATTATTCCCCTACTTACATACTTAATTGGCCCTAACAAACCGTTTGTCACACTTCAGCCTGCTTTAACACTTTACTCTAGTCGCCTCTGTTTCTTGACCGCCTGCGCTAGTTGATCACACCAATTGTTGACAGGGCATTTCAATCCAGACCGACCTGCCCTAATATGCATTAAATACTTGATTCGTCGGAATGTTCCTCTTCCATTCTACCGAACTAGCCGAGCTATCATAGCTGTTGGATGGTAATATGCCGTATAACGTCTATATCTTTGAGGATGCGGTTGGTACAGATGCGGAAATCATCGCCAATTTTTACTGGACCGAAGATTTTGCGTAGAACACTTCTGTGGAATAGTCTCAAAGCTGCTGCATCAGTGCTTAACAGCGTTCACGCTGATAATGAAGAAAAATAAATTCATTAACAACGTCGAGGGTTTAGTTATCAGCGGTAGTCTGGGACACGGTACGCTGTATGTCCCTACTATTCGACAACATGTAGTACTTTGTTTTACCCGCATTTACTGCCAGTCCCATCTTGATATACTCCCATTCAAAAGCTCTAAAAGTAGCAATAAAAGCTCGCTTGGTAATGTTCAGTGATGTTGATGTTGTCAACGTTCGGAAGCAACTGTACACTTTTGTAAAAAATAGTTCCATTGCGACGAACACCGGTCTTCCTCGGTACACTCTCTATGAAGAAAACGTATGATAAGGAATCTGAAACCTCCCACAATATCAAAAGGTTCGGAAAGTTCCTCCCCTACCTTGAGTTCAAGAGTTACTCAATGTCATTCTGCATAATCTTATCCTTGTAGGAATACCGAGCTTAGACATTACAGCAAGAACACAATTCCTTATCATGCTATTGAATGCTGCCTTATGGTCCACAAAAAGATGATGTGTGTCGATTTGGTTTTCATGATTCCTCTCCAAGATTTGGCATAATGAGAATATTTGGTCGAAGGTGGACTTAATATTTCTGAAGCCGCACTGATAATGTCCAATCAGTGCTTTGGCGAGTGTCAACAGTAGTTCATAGGGAGAATCTTATACCCCCATAGTTTTTTTTTTTTTTTTTTTTTTTTTTTTTTTTTTTTTTTTTTTTTTTTTATGAAACCAGCACTCAGTGGATGGCCCCTACTCATGCAGTGCATTGTGCAGGTTTTTAGGATAGGTGGAAAGGGGGAAGATGCGAACTGCAAGGAAACGAGTTGCTGCTAGGTGACTATAAAATGGCCAGTGCTATACCTTCACCATTAGACAGTCTACAGGCAATCGTCCCCAAGAAGCCCGCAGTTTCTCACACCACTTATGTTGTGTGTGTTAATTTTATACATAAGTGGCGGGACCTACAGTTTAAAGTCGACTCCGAACGACAGATTTTTTGAGAAACTGAGAAGAAATCGCCGAAAAAATACTTTTTGTATTTTTTTTTTTATTTTTTTGATGTCTGGCCTGGGACTCGAACCCTGGCTTTTACGTCAAATAAGCCAGCACACTACCTACTAGACCACGGCGACCCCTAAAGTTGACGCATATCATTGGATTTCCACTATTTCAGGGCAGTACAGAGGACAGTGAGATTCCAATCGTTGGACTTACTACTCTCCATATTTTGTAAATAAATTGTAAATAAAATGTTGCAATTCAGTAGGCAGGCCACCAAGGCCAGCAGCCTTATGTTTCTTAAGTCCCTGGTGGCTTAGTGGAAAGACTTCAGTGAATATTGAATCATTTTACAAACAAACACGTATTTTTATAACCTCAAGAAATAATATTTTTTGAAAAGTAAATTGAAGAAACGATAGAGGAACCCTATATAGCGCTCAAGAAGACTACTTTGTAATATAATATTTAATTTCTTAATAATCCTAATATTGTTAAGATTTTAAAGACATATTTGCAGCCATCATAGCAGATGCTACATTAGAATATTACCTGTTCACTATAGCCGGAGTTTAAACTCGTTTAAATAGAAATTGCGTTCTTTAAATGGTTAACAAGCAAAAAAATAAGAAAAAAGTCTAAACGTGCCATTCAAACGCAGTTTTCAATATTTATTTTTAAAATTTTCATACCGTGTCATAAAAAAAAAACGAAGGAAACGCTTACAATTTTTCTTTGTCATAAACTTAGTGGCGTGCATATAATTAATATTTATCCACAGAAAGAGAGAGAAAAAAAACGAAAAAAAAAAATAAGTACAATAAATCTTAAATACCAGTATGTTGATTCGAATTTGCATGTGATATTCAGATTTTTAGTTATAAAATCCATAATTTACTTATAAATTCGATAATAATGACAAACCAACAGATGTAGAGAAATTTATCTGATTGTTGTACAAATAAATTTCAATATAGCAGCGATTTTTAATAAAACATTAAAAATTTCATCAGAATAAATGTTCAGAAGAAACAATTAAAGAATTCTATTTTATAGCAAGTAAGTAAGTACCCTCGTATTGTAGGTAGATAATATCGAAATTCGTTTTTATGTTGGGAAAATCTTAATTTTCAATTATTTTAATTACATTAACTGTTGTCATTAAACAGTTTAACTGGAAATTATAATTTTTTATAGTAAAAATTCAATACGATTTTTGAATTTTAAATTACAATTAAAATTATTAATTACAAATAAATTATAAAAATGTTTTTATTACATTGTAGTCTGAACACATTTTTTTTAAAAACAGAAATTTAACCCATACACCCTCCTTCTAGACGACTACAATATTTATTCTTTGTCAGCCTTTTAAAGTTAAGTAATCAGATGATATAAGGTAGGTAAGGTTTTGTCAACTGCCATTTGTTTCAAATCCTTAAAACTCCAACATTAGAATAAAATGCGAGAGGAAAAGAAAATTGGTATAATTGATACAGCTGTGACTGAATTGACAATACTTGCCTGACAGGGACACCAGTGGTTTCGCAACGAGAAGTCGATTGTCGTGGGAACGTGGTGTTCTGGTATTGGAATAAATTTGCCAAGTGTGGCAGAACCGGTATTTCTACAAATAGTGAAAGAAGCCTAAAAGGAATGTGTTTCAAATATTGCACATCGTTTCCTCTGACCTTCTTTCCAATTTCTACACTATATGTACATACACAAATGTGATCGAAAATGGAATAAAGGGCTAAAGTAACAAAAAGTCCTAAATCATTAGATCACCGCTGTGTTCTCATGTTAACATGATGATCGGTATCGATTCTTTAGGTGCTCTAATTAAAAATTTACAGCACTTGTTTTCTACCTAATACCCGTAGTTACCATCCACATGACGTAGATTAGTGAGTGCTGAAAGCAATCCAAACAGTTTTAACAACTGTTGGACGACATACATATATGTGTTGAGTTTTACAGATGACTTCAGGTTCCTTAGCGTTCAACAAATCACCAATCTTTTATGGTTCATTTCAGTTTTTTGTGCAGCTTTTAAAGGGTCCGCCAAATAACTTTTTTTTTTTGAAAATGCTTTAAAAAACTACTGAATATTTTCTCAAATTTCAAATTTTTATTTGATAGTATAATGCTTCCGATTAATAATGGAAAATAATTTCATTCAAATGGCTGCTTCGGCTGGCCATGCAGTAGCCTAAACGACCAGTCCAATTTTTAAGCACATTATCGATTGTGTGCAGCTGTATTTCACCAATGGCTTCACGGATATTGTTCTTTAAAGCGTCAATTGTCTCTGGCTTGTCGGCGTAACACTTATCTTTGACGGCACCCCACAAATAATAGTCCAACGGTGTCAAATCGCAGCTCCGAGGTGGCCAAATGACATCAACTCTGCGGCTGATAATGCGATCTTCAAAAACAGGGCGCAAAACATCGAGTGTAGCTTCGGCTGTGTGGCACGTAGCCCAGTCCTGTTGAAACCAAATGTTGTCAATATCCTCCTCTTCAATTTTTGTGAACAAAAATTCGTTCAATTGTTGAGAACGACGGTGAATTGATGTTGATGGCGCTTCACGCACACTTTCTGCCACAGCAGCAATATTCTCGGGTGTATGCACTGTTTTTGGCTTTTCACGTTTTGGTTTATCGATGAGGATGCCAGTTTCTTTCACTTTTTTCACAAGATAACGAACATACGGAGCTGACGGTGCTTCTCTTCTTCCAAAATCCGTACGCAATTTTCGCACACATTCTCAGACATGAGCTAAGTGTTACCATTCACGAAATAAGCACTAGTTGAAAAAAAAAAACGTTAGATGGCGGACCCGATAGTAATAGAGAGTTAAATGCAATGTCTACATGGTAGACGCTTGATTATGGTGTTGTTTTTATTAAAAAAAAATCGGGAACAGATAATGAAAAGTACCATTTCTACGTAATTCCAGATGGTTATAGAGAAAATCTCAGGGAAAAACTTAAACATTTAATTGAATATCGCTTTATTTTTTGATCCCAAATTTGTGTTTCAAACTCATAACCATATACACACACTATGTTAGCAGTTATAACCCTTTTTGGAAGGTCTTGGACACAATCTTCTACACAGAGAATATTGTTTCTAAAGAAGTACAGTTGGACCTGTTATTATATGAGTATCATCTGCAAAGCGTGAAAAACTTAATTTGAAAAAAAAAACTTCATTTTAATAAAAGATGGGGTAGAAAGAAGCTTTATCCTTAAAGAAACGAAAATGAATAAACATACAGTGAGCATCAAAAGAAACTGTACAATTCAAAAAATTTACACTAAATAATTACCGTTACATATGTACATACATAATTGGTCATTACAACCCTTCAGTCAGGATTTCGACCTAGATTCTCAAACCACTTATATTGTGTGTGTTAATTTTATACATGAGTGGCGGGACCTACAGTTTAAAGTCGACTCTGAACGACAGATTTTTGAGAAACTTTTCATGGCAATTTTATTTACTCCCAGAGTTTTTGCCAGAAATGTGCTGAGAGGCAGTCGCCGAAGAAATATTTTTTTCATATTTCGTTTTGATGTCTGACCTGGGATACGAAGCCGGGCTTTACGTCTAATAAGCCAACACACTGCCTACTAGAGTACGGCGACTTAATAATTACCGTTATTTCTAAGACTGTATAATTGCATGTTTTTAAAATTGAAACTAAAAACATATTAAATTTGTAAATACATATATATTGTTAAATTCTTTTGTTCCCTCTCTCTAAGTGGTAAAAGTTCAGTTTGGTGGTGTTTGAATTTTATCCAAGGTGTACAGATTCCCTTGATGCTAACTGTATATATAACCCCTTATATTTCCTCAACATCGAATTAAGAGCAAAATAAACGGTATCGAAATCCTGGAAAGTGAACATGATTTTGAAAAAGTCAAGGGGTTTTTAAATGAAATTAACTTATATAACTTGATTTAAATCTTTGTGACAAATTATAATTAAGATAGAACATAAGTTTTTGGATTATATAAAAATATAACCTTTTAGTGTTGGGGCTTAATTAATAAATAAATAAATAACCCCTTATAAGCAAAGCAATATGATCCTTGATGTGAGAAAAATACTGGAACGAATTGACTTTTCCCTTAAGTACTTAAGGAATTTGAGTTTAAACTATAGTAAACGTAGTGAAGCACTTGTGGTTTTCACTGGCTTGCTCTAAACTATATAATCCTACATTATGTTAAAAAAGAATACTAAAATAACTACATTACCTTCTTTTTGTATATTTAGGAAACATGTATTCGGAATTGTTCCATTATAATGTCCAGAGCATTAAAAATCTACCATTCAAAGACCAGCTAATGAAATCATCCTTTTAATTTGATAAAATCCTCTAGTGAATCTAAACGTGATAAAAAAAAAAACAAAACTTGATTAGTGATCCAATACTGACCTATGAAATTTAGAGGCGATTAAAAAGGTTCATATTTATAAAAATTTATTAGCTTTCTAATTGTTTATGATTGCTGTTATTTATGTTAGTTTTTAATTTTAATAACTTTTCTTATTAGAAATATGAATTATATTTTTTTATTACTTTTTAGAGAATTTATGCCCTACAACTAATTGATTGTTCATTTGTAGGGTTAAACAAACAAAATGTTTAATTAATTTATTTATTCATTTTGTTTTTTTTTTTTTAATTTAATTTTTTATTATTATATTATCTACTAAACATGTGTAGAACTAATTATAATAATAATTTCTATAGCTACTAATTAAAATTAACATAAATACTTAATAAATATTGAGTTATTGCTATGGAAATAGAAAAAATTTCATTTCAATTGGAAATTCAGTATTTCTGTGAATTTTCATTTTTTACAATTGTTTTAAACTTAAACGATGATATTAATTGCAGTTTAATTAAACGATGATATTAAACTAATTAATATTAATCCATTGCTCAAGGGGAATTTTAGCAAATAGACGATCCATAAAATTACGTATAACCAGTGTGAGCTTTGAACGCAAGGCCGGTTTCATTTCTTTTAACAGCTCCTGTGCATTCGAGTTGATGAATAAATTTAGGGCGGCTTCTATAGATGGAAATAAAACCAAAAGAAAATTAATATTTTAAGAATACATGTACTGTATATATGTATATAAACATACGTATAACAGAATTGCCATTTGCTATATTATCGACACCCATCTGTATGTCCTTGACATTGAAATCCATTTTCACTTGATCGGCCGTAAGGTAAGTGCGACCATCCTGCCCCTCATGTGGCAAAGCCTTGAAGTATATTTTAGCTTTAACGCCCTCTTAATAATAAAATAAAAAATTATAACAAAAAAACAAAAGAATTATTCAATAAAAATGTTTAACAAATACAACTTCTATAAAACAATTTATAATAACAAGTTTTATAAATACAATGTTTTCCAACACGTTTTTTCTTATTTTTGTGTCTATTTGCAAAATGTTTTTATGGCCAGCCAAGTGGCCATATTTGTACTCACCATATTCACCCCAGTATTCGCCAGCACCAGAAGCTTTAACCAAAATCAAAACACCAGTCGAACGATATTGTGCTCTAACCTTGATGCGTGGTATCTCACAGGTCAATTGAAATTGTAATGATTCTAAATCGGATCTAAAAATGGCAATAAATTACAGCAGTTAAATACAACGGATAAAAAATTTTAGAACTACAATGATTACATTAAGTTTTAAAAGTAATTGGTAACACAGAAAAATTTTTCCTACTAAATTTAGAATTCAATGTCTATGAATCTGAAGGATTGAGGTTATAAGTCACTAGCTGTGTTAAGCGTTTACAGTTACGTGAGCAGTTTCTTCTGTATCAATAATTGTAGCTTTAGCAAGGTGTGAGTAATCATTTTTGTAGTATGGGACTATTTTTAACGCCCTCAGTCAAAGAGTTCAGTTTAGACAATCTTCACGGTGGTCAATCAAGTAATGAAAGAAAGCCTTTGAGACTGTTATATGAAAAATATTGAGAAAATTTTAGCCTAGAAAAATAATTTTAATCATCAGTCAGATAATCAAGAACTTTCATTTATGCATTCTTTAAAATTCGCTCAGTCAAAGAGTTTAGTTTAGTCAATCTATTTATATTTAATATTCATTACAATTGTATGACATTGGTACTCAAGTTTTCTTCGGAGATAGTCAGAGTTTATAGTTTTGAGATCAAAGACGACGACATGACTCTGTTGGCACAAAGACATAAGTCGCTGATGATAGAAATGCAAGTTAGTAAGCCTCTCCACCGTTGGAAAAACCAGTCAAATACTGAGAACAAACATAGAAAAAATAACCATCATTACCCACAACAGGTTAATCTATAGAATTAAATTAAAACAAGGCTTTAAGTCTTGAACAATACAAACTAGTTCATAGTGTCGCTATTAATCTCATTCCATTAAAAAAATGTCCGTGTTCAGTGGTTAATCGGTGTTTATATGTATACAAATCAATTCCATGGCTGTGGAAAGGTACATATGTAGTGATGGATATTAGAAGTAATCACCCTTATTCTGGTTGTCGTCGTCGACGTCGTCTTGCGTCGACAGTTTAAAATTGGTATTCTGTTTGTCGTTATTGACAGTTATAGATGACTGTCGGACACACATTTGGTATTCTGTGAGTCAATACGCCGTCGATATTGTGTTGTGTCGACTCTGATTTTATCGACATCATTTTTGGTAACGACGACGACGGCGACGACGACGACGACAACTAGAATAAGGGTGAATATTTGATTTGACTCGCAAACCTTATCATGCACTTAAGTGATAAAAATTCTATCTTCGCGCCGTGTCATTTCGTCAATAACGGTCATCTTGTTGAAGCTACGTCTGCCAAATTAGTTGTTATTTATTGAAGACCATAGTCAACGTGTGGTCGCTGAATTGGATCTGGAGCAGTTGGCAACTGAACCTAATTTTCATCGAAAAATCATCTTCAGCTATGAGGCCCATTTATGGAGGAGAACAAATAAAATTGGTAAATTTGGGACGATACCAATCCACATGAGATACAAAAGCGTCCAATGCATTCTGAAAAATTCAGTGTTTGGTGTGAATTTCGTTTGAGTCATCGATGCATTTTTCTTTACCGCGCACTTTGCCCATTCTACGATCGCCATAATCGCCCTACCGGGGGGACTATTCGCAAATGTGGTGGAGAAATTCGATTCATTATACATTGAAGAAATGCAACATCTGTCGAATATATCGCCGCTGACCGTGAGTATGTAAATTTCGCGTCGCTTATAAGGCCTTTCGCAGACCACATCTTAGCGAATTATATCGTGACTTACACCTGCACCCGTCAAATTTTCAACAAATCCTGGAATTGAAGGTACACAACGACGTATGACCATAATTTTCATAGAAAAATCATCTGCAAGGATGATGTCGATTTCTGAATGAATGGGTAGGTTAGGTTAGGTTAGAGGACGTACAACTGTGACAAGTACAGTACCCGGAGGTCGAATTGACCCATAGTACAACGTCCTAGCTTCTCACACCACTCGTGTTGTGTGCGTTAATTTTATACATGAGTGGCGGGGCCTACAGTTTAAAGTCGAATCCGAACGACAGATTTTTGAGAAACTTTTCATGGCAATTTTTACTCTCAGATTTTTTGCCAGAAATCTGCTGAGAGGAAGTCGCCTAAGAAATATTTTCATATTTTCGTTTTGATGTCTGACCTGGGATTTGAACTCGGGCCTTTCGTCTAATAAGCCAACACACTACCTACTAGACTACGGCGACTTCTTAATGAATGGGTGCGTGAACAAACAAAATTGTTGAATTTGGAATGATCCAAATCCATATGTGTTATCGCACCCTCTCTCTTTGGTCATAATCACCACTATAGATTGGTGATTACCAAATTCTTTTGGCTTGAATTTGATAATCTGGATACCACGACATGTGGTTTCTGCAGAACGGCGCTACCTGCTACACAGCTCATGCCATGTCACATGGAGATGATATGAACTGGCTACCAGGATTGTATGGCCAGCAAAACAATTTGGACAAGCAGATCCAGCGATTTCTGGTTTCTGATTATAAGCTAAGGTTGTATGGTGATTTAGAATTTTGAGTCAGACACGCACGAGCAACAGAAAACTTGAACATGATATGCCAGGTATGATCGAGCAGACAGATCTAAAAAATTCCAACTGGTTTTGCAAATATGTAAAGGATTATGTTCCGAATTTCCGACCCATTGGAATAGTCCCTACAAAAAAATCAGAAGATTGACTGATACAAGAATATTGCCATCCGAGACTTAAAATGAAGTTGCATACTTGAGCAAGGAACAAATTACGGTGATGGCAATACTGTGCCTGTTCGGAACGAACAAGCTTATGTGGGCGAAAAGTTTGATCTTTGTTCAAAAGGATCGTGAATAAAATTGATAGCGCATTGGGTCAGTTAAAGTGTGTTATTATTTAAATAAATCATAACGAATAACGATCGGAAAAAATAATTTTTTGTTTTAATTGCAATTTTCGAATCCCCGATAAATAAACATTTTAAAAAATCAATTTAATAATTATGGGAAAAATGAAATGTATGAATGGCCTAATATTTTTGCCAACCATAGATCTCAGACGTTTTACAACATTCTAAGAATTTTTGACATGTACAAATAATTAATCGTACGTGTATTAAGTTTATTTTTTTTTTTCTAATTTTTAATAATTATGTAATTCGAAATGTTCTGATTTTACTTTTTTAACAAAAAAAACTGGCCATTCAAAACGATGGTAGACAAGCTTGTTGAATGTTTTTATTTTTCCTTTGGTTCCAAAAATCTCACTATTAAATGATAGCGGTTTCTTTAAAGAGACGTCGCCAAAATATTTACACACTTACAATATAAAATCGAAAAAATATTCGATTACTTCGAGGCCGTGTACAAAAAAAAAAGAACATTTTTAAGGAACAAGTTTGGTAAGATCAGTATCTGTTTTACTGGATTGTGTGGCAAGTATTACCGCAAATTTTATTACCATTAACGTACGTGTCATTTGAAACGTTTTCGAATTTAATTTCAACAAAAAATTAAAATAAAAAAACTAACAGTGTGTGAGAAATACATTCGGAAAGATTGAAGTTCTTATACATTTTAATTTCGCTAAACAAACAATTTGGGAACCTATGGATTTTTTACGAATTATTATGTTTGTTGCTGACAACTATGTATAACTGGCCTAGAAACTTGAAATGAAAATCGGTTTTTAAACACAGTAACATCCTCTTGACCACAGAAACAATTATTTGCATACAAAAAACTTGTACGTTCCTATACAAGGCCATCACACAAAAGTTTTCAGTATTGAATAATTTAGAAAAAAAAAAATAAACTCGTAATAATGTTAGAGAGTTTACGATATTTAATAAGTCTTTGAATTTTATTGTTACACTCCAAATGCAATGTGCCACAACTGTGGCGCAGTTTATGAAGATTGTCAATCGTTATCAAGGTTAAGAACTAAAACTTGTCGTTTACATCATATACCATCCAAAACTCTCAAGTCATTTTAAAGAGAAAATAATCAAAACTTCAATGACAACCAGTATCAGATGAATAGAAGAACGTAAAATGCTCGTAATGATTTTGCAAAATTTGTTCTCTAATAAAATTAATTATTTCATGTTTTTGTTTTCTTTGTCTATTGTTAGTTTGTTGTTTTGGTTTTTTGATAATTTGTCCATTTAGACACAACAAAGTTAATAATCATGGCAATTAATTTAAAAAAGAGAATTCAAAATTAAAAAGGTATTAAAAATAATATTTATTTTTTTACTAAAAATCATTAGTGAGACTGTAATAGAAAATTTTAATTTTGTCAGAGTCAAAACTATGAGAGTAATATCAGAGATGTTCCATCTATAGGACAGATACAATTCTGCAATCGTATTATATCATAATCTTCACCAAGGAATTAATTATGTTTACAATATAAAAACAGTCGAGCGACAGCCTTTCAGGACCATCTGCGGGCATTGAGAGGCAAAATTGTATCCTAAAAATTAATTCCAATCATTAGTCATATGAATCGAGAATGCATAATTCTCAGGCTGCGTTTCGGGATACTATGGACACTCTTGGATATCATGTAGATCAAATTGTCAAGAATTTTAGATACAAATTTGGGTCCGTTGTCAACGGTGCTAGAGCCTTTTCAACTATTTTGAGAAATGTAGCTTCAACATATTCTGTAGGGCCTCAACATATTCTGTCAGCTTAAGTCAGCTCGAATACATTCTTTTCACTTGCCGATTACTCTTTTTCAAATATGTGCCGGATGTATCATCCTTCGACTGCACCGTAAATTCCATTCTATGGCATTTTACTGTGATGTCGGGTTGTTTTGGGAGTGTACCCTTATCCACTATCGTTTGCTTATTCTAACGGCTATGGATTGCCGATTATACTATGCCTACAAACTTCCGAATTAAATATAGAAATAAACCTTGATCAGAAGAACACTTGGATGACTCGAAAGGTAGAGTTCTCAGTTTTTTACAATAGGAGCACTAGTCAACCATTTCATACCAAGGCTGGTGCAAAAATTATGGTGTCCTGTATCACTTACAGGGTCTGCTACGTATGGGATAACATCATAAGTTAAGAAAAATTACACGAACTCACACTAACTCCAGGGTTTGTATTAAGTGGACGGTATTTGTCTACTCTCTTGCACAAGATCTTCTAAATGTAAGCAAAACTAGATGATCGGGAAATATTAACGCGTAATGTTGGGCTTGGTTAACGGAAATCAATGTCGTGAGAACAAACAGGGTTAACCCAGAGAAAACCACGCTGTAAGGCCTGCTATTCTTATATGTAGATAGCTTTTGATATTCAGGTAGTGTTGTGATAACAAATATTACGGCTCAGAAACAGACCGAAACAGCAGGCTCCAGTGATAAGGAGCAGCATTGGTACAATTGTATTCAGTATAAAGATGCTCGCATATATTGAAATGAATCAAACTTAGAATATTCAACGCATACGTGAAATTTGTACGGAAGTGAGACCGGTATAATTTTGAATACAATCGCACACAAGCTATAGGTATTCATTAATAAGTGTCATAAAGGGATGTCGTTTTATTTAAAATAAAAATACATCCAAATACAAATAAAACGACATCCCTGAAGAAGTTGGGATTATCCAACGAAACGTCGGATGAAAAAAAGATTAAAATAAAATAATTTGTTTTAATTCAATTGTTGTGACCTAAAAGCCCAATTATAGAGGAAAAAGGAAAAAGTAAAAATACATTTGAAAGAGGTCAAAATAAATTTGAAAACAAAATTAATATTTTAAATTAACTTTGCAATGAAATTTTGAATAAATATAATATAAAAACACGCATAATAAAGTTCAAAGCATTCTCTACTCACCTCACATTCGTTACCGTTATATTACTAACACCGTATGCCTGAATATTACGGAACACAGCACGATAACCATCCGGTCCACTACCCAAAACAATGCCAATTTCATCAATATCGACTGGTTCAATCTAAATAAGAAAGTTTAAATGTATAAATTTGAAAAAAAAAAAAAATCGAAAATAAAATATTTGATTTTACATTTACAGGACCATTAGAAATGTTTTATGGTCGATACGTACCTCATAAATTTCCAATTCAGGTATACCTTGCCTCAGATAATGCACCAATTTGTTACCGCTGTCACGTAAACATTCGTTTATAATTTGATCATCGGCTGGACACTGTTGTAGGTAATAGGCTGTAATTTATCGATAAAAACAGAAAAATGCTATTAAAATAAAATTTAAATGATAGTGATGTTAATAAATACATTTAATTGTCTTTTTTTATTTGATTTTATAATTAAATAATTAAAATTTTCACTATAGTAGGGGGTTTTTGTCTGAAAATAAAATTCTGTTTTAAGCCAATTTAAAAATTCGATTATTGTTCACTTAGGTCAAGTACAGTTTTTTCTTAATATAATCACATATTATTCTTGGATATTCAGGCATCTGTTCCTATAGTTATGAAATTAAAATGTTTGTAACTAAAATCGATTACAATCATATCAATAAATTTGTGTGAGAGACAGGTAATACATAGTTCTGCTAAAAATAATGTTCCGTAATGTGATGTAAATAATAACTAACTAAAGCGCAGTACTTTTTGCAGCTTTTTAAAAACTTAAAGTGCCTGAGTGATTAATTCGAAACCTTTAACACATACGTCCTTTATCTAGCTAAAATATTCACAAATTGATTTGGCAATTGAACGGAAATTTATCCAAAAGTAGTAAAAGTATTGTGCAGACCTGTACAGTACAGACCTGGATCCGAAGAACACTTACATCTTTTGAATGACTCGAAGGATAGAGTTCCATTTGTCAATCCGTTAAGTAATGTTCAATGATATACAGGTCTTAATCAACAGAATCTTTGATATGCTTTTACAACACGATAAAGTTGGCTATACATTTTCAATTCCTTCGTGCAATTTGCACGCGTTCAAGTCAGAAATACTTTTAAATACTTGTGATTTATGTAGTGTGTTGTGGCGTAGTACGAGCACATATAATCTTTTCTCATTTCAATTTTATACAAAAAACTGGAGAACATGTATAGTAAATATTTTATAGAATTCTTTTTAACTTTTTTTTTAAAATTTAACAAAGACAAAAAGAAACGATAAAATGATATTTTTCTAAATAATATTCGAACAAATATAAAAGAACTGAAACGAAAACCTAAAAAAGCATAAGAAAAACTTTCTAACAAAATATCAAATATCAAATAAAATGCCATAATTACATACATACATAATTGGTCATTACAACCCTGCAGTCAGGATTACGACCTAGCTTCTCACACCACTTATGTTGTGTGCGTTAATTTTATACATGAGTGGCGGGACCTACAGTTTAAAGTCGACTCCGAACGACAGTTTTTTGAGAAGCTTTTCATGGCAATTTTATTTACTCTCAGAGTTTTTGCCAGAAATCTGCTGAGAGGAAGACGCCGGAGAAATATTTTCATATTTTCGTTTTGATGTCTGACCTGGGATTCCAACTCGGGCCTTCAGTCTAATAAGCCAACACACTACCTACTAGACTACGGCGACTTCAAATATAAGAACTGAAACGAAAACCTAAAAAAGCATAAGAAAAACTTTCTAACAAAATATAAAATATCAAATAAAATGCCATAATTACATACATATGTACATAATTGGTCATTACAACCCTTCAGTCAGGATTACGACCTAGGTTCTCACACCACTTATGTTGTGTGTGTTAATTTTATGCATGAGTGGCGGGACCTACAGTTTAAAGTCGACTCCGAACGAAAAATTTTTTGAGAAACTTTACATGCCAATTTTATTTGTTCTCAGAATTTTTGCCTGCAATCTGCTGTGATAAAGCCGCCGAAGAAATATTTTTTCATATTTTCGTTTTGATATCTGACCTGGGGTTTGAACCTTGGCCTTTACGTCTAATAAGCCAACAGACTACCTACTTCTTGTAATTAAAGCATTTAATAAGAATTTAAATTAAATTAAGTCGCCGTAGTCTAGTAGGTAGTGTGTTGGCTTATTAGACTGAAGGCCCGAGTTCGAATCCCAGGTCAGACATCAAAACGAAAATATGAAAATATGTATTTCTTCGGCGACTTCCTCTCAGCAGATTTCTGGCAAAAACTCTGAGAGTAAATAAAATTGCCATGAAAAGCTTCTCAAAAAACTGTCGTTCGGAGTCGACTTTAAACTGTAGGTCCCGCCACTCATGTATAAAATTAACGCACACAACATAAGTGGTGTGAGAAGCTAGGTCGTAATCCTGACTGAAGGGTTGTAATGACCAATTATGTATTATGTATGTATGTAATAAGAATTTAATAAGAAGAAAAGGAAAAGTCCGAAACAGTCTCTAAAGACATGATTGTATCTCAGCATTTAAATAATAGCATTTTTAAGTGATCGATAAGTTCAAGTAGATAGAATTTTTACAATTGATTGCTTACCAACCTCCTATGAGAAACTAATAGCATATGGGGGCGTTTATAGGCAAAGGTAACAAACAGAAAACTAAAAACCCTATAAGCCAATCAATGAAAAGATATCAAATGCAATATAAGCTAGGTACTGGGCTTCGAGAAACTCGGCAAATTATATTGGTATTCAAAATAACAATTGTTTCCATAGAAATATCAAGTAAAGTGGAAGTGCAAAATCAGTGGCATACGTGTTGCGAAAGTTTATTATTGGCTAGGAAAAGATTGAATGTTCTCGGTGCAAATTTCTATCAAACTTTAAGCAAAATAGCTCATATCAAATCTGTCATTTTAATAATTCATCAATTATGCCTTACTTAAAATGCACTTGTTTGATTGATTTATTGGAAAGAATAAGAACACTATAATCATACATGTCATCATATTTATTGCCATAGATTAGTAGCTTTTTTTTTTATAAAATCAAATTGAAGAGATTCCTTAAATTAAAGGAGGCTTAGCTTAAATAGCTCAAAGCTATATCAAAAACAGATTTATTTTCAACCAGGCTGAATAAAATAACGAAATTTTGATTGAAAAAATAAAAAGATGACAACATTAGTGAATAAACGTCATACAATTTGTTAAATAGTAAAATGATTTGTAATTACAAATATCCCCAAGAAGACAACTATTGTACTAAGGTTATGCACAAACAGAGGTATAACGGTATTAATATTTTGAAATTCTTTTTCTATTGTTTAGTTTTTCGAATGCTAAACTACTTGCAATAGCGTCATGGACAATTTCTATAGAATGCGTACTTTCAATGGAATCTCAAATGTATGTCACACTTTCGTACCTTACAAAATGAAAACCTTTGATTATGTTTCTTCAAAAAAAAAAAAAAACTAACAAATGAGCGGAAAAGTTAAGTATCGTGATTTCTTTGGTTTTGGTTTTAAAAACAATTTCGTTATATTCATTATGTTCCGCACAACAAATTTAAAATAGAAAATATTCAACGTTTCGTAAATTAACTGACGAATGCTTTCTTGCACATGAAGTGAATGAACTTGAGGAAATTTCACCGGTGGCTTTTTATTAAATGGAATCATGAACAGAGTAAATAAAAAAAAAATAATTGTTAAAGACTTAAATGGTATAAATTTATAAGCATTTTTATTATTGCCGTTATTGTTGTTGCCATTATTATTTTATTATTTCAACGGCCAATTGCATTCAAATAAAGTTCATTAACATGTTGACAATAAATATTCGTAGCAGTTTGTATTCCGAAGACATACTTTATTCAACAAGTTGGTAATTAAAATAAGCCAATAAAAATATTTCTATTCTTTTAATACATTCATCATGCGTCTTGAGATTGTGCTTAAAGTCAGTTATTGTGGCAGTTAAAAAAAAAAAAAAAAGAAAAACTTTTTATTCTCTAGACCGGTTACTGCAAAATTCATGTTTTACATGCAGAAGAAGTTTAACAATTTCCGTCACGTTTTGCACTAATTTTGGTTAAGTTTTAAAATGTAAGCGTTATAAACATTAAGAATATATAATTGGAAGAAATAAATATGAAAAAAGTTACAGTACAGTACAGGTTAAAGTCGAATTCAGGCTAATAGGTTATAAGCCGTTCGAAGTTTTATCAACTTCAGCGGCTAATTGACAAAAGCCAAACTGTTGTATTTTTTAGTAACAATGGAATCATATCGTTACTTTCAACAGAACAATATTAATACTATGAATTAGCTGGTGTTGACAGAACAAGCCATGCAAATGGCCATTAAAAAATGTCGTAGAATGGCCACACTTGAATCACTATTTATTGGAAGACTTTACGCCTGATCTTCTACGAAAGTTGTCCTTGAAAGCAAGAGAGTTATTCGGTGAAATACGCCATGAAAATGCCTATTTTAAGATGTCGTAAAATCGCCACACATTTTTTTTTTTTTTTTTTTATGAAACCAGCACTCAGGGGATGGCCCCTACCCATGCAGTGCATTGTGCAGGTTTTTTTAGGAAAGGTGGAAAGGGGGAAGATGCGAACGGCAAGGAAACGAGTTACTGCTAGGTGACTATAAAATGGCCAGTGCTATACCTTCACCATTAGACAGTCTACAGGCAATCGTCCCCAAGAAGCCCGCAGTTTCTCACACCACTTATGTTGTGTGTGTTAATTTTATACATAAGTGGCGGGACCTACAGTTTAAAATCGACTCCGAACGACAGATTTTTTGAGAAACTGAGAAGAAATCGCCGAAAAAATACTTTTTGTATTTTTTTATTTTTTATTTTTTTTTTTTGATGTCTGGCCTGGAACTCGAACCCTGGCTTTCACGTCTAATAAGCCAGCACACTACCTACTAGACCACGGCGACCCCTTAATTAATGACAGAAAATGAAAGAAATCTACCATTTAAGAAAACAATTTAAAAGATGTTTTATTGTAAAAATTAACGACTTATCTTCTACGAAACTGGTCTGCAAAAGCAAGTACTTGAATTAGCATTGGTTTTGTTTTCTACGCTCATCACTTATTTTCATTAGACATGAAACATAACTCCAATGGAAAACCATTTACAAAAGATTTTATTCCAATTAGCTCACAATTTTTTTCAGAAAATAACTTCTAACATTAGATATGCCCTTGAAAAATTGCTTGTCTATGAGAAAGGGATATCAAACAGGTCACTCATTGTTATTCGTAGTTAAATCGGGAAAATGGGGCGCATGAGAGAGAAATAGTTTATGTTTACGGTTATTAATGGTTGTCAAACACAAAGTAAATGATGCTGTTTATTAACATTTTAACAGGAATCGACTAGCAGATGCCTGCTGACAGGAGAAGTGTAAAACATTATAGTTTAATCTGGCTGTGAAGACCCCAGGGGATCGTATGTAGTATTGGCGGAAGCAAGCGGCTTTTCTACTCCGATTTTTCACTATACTGCCCATTTTAAAGCTTCTTGAGCAAAGTGTAATCGTTCGTTGTCTCGATACGATGCGTTAAAATATTTCATGTCTTCTCATTGTTCTTGAGAGTAGTGTGGATAGTTTAATGGTCGAGTTAATGGATCGGAACGAGCTTCTTATCGGAATAACCCAAAAAAATTGAAAACAATTATGAGAATAACACTGTGGAATATCACGCATTGTAGGCTGGCTATACAACTCATGTTTAATTCGATAAGAGAATAACCTTGTGCTAACGGCAAGATAACCAAACCACTCATACAAGAACTGGGCTGTTAAAGTTATAATGAAACGAGTATTGCAGGAGCTATAGTAATAAAAAGAATAATAAGGGGTCTTTTTTAAAGCGCTTCTCATCTTTAATTTTAAATAAAACAAAGTGCGTTTGAAATATCATCAAAATTCGCCACGACTTCCAAGGGTGGAAGTTCCAATTTTCCATAAATGTGACGCATAAATCAGGCTGAATTTGATTGATGACTTTGAGGAAAGTTGTCGTTTGTGGCTTATTACAACTACGACTTAAGAAAACCCCACAAGAAAATATTTGACGGGGTTAAACCGTAAGATCTCGGTGACCAGTTTACATCACCTCCATGTGAGATAATTAAGCTCTCAAATCGCTCGTGCTAAATATCCAATGTGGCATGAATTGTGTGGCACCTAGCTTCGTCCTGTTTAAACCACATGTAGTTGGTGTCCGTATCATCCTATTCAGTTGTTAATCATTAACCTATGGTGCCCGCAATAGACAGTGATGGTCTGGCCAACGTCGTTCACAAAGAAATATGCCTCTATAAACTGTGAAAATCCACATCAAGTAAAGAGTTTTTCTGGCACTCCTGGATATCATGTAGATTGCTATCATCCCAAAATCGACAATTTTGTTGGCCTCATAGAAAATGATTTTTCGTTGGAAATTGGGGTCAGTTGCCAACTGCTCCAGAACCCATTCAGCAAACCACACATCGTCTATGGTCAGCCATGGTGACTTGGTAAAACAAACTGAATAAATGGCAGATGCAGCTTAAACAAGATCGATGTCCCTTTTGGAAGACCCTATTCGAATTATTTGTTATGTTACTGCCCAGTGGTTAATGACCTCAATATGAGACGCTCTACTTCTTGCAGATTATTAACAATCTGAGAGTTTCTTCCGCTCAATATTAAGAAATGCATAATTTGTAAGAACAACGGATTAAACATCGATTAAAATTTGAAATGACAGTTTAAAGATATTAAGTTCCACCAAATTTCTATACAATTTAGTTTGTTTTTTTTTCACAAATTTAAAGAATTTTAATTAACTGAGAGGCTTTTAATTGTTCGATTGAAATGTTGTTTTAATTTTAATAAAATTTAAATCCATTTTTTTAAACTTACACTGTTGGGCCCACGTTGTTCCACTTAATAGTGATGTAAGAATGACAAGAACTATTTTAAACATTTTAATTATAAAATTTCTTTCTATTTTAAGTTAACAATAAAAGTAAAAGTTTTTTTCTTCTTTTTTTTTAAACTCCAAACTCTCTAATTAGCACCAAAGATTTATTAACACCTTCCTTAACAGAGAAGATAATGACGACTGTTATCGCTTTTACGAACACGACCCAGCGAAAGTAAAATATTGAAAAAATATGTAAATTTTTCAATTATTTCTTTTATTTAATTTTTATTTGCTTTTTTTTATTGTTATTTTTTGTTGTTGTATCTCTACAAATTCCAACAATTTCACTTTGTGGTAAAAATATTTGGGTCACGACACGATTAAAGGCGGTTTGAATTGGTTTTTTTTTTCTTTTCTGAAAACCAAACGCAGGCAGGCAGAAGAACCTTTTTCGAATTTTAAATTTTAATTGCTAATCACAGCTTTAAGCAAACGACTGTATTCGCTTTACAATATTTTCTTTTCTTTTTTCCACAATAAATTTTTCAATAAAACTTCTTTGCCGCAAAATCAAAAGAAGTTTAAAATTCTTGCAAGAGAAACAATTTCTTGTACAACTTTCACGCGATTCACTATAAAAATGAATTGAAAACTTCATGGCCAGAGCATTTTAACCGTTTAAGCCATGTTAAAGAAATGCTTTAAAGAAATAGTTTTTTTTTTCAGTGCTGTTGTTGGTGTTGTTATTTTTTTAATATATTTTCTTTTTTTTTTTTCTTCACATGGTGTATTCAATACAACATCATTATGATTTTGAATATCATTATCATGATTAAAGTTTTGATTAGCAACATCATAATTATAATATGAAAAGGTAAACATAAACAAAACGAAGGTAAGAAAATAAACAGCAACAAGAAAAAACTGAATGGGAACGAAACGAAAAGTAATTACAAAAATAAACTAAAAGAGAAAAAGTTAAAAAATTAAAACTAAGGTTAAATCCGACTATTTGATACCCTAAAACAAAGTATGTCTACAGCATACTCACACTATTTTAAGCGTGAATATTTATCCTACGACTGTTGGGTCAGTGAAAAAACTGCTTCAATATTTTATGGTGAGTATATGAGTTGTATAGTGGGTGGATTGAGAAAGATAAGAATTTTATTTCAGTTGCCGTAGCCTAGTAGGTAGTGCGTTGGCTTATTACACGTGAGGCCATGGCTCAAACCACAGGTCAGACATCTGCATCAAATTCAAATATGAAAAATATTTCTTCGACGATTTCCTCTCAGCAGATTTCTGGCAAAAACTCTGAGAGTAAATAAAATTTGCCATGAAAAAGTTTCTCAAAAATCTGTCGTTCGGAGTCGACTTTAAACTGTAGGTCTCGCCACTCACGTATAAAATTGACACACGAAGCATAAGGGGTGTGAGAAACTAGGTCGTAATCCTGACTGAATGAACAATTATTTATGTATGTATATCTGTAATTCAAGTTTGCGAACCTATCTAAATTCGAACAAAGAGAAAATACTCTAACTAAGCAGCTCAAAATGTGAATAGGATTTTTAGCCGCGACATTACTATTTATTAAGTTTCTATCGATTACATTTCAGTAAATTTGATATCAAAGATATTCTACGCCGCATTGGAGGTCCAATCATCGAAAATAAATTAAAATACGTAATGAAAATCATCCATTTCGACTTTCGACCACTGGTTCTAAGACCCGGATGATAAAAAATTTAATCTGAAAATTTTTGTCTAAAATTATTTTTTTTTGTCAATTTAAAACTTTAACCTTTTTCAATTGACAAAAACACGTTTCAAAAGGTCCGCTTATGAGCCGATTCAATGCTTGCCGAACAAGCTTCCCGTGATGTTCACGACTAATAGGAGAGGAATGTACCTTTCTTAGATTTTCTCATTTTTATTTGTATTTTAATTGCTGTTCATTGAATCTCTTCTATAGCTCATCATTTACCAAAATATTTTAAGTATTACGTGTAGAGTTTGAGAATTCCCGGACTTTTTCATTTCCCGGGAAACGGGAATAAAAAATTCGATTTCCCGGGAATTCCGGGAAATCTTTTAAAATTCACAATACTAGTAAAATGCTTAAGATTTTTATTAAAATGTTATTTTATTAACAAAAAAGAAAACAATACATCTAAATTCATACTGTATAAACAGAAACAAACAGATTAATGATAACATTTTGAGATCAGTTACTATTAAGAATTGATTAAAAATAATATTTAAAAATAAAAATATAAAAATTTTTCGAAGAACTAAGTTTTCAAAAAATTAGTTTTTAAAATTATTAGTGCATTTAATAACTCATCAGGCATTCTATTTCGTAAATTTGTTGAAAAATTACCAGCTAACGAAAAAACACGTTCGCTTTCTACAGAAGTGGGCTTAAGCGTTAACAATGCATTAAAAAGTATGTCTAAATTTTTGGTTCTGTTTGTACTAGCTTCAAATAAAGCCAGCTCTCTTTTAAATAAGTTGTCTGTTTTTAATTTCAGTTTTCTTGTTTTTTCTTTAGCCCCATTAATGGCGTTTTCCAACTTTTTTTAAAACATTGATATACTTGTGCAACGGAAATATCTTCATCACTTTCAGCCGATTTTATTTCAGTACCTTAGAATAGGCGTTTGTACATTTGCTCTGCATAGGATTTTAACATTGTCTTTGTTATGTTAATATTATTGTGTTGTGAAGTGTTTAGATAATTTACTAATGACATCAATTTGTCATTATATCTTTCATTTACTTTACTTTTAATTGTGTGAACCATTTTTTCCGAAAATATAGAATCAACAGATAATAACTGTTCATAAAGTGTATTCATAATAGCATCACCTATTATCAAATTGGTTTCACGCCTGCCTAATGCTTCCACTGCATTTTTAAATGATTTTAGTCCATAAACAAGTCAAAAGAGTAGTCAGTGATTAGTCTGTGGACTTGCCTACAGACCAGTCTATTTACTAGTCTTCAGAACAGTCTATTTACTAGTCTACAGACCTTTTTTTCCAAAAAAGTGTACAAGAATACGTTAATTTAAAATTTCCCGTATTTCCCGGGAATATTTAAAAAATTTCCCGAGAATTCCCGACAAAAATTTCCCGGGAAATACAGGGAATTCCCGGATGGGAATTCCCGAACCCCAAACTCTAATTACGTGGGAAAATTTGTAAATTTTTGTTGAATCTTTAGTTATTAGTGCTTTGGGAATGTACCAGGTATAGCAAATATCTTTTCACATGCTTTGACTGATTCTATTCGATTTTGGGTACACTGAAGATTGACTTGATTTCTACGGGAAAGAAAAGCATGGACTTCTGACTTTGAGCAGCTTATATTGCATACTTTCCCTATCCATACAACCTAGGAAACAAAATCTATATGCACATTCCATTCATATTAATGTTGCCAATGCAAACAGCTTTTGTTTTCTGTAGGTTAAGTTCGAGGTCTATTCTTTTGATCAGCTCATTAACTTCACACTACATGTCTCTATGATTATGAGATCTAAGGCAGATGTCATCTGTAAACTCTAAGTTCTCAAGATGTCAGTGAAGACCCCAGGTAATCACAAATAGCAGTGGTGGAGCAGGCAGCTTTTATTTTTTGATATTTTACTGTACCGCCCATTTTAAAGCTCCTTAAGCTAAGCGTTAATACACACTGTTTTGAAGGTTAGGTTAGGTTTTTTTGTTTGAACTTGCTACTGCGTAGAACGTCTGAAAAATTCGCCGTACAGTAGTTTTTTTTTTGCCTCAACAAGAACAAAGGCAATATATAAGGGTTGATTTTTTAAGAGCTATAGGAAAATTTTTCAAAAAAAACACATAAAATTCAGAAAAATGCATGAAATCTTTATTTGAATCGGTGGTACGGTCCATATAATTTAATGTTTGAAGATTATTTCATGCAAATGTTGACCGCGACTGCGCCTCAAATGGTCCATTCGCTTAGTCCAATTTTGGCCTACTCTTTCCAACATTTCGGCCGGTATCTCACGAATAAATGCTTCAATGTTGTCTTCCAATGCGTCAATTGAAGCGGGCTTGTCTGTATAGACATGAGCTTTAACATAGCTCCACAAAAAATAGTCTAAAGGCGTTAAATCGCACGATCTAGGCGGCCAATTGACCGGTCCCGAACGTGAAATAAAATGTTCAACGAACTCGCCTCTCAATAAGTCCCTTGTTACGCGTGCTGTGTGGCATGTGGCACCGTCTTGTTGAAACCACATGTCATGCAAGTCAAGCTCTTGCATTTTGGGCAAAAAAAAGTTGGATATCATCTTACGGCAGCGCTCACCATTCACAGTTACGTTACGATTCGCAGCATCTTTGAAGAAGTACGGTCCAATGATGCCAAATTCAATGATTTGTAAGCGTTGTTCGTTTGTAAGACGATTCATGGTTAAATTATAGACCAAACTGAAGATGTTTGACAGTGAAACAAAACACGAAACGTGCGTGAGCAGTTTAAACCAATGTTGCCAAAAAGATAATAGCTAAAAAATCACCCTTTAGATTAAGAAAACTATTTGTTGGAAAAATCTGTCCTTAAGTTCTCTTAAGTTACAAAGGAAATGAAATAATAATTTTACTCAGTTTCTGAGTAGTGAAGGTCGCAAATTGTTTGCAAGGCTATTCAACAAAATAAAGATACAAACTTATACATTCAAAAGAATAATATTTTGTCTAGGATCTAGTTATTCATACGTAGTCAACGGTGAGTAAACACGGTTGGCATTTACATTTACAATACACATACATATGTATGTTCTACACCCAGCACATGTTATAGCCTTATTTTTTATTTTGCTTACTATGCTTGTAAGAAGAGGAGAACAAACAAACTCAGCTTATATCAGATATGAAGTAATGCCGGCTGAAAGTGATTTAATTGCCTCTTAGTTTTTTTTTTCGTGACATGTTAAAATAAAAACGTTTATGGGTAGAGATTATCATTCATATCATTCGTGTGTATTATCATCTGCCGCTTTGTGGTTGAATTTACATATGCTGGGTAAAAAAATGACATGCCTGTTAAGCTCGTATTATGACTTTTGCCCAACACATGTAAATTTTTACATCGAATTGCCTGTAAAATATTTCTACATTCTATTCTATTTATATAATTTCTTGTTTTCTTTATATGTATGTACATGTAATGTGTTTGTATTATTTTCCTTTTTCCTATTTACTGTTGTAAAATGTTGCACGTGAATTTCAATGTCATTTAAACAATCAGGGCAGCAACCTTCTACCCCCAAAGGGGCTTTAACAATCGTTAAAATTGCAGTTAAAATATAAATCACCAGTCGGATGATGGTTTTTTCCAATTATTGCTAGGATTACGAGTGGAATTGTTGCAAGTTGAAGTATTTTTCCACTTTTAAAATGTTTTTGGTTACTTTATTATCATAAAAAATTTTAAAGCTTTACTTTTACGCGTGTATAATGTCAATCAGCAACTGCGATTCTCATCTTTATATGGTAAACAAGTGTTACAGATTTTTAGTTTAGTGACGTGATGTAGACTTATCTTAGGATTATCATTTGCATGCGTTACAACGTTTTTAAACTAGAGATCAGCAATGAATCGTTTTTTCGCTACTCATAAGCACTCATGAAATTTGGAATATATGTGAGTCAACAATATTGAAATTTAACTATATACTCTGATTCATCCATACTCACTACAACGTTGATTTATAAGTACAAGTTGCAATGAGTATGCGTACAACGGTGACATCAAACTCATACCATCATTCGAAATGTGTTTTATTCATAAGCCTACTCATTTTGATTCATAATTTTATAAAAATACTTATAATACTTATAAATGACTCGTGTGACACGAATCGTTTATCAAAATTTACAGTCTTAGTTGTTGTTGCATTTACAAAAAAAGAAAACAGACACATAAGCAAAAAAGACACGAGTCTGCCTGCTGCAAACACACAACCTTCTAGTGAGTATTTTAGTGTTTGTACGCGATTTATACTGATTTTGGAATTCGTTTATATGTTGAGTTATGGAGAGTCGAAATCTACAACATCATACGTGTTGTTAAGTATGAATATGATGAGTACTTCAAACTTTGAATATGAGTAGAGGTTCCATGATATTAAAATAAGTATGAATGGGTATAAGTATCAGAAATTATGATTCGATTCTACTCATCTTTTTGAATACTCATTGCTAATCTCTGATTTAAACTGCAGGAACCCAGTTTGAAGGTGAATTGAGTAAAAGAATTAAGACAGTGGGATATAAAATTAAAAACCTTTGTAAGAGGATGCTAGACAGCACCTTGGATACAGGTACAGTAAACAAAATGTGTGAATTTCAGATGAAGATGCCATAAATACTGCTCGAATAAAGAAAGGGCACAAATACTACCTCGTCGTCAAGTCTAGTACACCAAGTTAAATCGCCTGGTCGATTACTGTGCGCGGAGAGATTAGATCAAGTTGGATATTTGCTTACTACAGTAAAACAGATTTCATAAAACTACAGTGTCGACAAGTCTCCAATTGTACGTAGAATCAATCATTATATTGTCATTATAGCTAATCTTAATCGACTTTAACCTCACGCCCCGTTATAGAGCGATTTAGCGCACTCTCCAATGCAAGGGAGCATGATAGAGGTATATCACATCCCTGTTATTCAATATCTTACTGGACTTGGTAATATGTACAGCTAAAAAAAAGACGGAATAAAAGGAGCATTAAAAGGGATATGAAAGATCGTTTGTAAAATCTAGTTAAATTATCCAACGTATCAAACATCAAATACACTAGATGTCGGTGTTTATTGTCAAAAACGTGAAATTCGAAAATATTCACTCTTTGTGTTATTTGCGGAACACTAAATCCGCAACCAACGTGTATATTATGAACGCAGAATCAAGCAAATCAGAAGCTGTGTTCGAAAAATATTGAAAATATTATATCCCAAGTTCCCAGGACGACATATCCAAGATAGGAATGAACTTCCTATCCGTACTGCAAAAGAAGAACCGGCATACACATGAAGAATTTGACGTTGGAAAAGCCGGTCTGACATAAAACGTCTGAAACAAAACGGTATAAAACGAATGGACTAAAAAAATAACCTGAGATAGGCAAAAAATACCCTTTATATCTGGTATATAACATTGTTCAAATGTTCGACACAGCTTCTCTTGGTGGAGCGCTTCGTAAATGTCCAACTTTCCGTTACTTTGGCCGTACTTGATCGATGGCATGGGTTATATTAGCTTTAAGGTTCCCACAATAAAAAGTCTAACAGGGCCAGTTGGCATCACCTCCACGTGAGATGCAGAATATCCAATATGACATGGGCTCTGTGGCACATATCTTCTGTCCTGTTGCAAATACATATCTTTGGTGTCCAGATCATTCAATTCAGACCAAAAGAAATTCGATCTATATTGCACGATAATGGCAGTGATAGCCTGACCAAACAGTTACTATTTCGGGATGGAGTCGGATTACATGTGGTTTGGTATCGTCGCATATTCAATAATTTTGTTTGTTTACCCAGAAATGGGCCTCAGTGAACCAACTGATCCGAAGCCTATTCAACGAACACATGTCTGGAACTGGGTGATTATTGTGATTTGATTCAATTAAAGGCTTCAGTTGTTTAATGAATTGTGGTTTTTTTTATCTGCATTCCATGCAATAATTTTTCCAAAAAAAGGCGTTTAATTATCTTGTTTATTCGTTTTGAAAGTATTCGTGATACAATTTTTTCAATGGAATTACAACCATTTCTTTGTGTTTTTTTTTACGAAGACATTCTGTGAATATTAATGCGCTAAGATTAAGATAATTTGTCAAATTCTAAAGGCAACAATACATTTGTCGGTTATAGAACTTTTATTTTTGAAAACAATGTCTCTCAGATTTTGGAAAACAATATCGATTTTAAAAAGTGATAAAATAATGCTGAAGTGATTGAAGATTTTGGTAGATTTGGTGACACATGTTAAGAAGTCATTAATCTTTTCATTTGTAAATATTGCCAAAAATCAATAAGAATTAAATAATTTTTAGAAATATTGTAAAATATTGTGATTTGAATATTAATTTCAACAAATTCTGTACAATTGGTGCAAAATTATGAACATGTTTAAAGCCTACTTTAGGGGTTGAAATTTCACATGGAGTTACAGTTGCAGCCAATACAAAAAGCCCATACTGGTAATATTTTTTGCAGTTGTTTTTAACTGTTCTTGATGGGTTGATTTACTAAAGACGTACCGCTCATGGTCAATGTTTCAAAATTAGTTACAGCTTAAGTTTTTTTGTTTTATTTTATTGAATGCAGTTTTCAATTTTTTTTTTGTTTTTTTAAAGAGTTTGTCGTCCATTGTGTTGCTTTTATACTCAAAAAGAAAAAACCGGTATTTTTTTATTTCTTACAGAATCAACGAGTTCAAAAAGTCATTAAACTTTTCTAGGTCGCCCAATATTTAAACAATTCTCAAAACTTACGAAAAAAAAAACTGAATTTGTTTTTATGGCATCGATTAATGAATGAAAAACCGAATTGATAATAAACATCTTTGAACGCCTTGAAATATTAACTTGTATATGCAATTTCAAGGTTACCCTACTTACAGTTAAATAAATGCATTATCTGATTGATAATCATTTTATTCAGACTGTTATAAAAAATATATTTTGGGTATACAACGTTGTCGTTGTCTGACAGTTATCAGACAAGTATCACTAATAGAAACATGGTATAGCAAGTTCAATTTTCTTTCTTGTGTTTTATTTCTTTCCGTAACAGCTTACAGCTGTCAGCATACAATTAACTAAAATAAGTTCAATTTTAACCGTACAAAATAATTGAAATCAGCAGTCAAAGTGATGGATATGCCAACTTCAACTCTTCAACTGATGGTAAAATAAGATAATTAATAAAAAAAAATTATGTCGATTGAAACCTTACAAAAAAAAAGCAAATAATTAATGAATTCAAACCAAAAATTTGTTGATTGGAAGATTTCCGCAGTAATTGAAAATAACTGCAATCATCATATGTGGAATTTTTCTTAAGAAATTAGCTCTTTAGGATTGCAATTTCAATTGAAAAAAGAAACCAAAACATGAAATACTTTCTTATATACTTAGCTCGTCAAAAAAACATCCAAGTGTGTTAGCACCAGCCTTCTCTCGTATTTCGTTAGTTGGTAACATAGATAGCTGATGCAACTTCCTCCACTTGACTCTTCCAACGCAGATAAGGTCAACACTTACGCCGATGTATTTATTAAACATTCGTCACGTTAGTTCATCTATCTCCATCCGAAAGTAATCGCCGAGTCACCGGTATCTATGCTTCCATACCGTAGAGAATAACAGGAAGCCTAAGCGTCATGCTGAGTGTTAGTTTCGTCGTTATTACTAAATCGTCTACTGAGAATGTAATAAAATTAGCTGGCAAGAATGATTATCCAAATATAAGTTCATTGACGACATCAGAAATATAACACTGTAGCATGTAATCTAGGAACCCCAAAATGTATTTATATCCTTCAAATCCTTCATAGAGATTAGTTTTCAAATAAAAATGAATAAAGAAAGCTTATAAAATTAAATTCCGGATTGGTCTTAGAAAATCGGGAGCATTATTTCTGCCCGAGATAATATCGCTACTTATTACTAAAATAAAACTAGACACGTAAACGCTGTTTTAAACCACAGGATTAAGTTTCTGCAACAGTTAATGAAAAATCCTTATGTCCAGAAATTTTATTAACTCATCACTGAAACAGATAGGGGCGTGCAAATAACGGTTAATCAATGTCCGTATGAATGTATTTTTTTTTTTTTTTGTTATTTTTCTACAACCAAACCTGCCTTTGTATAACAGAATAATCTTTAAAATGTCAACAAAATATCAAAGAAAACGGTTTAAAAGATGAAAACTGAGCCTTCAATTTTTTTATAATTATAATAGATTCCTTTTTAGCTTAGGACATAAAATTTGAAGAGTCATTTCAAAAGTATTATATAATATAATAGAGTATCACGGACTCAATAGGTATGCGATACTTATTACTGAAACAATGTTCTTATTTACCATCTGATTAAGCGATATGTCGATGGAGAATAGGGTGTTATATAGCGATCTTAAATGACCTTTACATCCAGTGTTGTTTTCACTTCAATTATCCACCGGTTTTATGGTTTAAATATTTTTAATTCGCAGAATAAATAAAAATTCGTCAGTAAAAAAATTATGTTCTTTTAATTCTTACTCTCGTAATTAAAAATAAAAAAATTAAATAAAATGTTTTAATATAAAAATAATATTCAAAAGCAGACAAGAAAATAAAAATTAAAAACGACAAGAATTAACCACAATCCAGCTGTGTATTAAGAAGTTTTGAAGATCTTTTATGTCTTAATGATACTTGTTCAAAAAACTTTTAATTTTTTGTTTTATTCTCCATTTATTCCAGTTTTGTTTTTTCATAGCCACTGTCTATGTTTTAACAACAACAAATGGAAAAACAGACACATTAAAATCTTAATTTTTAATTTCTATTATTTTTTATGCACAGCCAAATGCATAGAAGAGTGTTTTTTTTTTTTTTTTTTTGTTTAAAGATTTTTGATTTAGAACTCTTTTGGCACATTTCCTAGTTTGATAATAAATTTAAAGTTTTAACTCCAAAACAAGTTTATTATCTACGTACGATACATACTATATTGTATAATATAAAAGCATTTATTTGTTTGGATGCTGTAACAAGTTATACCAGATCACCGGTCTTCATGACATTTTTAGAGTTTCTATCTGTTATATGAAAAAAAAAAAACAATAGGTCGTACTTTTTTTCTAAAAGTGCAACTGAGCGTGGCATCGCATACCCAATTATTTGCATACATACATTTACGACAGATTTACAACTAGGATCACAAATCTTTGTGTAAGTAACTTTAGTAGTTATGTACTTACTTGGACTAAAAACCGCCTCAATTAGATTCAACGGAATTAAAATTTAGTTGGTCTTAGTCAAACTTAATTTGAACAAAAATTACAATTATTAAAACAATGGTGTGTCGCCTACCATTTAAAGTGTGGGTTTATAATCCGATATTTACGAAATTCAAATTTGGTTCGATCGCAAACTAAATTTATTAGAATAATGGGCTTGGTACATACCTTTCAAATTGGATGTTTACAACCGCACACCGTAGAAAGTGTAAGCGTTAGGGTATACGAATTTTGTTGATTATTTCCTGTCACAAGGCATCTTCCTCATCTTATTATTTCCATTTCTACTGTATCAGCTTCCAGGATGATAGGGATGGAATCTGTAGTTGTCTGAAAAGGACGAAATTTGTAAAACTTTATTGGTTTATTGGCAATGGAGAGCAACTTTACGCATTTATACCCTATGTTTCAAAAAAATGTGATTCATTACCTTTCTATAATGTTTATATTCTCGAGGCTGTTAACGGGCTTTAATTTTTAAAATTCTGAAACTATGAAATATAAATTGTTTGTTTTCTTCCAGATTAGAAACTGAAATGCTTAAGCTTTTCACCATTTCCTTTACTCGAAAGTACTCGTAAAATATGTAGGATGGTTTTTCTGCTAAATCGAGAAAAATGCAATAACCAACGTCTTCAACTTTGAGTAAGTGACCTTATTATTACGAAACTCGTTAAAAAAAAAATTAGCACACTTGAAAATTTTAAAGTGACAACTATAGAAAAATGTTTGAGGAACTTTGCGCTCTCCTATTCTATCAGGCCTTATATTACCGCTTCCTGTCTTTAAATAAAAAAAAATTATCGTCGACCTATTGATGGCATTATTTGTGGAAAATATCATCATTCAAATGTCTGCCACGGCTCGTCTGGGTGGAGCACATTCGCATTCCATGACTCTAGCGCAAGAATCAGACTGAATTTGACTGATAGGGGGGTTGTGTTAGTTTTGGAGCCCGCTGTGGTTTGTGACTTATTCGCATACAACTGCGACTCAAGAAAACCCCATAAGAAAAAAATCTAACAAGATCAAATCGCATGACCTCGGTAGCCAGTTTACATCATCTTTACATGAGCTGACCATGCTCTCAAAACGCTCGTGCAGAAAACTACATGTTGATAGTGTCCAGAAAATCCAAATTAGGCGAAATGAAGTTGGTATTCATCGGCCTCCAGTGCTCGCCGTTAACAATGATAGCTTGACCAACATTGTTCTCAAAGGGAGAGGGTTCGATAACACACATGGATTGGTATCATCTCAAATCCAATAATTTTGTTTGTTCCCGTACCCATTCATTCAGAAAACGGTCTCATTCTGAAAATTATGGTCGCACGTCGTAATTCTGGGTATATACCATTTAGAGAACTAAACAAGAAACAGTTTTCAAATATTGTACCTTAGTTTAGGACAGAGGAAGTTCATTTATTTGTTATTTTTCATTATAGACGTTCGAGATATTTCATATTAATCAAAATAAACGTATAGAAAGTTTATTTATGTAGTTTAATTTTATTAAAATATAAACATCGAAGTACACAAAATAATAATTTAAATTATTTGAAAAAAAAAAAATAAATAAAGCATTAAAAACATTAAAAAAATTATAATAATTGGAAAGTTTATGATGCTTTTGCATGATGCTACATTTTATTTATCAACGTCATTTAAATTATTAAATAATAACAATAATTCTCTATAGACTTGAAACTTTCAAGTCATTAGACAAATTCAATTTACGAAAAAATTAAAATACAAAAAAAAAAAAAAAATAATTCTAGAAAAGGCCAAAGGCTATAACAGTTTATACGATATAAGTTTTTAATAAAAAAAATACATTTTATTGCTAGTGATGTAAGTAAGTAAAGAAAAAATATCATGATGTTAATATTGTAACCTGAAAGTACAAGCAGTATGAGGGATGATGGTAAACAAATAAAAATAATTCATACTCAAATGGAATAATTTTCAGTATTCGAAATGTATCCTATTTTTATTATTCTGTAGTAAAGGGTGTCTAAATAAGAATACACTTTTTATTTTAAAATAAAAACACGTATTTTTTGGAAGTACATAGTTGTGATTTTTATTTAATTGTTGGCGACCGATTCCAATTAAGTAGGGAATAAAATATCGGATGACAATGCAATGGTTCTTTTCAAGAAATTTTCCATGTTCTTTTCACAGAAATGTGGTGGTATCTCACTGATAGTATACAAAAATAGTATAAAACCCTTAACAAAAAAAATCGCACGGCGTTAAATCGATTTTATTACCAGTTGGCATCAAAATATCATCATGGGCCTAAATGCTGGCCTAAGTGATGCCTCTTCCTTCGAGGGGCGCCGCCACCTAACTTAACCTAACCTGACATCAGAATTTCTTGCATACATGGTGTTCCAAGTGGCAACGTCTTGGTGAAATCACATGTCGTCCAGTTCCATGCCATCCAATTATGACTATAGTAATACCGTTCATTGTTACTGCAATATCGGCCTCCTTTGCGGAAAAGTAACGCCCAATAATGCCGCCTGAGTAAAATTTATACCAGACTGTTGCTCGCTGTAAGTGCATTTGATTCCTATAAATTGCATGAGGATTTTCTGAGTTCCAAATTTGACAATTTTGCGTTCAGATCGCAATACTCACTCTTCATCAGAAAAAATTAGCATTGATTTCACTTTGCTGCATTACCCATTAAACGAGTTACCAGCAATTTCCATGGTCTGCAGGTTTGAGCTCCTTAGAGTAAGCCGAAATGAAATTTGAAGTTGTTGAGAACGATGCCGAATTGATGACTTCGAACTTTCGGCGACACTCTCGTTTACAGCAGCAATGTTTTCAAGAAACCGATTAGCACGTTACGCACAGGTCGCTTACAGTCCATAACTGACAGTTGGCACATTAGATGCACTTTCTTGATGAATTTTCTTAGAAATTTTCCAAATTTTTCCAATAAGTTTGCAAAATCATAACGCGTTGTTCTTTCTTAAATTTTTTCTTTTTTAATAATCAGAAATTAATAAAAATAGAATCACATTTGTATTCGAAAAGTTTAAAATTTAAGTTACAAAAAATTATTTTTTGATCTTAAAGTGATGCTCAAAAAATTATAAAAAATGCAAATTTTTTTTTTCCACTTCATTAACATTATTTGTGACACAACTCTCGTACATATAATTTTTGTTTCCTTAACGTCAAGTAAAATGATGTGAGAAATTTCCAAAGAAACACTTCTGTTGTGTGGCATCTTGAGCGTCCATTAACTAATATTTGAATCAATATTATTAATAAATTCGCGTGATTTACCGGTTTGATTACCTGATAGAACTTAAAATATTCTGGTCAAGGTAAACGTGTCTTTATTTTGTTTTTAGAGCACTGTATTGGCCATTTAGCAATTTATTTTTGTATCTTAAAAACAAACTGAAAATAAACAAACAAAAATAAAAAACAAATTATTCCCCCTCCAATTTAAAATAAATGCATGAAAACCACATTATTTTCATATTTCTTAACATCATTATTGTGAACATAATTACATACATAGGTGGTCTTTACAACCCTTTAGTCAGGCTTACGACCTAGCTTCTCACACCACTGATGTGGTTGTTAATTTTATACACGAGTGGCGGGACCTACAGTTTAAAGTCGATTCCGAACGACAGAATTTTTGAGAAACTTTCCATGGCAATTATTGTGAACATTAATAAATAATAAAAATAGTTTTACGGAAATTTTTAGTTGCTGGCAAGGATGTATGTAATGTTAGTCGAAGGGTAGAGTATGTCTATTTAATTACATGCAATACTGTACTCTAAACAGTGTTGTAACTATTGAAATAAAAAATACTGTATATTCTTTGAACTGTGCACATATTTAAAACAGAAGATAAAATATGACAGCGGGGTAAAGGTGGTCCATACTCAAACTTTATAGTCAAATTAGTGAAATAATCCTTTGGAACATAGGATATACATAGTTAAGACTTCTTAATTTTTTTTTAATATGTTTGCTCATTATACGAGATATGATAGAAAAGTAAAAATGATTACCAATAACCAATTTTATATTTTTTATACATAGAAAGAAAAATACAAAGTATATTATCGCTAATTTAAAAAAGATTTAATAAATTCGATTGCATTATGAAAACTAAACAAATAAATTGAATGACTAAGAGAGATAATAATAATTGTTAGTATTATTGAAAAGTTATAAGGTACGCTTAAACTCATACTCACAGACTTCTCAATCTGACACTGTTTAGTGCTATTTTTTCGCGTCTTCTCATACAAGATCGCAATATCCTAGCGCTCGGAGTAGCGTATGACTTCAGATATTTTTATATACCCTTATATTGTCAGGATTCTTTCTGATAGTATGGACGACTCACCTGCAATTCTTCCTCTTTATTTGTGCTATTATGGGTTCTTCGCAAAAGTTCCAGAAATCCATATTGTTGATGTTATTAGGCGAGAATATCATACATTTGATTCTCAAACACTTGTTGATGAATACCAGTATTTTTTGCGTGATTTTATTCGCCAAATTTCACTTCCGATTTATTTCGATGATTTTACATAAGCACTGAATATTTTAAGTTTGGTTCGTAGCGATATTTGTGAGTTTCTCCATACTGACTGAAGTCACGCTATATTTATATTCATCCAATATTGACGTCTGTTTCTGCAACACCATTCGTTGGAACTGTTGTGCGTAGATAATACAAGTCATCTGTGAACTCAACTAGTTGCTCTTAGTTGCTTTTACCATGATAGTATCGGTTATAATGTTATTTATTATCATTGCTTTGGTTTTCTTGATATTTATCTCAAGTTCAAACATTGCTTGTTATTCTTTCCAAGTCTTTCAACTTTGCCCGCATGTTGGAGATCTTGTGAGAGAGTAGACAAATATCATACATAAAACAAATCCTCGAGTTATCGTGAGTGACTCCCTCCATTCTTTCTCTCTCTAAACTTCGCTCTTTGTATCTTTCAGCACGATGGCGAAAAGCTGAGGAGATAGGAAGTATCCTTATTTTATTCCAGTTTTGTTAAGAGCTGAGATTTCAGCATCCTCATGGATAGCTCCGACTTAGATTTTATCAAATCTTTCCATTTGGTAGTCCGGCTAATTGATGAAGTATTTGGAGGGGATTGGAGACACTAAATTTTTAAACTAAACTAAACTCGATCTGAACTTCCAATAAGGCATCGAATGACTTTACAGTTAAAGAACTGATCAACATAGTTGGTTTGTCCTATTCAATATTTAGCCAAAAAAAACTACGCATAGTTATATCTCACCAACTATTGAATAACTTTAATATCTGTTTGGATTTGTTGTAAATTGCTAATCTAAGAATAGATTAAGGTTTTTGGAATAACTGTAACTCAGTTTTCGGTGGTAATAAAATATGCTAGAAGTGAATATTCCAATGATAAATATCTCGAAAATGTTTGATAACAATGCTCCCGTTAACTATTACCATAAATACTTTGTAATATTAATAGAAGTTCTAACAGCTTAATTTTATTAAATGGCACACGGCACTTATTTGTCGGAGTTATTATAGGCCAGAGCATAATATAAACCAGAGATCAGCAACGAGTATTCAAAACGATGAGTAGATTCGAGTCATACTTATAATTTCAGCTACTTATACGCATTCATACTTATTTTAATATCATACTCATACTACTCATATTCAAAGTTAGAAATACTCATCGTACTCATACTTAACAATACGCACGATGTTGTTAATTTCGACTCTCCATGATTCAACATATACACGAAGCACAAAATAAGTATGATTCGAGTACGAACACCACAATACTCGCTAGAAGGTTGTGTGTGTGCTTTGCTTGCTGTCTTTGTCTTTTCTTTTCTCTTCTTTTGTAAATGCAACAATAACTACTACTGTAAATTTTGATGAATGATTCGAGTGACTCGAATCATTCGTAAGTATTTTTCTAAATTTAGGAATCTGAATGAGTAGGCGTATGAATCAAACAATGAATCGAATGTTGTGAGTTTGATGTCAACGTTGTACTCATACTCATTGTAACCTATACTTTAAATCAATGTTGTAGCGAGTACGAATGAATCAGAGTAGTTGAATTTTAATACTCTTGACTCACTCATATTCAAAATTACATAAGTACCTATGAGTAGCGAAAATACGATTCATTGCTGATCTCTGATATAAACACAATCAGAGCGCATAAATCTACTATAAAATAGTAGGGAAAGAAGAAAAAATGAAGAGGAAGAGATTACTTTCTTCGTTTGGAAAGATGAAATTCCAAAGTCTGATCAGTTATTTCACAAATATCGGCAAGTTTCACGACAATCGTAAATCGGGAACATAAAAGGAGGGAACATATTAATGGTAGTCTATCTAAGATATACATATAAAGCAATCAGTAAAAAGATTTCGCAATAAAAAATCAACCCTTCGATAATTTTCTATAGCATCTATCCTTCGCTTTTCCACTAACTTTGATTTTATTTAACTTTTTTTGTTTTAGTAAGGCTCCAGTTAAAGACATAAAGTCTACAGCGTTTAACTAACCAAAGTCTAGACCAAAAAGAATACTTCGCAAGAGTACTTCCAGGACTGAAAAGAGAGAGATTAAGTGTATTATATCTTGCGGAAGTTAGGTAGGTAGGTCAGTTGGAGTGAAAGCTTTGATACCAAAAGCTCACTTGAGCACGCATAGCGGCCCGTTGTGACGCCACAGGTAAACGCAGTCTCTGTACTGATCGAGAGCCACCAAACTAGGGAAGAAGTTGGCCAGCGCAAGCGCATAAAAAAGCACGCTTGAAAACCCGCCCGAAAGTTTGATAAACGAAGCTATAATCTAGGCATAAATGGATGATAGCTCAGTCACGCTGACAAGGATTGTAGAGCCAAGAGATGGGCGTTGACAAAGACAGTCTCTTCTTCCTCAGCAAATCTGCATCCGCGACAGAAGTCGTTAAATGGGAGCTGCATTCTCTCCCCGTGTCTTCCCATAACACAATGACCTGTAAGCATGGCCACTGTGATCGAGATGACATTACGATCAAGTCCGAGTAACTGGTTGGTGCGCCTTCTATCCATCGAGGGCCAAATGAGTCTAGCAGTGGAGCAGGACTCCTCATTGACCCAGGATATGTTGGCGTCCCGAAAGAATTTCTTGCGGTAGTTACTTTGACTAGCATAAAAACAAATTATATAAAACTAGTCAGAATAACATTTCAAAAATTTCATCTCCGTTGTTAAGATTATTTGATAAACAGCATCCAAAAAGATTCCACTTGTGTTATTTTTTTTTTAATTATTATTATTTTTTATTTCAGGTAGCGCGTGTGTAAATCATTTTCCCAAAATTAATTGCTTAATTAAATAAATGCAGATCTCAAAAATATTTAAAAATTATTCTATTCTAATATTAATAAAATGTCGAAATGTTCTTAAAGTAAATAAAAATAATTGGATAGAAATGAATATAAATACAGCAAATTTCATTTTAAAAATTAAAAAAAAAAGTAATTAAAAGCTAACAAATAATAAAACTTAATAACCAACCATATTAATAACAACAAATTTTCTAACGTTTATTTTAAGACATGGTTTTATTGCGCTATTAAACGTTTTTGGGGTTGGGGGGGGGGGTAATTTTTAAACACTGTTGTTTTTGTATGAACTTTGGCCCACTGTCTATTTTTAAAACTGTTTCACATTTTGTACATCAACGTCATTTTATTGTACGTACATACGAGTTAATTTGTGCGAATTTGGATGAACACACAGTAAGCAAAGCAACAATGATTTTAATTGTTTTAAGGCGGAAATTTTGTTTACAAAAGTTTACAATAGCAATAGCGATACAATATACCTGTGCTAAACAATATTCAAGTTTAAATATTGCAATTTTATTGTATTCTTAGAAAAAAGCAAAAAAAAAATATATCAAAAATAAATAACAAATTAATACCTGTAATAGAGACATTGGACCGACAACAAATAAACAATAAAAAAAATTATTTGCAACCGAACTACCGACTAAGAACAATTGATCATTGTTTTTGATTTCACTTACAATGCGATCGAGGACTGTTTCTTTTTTTAAAACATTGAAAACTTTTGTGTCAATTACACATTTAAATAGAAGTGATTCATTTCTTATTTAGGCTGTAAACTATCGAAGGCAAGTGTATTTTCTGGAAGATGAGAGCATATTTGCAGAGCATTTTTAAAACGTTTTTAAAGTAAAAATAAAAAATATTTAAAAAACAATTTTTTTCAGAATACGATTGTGTTTGAAATGTTGTACTTTCTTTGAGAAGGAGGAAAATGATGAGTTTTTTACGAAATCTTGTAAAATTTCCTAAAATTCGAAAATTATTTCATCGTCAAGATTGCCAGATTTAATGCCCGTGGACAGTTATCATGTGGGATAACCTTGCAAGACAATATACAGAGTTAATTGGCAAAATTATCGCAGATTTTCTATTCTAAAGGACAAATAACGCAACTTCTATAAATCTCCGGACGATGGATTTCAACTTTTTACAACTAGATTAGGTCAGGCTTAATACAATATCTAGAACGGATTTAGACGTTCTTCCGAGTGAACAACCAATTTACGAATCTTCATATAGACAGAATATTATAGCCGTTATTGACTTTGAAGCGAGTAAAGGTGTGTCCAGAGACCGGATTCAATTTGAGGTTTCTCCCTAATACTTTAATGATCTGAAATGCTAAAGTACAATACTGAATATTATTGTGTATCAGCGCTCATTGTTTAAAATATATACGATTGAAAACTCCAGATAATGTAGATGTTTCTTTCATTAATTTTGGTAAAGTTCTTCTCCGTCCAATTTTAATAGTGTGTGGAAAGCTTATTTTTTGCTAAATGAAGGTCTCATTGAGTGTTGTCACTCTCACATCACGCCATCAAACAAACATTCCCAAAAAATGCACAAAGCAGCTTATAGAACTATGTATTAGAATCACAAAGGACAGAATCCCTTATTCGATCGATCTTAAGAATCAAATTATTTGCGCCACTAAGAACCTTAAACGACCTGTCATGTTCAAGCCACCTTTGGATTTACCAAGATGTCATTAACGACAGACTCAAATCGAAGCAAGCTCTTGATATACAGTGAGCGTCAATAGTGAGTAAACACCGCTGAAATAATTCATTTTCTTAGGATAGCGAGAAAAGTAAATGAGAATAGTCGAATAAATTTCCATAAATTAAAAACGTTTATTTATTACTTATAAAATGTTAAAACAAAAAAATCGCAAAAATTATTGTTGTGCTACAAGTATATTTTTCATAATAGAAAATTTAAAATTATAGTGGGTGTTGACTCACTTATGGCGCTCTGTGTAGATAAAGTTCTCACAAAGCAATTAAAATTATTTTAATTTTTAATGCTATTTTGCGATCTGAATATTACCCTAAAGAATTGTAGGTTGCGCTAATTAAGACTTTCCCAAAACTTAACAACGATCAATATACAGATACAATATACAGACCGATAAGCATGTCAGAGCTCTTGGAAGAACTGCTAATATCTGAGATTAGACTGTAAACTCTTACGTATAATTCTCTTCGAAAATTATGGGGAATTATCTCCCCAAAAAAGTACAAAGACGCTAAAACAATATCTAACTGATGATTACAGTTGATCTTTGGTATATCAAAAACTCAAACACACATAAAGATCACGACTTGACAAGATTAAAAACCAGGATTACAAATTAATTTGAAAAATACTTGAACAGTTTATTTATATCCACTCGTACGTAATATTTTGGACTACTGCGCTCAATAATCATTTAGAAAATAAAGATACTGCAAATGTCTGCAGGCAAAATGAGGAACCAACTTTAAATTTCGAAAGTTGAAACATTTTTTTAGGACAACTCTATGAGTTTAAATATTTATAACAGCCACAGGTGGACATTTTCTAAATCTATTTCACACCGATTTTCCGGTATCTAAAATAGCCCTTAGGTTAAAACTAATTTCAATATCATAGATAAGATGCACTCGTAGAGGAAGACATAAAATTTGAATTTAATTTCTTTTGACTGCAATTCATACAAGTGCTTAAATTTCTTTTGCTTTCTTGTAAGTAATTTCAATTCTTTAGTTCAAGATTTCTTTTTAAGCGCTTCGAAGCTGTAAATTTAAATAAAACAAAGTGTGTATGAGATATTATTGACATTTTGTATACATTTGAATTACATTGCAATTATGTGTGGAACATAACATCGTTCAAATGTTTGCCACGCTTCTTTAGTAGGAGTGTATCCGAAATGTCCAATTTTCCATGACTGTGGCGTATAAATCAACCTGAATTTGGCATGGGTTATGTTGGCTTTGAATACCGCTAATATTTACGGATTATCTCAATGGTCCTAAGTGTGTCCGCTCATGACTCCATCGAGGGGACAGCCACTTTTACCTACGGATTATTCGCCTACACCTTCGAAATCCGCACAAGAAATGAAACAGCACGTACTAGGTGGTCATTTCATATCACCTCTACATGAGATGACCACATGACATGAACTGTGAGGCACGTAGCGCCGTGCTGTTGAAACTACATATCTTTGTTGGCCAGATCACCCAATTCATGCCAAAAAAAAAAAAAAAGAAGGTAATCGGCGTTGACAGTGGTGTCCTGGCCAGCGACGTTCTTAGAGAAATGTGAACCGATGATGCTGCCAGCCCCAAATCCACAGAAAACAATTAGTTTTTCGGGACGCATTGGTCCCACTAGGATTGTTTCCGTTCCAAATTCGACAATTTCATTTCTTCACGTCCTCATTCATCCAGGAATGGATCTGATTGTTGAAAATTATTTTTCGATGAAAATTAAGATCAATTGCCAATAACTCCAGAGTCCATTTAACTAACATACATACGTCGTTGTCGTTGATTTGGCAAAAGAAACTGACATCTAGATTCACAGCCGTAGCTTCAACAAGACGGCGGTTATCAACTGCTAATATCCGGAAGTTTCGGATGGTAACCGTTATATTTTAATATCTACCTCTACGATGTTCGTATGTATGTATGTATATCCAATAAATATATTATTTAATACAAATAACACTAAATTTTTTTATATAAAAAAGATTTAATTTTTTTTTGTATTTTTTGTGCCATTACACACAACTGTAAATCTTTTAATTTTAATATTAATTTTATTTACTTGCCAGAAACAACAAAAAACTAATGAAAAAATAAAAAATAAAATAAAATAAAATAAAGCCCCATTAATTAACATCTTCAATCAACAATAACAATTTTATTATATAGCAGCACAAACAAACGTTGTTTTTTTTAGCAAAACTTAAACTCTCCATCTCATTCTGCCAAAAAAACATACTATTTATGGCCAGTGATGGATAAATTATAGAAAAATTATTAAATTATTGTGAGTTAAGTAAACTTCTCTGTTATTGTGGTATTATGTCTGTGAATCTGAGCATGTATTCATATTTGTATCTGCTTCAGCGTATGTTTTTTTTAGTGTTTAAAGCTTGGCTGTTGCCACTTTTTTGTTTTAAGCTTAAGCTCTGTTGTTTTTGTTGTTGTCGTTATCGCTGTCATTGTTGGCTTAGTTGAACGTTTATACGTTTCTTTTAAAAGTTTTTATTTATATCCAGACAATGTTGAAACCTGAAGACAGATTTAATTCTCAATCCAATGTGAACGGTCGTGAAAAATTTTCAACGAATAAATCGAAGCATTAAAATATTGAAATTATTGAAAATTATTTCAAAAATTAAAAAATAAAGTTGTTAAGAATAAATAAAAAAAGAATTAACGAAAGGATAATCAACTGTGATAATTTAAGAAATAAAAAAAAATAAAATAAAGAAAAAAAATGTGGAAATTTGTATTCTGTTTGGCCGTTTTCCAAGTTATACTTGCTCAACAAACCAAAGAAATACGTAAGTTTCAATAGAAAATATGTGTTAATGTAATGTTATGTATTTGATATAAAAAATATATAGAAATTGAAGACAAAAAAATAAAATGAAATCATAAATGCAAAATTAAAAAATCAGACATTCAGTATTCAAAACAGTATTCGATATCGAACAATAATTGTAGATTTGATTATTCTGGCAATCGATTTAACACCAGTTTTTCCTTATAATCTCAAGAAGTTTCTGTTCTAAATGTCCTTGTATATTGTTCTGTTGTTTCCTAATAATATTCAAAAACTATTTTTTATGTAAATAAAATGAAAAACAATTTTTTTGAAACATTTAAAAAAAAGTCCCAAATTTCTAATGATACAGTATTCCCTCGATTTACGTTGTAGAATGTTCCGGAAAAAGGCGACGTAAATCGAATTTCAAATAACTCATACTATCAGATGCATTTATTTATGCACATTTTCCAAAAAAAAAAAAACTAAAATAATTCAATTTTTATTCTGTATAACTAAGTATGTACATACATACATATGTACATAAATATACTAGATGGATTTTTGATTTGTTATAAAAATTTATTTCATATGTTGTTCACAAAAAGTTAAATAAAAAACAAAAAATTATCTATTAGCACTTAAATATTGATTTTTTTCAAAACTCTATATTTTATTCAAATAGTTACACACAAATATTGAATTTTTTTTAAAGAGGGAATTCCCCTGATTTCACAAGTAGTTTTAGGTATAAGGCAAATATACATATTGCTCTTACTATCATGGGGATTGTTTTTCGAATTTAAATTCTTAAGAAGAGTTCGTTTGACCAAATATGTTTATTATTTTACTACTATTATTGTTGTTTTTTTTTTTAACTAAATACCAAATTTTGGGTACCCTTGATTTAGAATTTACAAAACCAGTTGCTGTTTTTGTTTTACAAACATTATGTCATCTACTGATTTTATTTAAATTTTAAAAATCTGTCCAATGCTGTCAAGAGATGAGATTATCAATTACTTCTTTTGTCATTGTAAAAGCGTTGTATATAAAGAAGCAAAGGTTTCTTGATAGGTACTGCTAGACTACATGCTTTCATAAAAATCTCAAATTGGTTTTGGTTTTGTTGTGTAGTTAGATGTTACATATTACGTTTTGGCTTAAGCCGAAACAAAGACAAATTAAAATGTTTCCATACGATATTTCTGGAGAACTATCTCACTGCTTGCATCAAGTAATATTTTACACGTTCCTATCTGTTTGGTGCAGCAACTTTTTGCTGTTTTTACAAATGATTAATAGTGTCTACAATTACTGTATAAATTACCAATATAGTTGTAATAAAATCTATTTGTGTGAAGAGAGTATCCATTACCCTAAATTCTGAAAAAAAATTTTCCATTAATTTTTAAGATTATGTATCTATGCACCATATTATAAGCTACTAAAAAAATTATAACATTTGTAGGCTGGTGAGCCACAAGGCTTAAAACATTTCAAAGATAATTTTTAAATCGTTGTCCAGTATAGATTTTATATCCTATATGTGCTCTACAACACTGCATTTGCTCAATATTAGTCCAAAAATATATAAAACTTCATATACTTTGCTGTCTATAAGTATAATAAACACTAAATTTTATTTTTTATTTAAACTTCTTTAGATAAGATTTAAAAAACAAAAATTAAGCCAACAATAATTATTTCAATTGTATTGTAATAATACTCTTATTGTATTAATAACTTAATTAAATGCATTAATAATTGATGGTTTCTTATTCGTTAATTACCTTCATAAATTTCATTCATAGATAGTTTTAAAATTGTTATAACACTAGAAGATTTTAATATAAACAATTGATTAAAATGAATTTATATGTTAGCATTTCAAACATTAATAATTCAAAATAAGAGGAATAAGCCTTCAAAGATTTACAAAAATTATTTACAAGTCGATCTTACAATACAAATATTTAATATTTTATTACATAAATCATCCTCTTGATAGAATATTAAATTATATAAAATTAAAGATCTTCTGTCTAGTTAAAAAATACTTCAGGATGTTGTTGTAATAAGTACCATCAAGTACACATTTAAAAATTTTAGAATGAAATGAACAAGCTTTCAAAGATTTACAAGTAAGTCGATCTTACAATACAAATATTTAATATTTTATTACATAAATCATCCTCTTGATAGAATATTAAATTATATAACATTAAAGATCTTCTGTCTAGTTAAAAAATACTTCAGGTTGTTGTTGTAATAAGTACCCATTTAAAAATTCTAAAATCTCCTTAAAAATTGTGTCATTATCTTTAAATATTACACGAGTTGTTTAAAGTTTGCCCGTATATTCATTTAATTTTTTTTCAATATTGACATTGTTCATTAATAATATTTTTTTCCCTAAATTTCCTTCTAGTCATCGTCAATAATAAGTTTTTTAAAGTGTATTTGCTAAACAAATATACGGAAGTTAATTTTTTACTTTTCTTTTAATGATTTTTTATTTTCTGTTTTGTTAATCAAAAATAAATAATTTTTGAACTTGAAAGCCGTAAAACTGCATAAATGATTATAGTAACACACATACGTTGAGATAAACCACGCGGTATAACAAATTAACGGCCGGCAAAATTTTTTATTTTATTTTAAATTTTTAAACCAAACAATACTTATAAATAAAGAGTTCAAAGTCTTTTAAATAAGATACAAAGTCAAGGTTATTAGTATGTATATTTGTATACTGATATTAAAAAATAAAAACAATAGTGAGTGAAGCTGTAAATTGTAGTCTAACGTTGCCTTTGTTTTCCTTCTTTTTTCTGTTTCTGAAACCATAAAATAAATGAATCGAATGTAGATTTGTGCATTCGATTTGAATATTAAATAAATTGTCTTTTATTAACTGACCTACACCAACTTGCTATAACTTAACCGGTCGTTATTTAAATGTTTTAATTGGTAATCTGATTGCATTTTGAAAGCTTTACATTTTACGCACTTGATTGATGAATAAAATAAATTAAAATGTATTAAAAATAATTTAAATTTCTATTGTAATGTTATTTTATGGTTCAAATACATACAAATTAATTGTTTAGAAATTAATTTTGAGTTTATAATTTGAATAAAATAATTAAAATATAAAATTTAAAATGTGTGTCAAACTATAGATTTCCACGGTAAATAATGGTAAATACCTTGAAACATTATTCAACAATTGAAAGATTTATTATGGTTTTAGTGAAAAAAGATACTTTCATCAAATTTTTATTGTAATATTTAGTCAAAGTTGTGTTTTAATTAGAAAATATAAAAATGCACCGGATCATTGACAACAAGTAAAAAAAATATTAAAAATTTTTCCTATACACAAGTTTCTAAATTTTTTATTCCATAAGATATATCGAAATCATCAAAATAGATTCGTTTGTGAGATGATTTCATCGTTGGATTCAAATCTATTTCCACAGATTAATTTCTTCGTTTTTGGAATAGAATAGAGCGAATTAGATTGCAATTTCTACCCAAATGCAAAACTGTATTGCAATTTTGAAACAAAATTCACATTTTCCCATTTTTTCTGAAACCACGCCGTAGTCTGGCTGTCAAACAAGTTAAACTAAACTTGTTGAAATTTTAAAAGACGTTAACTGACCGATCCCTGTTGACAAGAGCAAAACTGCTACTTCAATTAAGAGGTGGACATGAATCACATGAATCCTTTGTGATAACATACAAGGAATGGGAAAAAAAATATTTTAATTGCATTATTGGTTGATCTAACACAAATATGAAATAAAAATATGCCATCAAGACACAATTAATATCAGAGACAGAAATTGAGAGATGTTTGTGCATTCGCTTTATAGGTCATAATTGGAACCAATATTCGACCTATGAGGATTTAATTTCGTTGATGAAAATCCTTCTTGAAAATCTAAAATCAGAATGACAATAAGTTTTAAAAATTTAGTTTTCATTTAAACTGAATAAGATTGAAAATATAATATCCGATTTACTCAGTTTTATCAGCAACTTTAATGACTATCTCACTATTATGTTAAATGGTTAAAATACTGAATGTAACTGCTAAGCTATTTAAACAATTGGAACTTCTTTACTAACTGGGTTCATGAAATAATTTGGAAATATTGTTTAATGTAAATTGTTCTTTCTATTGTTGTAAATGTATCAGATGTTATTCTTAAACGAGAGCTGTAAAATGTTAACAAACAATGCTCTGTTAAGAAGGTTTCATTTCAAACAATTCAGGTTCACTTCTATCTTATTGGGTACTTATAATAATGAAAAACAATTTATCTGCCCGTTAAAATCCTCCCATTAATTAATGGCCCTCAGAAACCCAATACAATAACTATTACAGTCTACAATAATGGATCGTCTTAGGAAAATCATTGCACAGAACAATCTGAGCCATATTTTGAATTTGTTTGTACTTTCAATAAATACGTCATTAGGCAACTAGAAGTATGCAATAACATATTTTTTTCTAATCATCGAAAAATAACAAATAAATTATAAGGGTATATCGAGTTAGAGTTTTTAGTTTTTTTTTTTGCAGATTTTGGTTTTGTTTTTCCTTCTAGCAATTAAATCTATTTCAAGTCATGCTGAATTTGACTTTAAATCTTTTCAGCACTCAGTGTAATAACTGAATTTAAATAACTATCAACAGAGTCAAGAGATCATAAATTTCGTTCTTACAAAAATAGACGGTCAGTCGATAAATATTAGGAACTGCAGCTAAGATCTTTATTATCATATTTGAGTGAAACAATTTGCCCATCATTGTGCTTTTTTTGGCGTAAAACTAAAAAAAAGACATCAGTAACCTTAAAGATCGGAACTTCAAAGATATGAATACATAAAAAGGCATACTATTATAAATGTATAAATTTGTTTAAATGCAGTTGCTTATATTAAGTAAATTCAATATATACGGGCACTTTATCAAATTTATTCTTCTGCTGTCTTAAACTCGGTCAACAAGCAAATTTATACATCGCTGTCTATTTTATAAAAACGAGGTTTTACCATGTTTAAACAAATTAATAATGATTTTAAATTAAACAGTCTCTCAGTGCGTTCCCAAGCAAACTTAAAATATTATTCAAGTTGAAGGTTTTTCTCTAAAACTACTCAGAGGCATATCTTATATGTAATTGAACGAGTTTTAAAAAGTTGAAAGAAGTTTTTTTTCCAATGAAAATTTTCCACTATTTGAAATTAATGATTACGGAAGCTAAAGCTATACGGAGTAGTGCATGGACAAGAAATTGATGATTCCAATTTCATGAATGACAATTAACGTTTAAATCTTTTATTTTATTTTTTTTTTTCACCAGCATCCAACCAAGATAGTCAAGGTGTTGGCATAAAATAAAAACGAAACTGCTATAATTATGTATAAAAAAAGTAAAAACGTGAAGCTTTAAAATAAATTTGTATATTTTTTATGATCATTATCTTCGAATCTGCGAAATTTATGTTAATGACCATCAGTTAAAAATGTGCTAAATGAACTGAAATATTTATATTTTTTGCGTTAATACGGTATCTATGAACAGTATTGTAATATTGTTATAGTTTGTGAAATAAAATGATTTATTAACACCTTTTCTATTTATTTCATTTTAGCTGAATATATCAAACAATGTAGACGAGATGATCCGGAAATAGTGAAATGTTTTATGGGCTCTTTGGAGCATTTAAAACCATATTTGGCACGGGGTATACCAGAAATTGAGGTAAGTTTTCGAGGGACTCTGATCTAAAGTTTTGATTTAAGATAATAATTTGAGGCAAACTGCTTTTGATGTTCCTAAAGGACATTATCATTATTGGAAGCACTTTTTGGATTTGTGCATTCCATATCACTATCAGTTTCATATAGTTACATATGTATATACCTTTGGCTTTTTAGTTACAAAACTATATAGTTGCTTAAGAAGTACATTTTTTATCGCAGATATTTAACATCCAATAAGATTAGGAGTGTATTTATTTAATACAGTAGAGATGTGAACAGACGATATTTATGCCAATCGAGTTTTCCAACAAATTTTAACCATGCGGTAATATAAATCAACAATATACCGAATTCAAAATCTTTTTCCTGATCAAAAAACTATAGCGTCGTACTCTAACTTTAGCGATGTTATGACGGGGAAAGGTTATATGATATGATTTTAATAGCGTGGTATGCATTTTTTTTGTTGGATTCTAGTGTATATGAAATCGATTTACTGATGTAAACTTCTTCAACCATAAATTATTTGTAGTTGCTTAATAAACTTCTCCATGGTTGCGGAACATGCTTGTGATAACATTTTCTTTCAAATGTTTTCGATTTTTTATAGATTTTTTTCTCCTTAATTACGAATATATACTTGACTTAGATAATGTTATTAGGCTCACTGTGGGCCCCTCCGATAATATAGTGTTCAAGGAGAATTTATAAGTTTATTATATGATTTCATGATTTTATCTTTAATTTTTGAAAGAATTTTTGTTATGTTCTCCGATTATGTTAATCAAATCAAGAAAATATTTCAAAAGTAAGTAACGTTCCCATTGCGTTGCCCGTAGAAAGGTCAGTTACTCTTCTAAAGTTAGTAATACACGAATTCTAAGATAACTGAGATAGGTCTGTCTATACGGAATATTTCAGTGTTATAGTTACGGAAAGACCGAAAAGATTTCATATCAACCGTCCTGTGCCAAAGCAATGCTTTTTACATCAGAAAAGATCTAACGAACTCTGTATACATTAAATGTATAATGAAGCGCTTTCCTGCGCATGTAAAAGACCCAAAGTGCCTGTTACATTCTGTTTTACATAAACATATTTCTTATGTCATTTAGTCGTTTAAATACTAAAATCTTGAGTTTCCATGCATAAGTACCAACTTCATTTTCGATGATATTCATAATTTGGATGCTTTAATCTTCTTAGAAATAATGCCGACTCCGTTGCATTTAATATAATAGATAATTTGATCATTTATAAAGAATACAATACCATCCGATAACATTTCCACTTTCATGTCATATTGATCACAACGATCACAATTGCATTTATAAGAAAGTTTCATAACAGCGGAGAATACTTTTCTTTTTGTTCACCACCAACATTTGAATTCAATATCTTATCGGTTTAGGATTAAATTAACGTTTAATTATACCTTTCCATTTCACGTGATCGAAATAACAAAAAGTTCGCACATGCATTCACTCATTTGTTTTTCTTTTTTATTTTAATTTCTTTCATTTCTTTTTCATCATTACGCTTGAACTTATCATAGATCGCGAAGTTTTCTTTGTAAATTTTCCACTTTCAAATGAATTTTCTGGAAATTGATATGTAATCGATTACAAAACTTGTTCCAAGTGTAGAAAATTTTTCGAAATGAAATACACACACACACTAGCTGTCTACGCTGGTTTCAATTTGTTTTTCACCAAAAATTGTGAAAATAAAATTCAATTGAATTGAATGAAATAAAATAGCAATCTTGCAAATTCAGTTACTGAGTCAGTGAGGTAGTGGCAAAATACAATATAAACACAACAAACAAAAAATAAAAGAAATATTTTATTTTCTTGCCACACTGATGCAACAATAAATGGTTCGTTAAAAAAAAACCAAAAAAAAAAAGAGGAACCAGAGATCATTGTGGACTTGGAAGTATTTTAAATTTAAGACACACTTGTACAATGAAAAACTGGAAGCCAGGAAGAAAATTATATAATATTTTAATATATTTAAAGACTACAAATACAAAAACAAGACAAATATTTAATTACTTAGAAATTAATCGCAAAAAAATCTTCAGTATGGACGATATATATTATATAAAATGCTTGCAAAATGCATCTCTGAATTGATATTTAATTGATAGCACAATTTGCTTTACATTAATAGGAATCATTTATAAAGAGTCTATTAATTATTAATGTGGAAGTTGCCGTAGTCCAGTAGGTAGTATGTTGACTTATTAAATGCGCGCCAATGGTTCAAACTATAGCTCAGATATCTCGAACAAAACGGAATATAAAAAATAAATATTTCTTTCCACGACTTCCTCCCACCAGTCTTCCGGCAAAAACTCTGAGAGTAAAAAAATTGCCATTAAAAATGTCTCATAAAAATCTGTCGTTCGGAGTCGACTTTAAACTCCTCACTTATCGGATACCTGTCAATTATTCACCCTTATTCTGGTTGTCGTCGTCGCCGTCGTCGTCGTTACCAAAAATGATGTCGATAAAATCAGAGTCGACAAAATCAGAGTCGACACAACACAATATCGACGGCGTATTGACTCACAGAATACCAAATGTGTGTCGACAGTCATCTATAACTGTCAATAACGACAAACAGAATACCAGTTTTAAACTGTCGACGCAAGACGACGTCGACGACGACAACCAGAATAAGGGTGATTGTCATTTATCAAAATGGTGCGAAAAAACTGCTTCCGAAGATTTTTTGTTATATTTCTTTGCTATATTTCTTTGTTATATTTTTTGTTTGTCGCAGCCTTTTATTATCGAGACAATTTTGTAAACGATTATAACTCCTAAAGAAACAAGTATCGTCCATTTATGGACTATGTTTGATAGCGGAATTATACAAAAAATTTTAAGTCTCCCTGCGATTAACATACATAATAGAAAAAGTATTGAAAGCTGTCTTAAAAAAGGTTTTTTTTTTTTTTTTTGGCAGTAAAAGTATGTTATTTTATGGATTTTCTAAGATTTGAGAAAAGGAAAAAGTGAGTTTTGACCAAACAAATTCGATTATAAGTGAAATTATCGATTAAGGATTATTTCATAAACCTTTTATTAACAAACAAGAATCAATTGTTTGTAACTTAATATGTATTAATGCCAACTTTTTTGATGAAACCTGAGTCATCATTCACCAGTTCTTGAGAAATATGCTTATGATACAGTACTTTTCATAAAATTTAAGCAATACAGAACAAATTCCTCAAGATCAAATGAAAATATTACATTTAATTATCAGCATCTATTCTAATGTTGACAAAAGTTTTTTTAAAGAGATCATAGTGTTTTCCATTATTTTAAAATTTTTACTTAAGAGTTCTTTCTATCATCAATATTGTAAGTATTGGCATGATAAGACAGCTATTATAATCTATTATTTAAAAATTAATATCCATGGTATTTGAAAAGACCAGTCTTTAGTTCTTTAGCGTATCTGATCTTACAAATAAGGGGTACAAATATAGAGTATCCACTGTTAAATTACATTAAGTGAATATCAATGTAAATATGTCTTTTTTGTTTTTTGATTTGTCTCCAAATACTTCTTCAAACCATAATTTAATAATTCAAAAAAAAAAAAAAAAAAAACTAAAAAATGTACTCAACAACATTTTACAAAATACAATATTACAAGACTATTGAGGTTCAATACACTTATGTGAACTAAAATTCGCTTGTCATAGACAATTTAAGCTTTTAAACATAAAATTTAAAAAATGAGAAAAAATTTAAATAATTATACTTGGAAATCAGAAAAACAAAAACACAAAAAAAAAAAAAATTAATAATTACAACGAACGTAAGTGCATTTTAGGTAAATTTACGTGTAAAACACAATGCAATTATGCAACATGGCTATTAACATTAATTCACAAACAATTTGTAAAGAAAACATTTAACAAAATACTACAAATTATTTACATTTGTAATCATGTTCTTTTATTATTCTGTTTTTGCAGTTGCCTTCTGTAGAACCTTTCAAAATGAACACCTTGGCTCTGCAGTTGACTGATGGACCTCAAGGTTATAAAATCACTTTAAAGAATATGGAAGTATTTGGTGCCAGTAATTTCCAAGTTAAATCCTTGAAACTAAGTGAGAATGGTGAACCTTTTGAGGCTAAAATCTTAATGCCTAAATTGAAAATTGAAGCGAAATATACTAGTTCGGGTGTTTTATTGATTATACCCGCTTCCGGTGGTGGCGATTTCCATGCTGTATTTGGTAGGTGTTATTTTGAAAAATAATAAAGGCTATTTAATAATAATTAAATAAATTCATCATTATATGTGTTTAATACAGAGGGTTCCACTGCTGATTTGACTGGCAAAGTTTCAACACATGAAAAGAATGGTGACACTTATTTGCATGTTGATTCTTTAAGCATTAATATCGATGTCGATAAAGTCAATATGAAAATTTCTAATGCCTTCAATAATAATCGCATTCTACGTAAGTTACTCTTAAAATTACGCTCTCTTTCTCTTTATCTGATTTTATATTTATCTTTGCAGTCGAAGCCACCAATTTATTCTTGCGTGACAATGGTCGTATTGTTTTGGATGCTATGCAATCTCAATTGCAAAAGAAATTGGCCACAGAATTCGGCAAATTGGCCAATCAATTATTGAAAAATGTTCCTAGAGATTGGTTTTACGTCTAAATTTAAGTAACTTTTTAATTTTATTTCGTGTATATGGTTTCATTTCTTGTATATAGTTATTGTTAATCTAAAAACAGGTAAAAAAAATTAGTGTTTATTTTTAAGTTTGTCTTTAAACAAAGAATATTTATACGATTTTATAAACATGTATTATTTAATAGATTTAATAAAACACATAACCTAGTAAATATTATATTATGTATAAATTTAAATTATTGTTTAATTTTTGAGTACGTGAAATGGCATGATGAGTATTGTAGTAAATGCGTTCAGCATAATTTCAGACGCTAATTAAATCCGTCGTACTAAAGCTTGTAACTTGGCTCCATTATGTCAAATGTACTAAAAAGAAACTTATGACTGGATTAACTAACTCCATGCTTTCACAGCATTGCCACTTTTAAATATATGAAGAGCCATAAATTGTCAGTTTTTATAGCTTAAACAAAAATTAGTTTGGTATCTGCCAACACTGCATCTTTTAACCAATTTTTTTATTCCACTTATATCGTACTGCATATAAGGTTAATGTATTTGATAACTGAGGCTTTGATTTTAATTTTCAAAAAGAGAAATTCTGTTTCCCTTTTGTACATGTGATAAATAAATACGTCCCAGATACCAACCCTCTATAACGCATATACAAATCACTCCTCTAATTAAGAAGAAATTTTATTTATTATTGGGTTTTTTTTTTTTTTTTTGAACGAACGTACATTTTCAACTCACCTAGCGTTATCAGATTGTTATCAAGCTTCGGATTTCGAAATTCCCAAACACCAAAATTTACCACGAAAATTGAAAAAAAACAAAAACTAAAAGAGATTTAAGGTAATTTAAAAAAGTAACGGAAAATTTAAATTTATTTTTTAATGCTTTTGACGGTTAGTGTAGTGTATAATGCATTAATTATTAACCCATTTAATTGAATTTTTAAAAAATTTATGTATCTTCGTTGATTTCGAACGACATATTTTTTGAGAAACATTTCATGACAAATTTATTTATTCTTAGAGAGGAGGAAGTCGCCGGAGAAATATTTTTTCATATTTCGTTTTGTTGGAGATGTCTGACCTGGGGTCACTGGGGACGACTGAACAGAAATTTGGCACTAGAGAATGAATTGTAGTTCTTTATTAAACTTCAAAATTCGGTACAAGAAATTGGCTGTCATTTGCAGCTTTATAAAAAATGAATTGATTATTATTGTATATACATATGTATGTACATATATATACTATACAATTGGACGCAGTGGCATTATTAATCTATTTTTATATTTATAAATATTGAATAAATCATTTAAACACAAATATGGAAAATCTATGCGGTTAGAGTATTAGATTATGAAAACTTTTTCCAGTTGTCTTTCTCAGATAACTTTGTGTTAAATCGCTTTACAAAATTGAAATGTTATCTTTAAATCGTGTACATATGTACATACATATATTTAAAAATAAATTTGCGTGTCAATGGGCAATCACACACGAGAACAATTATGCTGGCACAAAATGGCAGCTTATAGGCAATGGAGGTGAGTAGAGTGGTTTTTTTGCTGGCATAATTTTTCAACCAGCTTCTACCCCGCACAAACCAATACATAAACAACACAAAACCAATACACATACATTTATAAAACAGCAGGTTCAGAAAATTATGTAAAAAATACTAATACATACAAAGCAGAGTACATGTATACAATTTTATGCCAGATGAAATAGTCTCGTGTGTGACTGAAAGAACAAAAATTGTGCGGCTTAAAAAATAGTCTCGTGTGTGATAGTACAATCATTGTTAAACATCTCTTCATTATTTCTACCTCTTGTTATTGCAAACAATTGATGTCATGTTTGTTTATATTGATGTCATTTTTTTTTAGCCAGAGATAACAGTTTCGTTTTGTTTTTGCACCGACAAAGAGGGTCATGTCATGTGCGTTTACATAAATACTGGAAACACCTCTTGACACTTACATTTTTTTAATATTTTTTCATAGCACTATAAAATATTTGATTCCGCACAAAGGAAAATATAAGCGTACACAGTGTGTAGCTATTGACCATGTTGCAAATAAGGATGACATCGAAACAATATTCTAATGTTCAATATTAATTAATATATACAATATTAATTAATGATTTTTCTAAACATTCGACACAGTTTAATGGATGAAAGTGGATGGTTTTTAATTCCAACTTTTTATTAAAAAATACGAATTTAAACAAAAAGTTTCCATTTTATTGGAAGGATTTAATGCAACATAAATGAAACGTGTCTATTTCAGATGAAATTAATAATATAAGAGATAAATTTTAAATTCATATATTTTAAAACGACACTTTTTATCTCTTGAATCGTATGAACTTTAAGGAGGTGGAATATCCTATAGGAAAAAAGTCGCTTTGGTATGACATAGTGAAAAAATCTTGTACGGACCTCATTTACACTGTGTGAACCTGACTGAATACTTATATTGGAAAGGAAACCAAGGTTTTTTTAAAAAATTTTACAAAAGATAATTTACCGATTCCATGGACATCAAACATCAAGTCGTGCATTAAGTTTAAAATTATGAAGACTTCGATATACAAAACTCAAACGCGGCATTTACGTTTTCCGGATAAGCAGCTTATTTAAAATACATTTTATATCTCCTAATTATCTTAAACCAAGTAAACAAGGGGTTTGATAAAACATAAGTAAAAATCTTTGATACTGGAGTGAGTACTCACTGGCTAACTTTAGACCTTCAAACAGAAAGAGACTAGCATTTATTAAAACTCCATCCATTTATTCAATGCAACAATTGTTTTACTGTGAGACAGGGATTATGACTCAGTCAGGTTTCTCTTGTCCCGATGGACGAAATATTGCCTTGAGATCTTTAATATGTCAGAAGTAATATGTTAACCTTTGTTAACCGGCTTTTTACATACACAAGTAGCGAAGTTGTCATATCTTAAGGATTACTACGGGCAAGGCGTCTGTTGTAGACTTCTGAAGATCCGTAAACTGTAATAGTAATACAGGCAAAGCATCTGAAGTAAACGAAACAAATGCGCAACAGGGATCTGGATTTCTTCTGTAAGCTGTAATAGTTTCAATATAAAGCTACAACTTTTTTTGGTAAAGCAAAATATCTGCAATTTAGATTGGTTCAGTAGTGATTGATAGTAGTAGTTTTCCCTTTACATGAGACACGACGCTTAGAGGAACAAACTTCTTTCAGTGGTCCCATATCCATATCAGAGTAGTACACAAATAATGTTATACTTACATTTGTACATTTCTCATTTAAGAGTCCATATAATGGTGAAATATTTTTACAAGATAGACACATATTAATAACACTGACTTCGGAAAAAAATACTTATTAAAATCAATAATTAAAACTGAAATTTACAATTTTATATAAAAAACAAATGTAAGGAAATTATGCAAAATACAAGGGTTGTTGCCAAAGCTTCGATTTCATAAAGTATGGAGTTTCGACCAAAGTTGCCAGATCTTTTTCATTTTTGTAATCAAATGAAACAAAACGTTATAATTATTTTTGCAGTGTGAGCAATATCGACTCAATATAACCCTATTTTTACCATTTTCACTTTGATGCCACAAGAATCATTTATAAATGAATTTTGATAAAAAGTTGACTGAAAAACTGACACATGTGAATTATACTACCGACTTTATTATTCTATACCGTTTAATGGGTATTATGTTACAAACTAAATACATGAATTTTTGGTTTAAATGATGCTTTCAGCGCCCCAGCCAGAAAACTATATTTTAATATCAAAATACTTTTGATTTTTGCTACCTCCATTGCATAAATCATATGTTATTTTCTTCTTCACAACAACAATACAATGAAGTTTGAAGTTTCAATTTTGATGTGTTGCTGTGCTAAGCAAAACGAATGTTACCAACACATATGAAAATTTAATCAGTTTAATTTGATGGGTCGCCATGCGCTATTAAAGAAAGAGAACTGGTAACACTGAAAAATGAAAGCTCTAGTGACAGTTAAATAATCAGACGATAAATGGTGGTGGTGTATAAAAATTAAAATTTTTTATTTTTTCAAGTGTTAAGTGTGTGGTGTTTAGTTTAAACAAATTAATTTAAAAGTTTTATGTTTTCGTTAAATTCGTTAAATTTGTTAAAAAGTGAAAAGAGTGTTTTAAAGTGTTTTAGTGAATATTAAATTCAAGTTATTTGTTCTAATATGCACATGGAAAATTAGAAAATGGCGGTTTACATTGTAAGTGCGTAATAAATTTAATATGCTTATTGTATGTACGTATGTATATTACATAAGCTTATATACTAGATTTAATTTAAAATATTTACATATTCTAAATTAATCGACTGCTGTAATGTTAGCAATCATAAATTCATTAAACAGGGTTTTTCTGAAATTGTATGTAACTGAGACAGGCAGGCAATAGGTACTTTAAAGGATTCGATTTTATAAATTCTTATATAGGTATCTGACCATTTCGTTCATTTATGTACCTATTAGGTCCAAGTGTTTTCACTTCAATCTTAATGCTAGGCAAAGAGAGTTTTCTGTACAGGTACTAAAGCTGCTCAAGGGCAGACACTGATAACTGCAAAGGCTATAATATATGGTTCATTAAATTATTCATTGGTTACCGTTACGCCAAAGCATTGCAAAAACACGTTACGACTGTCACTATTTGGTTGCTTGGTACAGCAACTGGCCCTAGAATTTGTTGAACATTTCCGATGACTGGAAAAATCTGAACATATTTTTAAGTGACATCAGTTTCCGTATACATTGCATCTGATTGAAATGGTATTGCTCCTAAATTTTGTAAGGCATAAAGAACAAATCCATGGAGGATCAGGATTATATTCTTTGGCGACTCTTATTGGTACAGTGCAGAACAAAACTGCCAGTCTATTTTGTTCGCTTGGAGAAAAAACTTCTGGCTGATGCAGCATTCGCTTTGTTGATAATCCTTGGCCGGTCCGGATTGTAGTGGGAACGCGAAAGAGTATAGTGTTTTTGTTGTTGTTCTTGTAACAACATTGCTGATTCCGGACTTATTCCAAGTTAAGAGATTGGTCTTGTTAGTCTGAAAAGATGTTTTTCTTGTTCTTGAACGTCTGAAAGAAAGCTGGTTATATCCTTCTGTAGGTAGGTATATCTCGCAATATATGGCTAATAGGGTGGGGACCCTGAAAACATGCCACACTTGGAGAATATCACGTTATGCGTCCTCCCTGGTAGGTACTATTGAGTGATACTGAGGAAGGAGTTTATTGTGGAGGCAGTCAATTTAGTATGGACCTCCCTATTGCCTTATAAGTGGCAATAGGTGGATTATTTTACGAAGTACAGCATGTTTTCGTGGACAACCCCAAAGATCTCGGCACCACTGGAATTGTCCGTCCTTGAATAGAACTAGCCAGTTTCTTCTGTACTTAATTGGTAAACTCGCGATAGATGAGAGTTTTAGGTTGCGTTCCATTAGGAAGTCAGTTAAGCTTAAGATTTCTTCAATCCTCTCACCGGAGGCGAATACTGTGATTTCATCCGCTAACAACACGGTGTGTAATCCCTGTAGATGTAGTGGCATTATTGCCAGGTGTAGAGAATAGGACTCTTGCTTGTGCTGCACCCATTTTGATTTTTGTATATTTAGACCTCTTACCTGCCATTGAGATATTTTGCACGTGTTCAAAAATTATATCTATTTCATCCGGCGGTGTTCATTGACTATTGATATTTTGCTGATTTCTCTTGACAAATGCTTATTTCTTTCATTTGATAGGTTTGATTGCCATTTTTAGGATCGCATTCCTTCTATCCTTCTCCTTTTCTGACACGTCTGTTGACTCTAGACGTAAGGCGTCCTCAATACGGTTTGTAAAGCTGTACCAGCCTGCTTTGCTGTAATTTACGAACGTCCGCTCGTCCTTATCTATGAAGTTGTCGAGCTTCTCAACACTCACCACTATTGGAATGTGATCCAGATGGATCTGGGTTCTCCAGCGTCGAGAGGGCAACAGTGATAGTACTATCGGTGGGTAGGGTTGTACTATTTAAACACCGATTACCTGTAATCCTGTTTTTGTTGCATTTTTTACAAATTTATATAAGGACAAACAAATGTAATGTTTTAAATCAGCAGAGAAACTCGTGTATGATGTATTCTCTTTTATATACGAAGGAAAAAATATTTTTTTACTTTGTGCTCTTGTACATATTGTTTGTGAGATGATCCCACTGTTGTAGTGAAATTCTTTTCTGTCGAGAGCTATTTCTTTAGGCTTGTAAACAAGTAATAGTCACTCGAGACTAAATACGTAGATTACGTAGCGGAATTCATAGATTTTTTAACAGAATACACTTTCCTATTTTCTATTCTACAATCAATTTCATTCTAAATGTCGCAGCTTGTACAAAAATTAAAAGAAATCAGCTGACAGGCATGAATTATAGAGCCCTAAATTTTATCAATCACCCCCACAATAATTTTAATAATAATAATTGCTTATTGTTTATCCGGTTCGAAGGACCATGTTTAGACGGGTTATAGGGTTAGGTTAGTTTTAGGGTAAGAGGGGTTAGGGTATATATAAGTAGGACATGCACAAACCTTTAATCTTCAATTTGTATATATAAATGATAAATGTTATTGTGTTTTAGGGTATATAATATATTTAAATGTTTTTTATTTTAAACGTTATAAAGCATATAGTTGTTTGTATTTTGTAACAATATGTATTTTTGTTTACAATGTTTATTTTGTTCACAATCGTTCACAATTGATTTTCAGTTTATTAAATGTTCACAATGTTTATTTTATAATTTATCACAAATTCAAATTAATTATTAAACACACTCGTACACTGCTTGCTGGGTTTAGGGTTGCTCGGAGATCGATAATCAACTGATCGACAAAGGATTCACGTCCTTATCTTGGAGTTGTTGATGAAAGTGTATATGTTGATTTGTGTTGTGAATATTGATGTGTATTGGGGATGTTATTGTTATTATTCGTTAATGATGTTTGTGTTGTTAGGTTATCAGGGTTGGGATTTTGTGATTTTTGTTCACTCGTGTGAACACTTATTGTTGCCTTATTTTTTAATTTATTTATTTGCAATTTTATATGATCTTATTTCGTTTTTGCTCATCTTGATCAAAAGAATTCCAATAATAGTTTTTATATGAATTTACACAAAGAAATCACTTAAAGAAAGAAATAATAATTTCAATATTTTTTAATTTCTCTCTTACCATGTCACAGACAGTGACAGACATTATACATGTACCAACTATTAAAAAACCTTTTTACTTTATAAGATGTATTTTTAATTTGAAGTGCACAAAAATTATCTGTTTCTACTTAACATTTGATGAACTTATTGCACGTATGTATATATTTTCAAAGTTATGTTAAGATAACGCCATGCAAAAAATTACAGTTTATTGTAATCGTTTAGTTTCCTATGCAATCCTTGTTGACTCTTTGTAAACTCAAGAAGATTTTTGACAATAAAAGTGAGCGCCCATTGCCTTTCTTTAAGAACTTTTATCAAAATAAAACTTATTATAGAAATATCCAAATAAGAAAATTTGTATGCTTGACTTTACACTCGGATATCGCAAAGTGGGTAATTAATTTTTTTTATATTATATTTGATTGTTTCCTTAGGCATATATGTACATAGGAACTTTTTTGATGTCGGTGTGTCTGTTATTTGAAATGCCCACATGCATATCCATGAACATAATATACATATAATTTTCTTATATAGTTTGAAATCATAGCAGCGTTGTGACCCCAAGCGTTTGATTAGACAGGAAATAATACAATTGTATGCGTTACACTCCCTAAAACAACGCATAAGGTACTTCGTTTCCCTTATTCTTTGGGTATTAATTATCATTGAAATATGGTCTAAAAACCTGATATCTTGCAACCAATAAGAGTCTTTTAATCGGCTATTTTGTATTATATAGAATTTCTACTTTAAATGAAGAAAAAACCTTTAACAAAGTAACGGTTTATACATCTTATACCCTTCTAAAATAAAACAAAATTTTATTTGTTTTGCTACATAATAAATCTGTTTTTTATTTGTTTTTCTTTATTTCATCATTTTTAATGCATTTTTCTTTCTGTTGTTTTAATAATAATAATAATAATTAATAGTAATGAGAAACATAATTATAAATTTATTTCATTTCATTTTATTTTATTTTTTTTTTTATATCAATTATTAATATGTTGTTGTGGTTTTCGTAAATATAAAGGAAAAGTAATAACTATTACTATAAAAATAAACACTGATTATACATTATTATAAAATATTATATATAAATTATAAAAGAAAACATTTTTTATCAATTAATTAAAACTACAAACAAATTACAGCAACGTACATAAGTATAAAATGTTTTTTCTTTTTTTGCATAATTTCCCATCAAATTATTTGGATTAATTATGCAAAAACAAAAAAGAAAAAAATATATTTCATATTATTGTTATTATTAATTAACATATAAAGTTACCTAAAAATTAAAGACATATTTTTAATAATATTAAAATATATATAAGTATATATATTTTCTTTTAAATTATTATAAATGAAAACAAGATTGAAACGATTTTTGATATTTAAAAAAGGAAGTTTAAGATTTTTGTCATATAAAATGTGAGTTAGAGTTAGAAGGTTGGTTAGAGTTAATCAAATAGGGGGTGTTGTGTTCAAAGAGTTTGTTTGTTATAAAGTGTTTGAAAGGTGTTTCAAAATTCTTTTCTTAATTTTAATAATTTTTCTTATAAATTCCTTTTTTTTTTCTTTAAATTCAAATTAAATTTAGCAAAAATTTTTAATTTCTAGCCGTAATTTCTGTAATGAGTGTATGTGTAGTAGGTTGTGTCTGTTGGTGAAATTTTTGTTTTTCTTTTTCTCTAAAAAAATGTTTTTGTGTGTGTTTTTATGAGTTTTTACAAAAAATTACATATGGTTTACATTGTTCATTTAATATTGTATAATTTAAGTTATAATTTCATTTATACTTGTTTCTTCTTTATGTTATTTTATTTATATATTTATATATGTATAGTATTTATCTTCTTTGATTTATTATTTATAAATTAATAAATTATTTCAATTCTTTTTTACATTCTGTTTTAGTTTTTTAAAGAATTTTTACATTTTTTTTTTGGTAAAAAGTTTTTTTTTTTTTTGTGTCAAAAGGAGGTCTCTTTTATGTTTTAGTTTCATTAAAAATTTTAAAGGTTTGTGAAAAAAATATAATTTTTGTATTCTATTGGTTACTTTTACGAAAAATATTTGCTTTACTGAAATATAGCCAATTTTTATGTTCTAATGCCTTCCTATTGATCTCTCTCTAAATAAAATACAATATTTCCAATCTTAAGTCCAGTTTTTGTATCTCTTTAAAAAATTTTTATTTAACTATTTAAGGTTTACCTTTTAATTATTTTAAGTTTCTTTTTGGTTTTCTTTTAACATGATGTTTGTTTCCTACAAAAAAGTTACTACTAATTTTTAATCCTCTTATTTGTTTAATATTGATTTATTTTATTTTTGTCCTTTAAATATTGTTTAAGGGGTTTAATTTAATTTTACTTGTTATTTTCATTTCAATACAAATATTGTTGTGCTTAATAATTAATATGTTTGCTGCAAACAATTTATTTTAGTTGAAACTTTCCAATTTATGTTTTTCGTTTGGCTGTAAGAAATATAATTTTTTTTTTTCTTTTTTGTATATTTAATCCTCGCATCTGCTGTTGGTGAAAATGTTTTATTTCAAATATTCACTTATATAAACATGTATAATTTGTTAATTTTAAATAATTTTATTTTTATTTTGGAATACAATACAAATACAAAGTTTATAAGCCATTTTTATACTGCCCTTAAAAATTATCATTTAAAATTTTTATATTTAGTTTTACATATTTTTTTTTTAAATATATTATATGTAAAATATTTATAGAATATTAATTAATTATCATTTATGTATGTATGTATATATACTACATTTAATACAAGTAAATATTTATAATTTAGTAATATTTTTGTTTGCTTTCATATTAGATCAATCTAACAATTATACTTTAAAATTGTACCCCTGGCTTCTTTTTGAAGGAAATATTTTGTTTACGGAATTTTATTATTATTTAATATTCTCATCTTAAAAATCAGAAAAAGAAAAACAAGCTATAGTAAGTGGTTATTGTTTTATAAATACAATAAACAAGAAAAAAAAATCATGAAAAATAACTAAATTACCACAACTCTACATACATACACCATATACTGCAGTTAATGGATTAATTAATTAAATAAATAAATATTCAAAATTCTTGTGTTAGTCACTAAAATTATCAGTACCTTTTTCTAACTGTTTTCTAATACAGTCGATTTAATTAATAATAAAAAATAATAAATTAATAAAGAACAAATAATAAATAATTACGTTAAAAACTAATGTTGCATTTTTCAAACACCGCAGAATATACCAGCAAATAGAAAAACTCTTCATTACATTGTTATAATAACAAGATATTATAAGAAATAAATATTAATTTTATACAAATTTACATTTGTTATGGTTTAATTTTCTTTTTTGCAGTTCAAAAGAAACTAGAGAACGTTTATTACCTAAATTCTAACAGAAAAATTTTACAATCTTTTAATTTTATTTTTTTTTTTTTTTCTATGTATTAAATTCGTTTCTCTTTATGTTGTCCTATAAGGCCAAATTTAGTATTAAAAAAAAAATAAGACAAAAAACAAATAATATTATTTAATTTATAAAAGAAATTATAACTACAAACTAAAAATAGTTAAAATCACGACACTTAATATTGTATATCTTAGGATTGTACAAAAAAATTTTACAAAATGTTTACAAAAAGTGCTTAAAAAACAGATGTTTGAAAATTTACAAATTGTTTTGTCCCTTGTGTTGTTTTTGTGTAATGATTTTGTACAGAAATTTAAACAGCATATTTTACAGGAAAGCATTTTTTTTATATATTTTTTACAAATATTTACTATTTTTTACAATTAATGTTTTGGTTTTTTTATAATTGAAAAAAAATTTCTTTGCTTTATAAAATTATATTTTAATAGCGTTAATTTTTAAAAGTTACCAAAGCCATCGTTAGATTTTAATTTTCTTGTAAAATATTTATTTGGTCTATTAGATTATCTATTACATATTTTTTTACAGAAATTATACAAAGAAAAAATTTTCAAATTTTTTTCCCAACAATGTACAGAATAATTTGTATACAAATTTATAGTTTCGAATGAAGGTCTTATTAAATTGCTTTATGACTGCTAGTAAAAATGCAACATGTTTTTAATTTTTTTTTTTAAATGAAAAGAGTGTTAAAATATATGTAATATTTAATTAGTAATTGTTAATAAAAATTAATTTATTATTTTAAAACAAAGGTGGGCTGAAAATTGACTTCAATATAATGTTGTTTTTTATATAATGAAAATAGACGTTCTTCCATTCAACATATTAGTTAAATGTTTTTTAATTAACAATTTACATTGAATACTATGTGTATATGGTGCATACAAAACTTTCTTTTTAACACAGTTTTAAAATCCTCTGTGTGTTTAATAGACATCAGTCGTATTAAGTTTAACTTAATACAGGATTACATAGATGATTGCCATGTAAGGAAATTATTAATATTTGTAAATTCATTATCAATTATTTTAATATAGAATGGACAATATAGAATCGAAACAAGCACTTATGGATCAATTTAGGATAGAATATGGTTTAGATTGTTTTTTTCGAAATTGTTTTTATTCGATAAAACTTTTTCGAAACAATAAACTATTAAACCAAGCAGTCTTATTACAGCTGTCGAATTACAGATGAAATGCGTCTAATATTTAGCAATCACATAATAAGGCTAAATACATGTACTACTTTACACATGTAATAACTAACATTTAAACCTGAGTTCAAATTTTGAATGAAAAACTGTTACTAGTTAATTAAAAAAAAAAAAACCAAACAATTTACGGAAATATAGTTAAAAAATGTTTTTCGGTCGAAATACTCAATAAATACAAGCATTTTATGTTGTACATATAAATATTGAAAATACTGAAAAGATATGGACTAGAGTTCCAAAATCGTTCTCCACTTTTTTTTTAATTCATGTGCTTTGTTTTAGAGATTTCGTTGCACAAAGTTAGTAGTTTTTTTACTGTTGATGGTTTTGGTTTATATGTTTGACTTTATCATACGCATTTTCGAACTCTCAAGTGATTTAACAGTCGTTCGCACTTCAGCATATAGGTGGTCGTCATTTGTTCTTAAAGGCTTCAATTCTGCAGTTTAAGAAAAACATTAATTTGTGAGATTAAAACGTATTGTATAATAGTCCAGAAAATTTAATAAATTCTTTCAATTGAAATTTAATACTGCTTTTAGGAACTTTTTATGGAAAGATTTGGTATTAAAAAAAGAAAGACAAAATAATCCAATACTACGGCCTTTAATATTTCAAATTTATTACATATAAACAGTTTTATAGAAATGTTTATTGTTCAAGTTAAAACCAAAAAGAACCGGCTAAGGTAGCTAACAACGTTGGAAACAAAACTAATTAACCTTTCCTTTAAACTATTGGTACGAACAATTTTATGGAAATTATTATTTTTCGAATTAAAAACTTTTAACATTAAACTATTGATACGAATATTTTAAATAAAACCTAGCACAAGGTCCCGATGTGTTGAAATTATTTTTAATCCTTAATTGTTCTAACGGATAAAAATTCTTTGTAAGACTTCTAAAAATACCGAACTTAATTCAGGTTAAAAAACGGCTTAGTAATTATAGTTCGCAGGTTTCTTTCAACGATTCGAGTTCAGTATTAAATTCGATTCCGAATTTGGTATGAAATGAAATAATTTTAGACTTTTGATCTAAGCATGTGTTCAATTATAGTAAGAAATTTTTAAACCATTTTTTCTAATAGAATATCTCTATATCCCTATACTTATTAGTCGTTAATAGGTATATAACGCAGTCATTCCTTAAGTGATTTCACAACGATATCGTAATTGCTTTTTTAAATAGATAGTATAATCAATTACAAACTTTTGAATATGTATTCGGAAATGCTTGACATGCCTTTGATGGTTAATGTTTAGCCATTTCACATTCGATTTCTTTCGATTCTATTATAAAATAATTCGAATTTTGAAATAAGAAATGCCAAAAGGATTATTGGTATGTATATTTTTACTGTTTAATTATTGTGTAAAATTATTCGAAATTAATCAAATTGAACTTACAAACACTATTTTCATTATAATAAAAACGACGATTTACAAAGTATTGTTTGAAATTGTTACAGTTAAAACTAATTAATTAATAATACAATCATCATTTTTTTTACATTTATATTATGTATGTATAAGTATGTATAGGTATAAAGTCAAGAAATATGATGATATACGGTTATTACAATCAACCATAATTAATAATAAAAATTAAAAGAAAAATTACAAAATATTTCAACTTAAAACTAAAAACATTAAAACATGAGTGGTAAATTTAAATGGTTTCAAAAGTTATAATAAGACTAAAATCTACAAAAAAATAAAAAATGCGGTTAAAATCTAAAGAAATAAATTAACCATGACTTATACATTTTCTTCATTAAAAAAATAATTATTGTAATAATTAATAGAAAATAAAAGCGAGGATTTTCTTTATAGTTGTAGGTTGTAGTAGTATTTGTTAGAGTAACAGGATTAGTAGGTTAAAAAAATAAAATATGAACAGAAATAATACAAATTTTACAAAATCGACTTTCTTATTACTGAATTTTTAAACAGAATTTCTTTGCGGATTATAAACATTTTTACAAAAAATATTACATGAATACAAAAAATATTAACATTTGTTTTGTTTCGATTTTCTTCTAATTACAGATTTACAAAGGAGTTTACACTTATAGAAACACTGCTATTAACAAATAAAATGTACAAGGTATTTTAATTTATTCTTTTTTAAATTATTAAAAATCAAAAGGAAAAGAGTTTCTTGTTAATTAAATTATACAAATAAAAATACAATATTAAATATATAGTGTGTGAGGGTATTAATTGGGATTTTTTAAAAGTTATTTTTAAAAGAAATTAAAAAAAAAAATTAAATATTATTTACTTTTACACAATTAGAAAATTAATTCTTAAATAGTTATTATATTAGGGATTTAGACGTTGTATTAAATATCCTTTTGTTAAAGGGTTTCAAGATTGTTAACGAACGTATAGAGTCACATATTGGATGTTACTTAATGTGCACGTACATACATAGTAGTTTTCTTATTACAGGGGAATAATTTTCTTTTTATTATAGTTATTCACTCAAATTCTTATGAATTTCAAGTTATTGTTTTGAATTTGAATAAAAGTTCGCTTAACGCTTATTTCTTTTTTTTTTTAAATCTAATGCTACAATTATTTTGTAGGTTTTACTAAAATTTATAAGAATATTTATAAGAGATTATACGTTTTATTTTTATAATAATATTTATAGTATATATGTATAATATTTATATAGAATTATGATATCAATGCTTAATTTGTTTTCGGGTTTTTTTCTCCTTTATATATTTATATGGATGTTGTATGGGTTTTTCTTGTGATATTTATACGCGTATGTATATATAGTATGAAAGTAATTTATGAATATGAAAATATTTTGTGTGTCTCTATAAATGTATATATGAAAAATTTAAATTTTGTAACAGCTTAACAATAGTAATTTTATTAACTTTCAAGATTTAAATTTAGAAAATTTCTTTTAAGGAAAATTGAAAGGGAATTTCATAAGAAGAAAAAGATCATCATCGTTATGATGATTTCACTTTTATTTATTTTATAATAAATTCGATTATTCATTTAAAGTTACGGTAGTAATAATTTTTAAAAAACCCTTTCTTACGCATGTAATGTTCTCTAAACATTTTATTTTAAATTAAATCTTTAAAGCTAAAAAAAGAACTATTTTATTAAACTGCTCCTTTTATATCAAAATATATTTTTTGTTTTACTGATGCGCATTCAAACGTATTAATGATAATCATCACACCTTTTTTTAAAGTAAAACACTTTTTTTTATTTAAATTTCTATATGCTTTTATGTACGTTAAAATATTTAACTTTCAGTTAAAAATGTTTCAATTTTTCTCTTTCTTACCATTGAATGTATTTTATTTTATGCGTTACTGGGTAAATCCAGCTTATAAGTTTGGTTTTTATACAAAAAAGTTTACATGTGATTTAGTTTTTGTTTTTGTTTTTTTTTTATCTTATTAAACATTACAAACTTTACATTGAACATAATAGATTTAATAGTTTTGGTTTTTTCTTTTCTTACACTTAATATTAGTTTTTGTTTGTTTGTTTATTTTTAGAACATATAATAAAAGTGTGAGGGGGGAACAAACCTTAAAAATAATAAACAATAAAAAAATTTTACAATCATTTTTTCTTAAAACATAAAAAACGAAATGTTTTTCTCTGGCATTAAACAAAGACAATTTCTGTTACGAAAAGTTTCTTAATTTAATAATTTAGGATTTTTTTCCATTAGTTAAAACGTAATTTAAATACAAAATTTTACAAAATCTAAAGAAAGTTTCAAAAGATTGTTGACTGAAGCAAAGCAAAGCAAAGTGTTTGCATAATGCGAAAGTTTAAGTTTATGGTAGTTTGAGTAATTACGAGATTTTAAAGTGAAGTGTAAAACTATATTTTTTTTTTTTAAATAAATTTTTAAAAAGCGCAGGCATTTTTAAATTGAAAATTAATAATTAATCCTTGCAACATGCTTCGAATTTGTTTTGTTTTTAAAAAAAGAATTTCTATTCAATCTTAATAAATTTCAATTAGTTTACACTATATATGTATATATTATTGACGAAAGAAACACAAAAATTACCACTAAACTTAAACATATTGTGTGTGTTCTCTTGGGTTCACTTTTTTTCAGCATTTTCATTCATGTTTTCTTTTTTAAGAATATAATATTTTTTTTTTGTCTAGATTTCATTCTTTTGAATTTCTTGTTAAAATTTATTTATTTTTTTTTTTTCATGTTTCGGTCATATAAATCTTTAGATAAAAAGTCACTTGTTTTTTATTTGTTATAAATCAATTTTAAAATCTTTTGTTTTTGTCCACATAAAAGCGTTGGCTTTCATTTGTGTTTTAGACTTCTCTATATAGTCTCATTTTTTATGTTTATGTTCATCTTAAGTTGTATTACTTTCTTGGTTTCTTGTTAATAAAAGTGTTTTGATTTGTTAAATATTATCTAGTTTCATCTTGTTGCATTCAAATTGTTATTTCTCTTAAAAACTATAATATTTAAATATTAAATTTCATCCTTTTTTTGTTGTTGTATCAAACAATGTTATTCTTAATATTAATCTTAAAAAGAAAAGTAATTTGTTAAGAAAATGTTTGTTTTTATTTTGAAACGATTTAAGAAAATAATTCCGTTTACAAAACCCCATTTGTGGTGGGTGGTCCAATGGGTCCTAAATTTGTGCTTGATACTACTGATGTCACCGAACTGCTAGTATTAGTATCCATTGGAGTGCTCACACTAATGCCATTTTCTAAAGTTTGCTGTTGCTGCTGTTGGTTTACAGACGTAGTAACGGCTGTAGCTGTGGCGGTATTTGAGGCTGTTGTAATAGCAGCGGCAGTAGTTATAGTATTACCTGCTGTAACTGTTATACCTGCTGAGGTATTTGATGCCGAGGCTGCAATTCCTACACCAACACCCACAACACCGGGTGTTGTGTTGGCTGTTGTGGTTATGGGATTTGAGGTCTTCATAAAGTATTTCTCCAATTTGGCATTAATATGCTTGCCATAGGTGTATTTACGTAGAGCCGCCATATGTGGGCGTATCTTATTCATAAGTTTCTTGAGTTGTGTTGGCTCCGACACATCGATCATTTTTTGTACCACATAATTGGCATATTGATCTTTCATCATAACGTGTAAGGCACTAGAAAAAACAAATGCAAGATTATTAATTTTCATTATAGTAACAGTTATTGCAATGTAGGATCTATGTTTATTATTTAGCGAAGAAAGGCGAAATCTCTCATTTGTTCAATAGGTTGCAACGTCCAATCTGTATTTAATACGATAAATTATCTTTGCTTTTATAATTCAATAACAAAATATCGGAGATATTTTTAGAAGATTTTTATAGAAAATACTCGAGCTTAAAAGTAATTATTTGAATATAAAGAAACTTTTAGGGAAGTGTACTTTGAAAATTCCCTGTGAAAATGTTTGAAGAGTTTAATAAAAATGTCCTTTTTTTCGCATTTTTTTTTTGGAAAAGATAAATATTTTTCTGTGTATTTAATGTTTGAATTCTGTTATGTGGAATAAAACGATGCGTATTTTTATCTCTTTATTATAATATTGCATACTGTGAGCGTCAAAAGAAAGTGTACAATTCAAAAAAATATACATTAATAAATTACCGTTAATTTTTTTTTTCAAATTATTTTATTGCCAGTTTTTAAAATTGAAACAAGAAGAAAAGAATTAGAAAATTTTGGAATTATTGTAAAATTTTTTCGGGCACTATCCTTAAGTGGAAAACTTGAGTTGAGATTGTTAGAATTTTATCCATAGTGTACATTTTCTTTGGACGCTCACTGTATATGTTTTACCAATTTTTGATAATAATTTCAAATTTTAAAAAACAATTAAACTTGTATTCGAAATATTTTCCCAGTATGCTTACAAACATTTTCATTTTCTAGTTTAACTTGTATTTGCATTTAAAAAACAAGCATTTGACTCATAAAATCTTTGTATTTCCTTTTCTACCGTAAAATAAATATTAAATTGATTATGCAATAAAATTAAAAAAACTAAAATCTAAATACTAAATTCCATGATTTTTTAATTATAATTTGATTTCATCTTTTTTTTTAACAAAAATTGAAAATATTTCACTCACTTGTCATTAAATGTGCAGACTTCATCAATCAGTGCTGTACGCTCAGCTCGTGTGGCGTGTGTAACACATTTCTCCACAACATTGGAAGCGAATTTGTGTTGTGACAAAACCAATACTTTGCCTCGCACACTATTTATTAAAATAGATTTGTCCTCTGGTTTACCGTGTTCTAAAAGTCCAAATAAAAACCACACAAAATTACATCAACAATATTTTAAAATAAATATTTCAATAGTGTGTATGTGTGTGCACTTACCCAATACGTGTTGTATAACATAATTGCCATATTGATCCTGTATTAGTTGTTCTGTGTGTTCATGCAATTCGTCCAATATGGGCTGCGTTTGCTCAGCAGTGCAGTGTTCTAAAATTCGTTGTATAACACGACAACCGTAGGGATGGGTGCTCAACGAATAAACCTGACCCTTAAAGGCATTTATGATGAACTGTAATGCTGAGGGATCAACACATTCAATACATTTCTGTACAACATGATTGCCATTCTGATCTTTGACACATTTTAGGACATTGCCATCCAATTCACGTACGATTTCCTGTTGTTGCTCGGCGGAAATACTTTCTAAGGCTTTCTGAATAACGCGACAGCCGTACATTTGCAGAGCCAGCTGAAGCACATGACCCTTAACTTGCATGCCCAGGGTATTTTTCTGTTCGGGAGTTCCAAATTCAAAGAATTTCTGTATGACATAATTGCCAAACACATCCGTCATGAGACTGTAGGCAGCACCCAAGATTTCATTAAAGACCATTTGTTTTTCAGCAGCAGTAGCACGTTCAAGTTTTTGCTGTATGAAACGCGAGCCATGCTGATCTTGTGAGAATTCAACAATATGATTGGCCAAGTCACGTAGCTGTAGATTGGGATAACGTTGATTGCGGAAATCTTCTAGTAGGCGTGAACGTCCCGGTTGAGCAGCACCGCCAGCAGCTGCGACTGCTGCTGCAGCTGCTGCAGCGGCAGCACCAACACCACCAACACTAGCAGCAACTGATTGCCGAGAAGCAGCCGCAGCGGCGGCGGCAGCTGCTGCTGCAGCAGCTGCGGCTGGTGTAGTACCGGGTATAGCCAAGTGTTTTGAAAATAGTGAACTATTCGAACCAAACATATTATTAGCAGCTGCTGCTACTGCAGCTGCCTGTGCCGCTGCTGCGGCGGGTGGCAGACCCACAGCCATCTGTTGGCGATATTTAGACTCAGCTCCTGGAGCACGATTATTTATTAGGCACGATTGTGGTGGTGGTGTGATGGCAGCTCCGATGGGGCTTGCTGAAGCTGTTGCTCCTAAAGCACCATATGCAGTATTGGTCACAGCACCAGGCCATTTGCCTCTAGCGGCGGCAGCAGCTGCTGCTGCGGCGGCTGCTTGAGCCACTGTTGTTGAGACTGCATTGGCAGCAGCCGCATTACTGTTGGTATAATCCATAGCTGAGGGACTAAAGGCAGAAGTGGTGCGATCAAACGAATCACGTCGTCCGGTCAATGATGATGTATTTAATGCAAGACCTAATAAAAAGGAGCAGAAAAGAAACAGTTATTAATATTGTTTATAATTGAAACGAACCAGAATATTATTATTAAATTTATTAAAACATATCGAGTTCTATCCTTAATGGTAAATCAGCCGTTAACAGTTACAATAGACGGCTCATTCAATAATACTGCAATTTATTCTCAATAGGAATGTATAGATTTTAAGATGATTTTAAAAATTATGCTTATTAATTGAAGTCGAAAACATTGCACACCCTTGTGGTGGTGGAACTCCTCGAGTATTCACATATTTAACCTAAATCCTCTTATTAACTTAAAACTTATTTTAATGCAAAAGCTTTGGTTGGTATAGAATGAAAACTTTTCATATGATACGAAATGTTGCAGACGTAAAACAAATCTGTTGAGCACAAACTAAATAAAGTTTAAATTGCATTTGCGTCTTTTGGGTTTAAAATTCATATACGAACACTCTATTATTGCCATACGGCAACAAGCGAGGCAAGCGAAAAACAAATATTGGTCGAGAGGTAAGAAGGAAACAGGATCAAATCCAATGCACCTGTGAACGGTCACGTTTTTATTATATTTTTGTTTTTGTTGTTTTTTTGGGTTTCATATACATACATACATACGTATAGTATAGTATAAAATCAAAACAGAAAATTTAAAACGTACAAATAAACCCGAAAACACACTTGCATACAACACTCACACCAAAACCTAACCTCAAATACACGTACACAGTTAAAAATCTCTTTGCCGTCGCACACTCCCAAAGACAGCTACTAAAAGATTACTTTTATACTCGTACTTATACAGTGAATATTAAAAAACCAAAAAAAAAAAAAAAAAGCATAAGAAAAGGATTTTAATACAGTCGTAATGTGGTTACATTAAGCTGGCCTATATGTACGAGCACAAAATGCCAATGTTGATATGCATACAAAAAAGAGGAAATAAAATCCAGAAAAGGTGGAAAAGAAAAAAAAGTCAACTAAAGTAGTATTAGCGTTTCAATTTGTTTAACAACCACGTATTATAATCAAAAGAAAGTAAAATTTAATGTTCTTTCATTCCTTCTTTACGAACTCTTTACGCCAACTGTGTAAAGAATTTTTACAATGGTTTGAGAGGCAAGTGACGGTAAGGGAGCACATGAATTTATGCTTGACATTTAAGGAAAGTGGCGTGAGAGTAGTAGTAACATGGAATTAAAAAATAGAGATAAGCTACTTAATTGACATACGGTTAGGTAATACACATTTATAAGATGACTAGAGATAAAGTTCTAGTGAATGGAAATAGTTTGTTTAATCACTTAATTAAGGACGGAAAATTTAAAGTTGAAGTTTTTTTTAATAAGCATCCAAGTACATATAAAAGGAAAGTAATTAATTTTGAAGTCTCTCTAAACAAAAATACCGACAGTTTCATGTTGCATAAATGAAAATGTACTTAGCTGTCCTCCTAAAGATTTAATATTTTTATAAATTATTAATTACTTTTATTTCATATTTAATGTTAAAAAGTAAGACTTATTCCAAATTAAGATGTCTGATCACGAAATTTTAACACACTCCTAAAGCTTACTCCCTCATGTGCCTCTTTTGAAACAATATTAAATCGCATGGCATAAATTATATCATAACCTTCTAATATTAACTTTAAATATACATATGTATAAGCAGGTGTAAACTTTTCTGTATATTAAACCCGCAAACTCCTAAAAGTATACTTTAATGTATAGTAATTTAATAAATTTCTCTTTAAACATACGCTTAATAGTTTTGTTACTATTTTACCTCACGTTTTCCAGTTAAAACGAAATCACATTTTTACGGCAATTTACAGTAAAAACACACAAACCTATTACGTTATTATTGGCCAGAGGTGAAAAAAAAGTAGAAATGAAAAAATAACCTGGCAATAATAACAGCAGCCCTAACATATGCATAAACAAAACAATTATTGTTAACAATTACCCATGCATGGCAAACAAAACTAAATACATGTTCAGTTTCCACAAAAGAATCATTATAATAATGATAATAATAAAAACAAACAACAATAACAAAAAAATAGACACTGCAGCTACAGCTACAGTCACATTCACATGTCTACAGTTTCGTGTACTCCAAACAGCATGTGTGGAAAAGCAATTGTATGTGGCAACTGTATCTGTGTAACATTATAATCAAATTTATAACGTTTTAACAAAAAAAATTTCCTCTAATTTTAACCCATTTTTCGGAGAAATTCATTTAAGAATATCACAATTTATTTTAAATATGATAAAATATTATATGTATTTAGGCTGCAATTTACAAATATTTATAAAGAAAGTTAACTAATTTGTAACATACTTTATGGGCTTACAACTCTGACTCTTTTAATTCCACAAAATTAATTCGCGACTTAATATCCACTCAACCACTACAATCAAAATCGACTTTTTAGGTTAGGATATCTCGAAAACCTAGAGTGATAAATAGATTCGTATTCAGCTTACCGACAACCTTTCGAAAAGTAAAATCTGGTTCCTAGGTTATTAATTTTTCGCAATTTTATTGTAAACCTTGTATTGCATACTTTAAGGGGTACAGTATTTATACTACAATATTTTAAATATTATTACCTAAAACAGGATTTTTAAAAATAATAAAATTTTAAGGGTTGTTGTCAAAATCCGTTCGTAAAATTAGCCGGTTTTTATTATTGTATTTAAACACAATTTCATCTTTAAATCCGGCTTTGAAAGGATTAAACGGTATCACATTCATTTATTTTTCAACACGTGAATATGTTTTTTTACGATATTTTTACCCAAAAAAATATTTAAAAGCACCATATATTCACATTTACACAAACACACAACGTGACTTTTAACACATACGTAGACTTAATCACGCTCTCTTATACACATGCATACATACATACATAATAGAAGCATTACAATGACAGTTTCATAAATTTTTGTGGTATATGAAACATAAAAACGTAATGTTGTAATGCATTTCATATGTAAATATCTACGATTTTAAATATTTTATCAACGTGAGAGAAAAAAAAATCTAAAATTATATTAAATTGCTACGATTTTTATTTTTAACTTTATCACACATGTAATGAAACGAAACAGAAAAAAATATATAAGTACATTCCTATGTGTTGAAATCGTGAATTACAGTGTACAATCAAAAAAAATTTAGTATGTATGTAGATATTTAAATTCTAATTAAAAGTATAGCATAACAAGGCAATGGATTATTAAGTGATGTCAATATATTTTTTTTTACAAAATATAATCCTCAGTAGAACTATGTTAACTTTCGCGTAGGTTATAGTGTGGTAAGGAATGCTGTGACAAGATACTATTTGTCATCTATTTGGTAAAAATTTTCTCACCTCTGTCACATCAAGTGTAATCGAAATATGTTTTATGCTTTAAAAATATTTGGAATGTATACAAAAAAATATTCGAAAATAAATTCCATAAAAAAGGGTGGAATTTGTTGCCACGTATTTAAATTTCTCAATAAAATTTATTTTAAACATGCCTGATAGTTTTAAAAATCATTGAATTGGATAATAAAAACACAAGTATACAATTTAATTGCATTATAATTATAATTATTTGATACTAATATTTTAGAAAAATGAACTGAATGAGTATACGATTTTTCAGGCATACTTTTAGGCTTTAATTTAAAATTAAAAACATTGAAAAAATTTAAAATATAAGCATACTTTAAGGTTTACAAATATGTACACTTCAAAAATGTAAATCTAAATTTTCATATAATTTTTTTCTAAAGGTTAAAAAGAACATCAAATTTGCTAAGACATGTACTCAATTCATATAACCATGCAGATTTTAAAAAGCACTTTTAAAAACGTTGACTAAGTATTTCTTTTGTTAGAAACTGAAGCTCACGCCGGAATATGGGGGAGAAATAAAACTTGTAAACTTTTTCATTTTTAACTTTCCAAAGAATAAATGGCATTAATGCTATTGATAAATTGCCTTTTATGGCATTTTAACAGTATGATTTAGGTTTTTTTCTGAAAACCATATTGAAAAAAAACGTAATGTTTTTAAACCTATAAATGCCTAAGCTTTTCAATGTAAAAAAACCCGGCTTGCAATATTACCAAAAGCCATAAAATGTAAACTCAAAAAAAAAATAGTATGAAAAGACATTATTGAAATATATTTTTCCATACACCATTTTTAAAAGCGAGCATATGTATGTATAAAGGCTTTAATGCGGTTCCAAAAAATTGTTGCATATTCTTAGGAGGAATTTTTATATGTACCTTTTAGTTTTATTTCAAACGAATGAATGGATTACTCTTATTTTTGGCACACTTTCCTTAGTTAAAAAAAATTCAATTGAATTTCTATACAAAAAAAAAATAAACTGAATTCAAAGAGTACAATAAAGTTTATTTTATTTAAATTATACATTTGACGTTTATAATTTACGAGGTAATATTATAGAATTATGGCATATAAAAAAGGTTATTATCGGATTAAATATGAAATTTATTTATAACCCACATTCCAGTTTGAAGGTAACTGCAAATTAAAAATTTTGTTGCATATTTACAGGCATATGAAGCTTTTATTTTCATCCAAAGTAACCTGTTAATTTTAAGAAATAAAAGACGTTGTTAAAAACGTTACGTATGTACATATGTACAACTAAGTAATAGAAGTATATTGCATAATTCTATTAACTCTAACCTACTGTAAGAGTCTTATAAATCGGTTATAAAACTTTTTGATGATGTTTATTACCATTTGGTGTTTAAACCGTTTGGTAATTCGATTCGACATAAGCGATCACATTTGATTAAATTAAGAAATTAATTCAATAATTCCTTTCTTATCTCAAAATACAAAATATTTTTAAAATTCCCCAAAAAATATTTATTTTTTTTATTTCTCTAAATCAAAAATATATCAATTAAATGACTGCTTTATAAGTTTAACTAACACAACACTTTCAAAAACTTAAGCTCATTTGCTTGTTCATAGTTTCATTTAAAAAAGTTGAAGTATACTTTGAGGCTTTCACCTTGAATTAACTTGATTATGCCACTAAAGAAACTTTTCAACATATACAATTTCCTTAACTTTACTAAAATCCAATTTAAATTTGCAATAAGAACAAGAGAAAGTGTATTTTATCTCTGTTTTCTGTCCATTCATCATGTTGTTTGCCTCTATAAAAACTAAAGAGTAAATGTATCTGACAAAAAAAATAATTATATCACAGTCTAACATCATGTAATACTGTTTGGATGGTCAAAAACTGTTTACGCCATCTCTTCAGTTTGGTTTTTGATTATGCCAGAGTAGTGAAGTGAATAGAAGTCCAAACATTACATTACAAACTGCTACAGCAGCAGCAGCAGGTGGGACATTAAACAAACAATCCTTTAAAAAAATAATCACAAAGAGGATGGAGAAAAAAAAATAACAGGAAAACGCAAAAGAAAACAAACCCAAGCAAACAAAAATATAAAAAAAAAAACACAAACAATAATTCTGCCAAAAGGGATTTAAAGGAAACAAACGACTAGACGTCTATTGCTGTAGAACTGATGAAAAAAAGTGGTAGAGGAGAAAGTAAACAAAGGATGCAGCAAAAAAAAAAAATAATAATAATAAAAAAAAAAAATTAAAATAAACAACAGAAAAATATTGAATGAACTTGGTGCAGACATAAACAACAACAAGAATATAAGTTTCATTTGCAACCAAAATAAATCACACACATACACATACAATATACTTGGAGAAATCTCCTGGTAATATAAAAGGTAATCAAGGAGATTTTATTATTACCCCTGCTGCTCCCCAAAACAGAATACATACACAATAAAATCAGGTGCAAAGGTGATGTCCTCCCTCTCTTCTCACACAATTTTTTCAAATCTCTTTAGAATACAATGCACTTGCACATGTTACTTTAGAAGACATCAAGACAAAAAATAAACAACAAGAATAAGTTGAAAGAGCACAGCAAGGAGCGGGAGTAGTATAACAAAAGGAGTGTATGTATGTATGCATGTTTACTGCTATAAAGAATCTTTTATTCCATACACATATAACACATATAACATTTATTTATTTTCTTTCATTTCTTCTTTTTTCTTTTATTTAACAAAATGTAACAAGTAATTGTTGTTTAAATCTCATATGTGTGTTTAAGACACAAAAGCAATTTTATTACAGACATTAAATATTTTCTTCTCTCACTCCCAAACTTATATACATACATACATAAGAAATATTTACTTAATACTCATTACTAACACATACATATGTACATATGTATGTATAACGAATTGTTACATACAACATGCATGTACAACACACTTGTTCTATTCAATTTAGCAATTTGCAACTCTTTTAGAAAATTAAAAGCATTCGTAGAAGGCAAAAATTGAATTTTTAATACACTCTACACTACCATGAATGTAAATATAAAAGCCTAATAGTAGACCAGTTCTTGACAATAGCTTCCAATCTAATCATTATTAAATAGTTTTTAAGTCGGAGCAAATTAGTTGCAAATTTAATAGTTTGAATTTTTTGTATAAGGTGTAGTAAAATAAAATAAAAAAACGAGTAAAAATAATAATTCAATACACACTTTTAATCCGTTACAGCGGTACGTTATATCTGTCTCTTACTAGGACAATCTAACCCAATAAATTATCATGCAATAAACACATTAGACGCAGCACTTGTGGCGCGACAATCTGCCATACATATAATAAATGGGTGTATATGGAAATGTTTATGTTAAAGGTGACGCGTCTATACAAGCACCGATGCCGCTGCTCAGCCTTTAGGCAAATATCTGTTTTTTCTCGCGGCAATGAGATAATTAGTGCTTGCAATGTGAGGATTAGTGTTGTCAATACAATAACATGCATACAAACGCTTTACATACAATATAACTATTAAAAATGCGACAAAAATATTTAAGTGGCACCATTGATAAAGGATTTAATGAACTGTTTATTTTTTTATTAGTTGTACTTATGCTTTGCCGCTTCTGGCTTTAAAAAATTAAAGCGCATGCTGCTTGCCTGAGTAAATGAGGCAATTGCAAAATTGCTGCACGGCAAATGCTGCGTCTAATGTGTTTATATGTAGCATTATTAGATATATAATGCTAATGTATAGCTTTAATGTATATTCTACTTATATTTGAATCTATTCCTGAAAGGTAATAAATTAACATACTTTGAAGCGGTTGAAGAACCGAATTTAAGTTTTTTACTCAACATTTCATAATCATTTCTAACAAGTTCAACATGAAATTCAAAGACTTAAAAAAGTGGACTCATATTTTTAATTTCTTTACCATTGCATTTTAACTATAATAATAATGTGTACATAATATTTGGATGACTTTACTATATTACTATATTATTGAATCAAATATAAGTGCAATATAATGCAATCTACTTTAAGGATACTTATAGTGTGTTTAATAATACAACCTATCAAAGGAAGACATATAGAGAACTCTAAAGCAACTATGAATTTTTTTTTGTTATTTTAAATTTTGGAACATATTGTACAATTATATAATGAAATAAAGTATTATTTATGAACATGACCATAACCATTAGCAACAAAATTTTACTCCTTATATCTCCTTTACTCCCTAACGTATGCAATAAATTTGTAAAATGTTATTAGTATTGTAAAACAAGTTACAATTACAATCATTAAGACTCATAGAATAGACTTAATTTGTCTTTGTATGCAAGTGTGAGACACATTTACCATAACTGTGAATATATGTATGTACATATGTGTAGGTAAAAAGAGAAAAAGAAAAGGATTGAAAAGTTGTAATAAAATTTACCAGTGTGCAAAGGTAAATGATATTGTCACCATAAGCAAGGACATTGCTTAGTATATTATGTACATACGTACATACATATGTATGTATATATATACTATTATTTAACAGAATATACACACAAGAACAATTATTATTACTGCCGTTGATATGACCAACGTTCTAGAAACAGATTTAATGTTCAATCCAAACACCCACAAACTAAAACTATCTCATGTTACAAAAACCAACATTTAAGGCTGACTAAACTATTTGTTCCATTGCAAATAATAGCATATAATTATGTTCAAATAGTCATTATACATACACATACACAAATCCATACGTAGTATATATTAAGAGAGACAGAGCAAAAGAGAGTGAATTTGGGTAAATTACATTGTTTATGCAATTAGGAAATCAGAAAACATACATACATACATATATGCAAGAGACAATGTAATTTTCGACACACTTTATCTAACAAATATTTAAGTGCTTTAAATGACAATATATGATTAAAGATTTACTATTTAATCATATGGTTACTAAGAGTTTTTCTCCCGTACGAAACGATATATTATAATAAAACAATGCTCAAAATCAAAGGCGTTGTAAGAGGAGCCGAGCCATACACTTTCTCAAGTATAAATAATGAAATAATACAGAAGTTTATTTAACCTAATATTTAACTATAAATGTTTATTTTTCGTTTGTTTATCAAAAATAATTCAGCCTTTGCCATTTATTTTATATCTCTAAGAAATAAAAGCAATTTGTTTTTAGGTTTTTGTATGTACTTGTTATGACTTAAGCAAAAGCTAGTAAAAAATTAAAAAATGGTGTCACTATTACATAAAAAATATTGTTTTTTGAAATTTTTGGCATATTTAATGATACAAAAGAAACCCTTTTTCAAAAATAATAGAAATTTGGAACTATCAAAACATATTTTTATATTCACTTTCTGTGAATGTTGGCTTAATAAAGAATTGACTCTTTGTAATTGCCGAACAATCAAGATACACCTACACTTTAAATGCTTTAGCATACTAGCAAAATGCATAAACTTGCATGTTATCTGCTGCTGACATCACGTGAGTGAGTGTTGCTAGAGTATATGAAATATAATATTTGTTACCATTTGATATCTGACTGACAATAACCTGTCTAATAGCGCACACGTACCATAGTTTTTATAGCCAAGTGCATATGCCACAGCAGGCAGTGGAGGTCGGTGGGTGTTTATTTGTTTAGTCATTTAATCGATTTTTTCAACAGAAAAATTAAAATGTTGAAAAAAAAAAGAAAAAAAAAAATATTAAACTATAAAAACTAAAGCATACATTAAGGCTAATGTTATATAGGTATTTTATTTATTATATAAAACACTAATATGATGTCATTTATATTATATTACACTAAAAAATTTCAATTTTTTATAATTAAATATGCATACTTTTAAACTTAATAAATTGCCTTTACTTCGACTCTATACTAATGTTTTATGCCATAGGCTTGTTACTGCCTTTTACAAATTGTACAATTATTCCATAATTAATTGTATTATATAATTGTGTAAAAATGTCTACAATGTAAAAAAGAAAATTAAATTAATTTGCCATATTGAGTAATTTACTACCGCTATTAATAATTTAAAACAATTTATTATTTATAAATTGTTCATTAAACACACAAGAATAACAATATAATTGTGTATTCGAGTATTAAATTATTACTAATAGAATTTATTGTTGAAATTTAATTTTTTTTTCCTTCATTACATACTGTTAGGCAGCTAAACAGTACTTCATTACAGGGAAAAATATTTTTATTATTATATTATATTATTTAACAATAAAAACCATACAAATTAATAAAGGCTTAGTTAGCCAAGAGATTTATTGTAACATGTACAAAAATCTAAAATGTTTTTATTTAAGAATAGAAAGTTCTTCAACAAACACAAATCAAATAAAATATTTATATAAATTTGAAGAAATTTTCTTAATTACAGATATTTTCTTAATTACAGATATTTTTCTGTTGCATTCTATAAAAAGTTAAAGCTTTTAAAATTGAAATGAAAGTATTTTTTAAACTTTTTAATTAACATTCAATTATTATTATTATTATTTTTTGTTAAAATGTAATTTTTTAAACAGAACCAGTTCATATACAGTTTCGGATAAAATAATAACTGCAGCTAAAATTTGCAACATTTCTTTTAAATTTCACACAATGTTAGATAAACTATATTAAAGATCTTACATTAATTTTCATAAGAAAATTAAATACAAAACAAATTACAGTCAGAAACTTAATGACTGCTAAACATCTCCGTAAAATTCCTATGATATTTGCCTTCCCCCCTTCCCACCATTTACATTTCGACAATATGAGCTTTATTATTGTACTTAAAATATTTGCGTATATATCGTTGCATCGTTGAATCGTTGCATTTTATTCTATATCCGCTTTTCAGCAGCGGAATGTTTCTGAGAGTTAAACTTGAATGAATTCCTATTGGAAGAATGTTTTCCAAAAAATTTACTTTAATTTTGTACCGTAGTAGATACAAATAATTTAAAGCAGACTCTTGACGAAGGAAAACATTATTAAATCTTTAAAGACCCGTAACCCTGTTGAAGATTTTTGTTTTAAAATTTCGAAATACTTTACCTATTGATAGAGCGACGACGTATAAAACAAAAATTCAAAACAATGTACAAATTCTGATGATTAAGATATTGTGCGATCAAGTGTTTATAACGTAGTATTTTTAACGTTAGCAGTGTTTTTGTGAAACTCCGACCATTATTTGAATGACGCTTAACGAAGAAGTGTTAAAATATGCGCTGAATCAATGCAATTGTTTTCGAAAGCAATCTAGTCTTATGGCGGAATTTTCTACGGAAATTTTCTACGATACGAATTGAAATCATGTTGCGCACTACCCCTTGCAAAAGCACTTACATATGTGATACCTAACTGATTTCCGATATTCGAAACATGCTAAACAGCAGGCTAAAATTTGACACAATAAGACAAAATGTCTTGTCACGACGGAATATTATTTTCTCGAGGCATACCTATGCTTTCTCTGCAATATAGTACTGCCGTCCATCTCATATGGGTTCTTGGCCAAGGTAATACCACTTTAGACGATAACCTTACTAGAGCATTCACACCTCTACCAAATATCTACTCATACAAATAGCTTTTACTCCGTTAAATTATATTCAAGCAAAAATATCTGTTGAAACGACGAAATCACAAACAAGTGTTTAAACTGTGCTTGCAAGCAAATAATTTCTGTCGATGTTATTAATCGAACGAGGAAGACTAGATTATGATAGTGACCGTTTCTAACTTAACTTAAGACATTCTTGATTCGGCTCTCAATAGTTTAACAGAGATTTTGTTTCTTTACGGATGGTATTCTGGTTAATTTGAGGGAATTCTGCTGGTTGTCCAGAGTGCTTAATCTGTGCATTTCAGCTGGTTTTAAAGCGTTGTCCTATACGGCTGTATGGGTTGCATTTAAATTTTATATACATACATATATGTATGTATAACATAATTGGTCATTACAACCCTTTAGTCAGGATTTCGACCTAGCTTCTCACACCACTTATGTTGTGTGCATTAATTTTATACATGAGTGGCGGGACCTTCAGTTTTAAAGTCGAACGACAGATTTTTGAGAAGCTCATCATGGCAATTTTATTTACTTTTAGAATTTTTGCCAGAAATCTGCTGAGAGACAGTCGCCGAAGAAATATTTTTTTTTTTTCATATTTCGTTTTAATGTCTGACCTGGGATACGAACCCGGGATTTACGTCTAATAAGCCAACACACTACCTACTAGACTACGGCGACTAACATAGGAATATACATGAATGACGAAATCTACGAGTATTGTTTAACGTCGACTCCGACTTTTTCTTGGCTTTACTCATTTGATTTGGTTTACTCACAGCCCATTTTCATTAGAAGATTGCTGGGAGTGGGTTGCCCAAAAGACATATTTATTTCCCATATTTCTCCTTCAAGATGTCAGAGTTTTAGTTTAATTCTCGATCTCACGTCTAGTATGCCTCTACTCATTAAATTACATTCCTATCCGATCCGAAATTTTGAATGAAATACCATTTTCTAATTCTGGTTAATGTACTTATGCTACCAATTAATTTTAATTCATGTACATTGTATATACATACATATATGTGTAATCATGTGTATTTTTATAATTAAAAAATATTGAAAATCAAAGTTAGAATAAAAACAAAATTAATTGAATTAAAAAAAAGGAATAGAAAAAGAATCTTGAAAATTAGAGTTCCAATCCCCCTTAAAGAGAGAAAAAGGAGAAGAAGAAGGCAAAGCGTTTTTTTTTTGCTCAACTATAAGGAACGAATTTGACAGTGAATTTCATAATAAAAGTTTAGCTTAAAAGAGGTCTTAATAAACAATTCGTTGGAAGAAATATGTCGTTCCTATTACTTTTTGCCAATACTGTACCCTCATATTCGCATTGCATTTTGTTAATTATCACTGCCATTTACGTTTTGTTTAAATTTAATTTCATTTTTAAATAATATTGAATATTGTGTTTCCATAAGGTCATTTATTTTATTTGTTAATAAAAAAAGGTTAATTTGTGGTTGATATTGTTGTTTTGTTTAATACGAAAATTAATTTAAAAAAAAGCGTTAATAATATTGAATACGAAAAAACTGTACATTTACACATACTTCTGAAAAGCAAGAAGGAAAGCAAAAAAAACCCTGTATTGGAGTTTAATATTTTGTGTATGGTTTATGACACACGGACTCGTTATTCAAAACGAGTGTATAATTTATGGAAAATCATGTTTTAGGCCTCCGTAACAGATATAAGCAATAAAATTATTTCTCTTGTTTTATTATCTTGTTTTTTTAAAAAGCTTTTTTCAGGGACTTTTGTTGTTTTTTTTTTATACAAAATATTTCTTATTTTATATTTACAATCTACATATGTATATGTATGGATGTATGTTATGCTATATTATTATTTATAATTTATATTTTATTAATTTATATGAGAATTGAAAAAAAAAAAAAAAAAGAAAATGTATGTATAGCTTACCTCCAACACTTGAACCATTTTGTTGTGAATATAAATTCTGTTGTGCTGATTGGGGTTGTGGCGGATAGAGTTGAGGCGGACCTTGTGGTGGTGGTGGTCCTGCCCTAGCGGCGCCTGGTGGCACTAAAACAGGTGCTGGACTAACAAGGCGCATTGGTGTTCCTGTACGTGGTCCCATAACAAGTGAACCGCTCTGATCAAAAAATGCCGGTATGACCTGATGCCGGTAAATTGTATTTTATTTTGGTTTTTTGGGTTTTAATTTTATTTACACACGTTAGATTAATTCGTTTCAGATGTTGGGTTAGAGAATTTTTTTATTTATTTTTTTTTTGTACAAAAGTTAGGTTTTTATTTTTGATTTGATTTTTGTTGAGTAAAGTGTTGGTTGGTATGGGTTATAATGTAATTTGGGTATAAATACACAGCCACATGAGAGAGAGAGAAAAATATAAAATAAAAAGAGAAAATATATATTGTTTTCAATGTTTGATTTTAAAATTTTACAATATGTATTTATAAAGTAGAAAAAAAAATGATATTTAATAGCTTATGGTTTATATTTATACAAAATTTTGTGAATTTTACAGACAGTTTGATTTGATTTGATTTTTCTTTTTGTAAATTACAATTCAATACAATTCTTAAATTTACATGTAAAATTACACAAATTTTATATGTTCTTTACATATGAAGTCAAAGACAAGTTTTAACTTTTTGTTCAATTTGCTTTTCATACACACCTGATAAGATTGATTTTCAGCTCCTTGCTGTGATGGCGTTAACGGCCTTCTTGGTTGTGTGCCTTGTTGTGGTATTAAATTGCCTGGATACATGCCCCAAGGTGCTACACCATAATATTGTGGCATTTGTGCTGCTATTAAGCCCATATAGGGGGCTGCGTCTTGACCCGGATTAATTACATAGGGCGCTGCCTGTTGGGCTGCATATGCAGCATTCTGTTGGGCAGCCAAAAACTGTTGGGAGGCAGCAGCCATTTGCATTTGCTGTGGTTGCATTGTGCCATTAGGTGCGCCCGGGGGTGCTCCAGCTGAGGTAGCAGCCGCAGCTGCTGCAGCGGCGGCAGCAGCATTTGTGGCAGCAGCAAGACCAGGATTCTGTGAGCGGAATAATTGCTAAAAATGAAATGAAAAACAAAAGAAAACTTTTATTATTCAATTTTTCTTTAAGAATTTCAAGTTAAAATTTAATATATGTACATATACTGTATAAGAGTATAAATAGTTGCTATTGTTTTTATTTATTTTTATTACTCTGCTAAAATCTATGCATCCTTTTAAAAGCCTTTTACTTCTGCTCTATATAGTACATACATAAGTATATGTATCTATATGTAATGGTCTATACAAAATCATTATTCCTTTTATAGCTGTGCATATATGTATGTATACATAGTATGTATGTATGTATAATCTGTTGCAACACAATTGAAAATATGTATTGTGAAATATATCTCGTAAATTTAAAGATTAGTTATATGCACCAATAGCTACTGACACTTTTACTGCTGGAGATATTTTTTATGTTTTAGAATTTCTCTTGTTGAATTTGGATTACTATTTGCATTTTCTTAGTGATGGTGGTGGTCTGACATAGTTTTTCTTCCAAAAAAAAAAGAAAATAATAAACGAAGAAAATGCAATAAAATAAAGAATGCCACAATAAAGCAGTTGTAACAATAAGGGATTTTTGCTTTCAAATAATTTTAATACTAAAACAAAAAATAGATACACGATGTATACGATATATTTAGAGAAACTCGCTCAGAACTTAAAACTCTTCCTTACTTTTTTTTTTGTTCACATATTAGGTTATCGAATTTTATTTAAAAGTGGAAAATTACAAATTTGTATCGACTTTATTATACATTTAATAATATTATTTGTTTTGTATAAGAACGAAGAAGGCAACCATTTTTCAGGTGTTGTAGCAAACAAGCGACATAAAGCAGTATAAAAAATTCAAGCTACAATACATACATTTGGATTTGCATTTGCCTAGAAAATCAAAACCAGTCCTGATGGACTAAGTCATTCACTAACTAAATGTTTGCGCCATGTCGGCGGTATATTGAAACTGATAGGACGTATATTAAGGCACTATGGAATTGGCCATCCAAAGCAGAAATTGTGACGGGCAAATATTCTCAGAAAGAGTTCAAACCCCGACTTTAGACGAAAGCATCAGTTGAAAAATCTGCAAATATTTCTTCTACAAAGCAAATCCGACCATATTTCAGCAGTGTTTGAAGCTTTGGCAATAATAATAATAATTTGAAATTTGTCCTGATGAGAAAATGAATGAAGTTTTTAAAGAAATCGGAATATGTGTACATAATAATAGGATTTCGCTTAGAGTATAATAAGCACAGAAGGTAAGAAGAAATCAAAATTTACTGTGCAAATAGAAAAATACAGAAAATTCTTATTGAAGCCCTAAAGCTGACAAGTGGAGCATTAGAAATAATAAAAGAAATATTAAAATATTTTAGGCAGTTTTAAAGAGAATAATTTTAAGCGTTTACACGTGTGTATAAGAATTTTCGTTCGTTTTGAATATGGAACAAAGCTTTTAAATAAAATATTTTACAATTCATTGCAATTCATATGGTGGCAAAAAGAAGAACAAAAACTTCATATTGTTTTTGTTAATGATTAAAAAGCTTAATATTTGTTGAAGTATACATATGTACTATGTATGTACATACATATACATACATATGAATCTATTCCCTAACGTATACTTGTGCATATTACATTCCTTCACGAAATAATTGTAAAAAAACGAATTCGTTGTTCATTAATAACGGGAAAATACTTACAAATAAGTTTTCATGTTTTTGAGATACTTCGATAGAATAACAGTAAACCGTTATTAGGTTTAAAAAATCAAAACCATGGATTCAAAAAATGATAGCTTACTATGCTATTCGAACAGTGTTATAGACACACACACGTACTTTTCCAATGGTACAACAAAATTAGAATATCCATCCATACACTTTGAGGAGGTTATAAAAACAAAATAAAAATTCCTTTTCACAAAATTAAAACAAAACAAAATGTAAATAATTAATGAGAACTGTATGCTGTACGAGAGCGAATCTTATAAGAATGGAAAAATAACAAAGGGAAACATACTTTTGCCAGATTCCCTTACGAAAATATACTCACAATGTATTCATTCGCGTATAAATTTTGTATTTGTTAAGTAAGATGAAATAAAAAGAAGAAACAAAATCAATAAATATTAAAAATTAATTTTATGATGTTTAAATACACGCCAAAGGCTATACAGTTATTTAAACATAAATTAATATGTATGTGCATATGGTACATTAATCCACACACACATTCTTTCATTCAATCATTATACTTTCGTTTGTACGTTGAGTTGAAATGGTTAGAAAAATCGGAAAACCCCCAACATTATGCTACAAACATCTACTCTACAACAATGATGATGAAAGGCAACAGGGAACAAGAAAAAAAAAACTCATGAAGAGATTTAGAGAAATGGAAAAACAACAGCAACAACAACAACAACAACAAATGAAAATAAATACAATGTTCAAAATGATTTCAACTGTGAAATGAAATCATATCAACATGTGTTTCGTTACGTTTATTTTATTCCGTTTTCTTTTATAAAACCAAACAAGAACTTTGATTTTATTTCAGCATAATATTAGGAAAACATATACATATGTACATACATACGTAACAAATGTTCTACACGTACACCCGCCCCAAAATATACTTTACAATTGAAAAAGAAGAAGAAAGAAAGAAAAAAAAAAACAAAAATGAATTTAAGGAGAAACAACTAAAACAAATGAAAAAATAATATAGAAATGAGAATAATAATATTATTTTGAAGTGAAACAGAGCATAACAACATCATCATCATCAACAGTAGCAGAAGCAGCTACAATTATTATTAAATAATAATACAATATTATTGGTTAAGGGAGAAAGTCATACCATTTTTGCCTCATAACATCAACGACGCCTAAAAATATACTTCTTTACTTAACAATAAACACAATAATTCTAATACAGAATTTATAAAAAATAAAAACAAATATTTTTTTTTGGATTTGGAGAGCATGCAGCAGCAGCACAATATAAAGGACGGTTGTTTCAATAAATATTTTTTGTTTTGCGTTTATTGTTTTCTGTGCTAAATTATTAATAAATAAACTAAACAATTGTATAAATATAACTGTAATAAAATCAACTAACCGCGAGTAAAAACTGAAAACCATGAACCAGAAAATATATACAACAACCAACAAAAAGAAACAATAAAATGGAAAAATTGAAACAGAGACAATAAAAAACATTGCCTACATTAAGGCTTTGAATGTGTTAAAATGCCATTATATAAATCTCTAGGGTAAGATTATAAACGACTATATTTATATACGATATTATATCCTACACTTTTACTTTCTTTGCTGAATTTATTTTCTTATTTTTTTTCATATTGTAGTATATTTTTATATGGAAAATATGTAAATGCTCAAGAGGAAAACAAAGGCGGTAGAAAGAAAAACAGAAATCAGAAACGCAAATTGTTATTTGATCTGTGTGTTTGTATAAAAATAACAAATGTAAAGTAGGCATGAAAATAATGGCAAATAGAATAACTGAAATAACTGAAAACGAAATTTTAGTTCTTGAACGAAAAAAATGCCACCCTAAAAGTATGCCAAATAAAATCACAAATAATTTATTTACAAACACATACACATCTACACATATACTGAAACACAATAGCGTAAGTAATTGAATATTTAATAAAAAGAAATAATAGAAAATTATATATAAATTGTATCTAATGTTCAAACCCATGCACACTTATACCAGCGGCACGCACAGACCAATATGACTTACTCAGTTGGTAAAGAAGAATTTTTGAAAAAAAAAGTGAAATATTATAGCATACTCTGGGGAACAAATTATAAGGTAATATAAGTACATATTGAAAATAAAACTAAAAAGTTGAAAGAGGAAAAACTTTTTGTTCTTTGCTCTTTCTTTTCCATATTATGCTTGAAAAGAAAATTAAAATTTTGAATTATGAAACTATGGAAACATAAGATACGCAACTTTGGAAACAGAAAGAAAAAAAATTTAAATCAAATCATTACTTAATTAACAATGGCTTACCAGAACACAGAATCAGTAGCAAATTTATTTTACGTTGCATGATTATTAATTTAGAAAGATTGACACCAAATGTTTAAAATTCCTAGAAATATGCTACAGTAGCCATATAAGGAATTTTTTTTTGAGAATTTTTTAATAAATCTTTTTACAATGAAGATAAATGTAATTTTTTATATTCTAAAAGCCTGCAGGGAACAAAAGAAAGAAATCCTACAAACAAAGATTTAATTATAAATAATTATTGCATAAAAAAGTATATTTTTAGGTGCTTAAAAAAATGTATTTCCTTATATAGCTGTCAGCTTTGAATAATAATACATTGAGTCGAAAAAACTGTTGCATATACTAGTAAAAAACCTTAGGGCAAAATGCCACTTAAAAATTTTTAATAATTAAAACTAAAAAACCACAAGAATGTCTTAATAGACACACTTTAACCCCTTGCCTTCTGGGTAACATAAAAGAATAAATTATTTTCAAAGGACAAAAAATAAAAACATTATAAAAAGCAAACAAAATACTTTTACTAACTTAATACATATTTTTCAACACTTTTACGCCTTTCTGACACGCAGACTCAATTTCATATACATATATTGCTTTATATCTTAAACTATGTATATAGAGGAGGGTATACTGCCTTTAACATATACCAGACTCGAAAGCATTCATATATTTATTAGCCTTTACTATTGTAATACAGAAAAATAAATGAAAACATTATACCCTAAAAAAAAGGTGGAAAATTGTATTTAAGCACGCAAAAATATAAATATTTTAAACACATAAGCTCTATATTTAATTGCTATTCCCCGGTTATAAAATTTGACAATAAACTAGTCTCAAAAGTATGATAAGAAGTTATGTTTAAATGTTTAGAAATAATACTAATAACACTTAACTTCGATTTTTAAGTGCCTAAAAATTATGCTTGGTTTCCATTAAGTTTAATAGAAATCAATAAAATGAAACAAACACAAAAGACATAGAAATACTAGGGAAAAGACCTAAATGTATGCAACAGCTTTTGAAACATACAGCTTTAAATATCAACTTGTAATGATGAGTGTAATTTTAGAACAGGAGGAAGAGGAAGATTTTCTTATCATTTTAAAAGATATGGTAAAAATGTTAACGAAACTTTATTGTGGCATGTATATTATATTTTTTAAATAATATTTCTTCAGATTATATTAATTCAAAGTTAATACTTAGTCTGGAGAATTTCCATAAAATTTGACCCCAGAAAGTATACCACAAAAACACACTAAGCATGCAATTAGCAATATTTTTTCTTATATAAAAATATCTCGATAAAACCAATACAATTTAAAAAAAAAAGTTATTTTGAACCTCGAATATACTTCAAATAGAAAGAATTTTTTTTCAAGACCTTAAAGTAGGCAACATAAAAAATAATAAATGCTTTATATGTTTTAAAATTTTGAAAAGATTGCTCTGGCGGCATATAATATTTGAAACATAGAATAGCTTTTATATAAAAGTCCGGCTAAAAATTCGAAATGGTGATTTTTATCCCAAAGCTGATTATGAAAAAATATGTTCGAAGTTAACGACTGATTTACCTCGGTACCGCCTTAACTAGGTTAGGTTAGGTTAATGTGGTAGCTTTATACCAAAAGCTCACTTGAGCACGCATAGCGGCCCGTTGTGGCACCACAGGCGAACGCAGTCCCTGTACTGATCAAGTTCCTCCGAGCCAATGAGGGGAAAATCGGTCAGCGCAAGGTTTAAAGGTAAAACTGAGAGTTTATCTGGAGTTTATCGGATTCAAAGGAAACCCTTAAGAAACAAGAGCCTCTCGCATCAAGCAAAACATATACTCTTTAGAAGCTTATATTGCCCGGGCTATTGTGTGGGTGCATTCTACGAAAGATTTGTGAACCAATCTGCGTTGATAGAATAAAACTCTTTAAACAGCAGAGATTGCGTTGGCTTAGGAAGTGAAAGTAATTCTGGGGAAATACGCAAGAAGAGATGTAAAGATCAGGCTTAAGAGAATCTCTCCAAGCCTGCCGTAAGAAATTGAATAAGACGTGCACTTTTAATACATGAATGGCCATCTAAGTCAGTGATAATACAACATACCATGTAAAACTCAGTTAGTTATTGTGATTTGAAAAGTTGAAGTTACCAAGTGAAATATTAAAATGTTGGTTCGTCAGTTGTCATCTGTAATGTATTTTGGGCAACTCACTAATCTGTTGTGTTCGGTAATCTACCCATTAATGGGATACCTTAGGGAACTCGTGGTATTCACATAATTATGGATAACAGGTTCACTAGGATTATGTTTTTAAAGATAAGTAATTGCTTCGTGGAGTATGAATATTAAGTAATAAGGTGAATTCATTGTGAGATTGACTGCTAATGACACTGGCATTATTTTAACGTGTTCGCTGACAAGCTGTTTATGAAAAAGTCTAATTTAGGCCACGCATACTGTTGTTGGCACTTGAAATAATTTAGTTTGGCGTGAAACGAAAACGGTACACGTGAAGGCGAAATTCTCTCAAGGCCCAAATTACTTTGTTCACATTTTTGTGTAGAAAGACGTAACCAGGAAGCTAAAACGTAATAATATCTTTGTAAATAACAAATAGAAGCTCACGGACTCATTAATTATGGAATTTCTTTCAAGTTGCTCCCATAAGTATGTGACAATTTCCGTATTATTTGTAATGCAATTATATCTCCTTAAGAGTAGACTGTATTGCTGAAAAATTTAATTTAATTAAAGCCTCAGTTTCAAGTTCATTACCACTTAATATCACACAATCAAGATATAAAAAAAGAAAAACAAATTAATTATAAAAATTAAAAAACTACTCATCTCCATACACGGGTGACAACAAATTTCAATTATTTCTTTTGATATACTCATAAAAGACAAAGAAAAACTTCAAATGGAAAATTTATTATTTATAGTGAAACTACATTTTCTCCAAAGTTTGCTTTTTTCGCAAGACAAAACTTGTTTTAATTTAAAGTTTCATTAAAGAAATAAAAAAAAAAATAAATTCAATCAGGCGAGCATGCATGAAATGATTGACTTGACCGTCTTTTACAATAAAACTGTAATTACAAACATGTCATTGCTTCTTATATTCGTACAAAATAATATCTGCTGTGTCCGTCTGTTGAGCACTCTTTCATACTAGAAAAGTTTCATAGGATTTTGTAAAAGCAAGCAGGCAAGCAAGAAAGACACTGCATTATAGCCTGTTTTCTTCGTAGTTTCTTTTGAACGAAAGAAAAGAAAATCTAAAAAGAAAAATATGAATTTCATTTTCTTTCTACTTTTCTTGCTTGTTGGTTTTAGTTTTAGTTTTAAGAAAAGTAAACTAGAAGTAGAAAAAAAAATATGAAAAAAAAATTAAAACGAAGTGCCATTTGAACTTGTTTCAGTTACACTTAATGTTAACAAACAACAATAAAGTGGAAAATTGGATTAACAGCACTCTGATGACTGAACTAGTTACAGTAGGAGAGTTAAGAGTTTGAGAGCTGCTCATAGAATCATAAGCAACCAGGCAACAATTTTAAACAGTCTGTGTCTGCCTGTCAGTCAGTCAGTCAATCCAGACCAGACCAGAGCAGACCAGTCAAGCCAGCAATTTTAGCTGTACATCAAGATGATTTCAACATTTTGCCATTTGCTAGAAACAAACCCCCTCCTCGTCAGCTAAAACTTTGTAGCAAATAAATAATATTTAGCTTGTCAGTCATTTAGTAGTCGGGCTTAGTAATTATGGCTAAAATAGCTGCGTTTCTTTCTCAGCTGATTTAATTTTAGCCTTGAAAAAGAAAACAAAACAAAACTGGTTGACATTTATTCATTCATGTAGTCGTTGCAAGACAACAATTTTCTTGGAATTATTGAATCAAACTATTGCTGCCTGCTGCTGCTGCTGCTGCCACCGTTAAAGTAGAAAGTTGTAGATTTTGCAAAATGTTATAATTAAAATTGTCTTGTATATCGTTTGTTATCCATCGTACGTTGTGTTGTGTATCACTGGAATTAGGAATTGAAAACACAATAATTTTTAAGAGAAATTTAACTGCAAAAGATATGCATGAAGATCATGTCAAGCACCTTGTGCACCATAAGGCAACACTAGTTGGTAAACTTAAAAAAAAATAAGCAAAAAATGCAAAGTGGGAAATGATTAAAAATATTTTGTATCATATTTTGTAAATGCTACTTGTATGTACATAATTATGAGGGGATACAATGACATTTTCCCCCCCAAAAAGGGAGGAATTTGGATAAACATTTGATTCCAATAATACTGGAAGAAGGTTCAGTAATTAGAATTATTATTCGTAATTTGTATAATTGAGAATTTATAATATTTAATACAACTAAGATTTCTTGAAATTGTAACAAAATCTGTAATAAGAAAATACATACATACGCATACAAACGCAGTTAAAAATAAAACAAATAACACAACACATGTTTAAATGAAGAAGTCCCCTAAAAGTATGTTAATTTATGTTATTAACTACAAATTGCAAATATAATCCTGTAATGTTTCATTTATTTATTCATCTCACTACTACCTATCCAAATAATAACGACTAAATAATTAAGAAATATTTATGAAATCATAATCATAAAACCCAAAATTATAAGAAAATAGTTACGCAACACAGAACACTAACACTTATGCCAGTAATGAGGGTCGTAAATGTGTCATACATACATTTCATAGGAAAACAGTGGTGGAGACGAAAAAAGTAACTAATCAAGGTTTAAGCTTCACTTTGTTAGAAGACATTATTTAATGCAAATGGGTGAAAATGTGAAATATTAGCGTTGTAACCTTGCTTTTCTGCTACAGGAAAGATAAGAATGAGTGAGTGCCTCAGGTTGCTAGAAGAAATTTATAAAGTTTACGGAGACCTGAAATACAACAGCGAAACGTTATGTTGGTATTCAATCTGATAATTTTGTTATGTTAACGCGTTCATGGCATGGACCCTATTAAGCACTGATACAGCAGCCTTGAGAGTTTTCGAGAGAAGAGTCCTACGTAAGATCTTCGGTCCAGTGCGTGTTGGCGATGATTTCCGCATCCTATCTAACAGTGTATGAGCTCCTAAACGACATAGACGTTGTGCAGCGTATTAATATCCAGCGGCTGCGCTGGCTTGGCCATGTCGTTCGAATGGAGGAGGATGCTCCGGCGAGACGGATATTTGATGCAGGGATCTGCGAAAGTCGGCGAAGATGACGACCTTGTATGCGTTGGAAGGACCAAATCGAGGAAGCCCTGTCATCGATTGATGTGACCAACTGGCGTAGGTGCGCAAGAAGCAGAGGCGCCTTGAAGGATGTGTTGCGGCAGGCCGAAATCCGTTAATCAGGTTGTTAATGGCCAATTAAGTAAGTAAGCAAATAAGTAAGTAACACGATCACGCTGGACCTGTAATTCATGCTTTTTCAATCCAAAAAAATTGAAAAATGGCCAACACATAAGCAGCTTAAATATTTTTGGGGAAAATAATTTCCGTAGTCAGCCAGGTGTCAATCATTTGAATAAAGTTGAGTGCATAAAAAGTCCAGGCCAGACATCTCGATCAAAACGAAATATGAAAACATATATCCTCGGCGACTTCCTCTCCTCTGTCTGCTGGTGAAAGCTCTGAGAGTAAATAAAATTGTCATGAAAAGTTGCTCAAAAATCTGTCATTCGAAGTCAGCTTTAAACTGTAAGTCACGCCACTCATACATATATAAAATTAACGCTCACAACTGACTAAAGGGTTGTAATGACCAATTATGTATGTATGTATATACACAAAAAGGCTCACAGTTTGATCGCGATATGAATTAAATTTAAGGGACTGAATTTTCATTTCGCGATTCCTTACTAAAACCGAATGAAATCGAACTATTTCTATTTAACTATGCAATCGAATGATTACAGGCAATGAATAGCAGATGAAATATGCGAAAATCAAAGTAAAATGAAGTTTTATAGAGGGTCTGAAAGCCAGGATTGGCACTAAGAAAGGTAAAGTTGGATGTCTGTTGGAAGTGGAACAGAATTGTTCACTGGGAGCTTCTATAACCCTGGTCAAATGTGTGATTTTGACATCTACTGTCAATAATTAACGATTCAATTAAAATAGCTAGTGTTCGTCAATAGAAGAGCTGTTGTGTTCTATCATGAAAATGTCAGATCATATACATTTTTAAAAGAGACTGCTTGGCTGAGAAGGTTTTATGCGTCCCGCAGATCTTGCATCTTCAGATTGTCATTTGTTTCTGTCACTAGAGGACGCGTTTAATGTTGTAAATTTAAATATCCTAGAGACCTGCAGATTCCGCTCAGAAAGGTTCTATACTAATAGGTTCACAAAAACAAAAAAAAAAGTAAAGTGTTATCGATCAAAACGTCACAGCTTTAAATAACTGAGGTTCTATTGAAATATGAGATGAAGGTGATTAATTCCTGTTGAATTTATAGACGAAGTTTTCCTTAACAGCCAACAAAAGAAAAGAATTCTTTAAACTCTTGTTACTAATTACAGGTTATATGCTGTATGTTTCATACGCAATATTATGTAAATTCTATTAAAATATTGTATTAAAAATATTGACTTGATTACATGAATTAAATATAAACAAGAGAAATAAAAACAACATAAAGGAAGACCTTAAAAGCACGTTCATCTGACACGCGTATATTAAATGAACAGATGCAATAAAACCTCACACATAGTATACGTCACATAGGCAAATATACAGACACACCAACACAGGCAGATAAATAATAATAAACAGAAAGAAAAAACGAAAAACAAGAAAGAAACTAAAAACAATATTAATGTGAAAATGTATAGTGTAATAATATTTTGTCCTTTTTAAGGTTTATTCACACATAAACGTATGTACATACGTGTTACAAACGTTCACTCATATAGTAAATATTGCATATAATTGTATTATTGTAAGTATAGGTATCTCTCTTTGTAAATTGTGTGTTGTATTCACAAGTGAGTTTATACATATATACGTGCATATGTGTATCTGTGTATGTGTCTGTATAAAAGTGTGTTAAGTATGACCTCATTTGTAATTCACAAGTTGACCATATTTACTTTGGAGACTTGCTTACACAAATACACACATACACACTTATCCTCTCTTATATTTACCATTTTACTATTGGACATACATATGTATGTATATACACCTCTGCAAATAGACACATGACAAAATAAATATACACACATACACACACACACGCATTGTACAATTTCATTAGTGTTTATATTTGTATTACACACAGGAAAACACGAGAGAAATAGAGAGAGAGAGAGAGAGGAAGAGGGAAAGAGCAAAGCGTAAGAGAAAATGTCTGATAGATATTTGTGTACATTTACAAATACAATAAAACAACACGCGTCCTTTAGTGACATAATTTGAAACTATGGGGCTTCAATAAGCCAAATACGCAGAGAATTACATTTGCCTTTGCATTGAACCCAATTTTTATAATAACGCTGGGAATTAGGCAACATTTTAATAAATTATAATAAACATCTTGAAATTTAGATTGAACCCGAGTTCAAATCAATCGTTGTGCTTAAATTTTAAATTGAAAGATGTTTCGTTTTTGCTTGAATATAATATTATTCCCTTTTTAAGAGTCCTTAAAAGTATGCTACATTAATTTTAAGTCGATAGTCTAGTGGATAGTGTACTTAACTAGTAGCCTGAGGATTGCGGCTTTTTCCTTTTTGCAATTTTGAATTGTGTTTGCGCTCTTGACAAATATTAGCTAGAATTGTGTAAAAGTAATAAGAATTCATTATCAAACTGCCTGTCGCTTGAAAAAATTTCGCAAAATTATGCGCGTATTTGAGATTTAAATAAAAAAAAATTTTTTTGAAAAAATTAAAGTCGTCTTGTTCGCATGTCAAAATCTTTAAACACATTCGTCTAGAGTCTGTTGGTTTATTAGGAGAAAGCTCTACGTTGTAACGTAAGCTCTGACATTTAGAAAGAAAAATATATTTTTGGACGCTTCCATCTCTGTCAGCCTTATGTAATTGTCATTAATATATTTCTCAAATCTGCTTAAATCTAACCAACAAGTTCCAACTATTCAAAGTGTTTTTCACCACTGAGAGGGCAAGCATTGCATTTCTCTGCAATCGCCAATTGGCGAGTTTTTACTGACTAAAGAATTACATTACGACCTCGCTTCCCAACACCATCCATGTTGTGTGTTGTGATTTTATACATGAGCGGCGGGACCTACACTTTAACGTCGACTCCGAACGACAGATTTTTGAGAAGCTTTTCACGGCAATGGGGTTTTTTTTACCAGGAAGTCGACAAAAGAAATATTTTTCTCTTATTACGTTTTGTCCGAGATTTTTGAACTGGGGTTTGAAACACGGACTCACGTTTAATAAGCCAGCACACTACTTCCTAGATTACGATTTTTAGCTAAGAATTATTTTTAATTACGTGAATTCGCTTAACCATAGGTTATGAGTTACGCAAAGACCAAGAAACAGAATTTTTTTTGACCCATTCAAAGTCTGTGAAGCTGCGTAAAACTCTCTCAAAAACACGAAAAGTATCGCTGCAATATTGGCCGCGAATTTAAAGAAACAACCACAATTCTAATGAAATCATTAACAGTTTCACTGTGTGTATGTGAGGGTCAATTTACCTCGCATAAATTCTTAACATTCTAGTTGTCATATAAATATGAAATAGATTTCCTTTCAAAACCTATGTTTAATTGCTTACTACACATACATGACGAAATTGTTTGTGTAAAGGGATATAAAGATGTCAGAATAACAAATTAACTATTTTTCAATAAGCCAAATACGCAGAGAATTACATTTGCCTTTGCATTGAACCCCCAACATTTATAATAACGCTTGGAAGTAGGCAACATTTTAATAAATTATAATAAACATCTTGAAATTTAGATTGAACCCGAGTTCAAATCAATCGTTGTGCTTAAATTTTAAATTGAAAGATGTTTCGTTTTTGCTTGAATAGAATATTATTCCAGTTTTTAAGAGTCCTCAAAAGTATGCTACATTATTTTTAAATCGATAGTCTAGTGGATAGTGTACTTAACTAGTAGCCTGAGGATTGCGGTTTTTTCCTTTTTTCCAATTTCAAATTGTGTTTGCGCTCTTGACAAATATTAGCCAGAATTGTGTAAAAATAATAAGAATTCATTACCAAATTGGCTGTCGTTTGAAAAAATTCTCAAAACTTTGCGCGTATTTGAGTCTGAAATAAAAAAATTTTTTGAAAAAAATTAAAGTCATCTTGTTCGCATGGCAAAATCTTTAAACACATTCGTCTAAAGGGTAGAGTGTGTTGCTTATTAGGAGAAAGCTCTACGTTGTAACGTAAGCTCTGACATTTATTATATTATAATATTTATATTTATGCAAAACTCCATCAGTGTCATTAATATATTTCTCAAATATGTTTATATCTAACAAATAAGTTCCAAATTATTCAAAGTGTTCCACCACTAAGAGGGTAAGCATGAAGAAGTGCCGGTAATTATGCGCCGTTTATAAAAGAAATGCCAATTGACGAGTTTTTACTGACTAAAGAATTACATTACGACCTCGCTTCTAAACGCCATCCATGATGTGTGTGTTGATTTTATCCATGAGCGGCGGGACCTACAGTTTAACGTCGACTCCGAACGACAGATTTTTGAGAAGCTTTTCACGACAATGGGGTTTTTACCAGGAAGTCGACAAAAGAAATATTTTTCTCTTATTACGTTTTGTCCGAGATTTCTGAACTGGGGTTTCAAACACGGGCTCACGTTTAATAAGCCAGCACACTACTTCCTAGACTACGACTTTTACGCAAGAATTATTTTTATTTCCGGTAATTCGCTTAACCATAGGTTATGAGTTACGCAAAGACCAAGAAACAGAAATTCTTTTACCCCATTTAAAGTCTGTGAAGCTGCGAAAACTCGCTCAAAAACACGAAAAGTATCGCTGCAATATTGGCCGCGAATTTAAAGAAACAACCACAATTCTAATGAAATCATCAACAGTTTCACTGTGTGTATGTGAGGGTGAATTTACCTCGCATAAATTCTTAACATTCTAGTTGACATACAAATATGAAATAGATTTCCTTTTAAAATCTATGTTTAATTGCCTACTACACATACATGACGAAATTGTTTGTGTAAAGGGATATAAAGATGTCAGAATAACAAATTAACTATTTTTCCCACTGTTTATAAACGTTAAAAACAGCCGCAAACAAATTGCCAAAGTCTTAACATATAATGAATGCCCAAAGCTAATTACCATCCAAGCGCTGCATATCTGAATAAACGATTATATACAATACATGAGAGGCAGATCATTTGAAACTCTGTGCCAAATACGATACAAAGTCATGATTTGTAAATTATTATCCTAATGGAATATTTAGAGGGCAGGACAACAATATTAGGGGGATCCAGCACAGCAAATGCAACAATTGTTCATTAATAGTTTTTTTAACTGTATTAATTTTCTTTGTTTTTAGTGTAATCATATTAAGGAATACACATGTAAAATATTAATGTATTCCAATTCTTGTAGGAAACCTATTCATTTATAAATTTAGCACTCATACATACATACATACATATGATATGTATGTAGTATTTGGGTCAACAGCCATTTATTGTTGCACGAGTTTGTGTAAAGCCAAAGAAATTAAATGGAATTTCTAATTGGCACTCAGGAATATTGAGCGTCTAATAAATACCAAAAGGCACACACAGAAATGGCATGCAACGGAATATCTTAAGCAATTATATCAAACAAATGCCTGACGAACTCTTAACAAATGTACAAACAAACAAACAAATAAACTTCCTTTTCAAAAGGACAATCCATTAATGTGGAATTAAACTCCTACCATTAAATTAGTACGCAATCAATGATTGTCTTACAAATTTGTGGGTGTATTCTCTTTCTTTTTCTCTTTTTATTTTGAATTGAAGGCAAATTCATGGTTTAAGCAAAAGAAAAGAAAAAAACAAAAATCCTTTAAATACGATAACAAACTTGAAATGGATCTGAGGAAATAATTTATTCAAAGGAAATCTTTTACGATGACATTATTTCCAAGTAACCCCTGAAATTAGGCAATGAATATTTTTTTTCTTTTAATGTCGAATTCTTACTTAACCCCGCAAAAATTCAACAATAAAACTGGCGTGGCGTATTATAATCAGCTGTGGCAAAACACATTTTAAAAGGAAAATTTTATGGTAAACGTTTCAAATGATTTCCAACAAAATGAAGTGATAAAAACTTACGATAATTGCCAGCGGTGACACAATGCCTAAAATTTATTTAAAAATGCAAAACAATTGCGACTAATTGAATTTCTGGGCGTGGCATGTTTAAACAATTTTCCATTCTTTCAAACTTTTTTTTCTAAGTTTAAAGCATACATTTAGGATTTAAACAATTTATTAATTTTTATTCAGTGTTCTAATTGTTTAACAAACCAGAATTTCTTAAGGTAAATGCAATCTGCATTCACAGGCTAACAGGGTGCTAGCATTATACACACTAGTTTACTCTACCACTGCACCCGAAAAGGGACAACTTCAAGAAAGCTTAAATTCAAATGAAATTAAAAGAACAAAATTGAATTTTTTCTTTGGATGATCAGATCGTTTAGTAGATAGTAAGCTAGTCTGCCATAAAGATGGCTATGGGTTCAATTCCCACCATAGATTTTGATCTGCTCTGATACCACAAGGGGAATATGGTCTTTCTTAATCATAATATAATTAGTCGTTATGTTCTTATAATTAAAACAATAAAAAGAAAACTTTTGTAACATAGAACAAATAAAATGTTGCCTACTTTTGGGATACTTTTAAATCATTCTAACTTTTGTTATTTGTTTCTGTTGGGAATTTAAATTTATTTGTGTCATTGTGTGGTATTTTTCTTCTTAACTGTTTACTCAAACACTTACATTAATTAATTACAATCAACTTTATAACGTTTATAGAGAGTCATTCGTTTTTAAATGTTTCTTCTGCTTCTGTATTTCTCTGTGTTAATTTTTCCAACTACCTTTTTTTCACTTCGTATTGTTATGGGACTTATCACAGACGTTCGATTGCTTTAGCGGCAAACTTGTGTTTGTAATTTTATTGTTATGCCTTTGGGTAAAACACGAGGGTTGTGTTAAAAGTTCGAAAAAAAACTGTACTTTTAATACCCAAAATGCCTCAAATTTATCTCTTCGTTGACGTTAGTTTTGTCGCTGCTACTACTATACCAAATCGTACAATTACTACCACAGCACAGCCTTTTTATGCTCTTGACATTCTGATAAATGTCTTTCTGCACATAATTTAACGTTTTCAACCAAGTTTTCTTTTATTTTTTTTCTTCTTCTGCGGAATGTGCTTTTTTTTTGGTTCTGTCTCACAATTCACACTAAAAGTTAAGTTTTCCGTTTTGAAACGCTGTGTATTAGTGAGTGTGAAATGGAATTTGTGTTAAATTACCCTCTCCAGTTGTGTGTGTGTTGCTCGAGCTGTTTTATAAGGCAGCCAAGGCAAGCAGCAATTCATGAGCGAGCGACAAACAGTTTTTAAAGTTATCGTTAAAGTTTGAGGTAATTATTTTTCTAGGCAATTAATTTCGTATTGATATTAAGTGTTATACTGTTATACAGCTTTTTTTTTTTTGGTTGGTTGCAAAAAACACATAAAACCCATGGTGGTTGTAGTTGTGTAGACTACAACTTTGTGTCAAGTTTATTTGTGGAAAAGGAAGGACCACCCAGCTAGTCAGCCAACCAACCAGCCAGCCAAACGAGCATCCAACAGAGGAACAAGAAATAGGAAAAAGTATATAAAAATGTAAATGAGTTGGTAGTTTATGGCCAAAATATGAAGCTGCATGCAGTAGCAGAGTTAAATTCTAAAATTATTATTTTTTCCTTTTGCAGTGGAGAAATAATTTTCTTAACTATTTTGTAGGCAAATGAACTCTGTAGAAGGCATACACTCAATTGCCGAAAATATTGAAATGAGATGATTTAGATGGTCATTAAAAATATGTTCAAGAAATTCTCCAGCAATTTATTATTTCCGGTTATTTGTTATAGTATTTGTACGACACAAAGGGGGACTATTAAAGAAGCACAAAATAAGTGTTTTTTTTATAAATTTTTGAGCACATCCTTTCTAATAAAGTAATAATATAAGCAAGAAAGAGTATATTTTTAGAAATTTTAATACAAAAATACCTCAAAACTCTTGTAAGACATATGACACGCATCGAAACTTACCTAAAAAGAGAGAGAGAAAAATAAATAAAAGCTAAATTAATTATTTTTTTCTTTGTAATTAAAAACTTAAATATTAAATATTAATTATTAAAAAAAATAATACATAAAACATAAAATAAAAGTTAAATTAATTATATTTTTATTTAAGGACTTAAATATTAAAAAATATTCAAAGAAAAAAAATCACTGCATACCCTGGAGGGCATTATTTAAATATGAATTTAGTAGACGTGTATATACTTCACAGTGTATATACCGCGCTTTTTATTGCTACTTCTAGCAATGTAATTTTAGTTCTATCTATCTTTCCGGTCTGGTAACTCACTTGGTCAATTCACACAAGCCGTTGTATCGTATTGAGTGTATTGTTGGACGGTTATACAACAGTGTGTGCTTGTTGTTGATAATTTACATGTAAAAATCCGATACACTTATACACATTTTTTTCATATGTTTTTAAAAGTTGTATTGGTTTCGTGCTATCAAATTGTGTGAATGAAAAAAATGTGTATATGTTTTCATATGTTTTTAAAAAGTTGTGTTGGTTTCGTGCTATCAAATTGTTTGAATGCCGAAATGGAATACGAAATACACAATACAGCATAGCATTGAGCGTTCACAAACAACCAAGTGTATTCAATACAACATACACGATACAAAGTCGTGTGAATTGCCCAACTGTTGATTGGTTTTTGATATTCTTTTCTGTTGTTACATTAAAATAAATCCAAATAAATTATAAAAAAAAACTGCAGTAACTAGAGAATAATTTCACAAAAATAGCAAACGAACAAATACTAAATTATTATCATTATTTATTGTAAATTTCTATTTAATTTTTGTTTTACTTTCAAATTATAGCTACTCGTAACATTGGTTTTGGTGTACAATTAAATTCTAAATAATTAAATGTAATTTAAATAGAATTCTTAATTATACATTGTTTCCACTACTATGTACTAAAAATACAACATTTTTATGTAATTGAATTTTCTTGTTTATCAAGTATAAATCATAGCATTTTTTTTGCTCTAAATTTCTAACTAAAACGCAGGCATGTAATTTATCTGAACATCTACATATATGGTATATAAACTATTTACAAACATTAATATGACGCCTAAAAGTTGGCTTTGGTTTCAAGGCTGTATTAAAGTTAAATTTTTAAAATAATGTAGAATACGATATTTTTTTTAGAACGGAACTACAACAATCATCATCAGTTTCACAACAAAATAACTTTCAGATCAAAGGTTTTACCAATATAAACAAGGTCATGGGTTCTTTTACAATTTGTTAGTGGCTAAAAATCATAAATAACGTTGTTATAAATATGCAACATCTCTGGTATTATGACACGACAGAATAGCTTATTTTAAAACTCGACTTTTTCAGAAGACATTATTTAAATTACAAAATACAGGGGGAAAGTTATTCGAAATATTGGGATGTTCGGAAAATAATTTGGTTTTTTTTTTTTTTTTTGTGATAATGAAAGATAGTTTTCGCATAATAAATACTTTATTAAATTATATTCAATTGGATAAATTTAACCTCAATCCGATCTCACGTGTTGTTATTAGCTGGTTCGCATCAACTAATGCCTTTAGTCTTTATCAGCTTCAACCGGCCTTCCCGAACTTGGTGCACCTTCGACATTAAAATTGTCGGATCGAAATTTAACGAACCAGTTCTGGCACTGGCGTACTGTCAATACACCTTCCCAATACACATCGGTCAATTTCTTTCTGGCTTGAACAGCATTTTTACCCTTTCTATAGTAAAACAGTAATTTATGTCGAAAATGCTGCTTATCGTTCTCCATATTTAAAAGGACACCAACCAAAAGCTACTGCGTAGAATTAATTGGAATTTTCACACACGAGCGTTGCTATATGAGCTCTCAAAGCGTATAAAAATTGTACGGCTTAAGTGTGAAGTTGGGTGCAAAAAAATACAAATAAATTCTCTGTTAGGAAAAAACGAAATTACTTTCCAAACAACCCAATGTTATTCTCATATCTGTCTTTTCTATCGTAAGAATGTGTGTTGTGTACATAAACCGTGTTATAAACGCAACGAAAAAGTTATCAAACATTTTAAAGAAGTTGTGTACACAGAAAAACTTGATATTTCGATGTCGCATGAATTATCAGTGAAAAATTGAATCGAATTTCCGTTCAAAAAGTTCACATCTGGTAAGATCGAAAGGAATTCGTTAATTATAAGCTTCTACAACCTTGGCCCAGGATATATCGCGTTGACAGTAGACAACAATTAACGAGATTGAAGTATGCAATTCAATTAAGAGGCTCAAAATGGATGAAAAGAAAAGGTGTTGTTCTCCATCATGACAGCGACAGAGGCCACCAGAAAATAAGAATGCTTGGATGGGAATTTTGATGTATCCAGCATGGCATAGCTTGGTCTGTGCACCAACACATAATCGCTTGCTTTGATATTTTCAGAACACTCTCTTAATGATGGAAATTAAAATTCCGTGGCAATCTACAGGACGTAGTTGAATCAATTTTTTCGCTTAGAAAACTTATGTTTTCTACATGACAAAATATCAACCATAACGGCATATATGTATCTATATTTGATTTAAAAAAGTTCCATAGTACCGCATGGAAAATTCTGCATGTTCCCTGGTTTCTATATATTCTCTGGTACCTAATAATTTCAAATATTCAATTTCTTTTACGGAGCAATATTATATTTTAAAAAATTGAAAGAATACAATTTAATTGGTAATTCATTTGGTTTTACTATTTCTGTAACTAATTTTCTAATTGCATTTAAATCTACTAAAATATTTAAACTGAATTTAAAAAGGTAATTGAAGCAAATATTTAATTTAACTGAATATTAATTAAAGAATAATTTCAAACTAATTTTTTTTTAGTAACATGAGTATTATTTTTTAATTAAACATTAATTAAAATTCTAATTGACGACAATTTGTATTTAATTTTCTTTTTTAACAAATTTAAATTTACCGTTTTTTTTTTGCTACAACGAATACTGTCATTTACTGTCCATTAAAGTATACATTAAAGCAGCATTAAATTTCAGAGCATACATTTAGGCAGTAATTAAATTAAAATCTTTTTTATTGCTGTCGCTCTTTTTTTTATTGCTACTTCACTTTTCATTACATTTTCGCTTTAAATTTCTATTCTAAAAATGAAAAGAACAGAAACAAAACAATAATGGACTGAATGTTTTAAATAAAAAATTTATCAACTGCAAATAAAATATATTGCCTATCTGCTATTAAAAGCAAAACCTAAACACAATTCTATGTTTGAATGTAAGTATGTAAGTTTGTTTGTATACAACAATACACAACTTTTTTCTGTTGTATTTTATTTGATCCTAAAGAATGACAGGGGAGTGTACGAAAGAAAAAATAAAAGAAGGAAAATTGTTCTTTTATTTATAATGTGGCTTACCGACACTTAATTGCATAAATTATTGTGTTTCTGTGGAAGTGTTATTTCCTTAAATTACTTTACTAAACGTCATGGTTGGCCAAGAACAACCACTACATTTTACAGTTTACCAGTTTAAGATACAATATAAATTCATTTGAAAGCTGTCTAAAGGTTCAGCTAAAAATTCCATAAAGGGGTGTTGGTTGGCGTAGGAGGTGTATTATTATTTTTTTTTTGTTAACAACACATGCCTAATTGTTTAGGCATATAAAATAACACAATAAATTACTATTTTAACAGCTCAATGGATTTCCTTAGTCATTGTTATTCGTCGTCACCATTGTAGAAGGGAAAATCATTGATTATTTTATAACACAATGCGTACAATAACGGTATACAACCCCCTTTGGCTGGGGATCTCTAAATATTATTTAAAAGTGAAAATCATTGTCATAAATTGATAGTAACGAGTAGAGATGGTTCGGAAATTGTCCCACATATATTTTATTTATGAATTGCTTACAATTCTGCATATCATGTTAGGGCTACAGTGTCAATAGAATTTGTAAAAATTTCATAATCCAACCCACCCATCTGTATATAATTTCCATGACTTGTTAAAGTAATTTTAAGCTTGTTTTTCTAGTCCATATCTTTCATTTAATTTAAGGACCTTAATTTATTTGATTTTTCTTGTTTTCAATAAAAAAAAACTCGAGTTCGCTTCTTTATTTTCAAATCATATTAGAAAAACATATTTGAAGGGCGTTGCATAATTTATAAAAATTTGTAACATGTTAACTGGGGAAGGAAGACAAAAAAGTAATAAAGAAAAAAAAAAATATTTTGATAAGACTAAAAGTATGCAATAAATTTTGTATAATTTATACAATTAAAAATCTCTGCAAATAAAATTATATTACATGAAAGGTGGGGCCAAAGGAATTTATATTTTTTTAAATAATTAATAAAAAAAAAAAAAACACAAAGCATATTTTAAGGTGCTAAAAATTTTATTATAAAGCCCGTATATGTAATAATTATACAACGTTAATATTTTTATTAATTTTTTTTTGTAAATAGCAACAAATTTATAAAATTTCTAGCATTTACTTAAAGCATACTTTTCGGCATAACTTAGTTTACTTGTTCATGTTTTGTTGAGTTTATTATTTGTATAAAACACTCATTCTTGTATTACTTGAGAACTTGTAAAACAGAAAGCTACTGCCACCAGGACAACAACTATTAAGTGGAATCTCTCCTTAACAACAAGTACTTTTTATGACTTTCTAAACCATTGCAATTATAAAAAAACTAAAAAGAAGAAAAAACTATCGAAAAAAGAATTCAAACTATAACCATGGTAAAGTTTTAAGTTATTTTTTTTTATTATTTTCAAGTTTTCAACGCACTCATACACATAAACACTTACAATGACTTTTCTTCAAGTATTGCATACTTTTAGGATGGTCGTCGTATTCTTATGTCAGTAAGAAAATACGTAATAAACTTAAAAGCAAGTAAAAAAAAAAAATAAGTAAAAATAAACTAAGAAATGAAAAACTTTTCAATAAGTATAAGTTTCAATAGCATTTTCTCACTTTATCTCTGTGAGATGTAAAAAAAAAACACAATTAGGTTGTGTTTACGCCACCTCTTTAGATAAAATATAAACGTACAAATTTCCCATTGCCATTGGAGCTGTTATCTCATGCCATGAAAGAGGCGAGAAAGTTTAATAGAATTTAATAAAAAGGACAGATTGAAAACATTGAATGGAAAATTTTTGTCTAGAAGAATACACAGCAAAAGAAAAGCTACTGACACCACTTTTTCTTTTATGCACTTCAGATAAAAAAATAAAAATAAAAATAGAAAACACTTTTTATACAGTATAATACTTAATTATGAAGAAAAGTTTTTAATAAAGAAATTGATATAATGAAAAAGGTGCTGGTGCCTACTAACAGGCGTAAAAAGAGATTAAAACAACAATTACAAAAACAAAAAAGGAGTTGAAAACCTTTGTTCTTAAATTAAGAAAAAAAAAACATTTTTTTTTCATTTTTTATGTGAATAAAAGCTTCTTTGTTTTTAAGGAAACTAATGTAATGCAGAAAAAAATAGTGCCTAATTTAAGGAGTAATTTTTATTCAGTTTTTATCTTTAATCGTATTTTGTTACGCTTCTAAGAATAATTCCATACAAAAGTTATGAAAATTCAATAGATATTGTGATTGCAGCCTAACAAAAGAAGGAAATAGAAAATGTTACTAAAGAAATCCCTTTTCAAATCTATTTAACATTGCTTTGTTATAAGACATTGGTATGTCACCTAGCTTAACATACGATTTTCACCGAAAAAAATAAGTAATATTGTTGCAAACATAATACACACTCGGGCTTATTCTAGAAAAAAAAGGACATACTTGCAAACAATAACAGAACAACAGAGATTTTACGTGAATAAGGATAAACAAAAGTCAAATTACAATAACAAAACTAAAAGCTAGACGAGAAAGGAATAGCAATAACAAATCAACACTTAACGTCTAGAAGTTACCAGGCCCCAAATAAATACAATATAGTGGTATCAATTAAACTATTATCAATTAAAGAGTGTTATTTAAATTTAAATAATTTCTTTAAGTAAATGAATAACATAAATAAAAGTCAACAATTTCTCTCATACGAAAATTGCAATCCTCGAAACCTAGGGAAATAATTCTCTTTGAAAAGGTAAAAACGAAAGAATGTATAATTTTTTGTGAAAAAGAGGAAAAAATAAATGCTGTGGGCTTCGGTAAACGGATAGCGATAGTGATGAAGAGCGATTTATTCCTGCACAAGCCAAAATAGTACGATTTCAATCGAAATGCTGTAAGTCGGAAAGGTTTAGCAATAAGTTTAAATAGAAATCATCTACTGCAAGCTATATTTCAAGATCAGCTGTAATCTGTCAACAATTTGAAGATTACTTGCTGAATAGTGGCAGTTTAGGTCAATGGGAGGGCAATTGTGTTTATCACGACGACGATGGTAGGAAAGGTTGTTTTGGGTCCACTAATCGTTTACTACTAGGTTGTTATCGTTGGACAATAATTTTTATTGATGAAAAATTCATTTGAATACAAGATTTTGCAAATATTTTGCAACAATTTCCTTTTTTTTTTACCAACAGGCTCAGAAGTATTTGTAAGAAGGCCTTTTTGAAGCTGAATGGAATAATTAATGCTGAGAGATAAATTAAAATAATTTGAAGTCTGCTTTTAGGTGTGATCCTAAACACTTTTAACTGAACTACGTTTTGACAATTGTCTCTCTATTGAATGCGGGTGATGCAAGTGATAGCATTTGCTACTTTACTGATCTACGGCAATGTAGAGGAACAGAAGAGTTATCAAAAATTTCAGATTATTAGACATATTATTGCATATAGAACGTAAAGAAAAAAAGAAAATAGAACAAATAGATCACTTGTGATTCTGAACTAGATCTACAACTACATTTCCTCGAAATTCACACAGCAGTTAAAATGAAGCTATCGGCGTAACAAAAATCAAACCAGCTGCACCATTTTCTGTTGTTTGATCGCTAGATATGGGCTTAATAAACGTCGAAATAAATTGCTGTTGAGTAGGTCCTCAATGAATACATTTTGCTGTGTCGTAGTGCAGAATAATAAAGTTCAAGTTTATCACAAACAGAAATTCAAAATTTTGTTGTTGCCTACTTTTAGGAGTCGTTTTTTTTTTTTTTATTAAGAAATTTAATATCTTGTATTGACAACCTTGAAATATAAGACAAAGCGTAGGGTAAAACAATAATTTTGTTGTTGTTTTATAAATTTTTACTTATTTTTTTTTATCAATTAGACACACCTTCTAAAGGAAACCTTTTAACAAAAAAAACAAAAAAAAAAAAGTAGAAAAGAAAAAACAAAGGAACACCTACACTTTCTTTTAGATATTATGGAAGGAAATATTTTAAAAAAGTATAAAAGTACGAGTATACATACATACATATATTCTTAAGGTAAATTTAATTATTAACAAAGACTACTTCAACTATAAGAAAACATGAGTAGAGGAAAAGCACAAAAAAAAGAGAACAAAGCAAAATGAAAGGTCCTTTGTGTCACTACACATACATACATAGAAAAAGAACTGACAGTTTTGTTTTACTGTTCTGTCTGTAAGAGAACAAAATCGATTAAATTTTTTTTTTTGTTTTTTTCTGTAAAATTTTTCAGTACAGATGGTCGGTTGGTTAGTGGCTTAATATGATTTTGTTTTTAGTATCAACGGTGTCCTCATGTACAAGATTGTTGAAAATGTTATTTGCTGTAGATTTCTGTTTTTTTTTTGCAATTGTTTTTTCTCCGTGTGTATTTCAAAACCATTTTATTTGCTTTTATTTTATGTGTATGCACATATGTATGTGTAGAGGTTTTTTTTTAATTTTTGGTCTGACAACTTATTAAGTGCATGCAAAATTAGATTTTCCAAAGTGTGTTTGTGTGTGTATATATGTATGTACGAGTATGCAGAATATATAGAACCCATATCTGTACGTATCTATGTGTGTGTGTGTGTGCGTGCGTGCAGCAAACCAGAAGTAAAAGGACATTTTCTCCTGATGATGAATAATACTTTTCTACATATTGGCTACATTTCATATGAAAATATTTAAATAAAAAAAAAACACAATACATGTGTGTATGGGTAAAATTTACAAGAGAAAATGTACGAAGGTTCTCTTGGACGCAACATTGGCTAAGGAAATCAATACGATCATTTTGTATTTAAAATTTTTTTTCTTTCTAAGATGTTTCAAAATTTCTCTTCTACCCTCGCATAATACTTACAATAAAAAGTTTTAACACCCCCTGGTTTATTTGTGATTTCCTACATTCTTTCTCTATCTTCACAAATATTTCGATCTGTCTTCACTGTGTCAGTCCATACGTTTTATCGTTACTCCCATACTCTGTGTAAATTACTGAGAGCGCATTTTCACTTTCCACTTCTCTCTCTTTCTGTGTATGTGTGTGTTTGTATTATTAAATGGTATATTTTACTGTAAAAACTGTAATTTAGTTAGAAAATGCATTAAGCCACGCAAACATGAAATCAAATTAAAAATGCTTTCAAATTTAATACCACTACATGTACATTATTCTCCCCCCTCCCCTCACGAAACACCAACATATGAAACAACAATGTCAGTCAGTCGCTCCTTACTTATACACATGTAAGCTTTTACACCTATAAAAAGAAAATAAATACTGTAGCACTCTCCTCTCTGGTGTGAGAGAGAAAAGGAGAAAGAAAGAGAGAGAGCGAGAGATAGAAAGCAAATGCTGTCATCACATGTTTGCATGTGTTGAGGGAGAGTAAAAAAACACAAATAAATTTATTCATGTCTATGCAACGAAGTGTATGACATGAAAAAAGTGGACAACATGACTACAAGAGCAGTAATCGCCAGGACAGGCGTGAAATGTATACAAACTCTACAAGCTCATCAGGACAGAAGTAATGGTTGCACTACTATATCAACTAAATTACGAAAAAGAAGAGAAAAACTAAAATAAACATTTGGTTTCGGTTTCTTCTATTCAAAGGCAAATCTTTAAATAGCACAAATTAATCAAAGCATACTTTGAGGGAGCATTTTAAAATTTTAAATAAAATATTTTAGTTTTAATTTCTTTGCTTGAACTATAGTTTAAGCAAACCCATACCAAAATTAATTTTTTAAAAAAAACAAGAATTAAAAATTTAAATATTTTTGCATATTTCATGCATGTACATATGCATGTGTACATATAAGCAAAGAAAAAATGTCAAGGTCTTTAACAACGTTTTATTAGCATATTTTTGAAAAAAGAGAGCCATAATAAAATATTAATTTACCCCCCACATTATAAAAACAAATGAGTTTTGCATTTCAAAACATATCTTTTGTTTAGAATTTCATCTGTATAGGTAGTATATGCATATATCACCAGTTAGACCTTTTCCCCAAAGCATATTTTAAGGCTATAAATGTTTATTTACCTAAGTACAGACTTATAAATATTAATTGTAAAAAGATCAAACCTTTGAACTCTAAATAAACTTAATTTCTATAATATTGTAAAACATGTGTATGCAAAAAACTATGAACATCATCAAAACTAGTCTTTAACCAAAATAAACAAAGCATACCTTAAGGGAATTTAATAATAAGGAAACTTTATACAGGGCAAGGTCACTAACACAACCTGTATAAAAGGAAAAAGGTTATCCTTTTTGTTCTCAAACTATTTTAATGAATAATCAAATAGTTGAAATAACAATTTCATTTAAAATGCTTTTAGAACATCATATTAAAACATGTTTTTGGGTTAAAATTGAAAGGACACAATAAATTTGAGATATAAAATAAATAAACAATTTAGTTTTAAATATTTATGAAGACTTTAAACTTCTTCTTAAAGAAAAATTAACATACATTGTGGCAATAATAATAAAGAACATCCCAAAAGGTATACTTCATATTTTATCTTATTTAAGAATATATTATTTTTAAATAAAACACACTGTCTACTAAATTACGGTGACTTCTCTTGTGGATGATTCTTTCTCGGCCTATTGAAAGCTATAGATATAAGGAATCTTAAATAATAATTAAAATTTGCTACATTTGTTGCCTAATTTAAGGCAAGTTTATTAGGATAAATTTTCATATGTTGACTTTTAAATGAGGGTGCTAAATAAAGCCTTGTTCCTGTGGTAGATGTTTGACATATATAATGTTGTACATAAATATTATATTTTTCCTTAAGAGATTTGTCAATTGTCATGTAATACAATCTAAATGGATCTAGAGCTTACATAATTATTTAAAATTTTCATTATGCAGTTGACTTTTAGATAGAAATTTTGTTTAAAACATTTAATATTTTATTTGCTAATCAAAGTTTTTTTTTTGTGTAATTGAAATCAATAAAATGTTTTGATGGTCAAAATTTAAATATGGAAATTGAAATATATTGCCGCCAGTTGAGAAGTGTTTATGAAATAAAACAATGTTGGTGACAATCAAGGCGCCTAAAAGTATGGAAGTAGTGAAAAAGTATTTTTTTTTCACATTACTTAAGGTGTAATGCGACATATAATAGAATACATTTTCAACACTTGCAAATCAAAACAAGCGAGTAACACAACACGAAAAAAAAAAAACGAAATAAAAACGAAAAATGGCGAAAAAAAAGGAAAATGTAATTTAAATAAAATGACATCGTTACGTTAAACAACACCACAACACAACACACTTCTATTTATTATTTGTAAACGTGTAATGGCAAAGAACCAAACAACTCCACAAGTAAAATTCAATCCTAAAAGTAGGCACTTTAAAAATAGCTTAAATAATAAGCATATACGACGGCATAAGAAAGCTGCTATTTTGTTTAGCATTTAAATTAAATGTGACATTAAATAATGGAGAGTATTTTTGGCTTACGCCCACATTAAGGAGGCATGGCCATTGAAATATTTTGTACAATAATGATTTTTTTATTGCCATTACCAAAGCTTACTACAGCATAATAATAATTAAAGTCAAATTGCTTGCGCTGTAACAAATAAGTCTTATGTTTTATATATAGAAGGGATGGCTCCCACTCACGCAGGGCTTTATAATGAAATTCGGAAAAATAGAAATTAGCGAGCTAAAATCGTTTGAAACTAAAAAAAAACCTAAAAATAATTTCTCGCAGAAACAATACTGAAATTCGTTGTCTACTATTAGGAGTACTAGAAATAGAGCCTAAAACATTACCTATGCTGAGGAGAATAAAAATCCGTTTTTTTATTTTTATTTCTATCTTCAAATGAACAACATTTTCAACTTTAAGAACATTCCACAGAAAGCATTTATAATACCAAGAGTACCTTGTAGCAAGCGTACCCACCAAACCAATTTAAGCTGCTTTTGCATGAAAATAAAAATAAAATTTCGACAAGTTTTTTTGTGGCCACCACCACCGCAAAATGAGTTTCGATGTGTTTTTTCCTGATAAAAATTACGTGATTTCTTTAACAAATGTTCTTTTAACCAAATACTAATGCCGGCAACAACGCGAATACTTCTGCTGCTATTTCTCTCATTTTCATTTCAACTTTGCACGCACCTCTCGAGTACAGAAATGAAAACGCCAGCAATGAAATGAACAGAGAAACATGCACTACAACAGGAAAATGAACATGAATTTTAATAAGAAGACGACTGTTTGGTTTTCTTCACATTTTTTCTTTTTTTGTTTTTGGAGAAAAACAAGGGAAAATGAAACTTAAATTGCAATACTTAAAACAACTTAAAGTTGAAAAAACAAGTAAAAAAAAACAAAGGCCTACTCTCAAGGATTTAATTACAACATTTAAACACACAGGAAGAGAAAAAATAAAAGTAAAACTAAAAAAAGATCAAGAAGAAAGTATAAGAGAAAAGGAATAGGAGAAAAGCTAGCTAGCTAGCAAGCAAAGGAAAGGGATATTAAATGTTAATGTTAAAAAGAAATGAAACAATTCAAAAATAATTATGACCCCAAACAACAATACCATGAATAAATGGCGCATTATATTAGCAACACCAACAACAACCCAAAAGTATGCTTTAGTTTTTTCTTCATAGTTTTTTATAAACACTAGTTTAAAACATGTTTCTGTTAGCTAAGGTCACTGCGTAATAATTTGTGTGTGTGTGCGTTTGTTTTTTAATAATTTAAATACCATAAAAAGCCATTTGAAAATTATTGTAAAACAACTACCAACCACCAAAAGTATGCTTTTAAAATGTATAAGATTTTAATTTTAGGTTAACGCTAAAATAATTAAGAAATATTGAGAAATACAATGCCACATAAAAATGTAACTAACGAAAATAAAAGTATCGTACATTTCATTTCATTTTGAAAATAAAAGGTCAAGTATTTCAACTATGGTATACAATATACAACTTTTATGGCATAATTTCAGGCAGGAAAAAAGTACAATAACAACAGAAAAGTGGGTCCCAGAAATATATTTATATATAAAAAAAAGAAAATTATAAGAGTTTAAACAATAGAAAATAGTTTCCAAAACCAGCCCTTAAGTATGCTTTAAATGTTATAAATTTTAATTTCAAATGTTTGCCAATATTTTTGTTGCAAAAAGTGAAATATCTAAAAACATTAAAACATTTCTATTTTAAAATTTTCTAATTTACTAAACCCCTAAAATATGCTTATAATTCGTACAACAGAACCACTGAAAATATACCAGAATTTCAATAATTTTTTGGTATTGTTTTACACAAACTTCCGTTTTGACCCTAGGAGCCTATTAGAATCAAGAAGTTGAGACTTTGTTATACACTTTCATAACCAATAGAAGTTTTCTCCAAATGGGTGTTATATTCAACTACGAAACAAAAAACCATCAATAGTCTTGTCGCAATAGAAACACGTAGAGAGCAAATGTCATCGTTAGACCATATTTTACAGCGAAACCTCACTAAAATTAAAAAAGCACTCGAATCAGTTGAAATGTTTTGTAATCAAAAAAAAAAGTTTCGCCAAGTTTGGGACTTTAGGCAAGCGATACCACAAATTTTACGGGTTGCCCGGTTCCACTCCGTACTTTCTTTTTAGAACAAACATTTTTGACTGTGAGGCGAAACGAAACGTATAACTGAGAGACTTGGTTTTCACAAGATAAATTAAAATATATTTTAATCCTTAAAAGTATGCTTTAGATTTTTCTTTCAAATAAATTCTAATGGTTTTGACTATAAAATTTTGCCTATAAATATGCCTTCATTTTATGTAATTTTCGTTTTCTGACTCATTCTTACACTTCATTCAAAATATCAACGCTTGTGCTGTATGTGTATGACCGAGAGTGTGAGATCGTTATGATTTATTTCAACAATTTCCGCATTGTCCAGAAATAAGAGAGAGAAAGAGCTAGAGATAGAGAAAGGGAGACAAAAAACAATTGCCGAAAACTTTTGTGCACTTTTGACTGTTAAACAAATTTTATTGCATAAAATATGCATGTTTTAAATAAATAATCATTTATTGTACAATGTTGCCAGCTTATTATTGGCTTTGTTGTAGTTATTGGCGAATTTACAACATTGCCTATATTGTTGGCCATATGACAACAGCACTAATTAAAAGGGAAAAAGTTATAATTTGTAAATAATATGGTATGTAAACAAACAGAAAGGACAAAAAATAAAAAAAAACAAACGCAAATTGTATATGCAATAAAATTTATGACATTGTCATAAATTTAAAATAAAAATGAACATTTTCAATTTTTTTCGGTGGAATGCAAAACGACCAACGATAAAATACGAGTAAGCCACCAATAATAATAAAAAACGACTAAAAATAGACTTTAAATTAAAACGGATTTAAAAAACTGTATATGTATATAGTTGTTACGCCAAAAAATATGCAGTTATTATTGAAATAAATTATTTAAAATGGTGAAATTATAAACAATAGAAAAACGATTTAGTGAAAGTTTTCAAAAATAAATTTTAAAAGAAAATAATAATTTTGAAAAAATATTTGAACAATCCAAAATTATACATATTTAACGCAATTAAATAAACATATTTCTTATTTAATATTTAAATTATTAGCACAAAAAATTTATGCTTTTAGCAGATTTCATTTTATATAAAACAGAACAAATACGCTTTTACGAAGAGTGAATAAAATGTAAAAGTTTATTCTAGAAACAGTAATTTAAGAACAAACATTAAAAAGACAACTAAAATATTACGAGAATAAGGGAAAAGGAATATCTAATTACGTGAACAAAAAACTATATGTAGAGAACGATGGCGAAATTAGAAATTATGAAAAGCGAATAACAATAACTAATCGACCGTAAGATTCTAGAAGTTGCCACAACGAAAACGGAAAAAGTATAAACATAGTACACAGTAACTTTGCCAGTCAGCTATAGTAAAACGTTAGTAGTTAAATTAAAATTTAAATAAAGGATTTGGCCGTCAATGAGGGCAAGACGAAGTATATGCTGTCGACAAGTAGGGACATGCGGTGCATCGGATCCCAGATTACGATCGATAATTATATTTTCGATGTTGTCAACGAATTTATAGATCTTGACTCCGCTGTTACCAACAAAAATGATATCAGTCTGATTTCAATAACAATTGAGTAGTAGAGAACTCTCTCGTACGACGAAACGTAACTCTATAGTCGCCCATCCTCTCCGTGCTTCTTTACGACACAGAAGCATGGACACTATCAAGCGCCGATGTAGCAGACTTAGGAGTATTCGAGAGAAAAGTCCTACATAAAATCTTCGGTTCATAGCGAGTTGGGGATGACTTGTCCATTTCAAAGAGCTGTATGAACTCCCCAACGACATGGACGTTGTGCAGCGCTTTAACATCCAGCTAATGCGTTGGCTTGGCCATGTTGTTCGGATGGAAGAGGATGCCCCGTCAAGACGTGTATTTGATGCGGAGATTTGTGAAAGTCCAAGGGCAAAATTGAGAAAGAAAGGTGTAACCAATTGGCGAAGGCGCTCAAGAAGCAGAGTTGCTTGGAAGGCTGTGATAAAACAGGCCGAAATCCGGTTATTTAAAAACAATAATTTATTTAAAAAAGTAATTACAATTTAACTTCGAATTAAAAGTTAAAAATCTAACAACACATACATCATATGAATAATCCACAGAGTGCTAATTTTTTTATTATCATGTATTATATTCATATATTATTGGCCCAATTGATATCATTTTGAATAGGTTTTAAATAAATATTTTTCAACAAGTCAAATACGAAAGTAAGGTAATTTATTATTATCCCTAAAGTATGCTTCAAATTTATATAAAGCTTATTATTACACAAATGAAAATAATAAAAACACAGATCCACTTATAAACAAAAAGGGAAATAAAAGAAACTAAAAATGAATGAATGAAATGAAACATACATATATATGTACAATATAATATTAAATAAATACCATAATTTGTTAAATAAATTTTTCAGAAAGTACTTATAGTAGCCATTACAGAAGTTGTTTAGAAGAGAAAGTGGGTACAAAAGAAGATACAACATATTGTAGAGAATATTGTACAAGAACCTTTAAGAGCCAAAACAAAATCTACAATAAGTGGTTTAAAACCAACATAATTCTCTATACAAGTGCAAGTACATACATACATACATACATATGTATACAATTTCGTTTTATTTATTTAGATTTTTATTATTGACCTTCACCCGCATTGAAGTTCCATAAAATTGAAATTTCTTTCAATTTTTTTTTGTTAAACCTTAATAAAATGGTCCTTCGGACCCTTAGTACTTCCTCTCTATCTCTCTTTCCGTTTGCCCACTACCTTTTAATGCGTAACGCATATTTTCTTTTCGATTTAATGTCACAAACATACAATTGGCTGTTGTTGTTGAGACCACCATTTGAGGTCTGTTGTAAGTAAGTTAACAACATGTTGTTGTCGTTAACGTTACAAGCATTCTTTTTTATAATTCAATTCAAGGTTATTGACTAGCACATGATACTGAAGAGAAGAATATCGACAGAAACTGTGTGTAGGCGACATTATGATTGCAGCTACTCTTGTTACTTAAGTTACTTGAGTTCTTAAGAAAAAAAAAAAAAAGCAAGCCCACTTTAAATAGGCTTTAAAAACAATAAAACTATGTATGTGTGTATGTATGGCGTCTCCTACAAGTACATTTTTTATAGAGGAAAACCAAGACATTTAGATTTAAAATAACAACAGGGAAATTGTACGAAACCAAAGTACACCACTTGTTAGGTTTTTCTTTATTTCAAGTTGATTGAAGAGGAAACTATACAATCACTCGAAGAATATATTTTCTTTTCATTTTTTTTGCTTTCTGTGTGTATATGTGTACAGGTAAAATTTTTATATTCAGCAGAATTTCTTATTAAGAAGAGAAAGAAAAAAGCAATTCTAAGAAAGAATCTATTGATATATAGAATGTTTGTACTTTACCTGAAGCAGATTTTTTCACTAAGGTTTGTGTTTGGCATGCTTTAAGGCGCGTAAATTTTTTTTTAAATTTTTGCAGTGCAATATTTTGTAATCAATTATTACAATGCAATGATTTAATTTTTAATTAGAGAAAATTGAAACGAAATATCATTCATAAAATTGTAGGCACATATTCTTTAGTATATCTATAGGCGCTGTAGCAGGTTTATTTTAAGGAATTTTGATTCAAATTTTTTCTAAAAATGTCGACTCATATACAATGTCTACTCAGTGTATTGTAATTTTAAAGCTTTTATTTCTTAGAGATGTTTTAGGCAAATGCTTCGAACACTAGAACGTTTAAGACAGACTTAGGCAACCAAAAGTGATGATTAGTTACTAGTTTAAGCATTGCTCGGATGTTATCGAGTATAACGTTATTGTGATTGGATTGCAATAAGAGATGAAGAAGATTTGAGATTATGGCTGCCTTCCAAAAAGTTAGTTGCTTTGTGTTTGAACAAAGTATCGTGTTTCATAATGTCGCTGTACAAAATATATACAATGTATTCTATTTCAAAACGTCGTCAATGTGTATTTTTAACGCAGTCAAAAAGCAATCAGTCATCGGATTTATAGTTGATGCATTGTTTGGTTACTTTGCATATCTACATAGTTTATATACAGTAGTAGAACTGCATACAAACTTGTATTGATACATTTTGGAAGGCAGCCTATGTCTGCAGGCATCAGCAATAGCGCAAGATTATTATGTATAGTCTTTCGATAGGTAGTTAAAAGAAATTGTTAGTGTTCATTAGGGAAGCAGTAGATTAGATAAAACAAACTATAAACTAGATTATCATAGTCTAGTAAATAGTATGTCGGCTTATTAGATGTCAGGCCACGGTTCAAGCCCCTGGTCCGACAACTTCAACAAAATAAAATATGAAAAATATTTCTTCAGCAACTTCATCTCAGCAGCATTTCTGGCAAAAACTCTGGCAAAAAATAAAAAATTGCTATGAAAAGTTTCTCAAAAACAAAATCTGTGGTTCAGAATCGACTTTAAACTGTAGGTCTCATCACTCATGTATAAGGATTAACACACACAACGTAAGTGGTGTGAGATACGGACTAAAGGATTGATGATGAGCAATTATGTACATACATATGTATGTATATAAACTAGATTGTTACAATATATCTTACAGATCGGACTGCGCTATAACTGTGGCCTCGGTATGATTTGTTTTTCTTTCTTTTTATTTCTTCTTAATTTTTCATTTTAAACGTCTTAATTTGTTATCAAAATATATTTTTCTAATTTAAATTTGATTTCTATTTTTGAAAACTTAAATCCCCTTTGCTAACTAAAATGTTAAAATAAAATTCTTAATAAAAACCCTTTTCTCTTAATAACGTTTTATTTTAAAAGCAACATTATCATTATACAGAGACAGAGACACATACAAAGAGAGAGATAGAGAGAGGGAGATGCAAATGATTTAAAATTTTTACTCGGCAACGACAGCTACAACAATGTGATAAACTAATAACCAACAAATCCTTTTAATGTTTTACAAATCACGTTTTATTTCTAAAGCTTTTTCTATGCTGTTGCTGCCTGGTATTATTGCTGCTTTTGATTTTATTATTTTCAACAAAATTTTTATAATAATATTAAAACAAACACGTTGCACATCCTCATATCAACAAAAACAACAACAATAAAAATAAAAAAATGAAAATAATACGGCATATAAAACATAAAATAGAAGAGCAATAATGTTCAAGTGTGAGAGAAAAAGTGGAATTAATAGCATAAAAACATATTATTTATGCAAATTACACAGTCTAGCAAGCGTACATACACACACATATACACACACTTTACACGCATACAAACAGTAGATATGTATTTATCACAACTAGAGAGGGAAACGCAAGAATGACAATCCATAGCTCATCTCTGTTAATATTATTCATTAAAATCAAATGTATAGAGAGAGAGAGAGAGAGAAAGCTACAGAGGTAGTCATTGCTTGTGTGCGTGTATATATAAAGAGAAATAGTGGAAGGGAGAGAGAGAGAGAGAGAGTGAGAATAATTAAAATGATGAGAGGAGTGCAGATAACAAAGTTTAAAACTAATGAAGGATATTGTTTGTTTATGGCTCTATGATTAGATGTGATAATACTACAAAATGAGTTCAAATTTCAAAATCTACAACAAAAACAACAACAACAACAGTAACAAAGACCAGATGAATGGTCATAACAATAACAAAATTAACAACAAAAGCCCCAAAAAACAGAATTATCAGCATGTTGTATAAACCATATACATATATATGTATATACAGACAACACCATTACAATTCTATACACGCACACAATTTAAAACCTTCACATACATATGCCTATAGATGTGGATGTTATACATCAATAGTGATGGGCAAAATAAAAGCAGGATAATTAAATTTGTAAACAATATGGTCAAGTGATATTAATTTTTTTGTTTTAAAAAATTTATTGAAAATAATGTTTGCATATGAAGCTCTTAAGGCATGACATCCATATAAAGAGTTGGAATCAAGATGTATGAGGGCAATCGAGTGTTATTTGAAACTATTAAACCGCTATCGTGGAAAAAGTTTATAAAGTAGAATTGCACGAAATTGAATTACTTCAATTATTGTCAACCATCATGTTTACTGAATTGCTAATTCCTCTAAGGGCCTCTAAGGAGGATTTTAAAGGGCAGATAAATTGTTTTTTATTATTATGAGTACCATATAAGACAGAAGTGATCGTTAAGCTAAAGGGAAGATCATCCTATCTTTAACATTTAAAGGTCACTTTATGTTTGAACTTGCCATATCATATACTATTTTCGATATGGCAACTTCAAACTTAAACAAAATGAGCATATACAACAAAAAAACAAAGTCCGCTGTTGCCACTGCGTTAAAAAAAAAAACTTGTTTAATTGAGCAGTTTTTTCGACTTTGCTCCGGCACTGCCATATTTTAATTTTATTTTATCTGTAAGTTGTAATAACGAAAATCAGTTAACTTTACAGTTCCCTTTAGCTAAAGGTACCTTCAACGAAACCCAAGTTTAACGGCAGGTTGTAATAATGGCCCTAAGAAATTTATATTTCTTAATAAAATGAAGTTTTTTATTTTTGGCCTGTTCCGCTTGTGAGGGTAGCATTGGTCCTAACAACACAACATAGTGGCAATTGGCAATTGACTCCTCTAAAAATATAAAGTTTGATTTCAATTGAAAGAATGAAAGAAAGTGAAATTCATAGAAAAACCTTGGTATTAGGCTACGAATTGCTATTTCATTCGTCTCATTCACCGCATGATGGCTATTTCTGGTGTGGCTATTTCTTAACTTCAAACCCGAGGTAAACTCCTGTAATATACACATTAATTTTGATTACCTCGATAAATTTGTTTTTTTTGGTAGAAAAAAAAAATTAATTATAAGAGCAATTGAGAATTTTAAAACTTCACCGTGTATGTACGTTGCGTTTTTAGTACACTTAACCTGCAACGTTACCCTTCGCTCTATTAATACTTCATTTATTTGCACTCTGACAACTTCTAGAAGTTTGCAGTTGTGTTGTTATTGCTATTTTTTTATCTTTCGTAATCTTTCTATGTAGCTTTATTATTGCAATTAAAAAAAATCTGTTTAAAATAACATCGCTTATTGAAGTCGCCGTAGTCTAGTAGGTAGTGTGTTGGCTTATTAGACGAAAGCCCCGAGTTCAAATCCCAGGTCAGACATCAAAACGAAATTATGAAAATATTTCTTCCGCGACTTCCTCTCATCAGATTTCTGACAAAACCTCTGAGAGTAAAAATTGCCATGAAAAGCTTCTCAAAAATCTGTCGTTCGGAGTCGACTCTAAACTGTAGGTCCCGCCACTCATGTATAAAATTAACGCACACAACACGAGTGGTGTGAGAAGCTAGGACGTTGTACAATGAGCCAATTCGACCTCCGGGCAGAGTAGCAAGCCATAACGGCGCGACCGGCGGCTAGCCGAACAGCCGGTAATTTTTTTTCAGCCACGCCGCCGCCGAAACTATCGGCTCATCGGCGGCTTATAACAGAGCTGATTTAATCGGCTGAGTCGATTTTAAAAGTACCAAAAAATGCGACTCAGCCTAATTATTTGTGAAAAATATTTAAAATTACTTATATTTAAAAAAATGTACCTTATTATTTTTCAAATTCAAATCAAATAAAAAAATAATCAAATAAGAATAATATTAAAAATATTTGACAAAAAAAAAATTGTCAAAAATACACTTTAATAATGTATTATTTAAGATATTTTTGATATTTAAAAATATAATTTTAAAAATTTAAATCAAATAAATATTTGACAAAAAAATTTTCAAAATTATTTGTGAAAAAAATTATAAAATGTTAATTTAAAAAAATGTACCTTAATATTTTTAAAATTTAAATCAAATAAATATTTGATAAAAAATATTAAAAAATACATTTTTCAATATTATTTAAAGGTTATTTATGTGATTTTGTATTAATACAAATTATTTTTTGAAAATGTATTGTAATCTATAATCCTAAAACATTTTGTAGTTTATAGAGCTTTTGAAAATTTTCAAATTTATGTGTATAAAATTTTTTGTGTAGAAATTTGTTTGTATTATACCTTTTCTATTGAAAATTATGCGTATTACAATTTTCTATACAGAAAATGAAGTTTTTTTTATAGAAAAACTGTTATATTTCTATAAAAAAAAAATAGCAAGTAAAACAGATTTTTATACAGAAAATGTATTAATAACGCTATTTCTATAGCAAATAGTCATTATAACATTTTTTTCTTTATAAAATTATGATTTCCTTTAACAAAAATGGTTATACCGACAATAGGGTAATTTTTTACCGAACATAGGTTCACATGTGCCTACCACTGGTAAAATCAATGTTTTTAATAAATTATGTAAATTACTTATATTAATTATTTTATTGCTCAAAATTGTTAAATGAAGCTAAAACTAAACAAATCACAGAATTGTAATAACTAAATATCATATCAGCAACATTTTCTCATTCTTAATGAGACCAGTTTGAAAAGAGGAAAAAAATAAAACTGCGGACTACTGGTGCTTTTACCCTATGTGTGCTTGTTTTTAAATTTTATTTTAAATAGAAATTATTAAGAATAATATTCATAAAAGTTCTAGAAGAAAGCTAAAATGAGGGTTTTTATTTTTTTTAATAAAAAAATTTATAAATTTAAATTAATAGAAAATAAAGCCAGAAAAGTTTTGGAAAATAAGGGCCTTTTTTCAATAAAAAAATTAATAAATTTTTACACAACCCAAATAGATTTTTTAAAAAACAACTTACCAACCGTAGACTTCAAAGTTAAAAGGAAGTTGCATACATATGTTAGATTGCATGCCATTTTAGTTTTTGATCACCGATTATTAATATACATATTTGGTACTTGTGACAGGTTGCCTCATATGTACTTATAGTTGTGTTTTGTTGCTAACTTTCAAAGGCAATTTCATATAAATTTAAAAATTGTAAACGTTAGGAGTTAACTTGCAAAATTATACATGTTAATATTAACGTCGATAACAGTTCTACCAATTTATGTCAAACAATACAAAAACCCATTGAAAATAAATAAAATTAAAACACATTCAAACTTTTTAAAAGAAAAATTTAAGAAATTTAAACATTTAGCAGATTTTCTCTCTGAAGTGAAACCAAGTCAGGAAATATTCATTTAGTTGCTAAATTTGAACGTTACTATTTAATGGAAGAACAAAACAAAACTTATATATAAATAATAGATATTATTAATATTGGCAAAATTAAAAATAAAAACAATTTATTTTTTTGAAAAGTAAATTTACAATAAATATAATTTCTAAGGTCGTTTATCTTTATTATTCTTTATTTATTTATCTTTATTTTGTAACATCATTTTTGAAATTCAATAAACTTTTAAATATTAAATTAGAAAATTGTAATATTCTTTATATTGAATTTTTAATTTTGACAATTTTTTAATTTAAACAATCTAAAAGTGCTTTAAATACATGATGTTAAATGTTTAAAAAATAGTTTTTTATATAAAATACACTATTTGTTTTCGGCTCAGCCGGAAATAGTTTCGAGCCGGTTAAAAATCGGCGTTAAGCTGATTAGCAGCCGCCGCCGACAAATTTTACACTTTCAGCCGCCGCCGACAAATAGTGGTCGGCTTGCTTCTCTGCCTCCGGGTACTGTACTTGTCACAATTGACAAGTACACGTCCTCTAACCTAACATCGCTTATTAGACGTGAGGCCACGGTTCAAACATCTCTTACAAAACAAAATATGAAAAATATTTCTTCGGCCACTGCCTCTCAGCAGATTTCTGACAAAAACTCTGTGAGTAAATAGAAATTAACATGAAAACATTTCTCAACAATCTGTCGTTAGGATACGACTTTAAACTGTAGGTCCCGCTACTCATGTGTAAAATTTAACACACACAACATAAGTGATGTGAGAAACTAGGTCGTAATCCTGATTGAAGGATTGTAATGACCAATGATGTATGTATGTATGTATGATAACGGAGTTTATTAGAGAATAGTTCAGACTGCTATTATTTCATTAAACGCTTTATATGTGACTGGCTTTGGGCAACTATGTTTCATTCTATAAATTCTCTATGCATTTTTCTTTTGGTTTATTTTTGAAGCAAAAATTTACATACGAATTGGAAAATACATTCCAAAAAAATAAAAAAAATTGTTGAATTCATTTGAAAACTGTATATGCACGAACATCTCAACCTAGATTGACAAAGTGAAATCAAACAATAAATAAAAATAAGAATTCAGATTAAGAATCTTTTGATAAAAATCTTTGTATTCAGTTCATTGAATGTTGGTGGACAATAAATTCGTGAACATTTATGCAACACAGATCATCTTTGAATAATAAAATTAATTTATTTAACAACAAAGTCTGGCTTGAGTATATACAGTGTTTTTTTTTAGTATTTTACTGTGGATTTATGATGTTCTCTTTAGATTTGGAAACAAGAAATAGTATCTCGGTGCTATAAGACGGACATAATGACGGATAATGGAGCAGTTCGTAGTCTTAATAACAGATTTCTTCTGTACACAAAGGATGTAATTTTTGTGGTATTTTTTATTCATTTGATTTCTGTTTGTTTGCCTTATGAAAAGTTGCTGCGAAGTTTTTATGCATTCGGATTTTTGGTCGATTGTCAGAAAACACAGAACCCATTTTGTGGATAAAATTCAAAATTGAAACCACTGAGCCATGTAAGATGCTTAAGGCTTTCATAACATCATCAATTTTTTTCAGTTTCAGGCGAATGATCGGCATCTTTCAAGCCACGAATTTGATGATACAGGTTTGGTCCCCTATTCAGGGTTAAAGTTTTTTTCCGGCAAAAAATTAATGTTTAATGGACACACAAAATTGCCTTTTTATTCCATTCTATTCAAACTACGCAATAGTCTGTTAAAAACCAAACTAAATGATGCACTTGATTGTAATTTTAAGGGAATCCAATGGACAGATTCCTGTTGGCAGAAGAAATTTGGTTGTTTTTGGTTAAGAGGCGGCGGAAAATCCAAAAAGTTATTCAAACCTAAACTTGAGAGGTGATCTTCGTGCGACTTTATTGACATTAAGAGTCTCGTTTCACACAAGTCTAACAAATTAAAAATCAATTTTTAAACTCATTATACACTGATATTTGATAACTGTAGCATAATTTAGGGCGATGAATTTTACTACTTTAAGGAATACTGCATTGTCATGGAAATGTTTCATTGTCATTTAAAGTCAACTGCATTCAATTAGGAACTGGTGTATCCGTATACATTAAAATTTAATTGGTTTATATGATTTCTACAATTTTTTTTTTGCTGTGCATTCGGCTTTTGATGCATTATTTCTAACCAATCAGTATTTGTAGCATGGAATATAACAAAAACAAAAAAAAATGAATGAATGATTACCCATCCATTCCAGTCAGTCAGCTTTCTACGCACACATTACTATTCCTCCCGAGTGACAGTCAATGATGTATTATCATCACTCCACCATTCAAAACAAACATTTTTCTCATCATCACAATCGTTATCATCATAGACATCAGCACTCTGATTCTAATGATAATTACAATGATGATGATTATAATCTATGTTGAGCATATCATTTAGATTTTAATTCAATATTGTCTACTTAAAATGCTTAATTAAGTATTGATATGCAATGATATGTTGTGCCACTAGCATGTTATGATGATTTCACAAAACATCATATTATATTGGCATTTGGAGGAGAGAGGAAACACCCTAATATTAATGCATGTTTTACAATAATACTTGCAATGTTCTCTCTCTCTCTCTCTCTGAGTGTATGTGTGTAATTGTCATCAATTGTAATTAAATACGCGAAGGGTTGTGCATTGAAGTATGCATAAATCAAAAAGGTTCAAATGATTTTTAAGTTGATTTCGACAGTTTTCGAAAGCTTTACAAAGTTAAAATGTTGGATGATGGATGGGGATATGATTTCAATTAAATCAGAAAAAAGGAATTCGCCATTAAGAGAATGCGATAAATTAAAGGTCTCTCAGAAAGACATTCAATTCTTATTTGATATCGATTTCAATTAAATTGGACTTTATTAAATGCCGCTTTAATGAGGTTTTATATTCAATTTTAAATGTTTTCGATTTCTTTTGAAATTATTTTTTAAATTTTAATATCAACGATTCTCTTTATTTTTCAATAAAAAAGAAAGAAAAACATTTGTTGGCATCAAAAAACATGAGGTTGGAAAACTATTGGAAAAAAACCAAAGAGTGCCATATGAAAACAAGCCACCAACACATAATAATAAGACTCTTATGCCTTAAGATACACTCAACATAAAGGGTTAACCGTAAGGGCAACTTAAGTTAGAGTTTTGAATTAAAAAAAAAAACCAAAAGTCAGACTACGTAGCACGTTAGCGATAAGTAAAGCGGTGCACTTTGTGGCCTTTACAGATTTCAAAATCATAAGAATCCCAAAAGAAAAAATGTGATTGCAGTATCAATTGCATAGTTTAAGGAGTGTCATTTATTATCATTTTTTGAAAAGAAAACCACTTTATGTTACACTCTTTAATATGGGAAAATAATATATATTTCATATATAGTATATATAGAGTAGTCGGTATACATACATATATGTACATACATAAATGTATGTATGGCTGGTTATGATAATAGGTACATATATGTCTGTTATATACGAGCAGTTGTTGATATATATGTGGGTTATAAATACCTTGTTGACCCAGTTTATGTCACAATAATGTTGTAGTTGTAGTTGTTTTTTCTTCTGTTTAATAAAAAAAATTTTTGTTCTTTCCTTTCCTATAAAAACAGTATGAAATCCTGATAGGAGCAGCAAAAGCAGCCTTAAAGTATGTGAACATGTTTGAGTTGTTCTTATAGATTTTTGTTTTTCATTCTTTCCAGCATTGTTGTTGTGGTTGTTTTTTGAGCCTGTTTTGACGTTTCAACTACACCACAGAGTATACCATTTCCAATGACGTTGAATTTGTTGTTCATGTTGTTGTTGGTTTTGTTTGTTTTTATAGTCTTTGTCATTCGAACATATGTTTGTTCTTTCTTTCCTATCAGCCTGTCTATATGCAGTAGTTTTTTTTAACTTTTTTTTTGTATGGAAAGTAGTACATGCACATCATGGTATTGCATGTTTTCAGAATGAAAATTAAAGGCTTAAACAACAACGATGAAGAATAAAAAGGCGACCGACGAGTGGGAATAATTTTTTAGTATTACAGACAAGCGATTTTACGCTAATTAAGCTAAATAATGATCTACACAATTTGTTGCTATGGGGTTTGGAACTCTAAACGTTGTGGTGGATTTGAAATTAAATGTCGAAGATAATTTAATGGTTCTGCAAATAGTAAAAACTAAAACAAAAATACGGTTTTATTATATACGCCTTCAAGTATGCTGCACTTTTGAAATTACTCTTAATTTATGTACTTTGCAATAGCAGCACAAGATTTTATGTTTTCTTCGACGTTTCAAAACGTTGAGCTTTAATTAATCAACTAAGGAAGCATCTAATTAGCAAAACGGAATTAAAGTTAAAATATGGCTAAAAACCTGCGATAGAAATAAAGCACCTTAAAATATGTAACGCAGCGATGTCGCTGTATGCGATTCTCATCACCAACACTCTGATTATTATTTTCTTTCCATTCTTTTAAGTAACACTGGCATGTCACAAAATGTGTTTCTTCCTCTTCATACGCTTTATTTCAGTTTGGTCTACTATACACCGTTCTGGTATGATATGTCTGTCATAAGTAATTGCAACCAACAATTCAAAAAATTTAAAGAAAAAAGTAAACATTCGAACCAAGAACAAAGCAACTTTGAAAATCTAATGACGCGCAATGAAAATTAGTACTAAGCTGCGACGCAATTTCGAAAAAACGGAAAACAAAACGACGCGACGCGAGGTATGGATGTAATTTATAATGTTTTTTTTTTTTGTCCAAAACTAGATGAATATGCTAATTAATGTATTTTACGCAATTCGTATTTTACGATACAATAGCGACAAATGTCACGCTTATTCAATTTGCATATACACAGGGCCACAAAAGTATACATACGGTTAACAAATTTCAGAAATTTTTTAACCAATCCGTTTTCGTTGAAAATCTTTATAATTGTCTGGCCCTGTGCAGGCCCACAAAAGTATATGTACATATGGTTGAAAATCTTTATAATTGTCTGACAACTTTCCTCGATTTTGAGACGGTCTTTTGCATTGGTTCAGAAATTTGTGAAATTTGTTAATCGTATGTATACTTTTGTGGGCCTGCGCAGGCCGTTAACTGCACAGGAGGTTAACAAATTTCAGAAATTTTTTAACCAATCCGTTGTCGTTGAAAATCTTTATAATTGTCTGGCCCTGTGCAGGTCCACAAAAGTATATGTACATATGGTTGAAAATCTTTATAATTGTCTGACAACTTTCCTCGATTTTAAGACGGTCTTTTGCATTGTTTCAGAAATTTGTGAAATTTGTTAATCGTATGTATACTTTTGTGGCCCTGTGTATGTATCAACAACAATAGAAACAATATTTACAGTGTATCTATTGAAAGTCACCATTCAAATGCTCATTATGACATGCTATCAAGTAGGATACAAAAAGAATTGACTCTTGAAACGGATTACAAGAAATTTAAAATTTCTTAAATTTAAAAAAAAAAAAAATCCTTAATTTCTTCTCGCTCTCTATTAATAATGCTAATAATATAAAATAGAAATTCAGTTGCGCAAACTTATTGCACACTACTGGGCTAAAAGTGTTAAGTAAAGTTTAATAAAATTTATTTGCACACTTATTGATTATTTATTAGAGAGTAAATAAAACAAAAAAAAAAACAAATTTTATTCAAATGTTACAGTTACTAAACAGCAGAAAAGAGAGAGCAAGAGTGTGTGTGTGTGTGAGAGAGAGAGAAAGCGAAAGAGTTAAAGTGCATGTGTTAAATATTGAATTATTTATTTTATGTAAATTATAACTAAGACTTTAATACCAACAAACAAGTCCCTCTCTCTCTATCTCAAACAACCACTATGGCCAAATTTACAAGTAAATCGTAAAAGCCTGTATGTGTGAAGTAGAAGTAATGTTCTCAACACGAAGATTGGCAAAGTGATGGATGGATAATAATAAATACAATAATAATAAAAACAACGACAATAACAACAACAACAGTGGCAATAACGTTATTAGAAAAAAAAAGCTTTACTCCATTTAAATGTGAGAATAATCTTGTAATGGCAGTCAGTAAACACACACAGACAGAGAGAGAGAGAGAGAGATAGACAGGGATATAGAGCATTGTTTACCATTTCATGGCACAATTGTGCTGAGAGAACTCACACGCATTCTTGTGTTTTTTGATTTAGTTGTCGATCAGACTGCGACAAGAACACATATGCGGCGGATGCTTTACCATTTTTTTCAGAATGACACTCAAAAAATATTGTGTGTTAAAAGATGCTTTTGAGCTTATGGGCGTATTTCAATTTTTTTTTATTTTGTCGCATAGTATAATTTTTTTTTAAATGCTTTGGAATGCTTGTTTTTTCTCTATAAAAAATGTTTTTTTTTTATTTTTATTTATCTAAAAACATGGTCTAATTTTTAAGCCAAAGATGGATACCTTTACGATCTTTTAATAAAAAATGGATTTTTTTATTTTATTTTTATTTATCTAAAATTATTAAGCCAAAGATAGATAGCTTTACATATGTATGTTGATAAAATGAAAATCAAAATAACGTATATTACAAACACTTTTCTATGGCTGCAAATAAATAAATTCTCTCAACATATTTTCTCTCTCTTACTCACTAATACATAACCAAAAAATTTTTGGTAAACCCTGATATAGAGATAAAGAGTGATTGTGGTACTTGTAGTGGTAATGGTGCTTGCTGTACATACAATATAATAATGTATTCAGGCATGTCACAGAGTTCATTTCTATTTAAACAAAAAAGGGCATTCACATGTAGCCACACATACACAGTATATATATTATCTTTTCTCTTTAATACAATATAATAATAAAATAATAGTAATGAAGAAAGAGAGGAAGATTTTACATTTTCTAAATAGTCAAAAGAAGTCATCAATTCTTATAAAGGGTGATTTTTTTTAGCAATTATCTTTTTGGCAACACTGGTTTAAACAGCTAACGCACGTTTCGTGTTTTGTTTCACTGTTAAACATCTTCAGTTTGGTCTATAATTTAACCATGAATCGTCTTACAAACGAACAACGCTTGCAAATCATTGAATTTGGCATCATTGGACCGTACTTCTTTAAAGATGCTGCGAATTGTAACGTAACTATGAATGGTGAGCGCTACCGTGAGATGATTTTGACTTTTGCCCAAAATGCAAGAGCTTGACTTGCATGACATGTGGTTTCAACAAGACGGTGCCACATGCCACACAGCACGCGTAACAATGGGCTTATTGAGAGGCGAGGTGAACATTTTATTTCACTTTCGGGACCGGTCAATTGGCCCCCTAGATCGTGTGATTTAACGCCTTTAGACTATTTTTTGTTGGGCTATGTTAAAGCTCATGTCTATACAGACAAGCCCGCTTCAATTGACGCATTGGAAGACAACATTGAAGCATTTATTCGTGAGATACCGGCCGAAATGTTGGAAAGAGTATGCCAAAATTGGACTAAGCGGATGGACCATTTGAGGCACAGTCGCTGTCAACATTTGCATGAAATAATCTTCAAACATTAAATTATATGGACCGTACTATCGATTCAAATAAAGATTTCATGCATTTTTCTGAATTTTATGTGTTTTTTTGAAAAATTTTCCTATAGCTCTTAAAAAATCACTCCTTATTTGATAAAGTATTGAACTCTCCCGTCTCTGTTACATGATAAATATTTAGTATGTGTTGCACACACATGTATACTATACATACATATGTATATGTACATTCACTTTGGCCATTGTTTATAGTGTTATTGACATTTTTGAGCAGCAGCCTCAAATACTATCAATAAAATGAATAAAATAAATATACAGTCATGTTGATGTTGTAGTTATTATTGTATTTGTATTTGAGGTTATGTTTTTTGCCAATTGCTAACAAATCTAAATTATTGTTATTATTGTATTTACCAATACATTTATCGCCTGATTAAATAAGCTGGGTTTAGGTGGTTGGTTTACTGACTGGTTGTCGCACACATTTGTGTGAAATAATAAATGTTTGCTGAATGAAATTGAATATTTAAAAAGGGATACGTCTCTCTCTCTCTTTTCCACAAACAATAGGGCGGCAATAAACACAAGGCACACGCAAATTTTAGATCTTAATTTATGAGAGAAAATGCCTACTTTGCTATTCGTCCGTAGTTGTAGCGATTGTCGCTGTATTGGACCCAAAAAAAGTCACAGACATATTGGGCAGGATGTCTTAATAATTTGTTATCAAAATTAGTAATTTAAACGCTTTTAAAAAAGCCATGGTTTCACTAAAACACAATCATTAGAAACATGTCTCCACCTCAAACACATACCAGCTTAATTTGCATTTGCATTAATATTTAAAGCCATTACAGTTTGCCAACTGTCAATAACTGGCGTTGTATTGGTTACATAGTAATTGACAGGTGCATAGAATTAATTTCGGATAATAAATTTCACAAAATAATTAAATAAATGTCGTAAATAGGTTGAAAATATATTCGAAAAGTTATTGCCTACTTTGCATAGTACAACAAAATTGATTGCCTACTTTTGGGTGTTTTTCATTTTTCTGAGAACGCTAAACTAAATGTTCCTTTGCGACAAATTTCTTACCTTTAGTGCTAATAATAGTAAAAAAACACCGGAAAATTTGACTACAAAGCAATTGTCAGCTAATTTTCAATTCTACACACACAAAGAAATCCTTAGGAGTAGTTCAGTTCAGAAGTAAAATTCTCTGTTTTTCTCACACTTTCTTATTAGCTGTAATCAGTACGAAATAATACTGCAGCTCTACCTTTATGTAAACATGTATTACAAAATAGCAGACGTCGCCTGTTACAGGCAACAACATTATCCTTCACCTTTTGCAAAAATCCATGCCATGCAGTGTAGCGTGAATTAGTAGAAGAGATAGATTGAGGCAGCATCAGATTTATCTTTTCACAAGATGGGTGACAAATGATGATTATCTTTATGTACGAATATACATATGTATGTATGTATGTATGCTACTCTGATATAATGGTTATGTTGAGATGCTGCTGATGATGACAATGATAATGGTGATTTATCATACCATATCATGTGTATGGTATGCAGTTTTCATTATTAAGAATATGCCATGCATGTTACTATGTGTGCTTGCCATATGCCATTTGACAAAGAAGAGAAAAAACAGAAAGAAAACTTGTTTAATATTACTTTGGTGTTTTACAGTTTTGTGTTAGAATACCTATGCTTAGGACGAAACGAAAGAAAAACAAAAATATGGCATCAGGTAAAAACATTTTGTCATTACAGTATTCCTTTGTCAACTTGTGCTTTTCCTTGCCCTGCTTCTTTTGCTCCTAAAACTATGCTTTACATAGTTTATGTGCTTACAAGGTAACAGGTATTTGCAAATTCTAAATGTCAGTCTTTCCTTCATACACTTTTGCATATATACATATGTATATATGTATGTATGTACACACATATATCGATGTTCTCAGCTTAAATGCATGCTTGTGTTTATTGCTCTTTGTTTGTTATTTTTGCCAAAAACTAGACTGTATATAAAAAACTACACTTGCACCCCTTTTGTTATGCAAAGTATTTTTTAGATGAATTTTGTGCGTCAATAAAGGAAAGCAGCTATTGCAGTAGTATTAAGGTATGTATGAATTCGGAATTGGTTACAATCCATAAAATGCAAAGATAACAACGAAGTGTCATCTGTTATGCCAGTCAAGAGGCGTTGACAATGTTTATATGGAGGATTTTAGGTGGGATGTGTGTTTACGAGTCTGAGAACAATAATTAAAGTGAAAAATTAACGTAGAGAGCGAGAGAAAGCAGTATATTTTTATTACGTTTTCAATAATCCGTTTAGAAATTTGAATTTATAAACGAATTTTAACATACAATACTTGTAATAATTCTTTAAAAATTAAATTAAAAAACTAAAGAAATAAAAAAGAAAATATTCTTACTTGATTCTGGTTCAAGGCATTTGCAAGCAGATCATCACTTACCTAAAAAAATAATAATAAAAGAAAATAAAAATTATTATTAAAAATTATTATATTTTATGTTATGTTATATAACAGTTTCACAAAACTGTTATACTAAAATACATAAATGTATATTAAAATATAATTAATATGTTATTACGTTCTAAAAAACGTTAAGTTCAAGTTAAAAACTTATTTATAATTGTTATATTTGCGAAAAGTAACTCAAACCTAAACTGTTATACTGTACAAAGTGGTATGTAGTATACATAGAAAACTTTCTAAAACTTCTCTGTTTCTATTTAACTTTTTTAACCTGTAAAAACTAAAAAGCAATCCAAATTTAAAACTAATTTTTTTAAACTTTACCGCTATTCAATTTTGTTATACGGTTATTCAGCTACAAAGCAACAATTTTTATAAGTTACACATTTTACACTTAACGACTGGCAATGTTATCTTTACCGTTTTTTGTATTTTGTTATTATTTTTGATTTGGCAACTTCGAGAAACTTGCTGTTGATTTGTTATTGTTATACTTGTTCTTTTGCTATAATAAATAATAAGTCTTTCTGCTCTCATTGCAACAATATAACATCACATAAATCGTTGAAAAATGTAAAATAATATTGATAACAAATTATCAATAAAATATTTAAATCGATAATTGCATTGTATTTCTAGGTAAAAAATTTTAATGATTGCGCAATTAAATTTAATATTTTGACCAAAGGTGAACTGTGGTCAAATATTGACAACAAAAAAGGGTTAATAAGAGTTCATATTCACTAAGAAGTAAATTTGAAAAACATTGCCTATTTTACGGGTCACTCAAATAGCGTATTTATTTGCATATTTTTAGTAAAATTCGTATTTATGGTTTACTAACAAAATTTATTTGCTTTAAATATGTTTCATAGGTACTAAGAATCTGTAATTGAAAAATGATTACCTATTTTTAGGGGCAAAGGAACATATTTTTTTTTCACAATTTTTATTTACAATCTATCCATTTAAGGATAATAAGTAAATTTGATATAATAAGATAATATTATTTGTTGTCCTCCACTGAGAACAACAATATACTAATACAATTTGTATTATTATTATTATTTTGGTTAATTTCTATTTATTTTTTGTAAAAGTAGTAACTACTCGCATGTAATATGGCCTGAAATTTAGTTATAATTAATGAAATGTGATTTAAATAAAATTTTAATTAAATATTGTGTACCAAAAATACAACAGTTTAATGTAAATAAAGTGAATCATGGCATTTGTTTTATTCGAGATTTCTAAATACAACGAAAGCATGTATAGACGGTATTTGTAAACATTAATATGACGCCTAAAAGTTGATATTAGTTTACCATTGATTACAACATAGTATTTTACAAAATCTTTTTGATCAAAATAATAATAGTAGTTGCCGTAGTCTAGTAGCTAGAGTGTTGCCTTATTAGACCGTGGTTCACATCCCAAACATTTCGAACAAAACGAAATATGAAAAAATATTTCTTGGGCGTCTTTCTCTAAGCGATTTCTGTCAAAAACTCTGAGAATAAATAAAATTACCATGAAAGGTTTCTCATAAATCTGTCGGGAGTCGGGTTTAAAATCTTTAAGTTCTACCACTCATATATAAAATTAACGCACACAACATAAGTGATGTGAGAAGCTAAGTTGTAATCCTGACTAAGGGTTTCTAATGAACAATTATGTATGTAATGTAATGTTAACTAAGAGCTATTTTTCCAATTCATTAGTAGTGAATGAATGTTCAAACTGGAAATTTTCTTTACGAATCGAGTTTTAAAAAGAATTTTTAAAAAGCTTGATTTTAAAACGAATTTGTTCTATTGGAAATGAACACATTTAAAATCCTCCAGGTTTCCGGGGTAGTAGTCCTATTAATATTTGTATCGATTAGGTGAGAAGTAAAAAAAAAAAAAAAATAAACAAAGAGATTGAATAACAAAAAAATCTATTCACAACAGAAAGAAAAAAGTTTATCTTTCAAATTTATTTGCACATTAGAAAACAAAACAAAAATATGACACGTTTTTCTTTGAATTGAAAGGAAAACTATTACAATTTTTGACATTTTCTTATTTCTTTATATTGTATAGAAATAAATTTCCATAAAATAATTACATACACTTTTCTCTCTTTGACTCTGATAGAAGCAACCAGTCATGTTATCAAAGAGAAATTTACATTTTTATAAAGAAAATATTTACCACCTCATCACCTAACCTATACCTCACTTCGATCATAAAATAAAACAAGAAAGTAAAAAAAAAATAAGAAAAATAAAGAAAAATAAAAACTGTCCCACAGTCACAGTCTATCAAATATGTTTGCCATCACAACGGAGAGAAATTGTATAAGAAAATATGTTCCCTTGACAATCAACATCAATTTCCCTTATTTCAGGCAATCCCTGCCCTTCTTCTAACGCAACATGAAACTGAAGTGTTTAAGGAAAATTGCTGGCTTTTAAGGAAAAATAAAATGGAAAGCAGAAGACGTTTTACATTTTTCTTTACCACTTTACCTTTTTTTGTATAACAGTTATAAAGTTATTCATCCATTTTTATAAATAAATATTAACAACGAAACTGGAAGAACCCAATCAGAAATAGTAGGAGCAGAAAAGAAAACAAAAAAAAAAAAAAAAAAAACAAACCCTTTGCAGTTAACTTTGTCCAATGCTCAGCTGAGCTCATATTTTATTTAGTTGTATTGGGATTTATTTTTATCACTATGGGATGTCCCCTCTATATATACACAAGGGGTCTATAAGAATAACGACTTGGCTTTTATTGCAAATACTTTATTATTGATAAAGGATTATTCCCCATTTTTTACGGCAAAACTGTCCGTCCTGTCCCTTTTGTGTATGTATGTATATATATGTTGTAACTAAAATATGTACTTGATTGTATAATGCTCAATACGATTGCATACAATTGGGCTCTTAAGAAATATGGATCAAATCTTTGAACTGTTGGCCCAAAAACAAATTGTACGTTCTAATGCGTTTGGCTTATAAGGTAATCATGGTAAATAAAATAAAATGGAATATAAATTGAAAAGCTTTTAGAAAAATAAATACGACTCTCTTTTTATATAATATCTTAACAAAAAAAAAATATATATCCCAAAAGTATGCACTGAAAACATAATAAATTTCCAAAAAGAAAATAAAAGGTTAAATATTCTTTGATGCCTAAGTATTGACTAGCTTATCTGTAGGATAAGGCCTAAGATAAAAGGTTTTTATTAATAGTCTATGCTATTAAGAGGATGCCAGATAATATCTCAAGGATGGCCTACTGTCCTGAAGCCATAAGACATCAAACAATACCTTTATTAGATATTAGAATTTACACAAGACCTTGTGTAAAAAAAATTGATGAATGATACATACGATATAGTGTTCTGTTCTAAAGCAGACAAAACATTTGATCACATCAACAAGAATCTTTTGTAGGTAAAGGCCCATAATAGAGATATGCACCACATAAGCAAGACAAGAAAACTTTCTGGTCTCTCAACTGCTAGGATTACGAACTAGCTTCTCATATCATTCATGTTGTGTGTGTTAAGTTTATCTATGAGTGGTGAAATCTGCTGTTAATAAAAAATTGTAGAACATTAATTTTGGCTAATATTTTGCCGGAAATACTAAGTGTCTATCATCTGACATATACTGAACTAATATCACACACAATGTTATTATAAATAGTAATGGAGTACCTGTTCTAGTTGAAGTAATGAAGCACTGTTCGTGTGCAAAGGTTTAACTTCGACCCTGAACGAAAGACTTGAGAAACTTTTCATAAAAATTTTATTTTACTCTTAGAGATTTAGTCAACAGAATGCCGAGTGATAATCGTGGTGGCATTCTTTCTTAAAAGGCAAATAGGATATATGTTTTATAGAGTTTTTAAAACAATATTTCTAATTTGACATTTTATAGTACGATTTTTAATTTAAAATAAAAATGCATTGCATACTTTTAGGCACCGAAAAAAGTTACAAGAAAATATTACAAATATTAACTTAAAGCACCGAAGAACATTTCCTTCCGTAATTGTAAAAAACAAAATTGTTGCCTACTTTTGGGGCCTAAAAAATTAAATAGAAGAAGGAAGCAATAAAACTTGTTTAAGCAAATTTAATTGCAACTTACATTTATTCAATTTAACAACATGAGCAGCAGCAAATTAAACATATTCCCCAATGTTAAAAAAGGGAATATATTAAAATATGTTATTTGAACAAGAAAAACAAAAAAGCAAACGAAAAAAAAAAGAAAAATACGAGAACGAATGAGAGCGAGCTTATGCTGAAAACCGCCAAAACCACATTGCAAATTAGTTTATGTTCTCAACAGCAATTTCAAACTCCTTCAGCTACGTTACAGAAAGAAAAACAAAATACGAATTTAGCAGCAGTACGTATGTACATATATACATATGTATGTGTTGCAGAGTAGGTATTTACAAATGCTATGCAGAAGAAGCATAAGACAAGTAGTAGAAAATGTTAAGGAAAATATTTTATTTAAAATTCAACAAAATATTGCATACTTTAAGGCGTTCTGACAAAAGTACTTACAACAACCAGCTTTTACTGCTAAAGCTACTTGTATTTTTTCTTCTTTTTTTTTTTTTGGTAAGTAAATAAAACTTATGGACCGAAATTGTGTTGAAGCTGTAACATAACACAAAAGCAGCGTGTAGAGGGAAACAAGGCAAACAGAGAAAACAAGAATCTAAAGCATAATATAAGGTAACAAAAAAATAAAGAGAGAAATGACACACCTATTTATGTTTTATTCATGTTTTTCAAAAATAGAAAAAAAAAAACGGAAAATATAGAACCTCTTGTTAAGAATTTAAGTTTTTGCTGTCTTTCTCTCAATAAAATAAAAAGAAACAAATTTTTTCCTTTAAATGTTTTATCGTTTTTTCATTTATTTTCTTTTCTATTATTTCTAGATAGAATTATAGATAAATAAATACAAGTTTTTAAATCGATTTGAGACTGCGGTGCTCTTTCTGGTGTAAGAAATTAAACAATAAAAAATAATTTCAAAATAAATTGTTTGAATGAATGGACCCTGAAAATTCATTTTTTTTCACTTGCCCAATAGCTTCAATGCAAATAGTGGAAAAAAAGGGAGCTTGTGATTGTATGTCGGTGCGGTGCAGTAGAGAAATATTATTAAAAATGCTTTAGACAGTTTTGTCCTTTAAGGCATAAAACATAATTTTCTATGTTGAGTTTTATTCACTCTCTATCCCGCTCTCTCTCTCTATCTCTCTGTGTATTTCCAGTTAAAAGAAATGCCCTGTGGCTTTCAGTAATGGCTTTTGTTGGGAATATATTTTGGTTTAATAAAATATATACGGTATGGTATGGTATTTGGATTTTTTAGATTTTCCATTCAATTTTTTTTGTTTTTTGGTTGCTTTTGTTCTCCTTCTTATCTCTCAGCCAGCAAATAGAAAATGACAAAAACATAAGGAAATGTAATTTCATTTTTATTGTTTTAAAAAATACGTTCAACAAAAAACTTAAAAAACTTAAAATATAAAAAAAAAAAATAAATCCAAATTCTAACAAGTATGACAAATAAAGAAACGAAATAAACTGAATTAGGTTTGTGGATTTGTAGAGAAAATTTGATTTGGAGATAGTAAAATCCATAGTATGCGTAATGAAAAAGAAATTTTCTATTAAATTTAAAAATTAAATAGAGTTTCAACCTAAAACTATGCTACGATATGCAAAAAAAAAATTAAAATAAATATTTATATTGTAATTATTATCATCATTTAGAAGGCTTATCAGCTGGAAAGTATGCAGTAGTTTTGTGTATTAAAGATAAAGACTTATTTGCGATTTGTAATGCAAAAAATAAAATGAAAAGTTTGAATACATGCAAGATTTCCTCAATAAACTACTACTACTCCTTAGGTCATCTAATCAAATGACATGTGCTTAACAATTTAGACTTCAATAACAAAGATAAATATTTAACATACTCTCTCTCTAAGCTTACTTAGCTTAACCATTATAAAGGCATTTCTTCATTTGGTTAAAAGAGATTTCGACAATTTATTATCAAATGAATGAATAAAAAAAGCAAAGAAAACTTGAATACAAATCTTTATCATACACCCAAGGCTTGAAAACAAAACCAAAAAAATAAAAGGAAAGGCAAGGTATAGTAATGTCAATGAAAAACCTAAAGAAGGATACACAACAACATGCTCATATTTCAAGACATTATTAATTTTGTCATCTTTCATCATCATCAGCATCAGTATCATTGTCACATGTCATATATCACAGGACAAAGAATAACAAACAATGGACCGAACAGCAGCAAAACAAAACAAAAAAGAAAAAAAAGACTGTACATCAGAGACAAACTGTAAAAAGCATAGACCATCACCATCATCATCGTCAACATCAACAACCGAAATCTAAAATATTATGCCAAATAATACTTTAATCACTAAGGCAGCTCTATAACAACAACAAAAAATCCATTTTTTTTTCCTATTTTTGGCAAATAATGACCCAAAAGCAATGGCAAATAGTAAAATAATAAATTAAACAAATCATCATGTTATACATACATACAACACATGCATACGTATATATGTATATATACATACATTCATAGGCAGATTGATTAAATAATAGCAACAACACCCTAAAGTATGTGATGTTTTTTTGTCTTGCTTCAAGTTTATATTTTGCCTTGACAAATACAAAATTCATAACTTGTTTAATACAGACACACAATTACACACATACAGTAATCCCTCGATTTACGTCGCAGTTGGTTTCAAAAAAAGTCGACGTAAATCGAATTTCATATTGCTCATACTCAACGTTGCCATTTGCCAAGTTTTCCCTTTTTTTTTTTCAAGTTTTTGCGAAAAAGTTTTCATTAAATTTGTTTTCTAACAAAACAAGTTTTTTCGACAAAATTAAATTTAAAAAATTTCCCAATAAATTCAGTATTAAAACAGGAAATATTTACATTTTTAAATAAAATATTGTGTATTTTATTAGTCCCGGACAAAGAACGCAAAAAAAAAATACCAATAGAGGGCACCGCGCTCCGGAATTTTCGTTTAAAAATGTTGGTACTTTTGTAGAAAACAAGTTTTTTTTTTTGTAAAAAAAAGTTTTTTTTTCCCAGAAATAAAGTTCTTTTAACAAAAAATCTGGCAACGCTGCTCATACTACAAAGTAGTATGTTTTTAACAAGGAACTTAAAAAAGTTACAGTAATCCCTCGATTTACGTCGCAGTTGGTTCCAAAAAAAGGCGACGTAAATCGAATGACGACGCAAATTGAAGTTAGAGGGAACAAAAAATTTGACGACATAAATCGAAACAGCGTTAATCGAGGCGACGTAAATCGAAGGATTGCTGTACACATATACACACAGAGAGAGATGATTCATATGGCCTGTACTCATATGTACAATAAATGCCAAGAACAAATCAATTTGATCTGTGACCCAACAAACATTTTATTTTTGAAATAAAACTACAAAAGCAGTGTTGATCACTAAAACTGAAATTTTATCATCAAAAAATAATCGTTTGCTGGTTCATAAACCACCATCACACACTAACTAGTTTATGACCCAATTTATTGACTACTTTCAGCCCACACGTCAACAATTTCACCAACAACAACAATAACAACAACACAATCTCAACACATTGAAAGAAATTCAAAAGAGAGACGAAATTAAAAGCATTTTCAGTTTATTTTTCCATACGTTTTCATGTGTAAAAAAGTCGTCTTTGCATAGCTGGTGCTGCTATTGAGCATGATTGCGAGTTCACAATAGAGGAAAGGAGGAGAGAGAGATGGTTTGATGGCTTGTATTCATCATATTTTTTTTATATTGAAAATCATTTGTCTTGTGTTGTTGTGATAGTAAATGGCCAAAATAATAGATTATTATTATGTATTAAGATATTTATCTTCCTCTTCAACTTGAACTCCATTACACACACAATTATTAGCATAAGTAGAATAAGCAGCAGAAAAAACTCGAACTTAAAAGAATGAAATCATTATCTCCGGTTGTTTTAAATGAATTGCTTGCTTCGTTAATTGTCGCCAGTAGAGATAACAAAATCAATCGTTTGACCGAAGAAATTATGGAAGCTTATAATCAATATTTGCCTTGTAATCTCACAAAATACACAGCATTGCTGTTCCTGGTAGCAATTCTGCTCTTGCTAGCATCTGCCAAACTTCACCAAACACCAAGAAGCTAGAATACTGCAGAATTTTAGGGACATAATTTCCATTTAAAATAGAATGAACTTACGATATGGTTCACCACATGTGAAGCAACTGGTTACGTACAACGAAAATTGGATTATTTACGACAATAATGTTCGAAAAAAAAAAAAATATCGTGGAAGAAGAACGTGGATCTAGAACATTGTTTACCATTTCATAGCACAATTGTGCAGAGAGAACTCACACGCATTCTTGTGTTTTTTGATTTAGTTGTCGATCAGACTGCGACAAGAACACATGTGCGGCGAATGCTTTACCATTTTTTTCAGAATGACACTCAAAAAATATTGTATGCTAAAAGATGCTTTTGATAATATTCAATGCCTTATATGTTATAAAACATTTAAGGAATGTAGGGAATATGTTCTTAAAAGACATTTTGTATGTTACCATATTCATATTAATAATTTTAATGATAAGGAAAGGGAAGAGTTTTTTAATAGACAAAAAACAATTTATTTAGAAAAATTAAAAGGTTGGTTGGAAAGAGAGGAAATTTCCGAACCAAAATTAGTTCCTAAATTTGAGTTCTATTCAACAAAACTCACTACACTATGTCATCCGCTGGGCGTATTTCAATTTTTTTTTCGCATAGTATAATTTTTTTTAAATGCTTTGGAATGCTTGCTTTTTCTCTATTAATAAAAAATGGTTTTTTATTTTTTTTATTTTTATTGATCTAAAAACATGGTCTAATTTTTAAGCCAAAGATGGATACCTTTACGATCTTTTAATAAAAAATGGATTTTTTTATTTTATTTTTATTTATCTAAAATTATTAAGCCAAAAATAGATAGCTTTACATACTATATGTATGTTGATAAAATGAAAATCAAAACAACGTATATTACTAACACTTTTCTATGGCTGTAAATAAATCAATTCTCTCAATTTATTTTCTCTCTCTTACTCACTAATACACAACCAAAAAATTTTTGGTAGCCCCTGATCTAGAACTTTAAAACTGTGTGGCTTGTCTATTATGAGCATCTACAACTTAGTCAAACGAATGATTCTGATCTCTTCTGTTTGATTAACGAGATTTGAGGAAAACAGCTGAATTAAAATGAAGCTGTAGTCTAGTAGGTAGTGTGTTGGCTTATGAGACGTGAGGTCGTGGCTCAAGCCCCAATCAAGCACATACATATATATCGAAAGGTAAAAATTTTCTTTTCTCGATGGCTTTCTTTCCGCAGATTTCTGGCAAAAATTCTAAGAGTAAATAAAATAATAAAATTGCTATGAAAAGTTTCTCAAAAATCTGTTGTTCGGAATCGACTTTAAACTGTAGGTCCCGTCCCGTCCCGCCACTGACAAATTAAATTAATATACACAATACCTCTTGTTTTTCGTCAACGTTTTTGTTGGTGGTGGCCGTAGTCCAGTGAACAATATTTTAAAATAAAAAATACTTTTGATGACCCCAACTTTCTAGCAACGAATTGCTATAAAGTGTCCTAAAACGCCGTCGTTCAATATGATCTGTAAGCCATATTATCTTGGAATTACACAGTTTTCCAAGAGTAATAAATAAAAATCATAGAAAATTGACGGAATACGAATCAAGATTTTGCGTTTATTACAATACATACTTTCACCTATCATTGGTTGTGTCGAATGTCATAGTCTGAAACGCAAAAATTCGAAAGCCAAAGTCTTGAAAGATGAAATAGCTCAAGGCTATACCAAAAGGTGCTTAACAGAAATGTTTTAAGGATTAAAAAAAAAAATCTCTTCTTATCTTTAACCTAGCCAGCCTTGTATATTTATCTCACAACAATATTTTTAGAATAATTTTCTTTTTTCAAAACAGTAAATAGTAGACACAGACAGACATGTCAGACACACAGGTATTAAAATTTTAATAGCATTTATTATTACTATTTATTGTTGTAAAATTGTTCGTTGGAATTGTTTGTTCGTTCCACCACCCCTTAAAAGAGAAAGAAAATAAAATAAAATGAAAAGAAAAGTGTTGACAACAATTACTTTTCCTTAACAAATCTTCTCCTACGGAGCATAAAGTAAAGAAGATCTTTCACGGTGATTGTAATAAAACAGGCAGAGGGTTTTGGTTTCATTTTTCTAAGATCTTTATGGTGAGTGCTACTATTGTTGTTGCCCTATATGTATGTATGTATATGCATGCATGGACATGTATGTATGTGTGTGTGTATGTGTACTTTCTTATCCTTTTTCTTTTCATATCATTAGTTTTCATCAGTAGAGCAATGGTGGCAGACATTTTTATTTCATTTCCATTTTATCTTTGTATTGCCGGGTCCTGTCACAGGGTATTGTGTTGTAATACAATATTTAAAAAAATAAATAAAAAGGAGAAGAAAAAAAAGTATAAAAAGGAAAAAACTAAATGAAATGAAACGAAATGAATGAATGAAAGAAAGAAAATATATATGCATGTACTATATGGGGTGATTTATGCTGTTGGCAGCTTTTTTAAATAATGTTTTCGTTTATTTGTCGTGTTTTCTCTTATTTTCTTTTCTTCATTTTTATTTAAATTCTTTTCTGTTGTTCATATGAATTTTTTTGTATATGTCTTGCTGCTGTTGCATATAGTACAACCGGATTGTGAAATGCTGCTGCATATTTATGAAACACAGCATGCAAAACATTATAAAAAAGGAAACAAAAAAAAAAAAAAACGTTTGAAGAAAGAAATATTTTAAATGCAAGTAATCTTTTGAATAATAGATTATGATGATACATGCATGATGCATATTAAAACTCTTCATGCTTTTCTATAAAGCTAAAAAAAAAAAATTATTGTTTTTTCTGTTTTGTTTTCTTGCATTTCTTTCAAAATGTCTTCTTACATTTCTTTTAACAAACACATGTCCACTTGTGTGTTTTAAATGAGTATCTCTTCTTTGTCATAAAAGGAAAATGCTGCTGCATTTCGCATAAGAAAACTTAAGACAAAAAATGCTCCACTCTTACAAAACAATAAATAGGCAGCGCAATTCATTTTGTAATAACAAAAAATTGCCAAGATTTCATAAGAATCAAAAAAAGAAAAAGCAATTAAAATATGGTTTATTAGAGCTGTACTAAAAAAAAAAGTGCAACAATACCTAAAAGTCGGCAATAAAAAGTAGTTTTCAAATAAGCCTTAATATAGGCAATAAGTTTTTTTTTATCAAACGAATAAAAATTACTAATAACTAGGCATTAAAACCTTAAACAAAGGAACCTTATTTTTCATGGAATTAAGTCTTAACGTATGCTTTAAAAAACAAAAGGAACAAATATGTTAAGAAATATGTATATGTATTTTCCTTAAAAAAAATTGATCCTAAAAGTATGCTAAATACATCGAGCAAATACATAACTTTTATAGCCAAATGGAAACAGTGTATCTTTAAAAGATTCAACAATTAATCTTAAGCCTAATGCAAGCCTGCAAAATAGGCAATAAATATTATTTTAAATAATTACAGGAAGTATTATTTGACATTTATTTGACAAATGTGTAAGCTTTTAGGCTTAAATTGTTCATGATGTATTTATTAAATTTGTTTTATCTTTGTATTTAACTCCTACTGAGAGCCATTTAGTTAAGAAGGTAACATATTTAAACAAAAATTTAAAAATATTATTTAAATAAAAATTGGAGACAGCATAGTAAATTGAGTAAATGTTGTTATAAATTCAAACATTTTCTTTTTTACTTTTAATACTTTTATTTTAATTAATATTATCAATATACATATTTAAAATTAAAAAGAAAAATGTATTTTGATAATCATTAACAATATTTTTTATAATGCCCCTTGAGATATGCTTTAATTATAAACCCTAGTTTATATACAATAAGAATTAAAACTTGTTCTATATTCTCTTGTTAAACTTATGTTCACTTTGCTTGCATTTATTATATTGGCCCTTAAACTATGCTGTAAATGATACAAGTTACTTAAATGTTAAATGTTACCAATTACTGTAACTAAGTTTATTATACTTTTTCCTTTACATTGAAAAATTAAACAGTATAAAAAAAATATATTTTCCCTTTAAATCTAAAAAAGCTTTTTTGTTGCTCCAACTCTAGCTATCGCTCCTTTTCTATTCAACTCCCTCCGTTTAACATTGGTTTATAGATATGCTTTCAGCAATCTATTATTATTTATTAGTGTAAGTGTGTATTTTTAACATTCCTACCTGAGTACATGACATTTTCAACAATAAACTTTATCTCCCGTGTATATTTCATTCTCTTCTTTTTCGTTGTTTATTTTTCTTTTTTTTTTTATTATTTCTCTGTCTCTCGATCTGGCTTAGCAATAGGCGTGTATGTGTGTGAGTGTATTTATATTTATTGTGTTGTAGTTTGTGTCTGTAGAGATAAATCTTTGTTGTAAAACGGATATCCGCTTAGTATAGTGGTCGGTCTATGGGGTAAATGATTTGTTGTTTTTCTACCATTTTTGTTGAGTTTTTTTTAATGTTTTTTATTGCTGTTGTTATTTATTTTTTTTATTGTTTTGTAAAAAGGAAGTTGAAATTTTAAATAATTTAAATTGTATTTAGAGAAAGAGAAACAAACAAAATAATAATTGTTTAACAATTTCAAGGGAAAACTAATTTTAGAGCCTCCTTTAAGGCCCCGTCCTCTTTATTCAATCAATTTAATCCTTTTTACACAAGTTTTTTTTATTGTTTTACTTTGTTTATCATCATGTTTTAGTTTTAAATATTTAATTTCATAAAATCCCTGTGAACATGCAAAAAAACTTTCCTCCTGTTCATAGTTTTCTTAATTTTTTTTATATAAATAATAATGTTTCCGCCATATTGTTTTATTAAAAAAAAAAAAAAAAAAAAAAAACAATAAAAAGGCAAAAACAAAAAATAGAGAATCAAAAAACATTTAGAAAAATATCCTTATAAACATTATACCGGAAATTTAAACAGTTTATCTATACACACACATACTCTTACTCGTACACAACTGTTGATGATGATTATGAGTTCCTTTATGGTTATTTTTCTACATGCTAAGACCCCCCCCCTTAATGCTATAGAGAGCAGAGTAGTTGCTTTTTTCTATTCATATATTGTAGTATGTATAGTTTACAGATTTATTTTTTTGTAGGTTTTTTTTTTTTTATAAACCAACTCATCATCAACATCATTATCTTTATAAACTTAACCGAGATCGACCAAGCGACCAACCAACCATATGGTCGGCCACAGCATTTCCTTTATCTCTCAATGCACTTTGTTTTACATTTTTTGTTTTTTTCTGTTTATTCTTGTTGTAATATTTACAAACATCTGTAGACAAACGTGTTTGCATGTGTTTACGGTCTGACTATATTAAGGGTATTCACTTCTAAGTCTAAAACAAATTAATAAATTCAATTAAGAAGTCGCAGCATGTAATTGCTAAAGTAGTTTTTGAAAATTTCAAAGAAAAATCGTAAGTAAGGCATGAAAGCAAGAAATTTTACCTTCCGAAGCATGAAAGGGGGGTACTTTATTAAGATTCGATTGCTGTACACTAGCTTGCTGTACGACTGACATATGTACATACAATATCTATTATTCGTGAAAGTAGAAATACTAGCTCTAGTACTTAAGCTTTTAAGCTCTTGAAGTGGAAGCAACGAAGATTTTTTTAAAACAATGCATATTCAGTATTTGCCTTGCAAAGGCAACTTGTTGTATTCGGTTTTAATGTTAAAAAACTTGTGAGAATTTGAATTGAAAAAACAAATTAATTGAAGGATTTGCTAACATCAACAATCGTTACAAATCAAGGAATTCTTGCAAAATCACTGCAAGTAAGTTGGGTTAGTTACAATGAACAGAAAAGTTACAATAACAATTTTTAGATCTACAGACATAATCCCACTGTGTTAACTCTCTGACGTAGGGCAAAGTGTACCAATAGGGCGGTATATATCGACAAGTAGAGAGCGCTACAGGAATATTGTAAGGCAAACCCTTTAACCTGTCCCCGATTTGGACTCGAACATTCTTCACGTTGAAAACATTTCAAAGTCCTGTTGAAGCTACGCAGCTATCAAACGTCAAATCAGCTGAAGAGAATACTTATCTAGCAATGTTTCCTTGTTGACAGACAATGCTGAACGAATATTGAGAAATGTTGCAGACCCACCGAAAGTTCTGATATGGAACAGGGCGTCTGTTCTCATAAGTATCGATAAAGATTTGGTCATTACTCACTCCAGCGTATTGCTCCGATAGGATCTGCAGACTTTATTGAAATCCAAAAATTTAAATTATCATAGCACGGGCTGGATCTAGCCTGACGTTTTAAGTGAAGAGAATTAGTTCATGTGATTAATGTCTGAATTTGACTTAGCCTATCGGCGACTACGTTTTCTCATTACCTAAAACGCAAAATCAAAATCAAATTAAAACAAATATTGAAGCACAAGAGCCTTAAATAAGCTCTTTCAGTGGCACAAAACGAAACCTTTTTGCATTGAAGTTTTACAGCTCGATGAAAGGCGGTATTATTTAACCCATAGGCGCCATAGTCTAGTAGGTAGAGTGCTGACTTATTAAGTGAGAGCCTGTGGTTCAAACCTCAGCTCAGGCATCTCAAACAAAACGGAATGTGAAAATGAAAATACTGCTTTCGGTGGCTCTCCCTAAGCAGTCTTCTGGGAAAAACTCTGAGAATTAATAAAATTGCCATGAAAAATTAATCAAAAATTAATTGTTCGGAATCGATACTAAACAGTAGGTTCCCCACCACCCCCCGTCACTCATAAATAAAATTAACACACACAACATGGGTGCTGTGAGAAACTAGATCGTAACACTGACTGAAGGATAAGGGAAGTAATATGAGAAAAACTATTTTACGTTTGATAAGGGAATTGAATGAAAACTTGATAATAATACGCAACCTAATTACCTCAAGTTAATGTAGTAGATGAAATCGTTAAAAAAAAGAATGAATTTGACTTTGTGCGCCGTCAGGCGTTGTGTAATATTTCCCATCTACACAATGTATTCACCTTTTACGTCTTTAATATTATAGCGTTAAAGGATCCAGTTAAAAAGAACATATCTCTACAAACTATACTGAAACTTTAAATTTCGGCGAACTATTGCAATTGTTAGTGTTCCGGTGTGTTCTGTACAATCTATGCTACATACAAATTATTATAATTTTTTTTTTTGAAATGAGATAAGATGTAAAAACTTGATCAATAGACCAAAACCTTAAGGCATTACAACAGCATAACTTAAAATACATCTCTAACTCACGCCTGTCTTAAGAGTTCGAGTAAAAGAAATCGATTTCAATGCTTTGAAAATCCAGATTTTTTGTCTTCTTGTAATGTTCGCCACGCGATAACTCTTCTTCTCGGTTGACAGCATATTATTCCGCTACATAAAGTAGCATTCAAGAGCTATGGTTTTTTTCATTGTTCATATGTGAGATACTCACAATACAAAATAAATTTAAATTTCATACCAATCCTTATATGTTGCTACATACGCAACAATCTACTTTTCTTTTTCTATGCACCGTTTCAATAATGGCCAGCACCAGAGTGTTGAAAGCATATAAAGTAGCTGCGAAATGCAATACCTAGATAACAAGTGCAGCTAGGTTTTGCCAATAAACCTGAATAGCCATACTGAAGAATGGTTTTAAAAAAGCTTTATCCCTAGATGGTATGCAATGGTATTTTTTTTTTTTACTTGTTTTTCTAAACATCTTACAGAATAACAATAAATATCCGTTAGCATTGTTTTTATGTTGTATTCTATGTAAGGACCGAATTTTCTTCATGGAATGGTAAGCACATATTTAAATTGAAAAAGGAATGAAAATGAAAATAAAGAGAAAGGAATTCTATTTCTAGATTTTTCATAATTTTTTTTTTTTTTTTGTTCGTGTATATTTCTGGTTTCATAGTTGCTGATGTAAGGATTTGCGTGTGTAGCAAATTCAATGCTTGGCCAGGTCTATATCTCATATTTGCTGTTGCTGCTACTGCTATGGTACATATACACTGTTTCCATAAACGGTTTTCCTACCACAACGAATCGAAGGTCATGTAACGGAAGTTGGCAACAACATTTATTGTTAAACTTTGTTTTATCCTGGTGGTTCTTTTCTCGTTCTGATGTTTTTTTTTTTTTTTTTACATTCGGTATGCATTTCCGCAAGGTTGCCTGCCTGTGAGTGCAAGTGAATTTTTGCCCGCTCTTTTTATTTGCGTGTGTGTGTATTAACTTTATGATGATGCCCTTCACTGACATTAGTGACGGACGCTTAATGATAACCAAGTACCTTTTAGACCCTTTTTGTATACCAAAAATACAATGGCATTCTGTTATTTTTTTCTCCATACGCCATGTTAGCTGTTGCAAGACAGAAGAGAGAGAGAGAGAGAGAGAGAAAGGGATAAAGTGACGGGACTAGAATGGTGGGTATGACCAGAACAGATTTACCTCTTTTTTTGCGTAGTCCTTCTCTTCCCTTATGTCAGTTTTATGTACTTTAATGTTTTCCACTTTTATATTTATTGTCTTCTCTTTGCTACATTGAGTTGATGATGATTTCCGAATGCATTCCATTAAGCACAACTTCCTGTAACATTCATTGCGGTCACAGTTGAATAAATGCCACCGAATGAAAACAATAGAAAAAAATCAAAGGGAGACAGAGAGAGAGAGGGAGAGAGAGAGCGAGAGGGAGAGAGAGAGCGAGAGGGAAAGAAAAATTTGTGCACATACGCGTGGACATACCGAGAGAGAGGGAGCGAGAGGGAGAGAAAAACTCTTGCACATACGCGTGGATATACGGTTCAAAATCTCTAGTGTCCTTGTTTAAATGCATTGCATTATAAAAAAAAAAACAGGGAAGGAAAAAAGTACAGCATACATTAAGGAGTAGTAGGTAATGTTATAAAATGTAATGTTTGGCATACACCGATCCACAGAAAAGAAGATAAGGGGAATTCACTTCACAAAACCAGACAGCGATTTACTATGTGCAACAGCGAACACTCTTTATAAAAATCTATTTTGGGTGCTGTTTTGTAGTCTTTAATTTCATTAAAAGCCTATCTTTTATTTCAAATCAATTGAAGATAATATTGTAAAGCATATTCAAATGTGAAATGCCTCACATAAATGATATGAAACTTTACTTTTATGTTATACCGTTAGTTTTGCAGTATAAGTGTGTGTGTATAGCAATAGCAGTTAATGTCTTGCCATTTAAATGTATGAGAGAAGTTGAATATTTTGAAGGAAAAAAAATATTTCACTTGACTTTGGTTTTATATTTTGTCGTTTGGCATTTCATTCCATTTTCATTCGTGTTCTTTTTTCCCTCCCCTTCGCGTTGACACACTTCTTGCACTTGCTGGTTGCATGTGCATTTTTGTTTTTCACAGCGATTTTCTTTTAGTATTTTAATGTCATAAGTTCTATTCTGTTGCTGTTCTTTCGTCGTGTATATATTTATAACGAATTTCTGTGCGCTTCTTTATTTAAAAATAATTATTTTTTAATTATACTTGATAAATTATATTAAAAATTACAAAAGAACTATTAAGGAAATGAAATAATTACTTATAAAAATTCCTTTTTAAAAGGTTATTTCTTGCTCGTACATGGGGAAAACAATTAATAACTCCTTAAAATAGGCAATCATTTTAAGTACTTTGAAGAAAAAAAAAATAAACAAAAAACCAAAGAAATGAAAGTCATGAAATACGTAATACATTAAAGCTATAAAATTGATTTTGAAAATCAGATTTTAAGCTGCGATAATAAAATTTTTATTTCTAAAACATACTTTAGATCTTTACTACCTTTCAATATATTGTTACACGGACAAGCAACAACAAACTACACACACCATAGGGTAAACAGAATTATACAAACTAATACATAGTCGCCGTAGTATAATTAGGTAGTGTGTTGGCTTATTAGACGTGAGGCCACGGTTCAAACACACACCAGGTCAGATATCCCGAACAAAACGAAATATTTTAAAATATTTTTGCCTCCCAACAGATTTCTGACAAAAACTCTGAGAGTAAATAAAATTGCCATGAAAAGTTTTAAATATAAAATAAAAAAAAAATATAATAAATAAAAATATTAAATAAAACATTTTAAAATATTCTTGCCTCCCAGCAGACTTCTAGCAAAAAATCTGAGAGTTAATAAAATTGCCATGAAAAGTTTTTCAAAAATCTACCTTTCGGCTTTAAACTGTAGCTCCCGCCACTCATGTATAAAATTAACACACGCAACATAAGTGATGTTGTGAGTAGCTAGGTCGTAATCCTGACTGAAAGGTGGTAAGGACGAATTAGGTATGGGACACGTAGATTACGAGAAGGGTACAAAACAAAGATCAAAAATCCAACAATAACAATTTCGTAGAAAGGTCATGAAGTTGCCAGACCTAAAATAAAGGCAGTATAGAGCTATTAAGCAACCGTAAATAATAAGTAAGTGACGAACTGGTGACTTAGGCATGAGTCTGCCATATGTAACACGTCCATGTGTTTATGCACAGCATCCTCGAAAAAGAAATTTTATTGATATTGAAAACGACTTTAATAAATAGAATAACTTCCAAATGTATTTTTTTTATTAGCACTTTGCCTCTTTTCAGTATGGTTTTTGAAACAAAATTATACCACCAATGTGGTGGAAAGTGGCCTTTCGTTTCCTGACAAGTGAGTGTCCTCGTTGCTACATACATACTCCAACTTTCCGAAGTTGATATCGAGATGGCTACTCCAACTTCAATGTTTCTTTACTGGTTTGGTTCAGATAGTCAGACAACCCATGAATTTGCATTTGGTATCATTAGGCCCATTATTGCGCTGGTATAGCAATCGGAAGGACACAAAACAAGAAAAAAAAAATCAAAATTAAATTAAATCAGTGATAAATCAATCAGATTTTCTAAAAGAGATCTTCGGGGAAAAAAGCTTTTGGTTTTCCACACGCTAAGGCCTCTATCAAAAGAAATTTGTTGATTTTGCGAATACGGTCTTGAAAAAAATTGCTCTAAAAAAAGTGGCTTTGAACAATTTAAATTTCCTTTCGCTTTTCTACTACATACTTCTTAATCGAATCGAATTAAACTTTTAATTGTAAAATTTTAATTAAAAAAAGAACCCAAGAATAAAACTTGAAATTAAAGTCGTTTTAAACTGTTATTTTTAACATTGCCAGCCAGAAAAAGAACACGATCTCTCTCTACGTTTAGCCTCTGGTCGTATTTGTTATTAAATTTTTGTTAAAAAACTATCTTTTTGTTTTTATTTTTGGTTAAACGTTTAAAATAATTTTTCCTTAAATTGTTGGCAAATACCACCATCGCATCATTCATCATCCATTTGGCTGTATACTATGTAGTATACTGCATCATTTTATGTTTTTTTTTTTTTATTATTATTTTGCTTGTATTTTATAAAGAAATTCAGAACAGTTTTCCTCTCTTCTCCGAAAAGGAAGAAGGAAAGAAAAATGCACAACATCATCAGCAACAAAAACAAAAAAAGAAAAAGAAGGAGAAGCAGAATTATTTGATGCATGTTTAAATTAAAATGGTAAAGTGTTATAATATAAAATAAAAAAATAAAAGAAAATAAGTATGCTACGCTTACTAACACACACACATACGCAATAAACTACAGTATAAACTACAAGTATGATGGTATGCACATACTACTACTGTATTTATGCATAATGACAACAATAACAAAATAAAAATGACAACAACTATAATGTCGAAAAGGGGAAAAAATTATAAAAAAAGAGAAAAATAGAGAAAATATTATGTAACAACAACGCAGTGCTTAAGGGTTTAACAAACAACGAAGCATTTAAAAATACAACAAAACAAAGTAGAAAACACTTGCACACATACATACACTCTGTACAGAATAGTAGTAGACTAAAACACACATACAGAGTTAGAAAGATATCAGGCAAAGAGAGTAAGAAAAAAGGAAAGAAAAACGTTGATACTTATACTCCCACCACGAACACTTTTAGACATGCATGGATGTGAATAGAATAAAAATTAAAGAAAGGAAAAACAACAACAATAACCTTAAAATGAAACAAAACAAAACAAAAGTGAACAGCAGTAGCAGACAACAACCTTTAAGCAAATCATCATTATCGTAACAAATTTGCATGAATGTTGGTTGCTTGAACAAGTAATTTCCGCGTATAAAAAAAAAAAAAAAAAAAAGGAAATTAATTTGTGTTTCTATGTAAAATAGTATATCCTTTTTGAGCAATTAAAGAAAACTATATTCATTTACTATATTTTATAGGGTCTTTATTTAAGTGCTTTCAATCTTTAAACCAAAATAAATCAAAGTTGTTGCAAAATATCATTGAAATTTTAGTTCACTTCTTTAACAGATGTGGAAAATTTTTGTTTCGTTAATGTTATACATGAGTGATATGCAGACGTCGGCACCAATGTCTCGGGAGCCAAACAAGTTCGGCTTTTTACACACATAGGACACGAACATCAACAATATTCGTTAAAATGAGCGTAAAAATGCATTCAGTTGCTTGTCAGCATTCAGTGAAGCAGGTTCTCGTCGCTTCTTTTTGAAATTTTTTTGTCTATCAATTATACACCCAAAGAAAAATTCAATTAAAATGTGAAGAAAAACTGGGAAACATAATTTTTTTTACTTTAAATATATTGAATTTCAGGTACCTGAAACATGTTATGATGACTCTTGCTGCAAATCCATAAAAACTTGTACGAAAAATACCAATGGCATTAAAAAGCTTAATATTTGTTCGAACACTGTTTGAAACAATAATTACGAACAATTTTCCTCTGGGTTATACACATGCTTCTCACAAATACACTCACATTTTTATCATGTTCTCTTTGTGCCGACGTCTGGTGATATGCTCTATTCTTTAAAATTGACTCCAAACGACAGATTTTTGAGAAACTATTTCACGGCAATTTTAATTTTACTCTCAGATTTTTTTTTTTATTTTCTGCTTAGAGGAAGGCGCCTTGGAAATATTTTTTTATATTTCGTTTTGATGTCTGATCTGGGGTTTGAACTGCTCCTATTAGACTACGTCGACTTCAAAACACTTTCATTTATTACACTGTAATTCTGCCTTGCAGTTAAGCCCTACCAAAAATGTAAATACATAAATGCTGAAAATATAATACGAAATCTAGTACTTTTGATGTTAAATTATGAATACTCTTTATGCTGTATAAAAGCGATTTTTTCCCCGACCCAATAAAATCAAACTTAAGACAATCCTCCAATACATGTGCATCCAATTCTCTCACATCAAACTGTACCTTTAAATTACGGCATGGCTGGGTAAATGAGCGTTTACCCAAGAGAGCAGGGGAGAACATTTTGCTCTCATAACAAGAGAAAAATAAAGAGTTCAAGTATTGTCAACAGTTGGACTCACATACAAACACGCGCACCTATACATGCAAGAATATAAACACCACTTGAAAAGCTTTACAAGAGTTTTAGTTGTACATTTAAGGCTGCCTTATATTTTTTTTTTTGTATAAAATAAGAAAGAGAAAAAACAGAGTGCGAGAGAAGAGTGACAGAAAATAATATTAAAATAATACACATTATAATATTAAAAAAAAAAGAAAAAACACACATATGCATATGCATATACAAGCATGAATATGTATATATAAAAAAAAACCAACAACAACAAGAATATGTTAAACTTACAGTTATTAAAAAAGTTTTGCCTTTGAAAAGCAAAGAGAAAGAAAAAAAAACGAACGAATACTTAATGCAAAGAAAAGCAAAGAGAAAAAAGTAAAACAACAACAACAAGATTATAAAAAAAGGAATAAAACTTTGTTTCATATTCATAGTGGTGGATAGTGAGTGAGAGAGAGAGAAAGAACAAAAACATCAACAAATATTTCAAAATTATTTTTTTTAAAGCTTAAAAAAAAAAAATTAAAATATTAAAATCAAATGAAAAAAACTGAAATGAGAAGGATAGAGGAAAAGTTTATGGGAAAACAAAGAAGAAACTTGAGTTAAGAGCATATAGTAACAGAGAACTGTTTTACGGAAGATTGTAGTTGAGAATTATGTTTATAATGAGAAAATATGATATACTGTATAGTTTACTAAGCCTAAAAGTATGCTTTATTTTTTAATATTTTTTTTTTTAGAACCTGTTGACTTTTTTACTTCAAACAGTAAAAAAAAAAGAAAAAAAATTAACAACAGCAACGTTTATATGAGAAAACAGTTTTTCTCATATTTAACATTGAATTTTTTTTATTTCAACTCTCTCTCTCTCTCTCCCTCTTTCGCTCTCTGTGTATCTCTTATGTATGAGTTTTGTTGTTGAAAAATCCTTTTTGAATCAAAACGTAATGTTTTTTCTTCTTTTTGATTTTAGCTTAAGGCTTACTATATCAGTTATAAGTTTTATAAAAACATTTCATTAGTGTTTTAAATTTTTTCCTTATTTCAATTGTTGTTGTTACAAGAACTTGTATTAATTTCTGCTGCTGTTTTCCGTGTTTTTATTTTGCAACATGAAAGTAAAAGCGTTCGTTCGTTTTTTCTTATTGCAGTAATATCTTTTAAATTAATTTCTGATTTAAATTAATTTCATTGTATGACAGAACAAGAGGTTTAAAAAATTTGGTAGTTGTGCCTAAAAGTATATTATGAATTTGTAGGCAATGCGTAATTTTAAATTAAAGATTTATTTCGAAGTAAATTTCGGTATTGAAGATGGTTTCCAATGTAAAAAGAATGAATTTCAATCAGAACCAAATAATTCAAACGTCACTAAGGTGAGCTCTTGGTATTAATAATTCTTATAAGATTACTATAACTAAAAAAATTAATATGGCCATTGGCAAAGCTTTAAGAAGTTCGAAAATTGTTGCAGTTTAGGTGAAATAGACTCTTTTGTGCAACATTATGGATATTTTTTACTTCTTGTTTTGAATTTATGTAAAGGATAGTCAAAATAATGGCAGAATTTTAACTCTAAACAATAGTAGTTGTCCATAATAGCAGAGTATATGCTCTAAATGTATATCTGGAGTGAGCTAACAATCGACATTATTATAATAAATACCTGTTAGAATTTCTAAGAGTTTTGAAGATTTCATAAAAGCACTTACCTGGAAAGAAACAGATATGAAAATATATTTTATTAACATGTTTGATTATTGATTATTTGAAAATTTTAATAATAAATATTAAAATACTATAAAAAAATTTTCAATTGATGCCATTTTAATGAAAAAAGCTTTTCAAATAAAACAATTCCTTTTATAAAGATAATAATGTTGCATACTTTCAGTCTACAATTGAATAGTATATGTATATTTAATGAATGTTATCTCTTGCAAAACAAAGAGAATATAAATCATTTGATGGGAAACTGCTTTTTTTTAAATCAATTGTAAATATTAATATTTCATTATTATTAAAAAAAAAAGTTTTTATAAAACATCATTCTTAATCATAAGTTAATTTTTTTTGTTAAATTAAAAAAATAAATAAAAAATATGGTAAACCAAAATATACAGATAAATGTAAATGACAATTAATATGACAGTTGGAATATGGCGATAAGGCATGAATCCTTTTTTATTCTTTTAAAGAAAAAAATTGGAAAAAATATTTTTATAAAACAGAACAACAATTGTTATTCAATTTAAAAACACTAAATTACCCTAAAAATAGACTAAAAATTGACAATTGAAATTATTTTTTACTTGGATTCATAAAATTTTTTAATGTTTTTTTTTTTTGTTTTTTCAATTTCACTAAAATATTGAATGAAAATATTGTAATGTTGAAGAATACCTTTTATTTTATTCCAGTTTATAATTTTCTATTTCAATTGGCATGGAAAATTATAGAGAAAGGAAAAATTCTATTGTTTTTAACCAGTTAAATAAAAAGTATTGCATACTCTCAGGAGTATATGAATACAATATATTCATGAACAAATTATTTCTGCTAATGAAATGATTTTAATTCATTAAAAATTATGTTTTAAACACTTAAGCCACTTTAACACAAAAAAGATTTCATATTAAATGGAAATACTTTGAAAAAAAAAAAAAAAAATTAGGCAATTTTTGATTGAAAAATTGTTTACTTTTATGTGTTGTTATTTATTTATTGAAACAAATCCTTTATTTATTAAAATTTTACAATGGATTTTATAGCACCGCAATAACAATTTCATCACACGATTCTTTTGCTGCAAAGATAAAACTCCGCGTTTTTCTACTATAACCCCCGATTTACCTGTTTTTTCTTAATTCTCTTTTGATACAACTTTCTAAATCCTTTTGCGTTTTTACGATGATTTTTTGTTGCATGACTTTTTTCTAATTTTATATTTTCTTTAATAGTTTTCAATAAATTTATATGTACACACACTCGAAAAATAAGGAATATGAAAAAATAAATTAGTTAAAAAAACAGAAATCATGGCTTTCTTTTACGTCTCATCATCAAACAAATTGGCAATGTAACCTTAGCTCGCTCTATTTATATTTAATTTATTTTTGTTTTGTTTTTATTTTAATTTAATTTGGTTTTTTCCCTATTCCCGAAAAAACTTTGTTTTGTTACTGTTTGGGTTTTTGTTGATTTTGACTGTGCTTGCAACAGTGTGATTTTTAAAATTTTTAAACACAATATTTTTTTATGTGTTCACACTAGTGAACGAAATTATACAATCCCAACTCTGTATTCCGATATAAACCACACAAAACCATGCCTTCCAATACAACAACACAAACGTCTTCAACACTTATCGACATCCATAGGACTCCTCAACATGTCAGTTGACTATCGACATCACACTAAACAACAATCGAACAATCCCTATACGCGTGTACACTCAATTACATCTTGTGAACAATTTCAATAATTAATAAATATTAGAATTTGAATTTTTTTTTTTATAATTTCATGGTAGAAAAAAAAAATTCATAACAAAGTGAAGAAGTTCTTCTGAAAAATTTCGTGTTGAATTGAACTTTAAACACGTAAATCGAGTCCTTAGTTTATTATTCCCAGCCCTGTGCCGAAAGTTTTCAACCTTACGCAATAAACAATCAAATAACAAAGGCTCTACTACTCTAATCTCTATTCTTTCTTATTCCATGCTACGCTATTCATATATGTACGTACATACATATGTACACATGTATTTGAGCACTTTCTAATAAACACAACGATAAAACTTAAAGCGTTGCCTTTTTTTTTTAATACAACATATATACATATTTACCACCCACACATGTACACACATACCGATCTAAATGCACTTAAAGTTTTAAGTGATGAGAATGAATGCACAAGATTCACTGTAAAGAAGAGCAACAGCAAAGGAGAGTAGTAGAGGAAAAAAAAGTGAAAACAATAAACAAAAGTCCAGTCAACCACATTTGAACAACTGACCAAAAGAGTTAAAACAACTTAACAAAACCAAATTTTCCAAGAACACTACACGTATGCACACACTCACACGCACAGGTACAAAAATAATGGAGGAGAGAAAGAGAGAGAGAAACACAGCCTAAACATAGTTAGTAATAATGTAACTGTTGCAGCAGACAACAATAAAGGTTAAAAAGAAGAAAGAAAACAATAACATTTACTAACAGTTACCTAAGCATAACCAAAAATATCTCTTTCCCTTAATCTCTCTCTCACACACACACACACAGTAGTTAACTTTAATTTCTGTTTGATGAAAGTATTTGTGTATGTATGTATGTAGATAGGACTAGTTCATTGAATATGTGTGTGTTTAACTAACCAGTGTTGCAAATTGGAAAACTTAGCCTGTCTGTTTACTGCTGGTGGTTCAGGAACTGTAACTTTGCAATCATCACCAACATGAAACAACATCGTATCGTCTAAATCTAACCAAATTTACAGGAAAAATTTTGAAGGGAAAACTAACAAAACTACGTACATAAACGTGGGACAAGAAAGTCCATTTGAAACACAAATACAGTTGGTAACAAAATTTTCAGCAGACTAGGATAATACACGCATATGTACATACATAATTGGTCATTACATGTCTTTAGTCGAGGCTACGACCTAACTTCTCACACTACTCATGTTGTGTGTGTTAATTTTGTACATGAGTGGCGGGACCTACAGTTTAAAGTCGTATCCGAACTACAGATTTTTGAGAAACTTTTTCATGGCAATTCTATTTACTCTGAGAGTTTTTTGTCAGAAATCTGCTGAGAGAAAGTCGCCAAAGAATTATGTTTTCGTATTTCGATTTGTTGAAGCCGTCTGACCGGGCCTCACGTCTAATAAGTCAACACACTAGCTACTAGACTACATACATAATACATAATTGGTCATTACAACCCTTCAGACAGGATTACGACCTAGCTTCTCACACCTCTTATGTTGTGTGTGTTAATTTAATACATGACCTGGGATTCGAACTCGGGCCTTCAGTCTAATAAGCCAACACACTACCTACTAGACTACAGCGACCTCAAAAATAAACTAGAATAATAAATAATAATTTAATGGGTAATTGTTATCGTCCATTTCTGTCTTATTTTTTTAATTGAACTCACAAATCTTAGTATTCTTGACAAAGAGTTTGCAATCACAGAATACATCAACTTGGAAATACACTCGTACTCATATTAAGTCACGCACGTAGTTGTTCTAAAAAATGGTCAAAAATCAATTCTATTAACGGTAACGGTAAGTTTTACTCTGAATACCATAGAATAGTCTTTTGAATTTCGCATCACTGTAGCGAGTGAGTACGGTAGAGCATGTAAATTTAATGAAATTCGTATAACAACAGCAACAGCAACAACTACAACTAGAGAAAAGTAACATAATAGACCAAAAATCAAAATGTAAAGTTTATTTTATTGCAGTTAATGATTTTAAGTAACCACTTTTACTGGCAGGCAACCTCAAACACAACACGACTGCTTTTACATGGACCATGAACTCAACTTCTTTCTGCCACCAGCAGCAGCAGTACTGAATGCTTAACCACTCATGATGATCATAAGGGAAGTGGAAGTGGTATATAGTATGCTGGCAGTACCAGCTCTATATTGCCCAAATATGAGAAAGATTAGAAAAGAAAACCACAATATGTTGTTGCTGCTGTTGATGAGAATGCTGCAGCTGCTGCTCAATAATGTAGTTGAGTTTGTTGAAGAGCAACCGTAAGCAGAGTAGAGGCAGCCAGCCTGCTAGAAAAACCAATAAAAATCAGGAAAAGCGCAATATGTTGACTTTTTCCTCTTTTTTTTTGGTGTGTTGTTGTTAGAAAAGAAGAAAAACCCTGCATAACTGTGATTTCTAAGCCTATAAGTACACATACAAATTCATAAAAAAAAGAAAATCTAAAATCCTATATGGAAATATAGCAACAAAATTTTATTGTAAGAGAAAGGGAGAGAATATAAACACGAGCCATACATACGCACACATTCACTTAATGGGGAAATTGTATAAAAAATTGTGCTTCCATGTATGTTTTTTGTTTTTAAACAAACCAAATATTGTTGATGTTGTTGTTGATAACAGTAAAAAAGAAAAACCAAATTATGTTTCAGCTTCCTATTTATTTCACAACTGAAAGAGAGAGAGAGAAGATTACCCAAAAAAACAAGAAGAGAGACAATGTGTGTATGTGTGTGTGTTGTGTGTGCATTTTTTTTTATAATTTTCGGTTTTGTAGCGGAAATGTGATAATGCATAATCTATTGTGGTTAAGTAGTTGTACTTATACACATACCCACACACACACACGTACACCCAAACATATATTGCATTTACATTAAATGCAACCGGAAATATAATGTTGTGGGCTTAATACATTCTCTTCCTCTTTCGTTTCCTTGTGATTCGTCTATATTAAATGGCAGTTAATAAAATGGAAAATATTTTCAAGCTTATAATGAAAATGTGTGGTTTTTTTGCCTGATGATAATCGAGTGAATGAGAATGGTAAATGTTTGCTTGGTAAAATTATTATAATTGTAACATAATTTTAGGCACTTACATATGTATAAAACTTAGGTTTCGAAGTAAATAGCGTTTAAGAACTAAAATTTTCTTAAAAGAATAAATGAAATTTTAATATAATGAGTATAGAATTTTACTTCCTAGTATAAATAGAAAACAAAAAATTAAATGAGCTCCAAGGCCACAAAAACATCATTAGCGAGAAAACAGAACAAAGTTATGGAAGGTATTATTGAACATGGAATCATTTTAAAATAGATTTTAATAGCCATCTATCTAAGATATTAAAGATCCAAGAAGAAAATACGAAGAAAAAAAATGTTTAAAACAAATCAAAAGTAAAAATTTAAGAATTCTTTACAAGTAAAAAAGAAAGCACTGAGACGACTTAGAATGGTGGCATGTTTTAGCATTTAAATTGCTTGACTGCAAGCACAAGCAGTCTACATTCGAATTCACTTTTAATTCTTAATCCAGGAAGGCTCCTGTTTTATAAAGATTCTCAATAATTTGGAACTTTTTTGGATAAATCTTTGGGTTTCGCCTACGTAGAATATGAATTCTTATAGATAAACTTTCTAGTTCTTACTGTCAAGACGATGATTATTTTGTGTGCTATATTCATACATACATAATTGACAATTACAACCCTTCAGTCAGGATTACAGCCTAGCTTCTCACACCACTCATGTTGTGTGCGTTAATTTTATACATAAGTGGCGGGACCTACAGTTTAACGTCGACTCCGAATGACAGATTTTTGAGAAACTTTTTCATGCGGCGATTTCCACTCAACAGATTTCTGGCTAAAATTCTGAGAGTAAACAAAATTGCCATAAAAAGTTTCTCAAAAATTTGTCGTCCGGATTAAACTGTAAGTTCCCGACACTCATAGATAAATTTAACATTCAAAACATCAGTGGTGTAAGAAGCTAGGATTTAATCCTAATCAAATCTGTTGCAATGCCCATTTAAGTAAGTAAGTGATATAAAAAGATCAAAAGCTTTATAACTTCAGAAGGCCTATTTTAGATAGAAAAAAATTTTTGAGATCAAAATTTCCGCATATTTCATGTAATTTGCTTTTTAATTACGTAAGTCAACTAATTAAACGAAAAGAAACAAATTACATATATATTTTAAAAGACTACTTTAAGGTGAAATAAATTTAACTAATGATTGCCTACTTTCAGGAGTTATAATTGCTTATGAAACTGAAGGAAATTTCTTTTGAAAACAAAAACAAAACAGAAAAAAAGAGAGAAAACAAATAATTAATTGCTTCAACTTAAACAAAAAGTTTTTTAAAGGGAGCAACAGACAATTTAAGCAGTAAACATAGCCAGAAGGCAATAAAAATATTTCAAGAATCTTTATCAAAAATATTAAAGTATGTGCGTGTGTGCATTTGCTTGTACTTAAAACGTAATAATTTTATGAAATAATAAATTTTCTTACTTTCTATCGACATACCTTTTCTACGCTTTATATAAAAAAAAAAACAAAAAAAAAAAAAAAACGGAAAAAAGGGCACAACTTTATGGTAAACTTCTTCAGCTGCTGCTACTCTAAACGTCTTACATTTGAAGAGATATTTAAATATTATAAATGCTTATTTCCTAAATGATTACAATAATCATGACTGCCATCATAACGTTGTACAATTTGCTATTGCTGCTATTAAAAGATACTCTCCCTCCCACAATCATCTAAGGAGGAGGCGGAGATGAACAAGTACAAGAAGAACTTACAAAAGAAAAAGAAGAAAAGAAAAAATGTCATACAAACATTTACGCAAGTAAATATTTAAATGTCAGATTATCATTCATTCAGGCAGCCAAGCAGTTCAAGTTTGTGACTGTCATATTCACAAACTCAACCCCAGCACACAGTTAGACAGACCGAGAGACAGACACAGTCAGAAGACAGACAGGCATCTAAACAAATACGTTTCAAGCAATAAGTATAAATGTCTTACAACTGACAAAACGTACTACATGACTTTGATACTGTTGTAAACAGATGAATCTTGTGTTCCCTGTTTTATTCTCTTGTTTTTCGTCTTGTTTCTTGAATTCGAACTTTTTTTTTTGTGTACTTCGTTTTCTTAATTTAATTCTTAGATGAGTTATGGATGTGAAATGGTAGTAATACGCCTTGTAAAAGGCAATAAAGAATTAGAAACGTTACTACATGCATACGGAAATGCGAGTCAATTAATTAAAAAGCGGCAGGAGGAACAATTTCAAAATATATGTATAATCTGAATGACTTTAAGTTCTCAAAAGATTTTAAAATCCTTGATTTGCTTGTTATTTTTTTAAATTTTTATTAAATCAGTTTGAGGAAAATATAATTTTGTAGCATAATTTCAGGCTCATCTTACGGAAATAAGCCGCAAACAGTTTAATTTTTACATTGCAATTTGCCTTTCTGCCAAAAGTTTCCATTAGAAACTATAATCGACTGGAAGTCTTGTCGTTCAGGGATCCTTACAATAAAAAAATGTGTAATGGGAACAGAAAAGTTTACGTTCTAAGAGGAATTTGTGGGAATTTTAATGTTGTTTTGAACATAAACTAAATGCTTATTCTAGAAAAAAAGGAGCAAAGAACACAATAAATGGAACATGACAATAGACGTAAATAGAAATCAAATCATTATAGAAGTCCACAAAACAAAGGTGAAAAGAAAATAATAACAACAACAAATCAACAGCAAGTTTCTAGAAGTTACCATCCGTATAAATACAGCGAAAGGTAGCATTACTTACTTCATTGGCCACACCAACTATGTTGTGTGTGAATTTTACCCTCGAGTGGCGAAACCTCCTCTTTAACTTCGAATTCGAACGACAGATTTTTTAAATAATTTTTCATTGCAATTTTATATACACTCTGCTGCTTTCATTTTGTTCAAGATGACTGAGCTGGGTTTCAACCACAATCTCACAATAAGCCAATACACTACGAACTAGACTACTATCAGGCACCATATAATACAAAACGGAAAACAAACAAAAAATTCCAGGGCAACATTGGTCGACATGTTATATATTTGATCCAATTCAAGGGCGCTATACCCGTAATAGAAATATTTAATGAAGAATTTAAAAGGAAGCTGAAAATGCTGATTACAAAGCTTTCCATGAACTTAATATGTTGAACGAAAATCTTTACAAACAACCAATAAATTCATCATCAAAGCGGTAAAATTATGTCTGTGACTGGCAGTCAAAACTCATAAAATCCAAGCAAAACAACTGGGAAGAGACGAAGAGGCCACGAAAAAAATCGCTAAAAGCTACGTAAAGTATTTAAGTATGGATGATGACTACTCCCATTCATTCTCCTCCTTTACATTTAGAAAATCCTTAATTTTTCATACACATTGCAAGGAGCAGACGGAGAGGAAGACAAACCAAATGGTGCTCAGTGGGATGTTTAAAAGGCAGATATGAATATCAACTGACATTTACAAACAAATTTTATTATTCCAAATGAAATAAATGAGAGAACAAATGAAAGCATGTATTTGACAATTAAAGAACAGCAAATATTGTAGGAGATATGCAAAAAGCAATCGAGAGAAAGAGAGAGATAGACAGTGAAAACAAAGATAAAGTATTTGCATAGTTTTAGGGATACTCCTCGTTTGAACATACAAAAGACGGAAATACGAGACCAATTTTTAACATTTACAAATGATATGTGACTTGAAGAATGGTGAAAACGAAGAGCCAGAAGAGAAGCAGAGAAGAGATTACTGTTGACAGAGAACTAAATATGAAAATGTATGTAAATTTTTATATTTTCCCAAAGACATTAACACAGCAGACGTCCCTTCCCTTAAGCTCAAGAAAAATATTTTTCGAGAAGGTGCTCAGAATTTTTTGTTTGTTGTTTATTTTTGCAAAAGCTGAATGCGATGAAAAACGTAAATTTATTTACGGAAATCAGTTACAGGAAACGTAAAACAAACTCATGGTCGAATATTCTTTTTTTCTTACATTTTCTAAGAGAAGAACAGAATGAAAAAAAAGTTTAAAATTTGATGAAGGTTTAACGTCCTTTTAATATCCCAAAGCCAGATTTGTTTAACTAGATAGGAAAAGAAAGTTTAACAGCAACTCCCTAAAAATATGCTTTGTATTATAAAAAGTAATTAATCATAAAAGTAGGCTACATTATAAATAACAACTACAAATTGATATCATTAGAAATAAGCTATAAACATATTTAATGAACACAGCGACATAATTTTTTGTTGTAATAATAAAACTAAAACTTGCAATTTGTTTTGTCCATAAACGTAGCCAGAAAAATAATCAAAAATTTAATTTTCAATTAAAAGTTTATTAAAGCAAGACTAGTAAGAAGAAAACTATTTTGAAATCTATTTAAGGGGTTTTTGATCTACCACAGGTATTCACTACTCACCCCTTATAAAGATTTCTGACAGCATATTAATGTAAAATAAAATATATCATTAGCAGAAAACTGAAATATTTAACTTAACAAAATTAAATGTTGAGATACAAAACTTAGCTTCACACTTATTTCTTCGTATATTTTCAGGCTTATTTATAATTGTGTACCGAAAGAAAGACCGAATTAGAGATTGGATTGATTACTTGAAATGGAAATTTTATGAATGCAATTATTACGTGCCTATTTTCGGCCTAAGAGTTACATGAATTGGTCACATGCTGCGAAATGCTTTACATAATTTTGCGAAACGAGATGTCTAAGCAAGGAATTGAACCACGGGACCTCGACTAAGAAGCTAACACAGTAACTACAATACTACGGCAACTTCGAAAAAAGAAATTAAAAATTATTGGGGATTGGGCGAATATAATTCAAAAAACGACGTACATACCTCGTTTACTCATTTTTCGCATACAACAAATGACTACAAAAGCTGAACGCATTAAGTTCTTTAGCCAATTAATGAAAATCAACATGCCTGTTTATTTACATTTTGTAAACAAAATAAACATTGTCTACTTTCAGGCTATATTTTTTTTTCCATGTTTCTATTTTTTTTTTTTTGTGAACTAAAAAACCAATAAATTTAAAATACGAGCCCAGTTAACAGCTAATGGAAATTAACTTTTTATAGATGGTTAAAATATTAAATGAAAAATAAATAATAAATTAAAAGCAACAAACACAGATACGGGCGTTAACCCCCTTATGTAGGCTGTAAAAAGAATTCAAATAAAAAATAATACAAAAAAAAAAAAAAAACGTTATGGCCAGCAACAAACAAGCATAAAAACTTTAAAGGCTGTTATTAAAAAAAGATAAAAGAAAAACTGTAAATGAACATCAGCATCGCAATAAGAAAATTTCATTTAAACAAAATAAAAGAGAGCGGGGAGGGGTAACCAAGCAATAAATGAAAAATTTAACAATCAAGGAGTAAAGAGGGGAAGCAAGAGGAAAATATGAAAACCTTCAGTAGCACTTAAAAAATTAGTTAAAGTAAATAGTAAAAGCTCTGGAATTTGTAATGAAAAGCGAAAGTACTGTTCTAGGCAAATGCATACTTTGAGGGGCTGACTATGCAAAAAAAAAAAAAAAAAAAAAAATAACAAATTAAGATTACGGACTACAAAGCGCTTTTAACATACTTTTTGAAACGTAATTAAATAAAAAAAGGAAATGAGATAAGGAGTAAATAACCACATTTAAAATTGTTTGTTTTTCTTTATGAAATTAAAACAATAAAAATTTTTTCACCGGCAAAAGTCTTTTCATATTTAAACGGGATTGGAGGTTTTAAAAGAGAACGATAACGAAACTGAACTAAAAGGAGGTGTTATGAAAACCCTTATTTAAGAATTGTTTAAATTTTAAAACTAATTTGAGAGGCAAAGAAAAGTAGATAAATGTGGAAATATATTTTTACCCGACGTAGTAATGCAAAAACTGCTAGTGCCGGAGAGACATCGACTGGGGAATACAGATTAGACTTGAGGGACTATGCTATGCAGACGATATATGTCTTCTCAGTTGCACGTTTCTACGCAAATCCAAGAAAAGGCAACCCTTGAGAAAAATTATGGAAATAATATTCTCAAAACCACAACTAGTGCTAAAACTCAATACGACAAACCTTTTAAAACAAAGATCTTGGACATATACTAGTCAGTGGTGATTACAAATATCCCACTTTCGTTATCAATAACGAAGCAAATTGCCGCGAAAATCGGAAAGCAACATAAAAGCTTCAGAAAGCCAATTGATGATCGGTATTGCGAAACAGACCAAATATTGGAAGCCGCTAGGCGACAGATGTAAGCTTGAATTAGCTGAACGGTCACGGAACATATGTCCGTTTTTAGCATATGAAAAAAAAACTACAAATGCATACCGAAAAAATTAAATTACGATTCGGTAATCGCTCTCCTTCCTTGCCTTTCATACCTTAAAAACGAACGTATGCTTTATTACGTTTCATGAACGTTCGGCTCAATCTAGCTGAAGAGTATGTTCATTGTAAAAATAGACATTCAGTACAAAAATAAATTGAAAATCCAGATTTAAGTAGAAATTTTTGGATCAATTTTTAATGGGCTTTTGCTCTAAATATATACACACACTATATATAAACCATAAAATTTTTTTTATAAAAAGCAGAACTTGACAATATAACTTCATCCCTCACATATGTTACATTTTAAACAAATTTTTTAAGACTTAAAATATTTAAAAATATTCCCGTAGAATATGTGGCTTTAATCATATTCTGCACCAAGCGTAAGCCAATTATTTTCGTATGTAAATAAATTTATCTATTGCTACAACAAAATTTGTTTTTGCCATTTGCAACTCCTTCCTAGCGCCTGGATTCACCCTTTTTGTTTTGTTTAACATTGGCAGCCTTAATGTATGCTACAATCTATATTACCTTTTTCACAATATGCTATATTTGCGTCACAATAAATTTGCATCAAATCAATTAATTTTAATAAAAATGCAAATTTTTCTGGATCAAAAACAAGAAACAAAATTTTTTTTAACTGTAACACAGCCAAAGGCAATGAAATAAAATTTGTAGAGAGTAGTATTAGGGGGGGGGGGGATGGGGAGTAGTAATGAATGGGGGTAGTTGTGTTTTCTTTAGGGAAATATCTAAAATAATCTATAAATTTTATGCAGAGAACGTCTCGATTTTAAAAACAAAAAAGAGGGCATTTTTTTAAATTTTTTAAAATATAAGCGGCTGGGCTGCTAGAAAGGGGGAATAGCTTAATAGTATACTACTTGGATTAAAATTCTGGTACTTAAAATAAAGGGGAATACAAATATCTGTTGTTTTAGATAAAAGCCCTTTATTGATGACGTTGAAGGGCAGCGGCTGTAGCGAATAATCAAAGAGCAGTTCTCTAGCCAACAAAATCATCCCACGCTCAGAGGGTATAGTCTCGTCATTTCCGTTAAAAGCCTTGGGGTATGGTATACTGAATTCTTTTTATGACATCCTCAGAAGTTCGATGGGTCATTAAGTTATCTAGCTTAGGACGAAAAACTCTATACTTTCTTTGGTTGACGGATATTCTTTCGTGTTTCAATCATTTCTTTACGGAAATATTGATTATAGTGGTATAGCCATACCTTATCATCCTTGACAAAGCATCCTAATATAAAGATTGTTGCAATAGCAAGATGGATACTGGAGTTAGGTTACATTTCTTCAGGGAATGATTCACCTCAGATTGGACATTCATTGTAATATCACAGCGCTGGCCTAAGTGGGACGGTTCATTACCATAACTTAATCATGGACATAGCCTTCGTAAAGCGCTAAGCGCCATCATGTATCTTCGGTAATGCGATTTGCCTGTACAGTGGGTAATTTCACAAAGTCCACGTTACAAAAAAAATATTAATTTGCGCTTAAGATATTACATTTTCCCTTGTTTTTGTATTGCCATATAGTTTGCATTAAATTAAAGAAAAAATTCACATGCCTTAACTGAAACAATTTTTGTTTTTTTTTCATTACAAGACAACATGTTCTAGAGAATTTTGTTAAAAATCACATACTTTCAGGTGTTTTAATAAATATTTTTTTGTTCCCAGCTGAAGTTACTAAACTGTACATACTTCTAAACATTATTTACATAATTTTAAAGAGTTTTTCTCAATTATAAACACAAGAATATTTGAAATTATTGTTTTGAAACAAAAGAATATTTTCATTAAATTTTTACAAATTGTAGCATATTTTTAGGCAATTTGCCTTAAACGCATGCAAAAACTATATGAATTAAATGTTGTTGTTATTTATTTTTATTATTTTATTTCATTTAACATTTTTATAAATTTGTTATTGACAATATTTCAATAAAAAACGAAAAACAAAAGAAAAAAAAAATCAAAATAAATTTTATGTTTCTGTGTGTGGTGGCTTGATAACAAGGCTTTAAAAGCTTGTTAAAATTTTGTGCATATTTTTTTTTTACTTTTTTTATTAGTATATTTATGTTTAGATGCAATTTTTAATAAATAAAATTGCTGTTTTTCTTTTTTTGTCTACCTTCTTTTTTATAGTTTTTCATGCAAAAACTGAATACAAATAACACAAAAACAAGCAATTGTTTTTCAACAAAAAAAAAAAGTATTTTACAATGATAAGTTTTTAGGTGTCAAGTCAAGCTACTATTACATTGTAATGACCATAAAAATGTTGCCATAAATACAAGTCAAGAGTTGTAAAAGTTAGCAGCAACCGCAGCAATGCCACCAGACTAATTGTAGGCCTTAAATAGAAGTTTTAAAAGAATAAAAACTAACAACGAATATATTGAATTGGCTTGATAAAATATTTTTTTTTACTGAAATGAGCGTGTAGTAAGTAATATACGAGGGAAGTCCTAAAATTAACCGAAATAAAACACAATATATTTAGCACAAAGTGTATTTATGCTTGACCAAATGTGCTTGTAACGAGAAACGCCTTTTTATAGCCAATTTATAGTATGAACTGTGAAATTTCTTTAAACAACCACTTACAGCAGGTTTTACAGGCGCTATTAACCATGACATACATACGTCAGGGTTCGAATAAGACTGACCTCTTATACATATTTCACTTAAAGTATGTTCACATTAGGCAAATATAGAGTATACTAAAAAATATCAATTCGAAGAAAACGCATTTTGTTAACAAAAAAATAAAGCAATGTTTCAAAAGTTACCTCGGTAAGTAAAAGTAGGATAATGATTTTCTTGGGGCACATATTTGCTTAATGTGACAAACTGTTATGTTATATGTTACATATATTGGTTTGACTAAATTAAGCCTTTAAGTTTAATTTTTAATGCCATACCATATACGTGGTATCAATCATATCAACATTTTATTATATTGTATTAGAAATTTTGAAGAGCTCTTTTTTAGATTGCCATACATACTTTACAAATAATAGTAATTAAAAAAAAAAAAAAAAAAACTGTAAAAAACTACTTGTATTTGTTGAATACGTAAAGCTGTAACCCAAAAAAATGCTGCTTTTGTAATAAAATATCATTTAAATAAATTCCATCAAATAATTTAGCAATTGAAACCAATGCAGAGAATCAATGGGAAAAAATTTTAATTGGAAAAGAGGAAATTCAATCATTTTTTTTTTCACATAACCATGCTTAATAACAAACAGAAAATAAAAGTTTAATTGGTTATTTGATAGCCATTGTTTCAACAAATATTTATTTTAGAAATTCGACATTAGTTTTTCAATTCAGAAGCAGTTCAGGTAACAAATCATACGACATTGGTCACCTTTCTTTGGTCTTAAAATAATAAAAAGAGGCAAACGTCGTGGATTTCCTCGTTAATATTGCGTTTGTCGTTGTAGCTAACCTTAGGAAATCTAGAGCTTTAAATAGAGTTTTTGTCAAAAAAAGAAAACAAAAGAGAAAAATAGATCAACTAATCTTTTCGAATTTCATCAAATTGGGAAACTAATTTGCAAAACAAAACATTTATTCCCATTGACAATGATAAGATCAGTCGAGAAGATTAACGCATTAAATGTAACTACATTTGTCACGGGGAGTACGCAAGAGAGATCTTAGGAGATAGAAAATGGAAAATGCAAACAATTGTAAATGACCCTACAAATGAAATCTAATCGCAGCCACGAAGCGTTGAAATAAAACTGAAATTAATTTCAGACATGCTGAGTATTGCAGTTTAAACATCGTTTGAAACTCTGGAATATGTATTCAAATGAAAACAAAACTGTTTTTCTAAAGTGATTTCGGTTGGTAGCAAAGTGAAAATCGATTCGTTAGATTTTAACATGAGAAAATGAAGCAAATCAATGTATAGCACAATAACGAATATATTTGGCAACTCTGTCAGTCTAGTATTTGCTTTTTTGGAAAAAAAAAATTGTCTAACGAAACTGATACAATAAAGAATTCTTAATAGGAACAGGAAAAAAATGATGGTGATGCTTGAGAAAATATACATATACATACATAGGAGTACGCTGAGGATAAGCGAATAAATCTGCAAGGCGAAAGCATAAGTATTTTAATACTCAACGATAAATGGATAGAAATAAAAAGATGATGTCACGCCAAGAACGGGTATGTGGTGCAGCGATGTGCGGAAGCGGTTGCGTTGGGAGGACCAAACTGGCGAAGGCGCGCAAGAAGCAGAGGCGCCTGTAAGGATGTGCTAAGGCAGGCTGATATCCGTTAATCAGGTTGTTAATGGCGAATTAAGTAAGTAAGGAAGTAAATAAAAAGTTTTGTTGCAAATTTTTTTATTAGTTTACCATAGGTTAGTTGGAGTAATCTCACAACATCGTGTGATATTTCCTCTTAGGCCAGTTCATTATGCTCAATGTGTTGTCACCTTTCTTGAAAGAAAAACGCTGAGGCTCGCCATTAGCAAGGGTCGCCTATAAGCCAAATAAATAGTAATACGAGAACACACTTTAACGTATTTAGAATAGTAAAGTTTTGCTATCAAATGAAGTAGCAATGAAATTATTTAGAAATTATTATTTTGTGTCACTTATCAGGAGTACTTCTGCTTGGAGGGTTGTATCAAAATACTATAAAAACCTTAATTGATCGGCCAGATTACAAAGGCATAACAAGCAATTTTTGTTTGTTTCTAAATTTAAATTTTATATAAAGTGTACGTATTACAACACTGTTGCCAAGGTCAATATATTTTCTTTTCTGATCTTTAATTTTATTTTTTCTGTTAAAAAAAAAAAAATCTGTTATGGATTGTTTAATAAAATAAACAAGAAAATTTTTTTTTTTTAAATATTTTGAAAAAAATGCACAACTGTGATAACAAACAACAAAAAACTAACTCGACACATCCCTCCCTATTGAAAAGCATAATTTAATAATTTTTTTTAGGTAGACCCAGCAATTTCGCCATTATTTTTGAATGTTTTTATTGGCACCTGCATTTCGATGTTATAGGCGCGGCCTTTAAAGAGCAGCAAGTAGGGAGAAGAAGATAAAACTCGAGTAGCATAAATATTTCTTTGACATTTAACATTGGGTGTCTATTTATCAAATACATTAAATGCGTTCTATCTCTGCCGATAACCCTGCCCGCGTTTGTTGCTCCGCGTATATGTAAGTATAATGTGGTGCAAAATATGATGGCATTAATAAATACGTACGAATTTATGTTATTAATTATTCATAAACGATAATTGAAATGCATTTGGTTTCGTTTGTTTTGTTTTTGTTATTTGAATAATTTCAATAGTTTTGAAATTTAAATTCAAATGCAAATTAAAATTTCTTATATTTAGCAGGTGATGTAATCCTCAATATATAACTAAGAAATGGTATCACAGGGTCTTTGAAGGTTTTTATGGTATGACAAGAAATTGTTTTTCAATTGAATTCTTTTTTAATAAATGTACGATATGCGTTAGTTAAATATGTACATACATACATAATATACATATACATATATATGTACCGTTGAATGTACGAGTATGTATGGGTATTACAAAATTTAAAACCACAAAATTTAATTTAAACATTAATCATGTATGAAATGGACCGCATCGAAACAAACCAAAAACAAAAATACAGAGCTGCTGCTGCAGCTCCTTGTTGCCCTCTTCTTTCGTGTTTCAATGATTACAATTGAAATGATGGAGTGATGAAATTGGAGAGGAAAACAAAAAAGAAAATATGTATATTGTATGTACTTCTGTTTGAAAGTTTATCAACATTTTCAAACCGCAAAAATTAATACAACAAGAGTTTCGAGTTTATCATCATGCACTCTATCAAACCAATCGATAGACGGAGCACGGCAAAATACCAAATAAACGTGGTAACGAGGTAATGGCTGTGATGAAAGTGACGTCAACACCATAAAACCACTGAAACCATAAAATAACAAGTAACATGTTATTTAAATACGGAGAAAAAAGGAAAAAAAAAACTGAATTTTAGTAAAATGATATGTATTTAAAGAAAAATTCTTTCAAAAAGTCCCCAAAATATGCAACAATTTGCAAATACCTCTGAACGAATCAGATTTTGGAATTCTTTTTGGGAATATACTAAACTGGAGTATAGATAACAACCGTAAACTATGCAATAAAAGCAAAAAAAAAAAAAAAAAATTCTGCAATCCAAAAATCTCTGCATACTTTAAGGTGAATTTAAAGAATTTTATAAAATACTTAAAATTTTCTGCATATATTTTTGGTATTTATAATGTTAAATTTAAATGAAAATTACTTTTCGATCAATACCATACAACTACGAAAAAAATCTTTAAAAGATAAGCCTCAGAATAGGCAATATTTATTTAAAAGCAGGAATACAGCCACAACAAAGTCATACCAATACGTTTTACTTATTGTTAAATACGTAATTCAATCCCAACTTCTAACCATTTCAGCTGCTTGTACTGCCACCGATCTTCTGTAAGCATTACTGTACCTATCTCTCGGAAATTAATTTCACATGTTATTTAGCAATCCTATGTTAAATTCTGAACAATTTTAAGTTACTATATTTTTTTTTTTTTAATTTTAAAAACAATTAAAAATTAAAAACAATTTGATTGCACTTAACTTTTTTAAATCTTGACAACGACTCTTTATGACCATTGAACATTCTACTGGCTTTGTAAAAGGATTCTTTACCTTAAGGAAATACCTTAAAGTTAAAATATTTGAACTTGAAAGTATGCAACATCTTCTATACACATTTTACAAATAACTCATGTACATAAAATTCATGAAATTTTTTTTAAAATGTTAGAAAGGCATGAGATGCAACAAAAGCCTAAAAATCTATGGAATTTTAACCAGACATGGAATAAATTCTAGAGTCTAGGTTAATTTTTTTTTAAATTAAATTCTTTCAAACGGATTATAAAACAAAATTATAATACATTCAATTGCTTAAAGCCAATGAAAATAGTTTAACCTAAAGGTATGCAATTTAAATCACAAACGCAAAAATAAAGCCTAAAAGCATGCAACATACAGACAATTTTTTACTTATAATTGATCCCTAAATTTGTAAAAAAAATTCAATAAATTTCAAATCGTTTTTTGCTAAAAATAAGTACACATTCGGAATAAAACGATGAATTATTTAAATATAAATTGAAAGATCTTTATAAGGAATAAAATTAATGAACTGTTGAGCAGAAATTGCGGTGTGTTATAAAAAGAAAAAATACGTTCCATTACTGAACATAAGGCTTTTACAAGGCACTCTTGTTCAATTGTATCAAGCTTTTCCTGGTAAGCATTTGATTGGGGTACTGTAATAGTTTCTAAAACGATAGAGTTGCCACCTAAATGTGTTGGGATTAGCGGCGAGAATATTCGTTGCGATCGGTGGCAAGGAGACTTTCAGGATAGATTTTTTTGGAGGAGAGGGAAACGTATCGTTTTTCGTGTTCTAAAACCATGAAAAACATTCTTTCGTTCGGGCTAGTAGTTAAGCACTTTAATTACTACACTTATGAAGATTAAGATTTAAAGCTCTCTGGGTATGTGCATCAGATCTAACACAAGATGACATTTCCTAGAAATAAATCTACGGTATTGAAGGAGAATTATCTATACAGCACACAATTATTGTATTGTTATGTATTTAACCTGTTGATAGCAACTCTGACAATTGTTTACTTTTATGTGTCGTTATTTGTTTAAATAAATTCTTATGTATTATTGAATACTGTCAACAAAGTTGTTTACATTTCTGTAGGCTTATTAGACATGAGGCCACGTTGCAAACCTCAGGTCAGACATCTCGAAAAAAATTATATTTGAAAGAAACTATTTTTTATGAGACCTCCTCTCTTCCTCCGTCAGCAGATTTCTGGCAAAAACTCGGAGAGTACATAAAATTTTAAATGAAAAATTACTAAAAAATTTATCGTACGGATTCGACTTTAAACTGCAGGTCCCGCCACTCATGTATAATTTAAGTGGTGTGAGAAACTAGGCCGTAATACTGACTCAAGGGTTGTAATGATCAATTATGGGAGATATTACAGAATCTTTTTAAACAAAAAGAATGTTAACTTAAAAAACTGTGTTTCTACGTCAAGCTTTTTACTATTATTGATTGGCAAATTATTACCTTTCGGTCTATACATATCATTCATTATTTTCGTCCTGTCAACTTCTAAAACTGTGCTGTTGGTTTGTTGTTGTTGTTTTATGGTCATTCTATGCAGTTTCGTTATTATAATAAATAAATTATAACATAACAGTTGCCTACTTTTAGGTCGTTTAAAAATTTTATAATTTAATACGAAATCAAATAAATTTTTTTCTTGTTATTTAAAAAGAACTTTCTTAAAATATTACAGTTTGGAAGTTTAATTGAATATTGCTACTGAAAGATAGGCATTAAAGCAAACAATTACTCTGTCAATTAGAGTTAACATATGCCCAGAGAAAAATAGATATACGTGGCATATTTGTAGGCACGAATAAAAAGTGGAAAGTCAATATTTACAACAAATAAATTATACAGATTAAATAAATATATTGCATGAACAAATTTTATGCTTTTCTTTAAAAAGATAAACAAAAACAAACAAAAATAAGGAAATATATGCCCAGAAAACGAGAGCAAGAGAGCAGGGAGAGAGATGTAGAGAAAACGTATCAAATTTGTAAATGTAATTTGTTTTTTGTATTCCACTCAAATACAAATATAATTTAACTCAACAGTACGAGTAGTATCTTCAAATGAAAATAAAAAATGTTTCACATACTCTTAGGAAATATTGAGAATGTTTGCCTAATAAAATATGCAAAAACTAATACTACATGTTGGAATTCCTCACAACACTGCTTTTTATTTTTTCTTACCAAGAGAAGCTTTGGTATTAAAAAATAACACAAGAAAAGAAAACGACAAACGACAAAAGGAAGAACAAAAAAATGGCTGGAAAAAACTGAAAATTCAATTTTCGTTTATTGACTTTAGAGGTTTTCCAACTTTGTCGTTGTAAAGTTTCCGTCAAATCCAATGTCATTGGTTATACAGAAAAACTGAACTGAACAGAAAAAAAAACAATAAAAAAAAAACACAGGCAACAACGCACAGTATAACATAAGAAAATAAAAAAAAAAAAAATAAAAAACGGGAAAACACTTTGTAAACACACGACATGTTTTTCCATTTTCATTTTTTTTTTGTCGTTGTTGTATACTGTATCCTTTACAAAAGAAATGGAATTGAGAGCATGACGACTGATGAAACGGAATACATGACAAATGTAAGTAACGACAAAATATTGAAACTTGTTCTTCGCTCACTCACTCACTTATTGACTCACTCACTCCATCACTCATTCACTCTTCATCCTGGTCGAAGAAGGCAAAACAAAGTAACAAGAAATGTTCATACAGGAGAAACAGAGACACACATTAACATATGGATGGTGGTAAGAAAGAAGAGAAAGAGGTGGACGGCAAGAGCCTTTATACACAGAAAGAAGAACGAACATGTATCGTCTTCATCATCAATATGAATTAATTTTTACAAGTGACTGGCTGGCTGATGACAATCGTCAGAACGAAATGAACTACGCAAATACAAGTAAAACTTATTTATTTCGATCACATCGACATTAACAACGTCAACGTCATGTCCTACCTTTTCAAAAATCATTATTCACTATTAACCCTAAAAGTATGCTAATACTTATTTCATTGGCCTTAGGTTTCACACAAAAAGGTCAATAGTAAAAATTTCTCTTTTCTTTTATTCAATACTATATAGGGTTTTACCAAACCTTTGTATGCCTGCCCTGTATTCAACCTATTTTTCACTAAGCCTGCTGTACATATATTCTTTTACAATTTTCAAGCACTATTGTGAAAACAATTGCAGAATTTCTTTTGTTTTTTTTTTTTATTTTGTAGGGCATACTTTAAGGAGTAGAGAAATGTTACTTCATTGTTTTGAAATACATTTTTGAAGGACCTTTGCAACCTAATTGGATTTCTAGGTGAACATAACATACAAAACGCCTAAAAGTATTGAACCTTTGGACATTAAATTTCTTTCGTTTCTAATTACAAACTATTTCTGCAAAAAAAAAAATACAGGTAGAACAAGAATCTGAATTAACTGAAAATGGACATACTGTTCTACTTTTTACGTTTGTTAAAGGAAAGCAGAGAGAAGAGTTTCATAAAGAAATTATAAAACAAGGCAATTGATTACGAAACAATTTTTGAAGGTATTTTTATAAAATTACGAAACTTTTTTGGCCAATTAAAAGGGTACATAAGGATAAAGAAGTTTCAATTTGTTTATAAATAATACCTGATCCTCCTTCAGAGAGGATAACATTAATAAGCAACGTCAATATTAAAGTCCGATAGCACTAACTCTTGCAAAAAGATTAGGACTCTCACAACTACAACGAATATTATAACAGAAAACATTTTCACAGAGCAAGTTGCTTCTAGGCAACGATAGTTGGTAACCCTATTAATCTAGAACTTGCTAAAATGGATCAATGACCAGCATAGAGGAAAGGAAAACTTGATTAAAGAAACAGCAACATAACAAAGAAAGAGTAAAGAAGAACAGAACAGAAACGGAAAGTTATGTATTAAAAACCATAAGGCGTTCTACAGACTGCTGTAAGAATTTTAAGTTTTTTTTTAATATCCACCTTACGCCATAGTCTTCGTCAAAAGTAGTAGCAATTGAAGGCATTTTAATGCTCGGCAGTTGACTTATCTACCGGAAACAAATAAGTGCGAATATGTACAGTCTATTGTAATATTCATTACATCTTGTAAGATTTAAAACGCTTTAATTTCAATGAGTAACCCTAGATGCAGAAATAAATTCAAAATGAGAAACCTAAGCTGATAGATTCATAGTGAAGCAGTTATTTCTTCTTGCCAGAGTAGTGTTCTTTATTTTCATATATTTTTTCTAATCCTAAATGTATGCAAAGTTTGTGGTATTTTGTTTTAGCACAAGCTGTAGCATATTTTGAAGTGTTGTTTTTAAGTCTTTGTTTTTATTTTTAATACATTTTTAATGAGGATTACAAACTATGTACATATTATGTAAACATTCTAACGTTTTCAAAATATGCAAATCCAATGCATATGCTAAGCTTTTCTCGTTACGAAAGATACATGCACTATTAATTATAAATGAATTGTAAGCTTTGAAGGTGAAAATATGGTTTAAAATTTAAAAAAAAAAAGTGTTTTAAAAATGTTAAATTGTTTAAAGTCATTAAAGCTAGAGAAATACATTGATTTTTAGCTTTTTTAAGTGTTTTATTACTATATAAAGTTACATGACAACCAAATTTGTTGCATATTTCCAGGAACTCAAAAATGAAGAATAATTTATAATTAAATACTGGAGATTAATGTAGAAAGAAATCAAAAAGAAAAACGAGAAAAGAAACAAATATACAATATAAGGAACTACTTAAAACTTATGCTTTATTTAATTAAATTTCAATTACTTCCGTAAAGTAGACTACGAGTTTTTAAATGTTTTTTTTTTCCTTTATTGATACGGTGCTATAATGAAAGATAAAAAAGAAAACTTTTACGTTTTTTCTTTTTAAGGAACAACTTAATTCTTTGTACACAAGTTAAGGCAACTTTCCCCTCGAAAAGTATGATAAGATTTTACGCACTCTTAAAAATAAAATGGCAAAATAAAACACTTTAAAGATGAAAGGTAATAGTTTTGCAATTGGAATTTAAAGAGGATTATGAGATTACACAGGCAATTTGGATTCAACTTGGGATTCAGGAGCACAAATTGTAGCATTTGACATTCATTCGGTGAGACCCTAATTTATGGCAGTATGCGGTCTGTTGGAATTTGAAGAGTTGATTTTATTTTTTTCACTATTTTTAAAGTAAAGCTTATCGTGTCGGCAAAATATTAGCTACAGTTGATCTGAATCCCCACAAAACAGCTTTTAATCCCGGGTTTATTACAGAAATGTTCATACTAGATGGAAATGGCGTAAAATCACCAGAGAACATCGTTAAAATATTCACTGGATGTGGACTCTCTTCAGGACAGATAAGTATCAGATTGTCCTTATTGTACGAGTAGTACTATTCAGCTATACGATCCATTTGTCAAGGCATATGTCATAGGGAGATAGGGTATCCGGTATCTTTGGAGGAAATAGAGAAACAACCCTAACGTGGGTTGGAGTATATGGATACATTAATGGGCTGTTGAAAATCAGATAATTCCAACGAATTCTTGTGCCATACTTGGCATTTTCCTGCAGAGGTGGGCAACCAATAGGTTTCGAAAATGAACCCACATGTATAGGGTTCATTTTGTCTATATGCAGAACAAATGTATATAAAATCTCATAAGAAGCTTATGGTGTTCAGAATGTGGCACTGACCCTGGGGCAGAAACTGTAATGATAGGGTAATAGCGAAGCCCAGAGAACATCCGCTATTGTCCGGCACAATAGGAAGCTGAGCCGAAAGATTTCTGACCACTCGAAATTTATTGACTTCACTTGTATTACTAAAGGTGATTTGGATGGTAGATCAAACACAAACAGGTGTAGGCGGGTATCAATTAAACGTAACCTAGTCGCCCTAGTCTAGTACGTAGTGTGTCGACTTAAAAGACATGAGGCCGACATGCCACGAGCAGTATTTGGCGTTCAGAGTTGATTGAAGGCCCCGCCACTTGCGGTTTAAATTTCACACACAACATGGCTGGTATGATAAGCTAGATCGTAATCCTGATTAAAGGGTTGTAAGTAATCATATTGAAAGTTGGTTTACAATTTTATTTCATTAAATTAATAATTTACCTCAAATTCTATATAAATTTATAAAATTTTCGTCAAAACTTACCTAAAAAGAAAAGAAGAGAAAAAATATTTTAGAATCTTAAAAAAGAAAATTAAATTTTCAAGAAAAATAAAATTGAGAATAAAATACTCCCTGAGTGAGAGAGATATCGGCAAAGACATGTTTTTAATTATATTTTTGTTTTTCTTTTTTATTTCATTTACACATTTTTTGACAAATTTTTACATGTCAACAACTGACATTTTTCATACTTTTTTTCTTCAATATTTTGTAGAATTTTTAAATTTTTTTCTTTCTGTTTTTTACTATGGCACAGTAGTAGTCATACAAAACATATGGCTCCTGTCATGCTTTACACATCATTCGCACGTCGCCAGTCTGAATTTACAAGGTGGTCATAAAGTATGGCTACGACAACAACAACAACAACAAAAGCAATAACAGCATAGAACGGAAAAAAAGTTATTATTAAACAAATGAATGAATGAATGAATGAATGAATAAATGACAAGAAAAACGAGTGTATAGAGAATTTCGGTTACTCACGTCTTAAAACATTTCAATTTACGCACCGAATAAAATTGACATTTTTGCACACATTTACTCACGCTCACGTACAGCATACAGCAAGAAGAAGAAGAAAAAAATGTACAAAAGACATTAAAATATTTTCATCTGTAGATTTCCAGTCAGGATAATAATACACCCAGGATAGGATATCCATTTGAATATTAAATGAGCTGCTGTTTCTCTCTCTCTCTCTCTCCCTCTGTCTCTATTTTTCGGTGTAATAAGTGTAAAAAGAACTTTGAAAATAGCAAAGAAAGAAAGAAAAAGAGCAGCATAGTAGACTAGAGTAATATAATAAAATTAAAAATTCCATAACGTGACAAATATCATGACAGTTTACATTGCCAAGTAAATAGAAATGATGTCAAATTAAAAATTGAAAAAAAAAAAAAAATTAAATTTTTATTTTTGGGGAATTCACAAATAAGCAACACGTAATAAAGACCCTCACATTCGCTCTCTGTCTCTCCCCCTCTGTTTCCTTTTACACAGTTGACAGCAGCAGTTATTGGCATACGTAGTCGTTGTCTATGCATGTTCTGTTCATTTAGTCCTTAAAGACAATTTCTTAATGAAAATTTTTCTCTTTTTTCTCGTTTTCTGTTGCTGCTATAATGCCTCTACATATTTTGTTGTTGTTGTTGTTTTTCTCGCTTACATTTTCGCTATTTAACGGTATTATTAAGTTGTTAAATGAAGTAGCAGCAGTTTTTAAGGCAAATAATACAAGTACGTGACAAGCATATCTCATATGATACTCGCATTTCGCATTGTACAATATAAATGGAAATTTATAAATGCGCACCCATAACTTTTATTATGTTTAGAGTATATTTTTAGCTAGAATACGTAATAATTTAATCCAATAATAAGTTTGTAATGCTTATAATTTATAACGTTTTCTTTTGTATAACTAAAGAATAAAAAATCTGCCTAAAAATAGGCAATATTTTCTCATTTTTCGATAATTTAATAAATAAAGAAAAAAAAAAATATGTTTAACATTAAAAAAAAGATTTAAGCTAAGCTTACAAATCATTTGCACAGTAAAAAGTTTCATGTACTGGTAATTGTTTTAAATTGAGACCTAAAAGTAGGCAACAATTTTGATCAATTGACTTTTTTTATTTTAATTATTTATTAGAATACAATTACAAATTATATTTAATTATATACGAGCTAAGTAACAGACCCGAGTCTCTGGTGGGAACCGAACCCACGACCCTCACGCTAATATATAACACACTACCCACTAGACTACCAGGGCACCCTCAATTGCATTAATTCGTGCAAAACTTAAACTTTAAACACGAGTTTTAGAAATTGAATGTAGAAAAAAGATATTTTGGAAACTTTTTATCAAGCACTACTAGATTAGGGAAAACTGGAAACGGACTAAGCATGATATACTTGGGCCCTATCATGTCTTATATACTATAAATGTGCCAGAACCTCTACTCTTGGAGACTTTTAATCTGGTACTAGACCAGGTCATTCTGAACTACTTCTGCTTTAGTAAAATTTACTCTGATTCCTACTGTTGTTATAGAGCAGTTGTCACGTTGGCCTCATTAGTTTGAAACACAAAGAAGAACAGTTCTGCTCTCAAAGCGTAGAATACGATTTTAATCACAATGTTAGATCATTCTGGGACTTTTTAATTAGAAATTACTTTATCTGGTCTTTCAAGAGAGAATTCTGAACTTTGACAGTTGTTAACGACCATTTTGTTGAAGCTACAACGGTGAATCTAGATGTCATTTATTTAGCATGTTTAGCCAAATCGCAATGGATAGATATGGTATTGAACAGCACGTGCAACCAATAAAATACATGGGCTCTAGAGCAGTTGGCAACTGATTCTTATTTTCATTAAAAAAATAATCTTCAAAAAGGGGGCTTTTTCAAGATGAATGGGTATACGTGAACAAAGAAAATTGTCGATTTGGGACGTTAAATCCAAAAGATCGTCCAATGCATTCCGAAAAAGTAACTGTTTGGTGTAGATTTTGGGCTGGAAGCGATATACCAACTTTTTTTGGCCTAAATTGCATGTGCTGAATGCCAACGACATCTGGTTTCGACAGGAGAACGCTTCGTGTCACACAACTAAACTAAACGATGGATGTTCTGCACGAGCGATGTGAGAATCTCAAGTCACAAGACTACAGCTGTGCTCAAAGGCAACATTATCACGGAAATTTGGATACTTAGGATGCGATCCACCCTAGAGAAGTCATTCTGGGCATTTGAACAATGTTATATTCGACATACGCATCTGTCTCGTAGAAAATATTCCTACGTGATCATAGTCAATGCATTGCATAGAAAATTCGTTCTTTACCGGCACTGTATGTATGTTGATGTCGCTTCTTGCCGAAGTTCATGTCTGTTCCAAACACTACCCCCCTCTTCACTTACTCTCACAACCTATTTTACACATAACTCTTTACATGAGTAGGGGTCGGCCATCCTCTCTAGAGGTGTTTCTCAAATTGACTCATTGAGTCACATCTCAGGTGCTACAAGGCTTACGTTGTTGATATCAACTGCTTTAGGGGTGACGTTGTATTTGTGTGGAAGGGGATTGTAGCCTCTTAATTTTTAAAATTTGAAAACCATGAATACTTACATATAATTACAGTAAAACATTAGTTTGACTTTGTGAAAATTTTTGTTGTTCCTAGTCATTGTTGCTGTTGTTTTGTAAATTTTTTATTTGTTTTTATTATTGTTGTTGTATTTGTGGTTTTTTTGCACTATTTAACAATAACATATATTTATGTTTGTGTTTAATATGAATGTTGACATTACAGTACATTCTGCCAACAGTTGTCATAATTTATGACAATTATGACTGTAGCAAGTGTGGCCCCAAACAATATGAGAGAATGGCTCTGTGTGCATGTATTGAGGTTTATTAGGTGAGGAGAGTATATAAAAAAGGGGGCGTGTGTAATATTTTTTAAAGAAATAAGAAAAGAATTCGTTTTTTTTTTTCAATGTTTGTTTTGTTGTAGGAAAATAACGAACAAAATACCTTAACAAAGACATTTGCATTGCGGATTGCAATAATTTTGCATTTGCGTTCATTTTTTTTAGTTTTTGTTTTGGCTTTCTAATGAAATATTTATTTATGATTAATGGTCAAAAGTATATTAGAGAACTTAAATGAGGAATGATAAAAATTATGAGTACTGCCGGCTATTTTTGAAAAATTTTCATTTAAAATTAAGAAATTTTTGCAAAAAATTTTTAAAACAAAAACGAAACGTATGGACTGTTGTAAGGGTTTGGTTTGCTTTTGCAGCGGTAGCGGGACAAAGAAAATTTTGCAAAAAATTAATTTTGGGTATTAAAGAATTATGATGAGATTCTAATAATAAAAATATTGGCTGAGACCAAATAATTCGAAAAAAAAAATTTATTGAAAAATATTTTGTTTGTTTTCTTTTTAAACCAATTAATAATACTTTTTAAATTTATAATTCTAGAAGTAGAAGAACGAAAGAATAATACTTATTCGAGCATCTATTTAAAGTAAATTAAAATATTTTTTGAAAAGAAAAATTCTCAGGTGTTATATACGCTCATTAGCCAATTCAATCTAATCCAATCCAATCCAATTACCTTGAAATATTATTTCGTTTAATAAAATAAAATAAAAAAAATACTCTTACGAAAATTCAAATCATTTTGAAAAACAATTATTGTGTGTATTTAAAGAAATTTGCTTGTTTATAATAAAAACAAAAATTTAATTTTAGAATTTAAATTTTTTTTTGCACTCTATCTCATCTAACCAAGGAGAGTATTTTATAAACTGAAGAAATGAAAATTACAGCAGGTGTATGTGTTTGGATGGATGGTGTTATGTTTTCAATATAAAAAAACAAAAAACGAAACATTTTTATAAATGGATGGTTCGGTAAGGCTAGATAGGACCGGATTGGTTGGTTGGTTAGTTTCAAGAAACTGCTAATTGTCTTAAGTACCAAAGTGAAAATTAATTTCAAATATTATTAAGAGAGTAGAAACGATTTTGGCAAATGGCCCAAAACACTGTACAATTTTCCACACTATTTTAAGATAATAATTGCAAAAAAAAATAATTAAAAAATGATTGTATAAACAAAAACAACTGAAATTGATTTTTTGAAAGAAATCGTTAATCGTTCAAGATTTATTCAAAAACTTTATAATTTAAAAGCATAATAAATAAATAATTTGCGTAAAATATTAAATAAAATAAAATTCTTTAAATTCGTAAAAGAAAAATAAGCAAAAATCTTCTGTTACAGTCAAGCGGCAATCAGATCACCCTTTCGGACAAAACTATCAGGGCAAAACTGGTTAGCATCTACTAAGACTTTCTTAATCGACTCTCGCTATAGATTTTGGTCACAGGGATATGCAGGCTATTTGAGTATCTGTAGAACTTGCTACCACATTCTGACGCCATTTATCGTTAGGCTACCAACTATAAAGCAAAGTTATTAATTTGCTGCTGATGAATCTTGAACTGAGGGAGAAAATATCGTTTCATTTCCAGACTCACCGGGACCCTATATTGGAACTATCGCTACTTAATATATTAATTATTGCTTTAATGCAAAGCCCTATTGCTGATTGTCGAGATAGGATAGTCACGACATGTCAGTTAGATTTAGGGATGCGCTTCCCACGATATCATCACAAAGGGCCGTCATTTCTGCTCAAGTGAGCTTTGATTTCAACAAGTGATCTTTGATTTCTCTCCTATCATACTCTGAACCACATTTTGAACGGATAGAAGTGACATGAAAATATTCGCGTTTAACAAAAGAAAAAAAATTGTCAAAAAATAACTAAAAAGGATCCAGGGCAAGAACATTGTTTATTAATGATGAAGTTAACAGTAAAGTGAGGTTTTAAGAATGATCTGAAAATGGATGGCGTTATTTACACAATGTATGCTGAATAAAACGAGATTTTAAACTTAAAATCAGAGGGTATATCTGCAAAGAAAATATTTTGAACCACAAAGTGTTGAATTCAGGTCAGGATTACGACATAGCTTCTTACATCAGTTATGTTGTGTGTCTTAATTTTATATATAAGTGGCGGGACCTACAATTTAAAGTAGTTTCCGAGCGACAGATTTTTGAGAAACTTTCTCATGGCAATTTTATTTACTCTCAGAGTTGTTGCTAGAAATCTGCAGAGAGGAAGTCTGCTAAGAAATATTATTTTTCTTTATTTCGTTTTGTTGGAGATGTCTGACCTGGGGTGTTTTACAAGCGATCCTTAAAAAAACTGTGTGCTATACAGTGCGTTCCTGTCCCAAGCCGCATAATGATAGAGACTTGAGGATGTTACACGTATGAGTTGAAGTCGTTGAAAAGTTCATCTTCTCCGCTAAACGAAATGTACGAAAAACTAAAAACTTTGCCAACTTCAGCAACATCGGAGTCATAATATCTGTGATAACATGTGTAAGGGGGGCTTGACAAAACGAAAGTCAGTCAGGTCAACTATTGAGATAAGTATTGAGATAATGAATTCATTAATCAATTAATCTTTTTTTACAGTTCATTTATTAACCTCCCCAAAGATCATTCATTCATTTATTCACATTGAAGACATACATACATACGTATTTGCTGTCTCTGGTATTTTTTTAATTTAATTCCCTGTAAGTCTTCATTTCTTTTAAGACTTCTTGCGATTATTTATTAAAAAAAGAAATAAGTTTTTTGTTTTCTTTTGAATTCTATGCTTCTTTTTCAAAATAAGATTGAATCAAAAAATGTGTTCTGAATTCTTAATTTTATGAAAAAAAAAATGCTGACAAAAGAAAAATAATTGAAAAATATGCTAAAAGTATGGCTCAATATGCGTACACTCATGAATTGTATGCGTGTGGAACGCTGTAATAATGGATGTCAGAATTCTATATTTACGCTTTGCTTCAAGACATTTTGCTTTTATTTTTCGCTTTGTGACTTAGTCAGTGGAGGGTATTATACGGAGAAATAAAATATAAAATGTATTGACATTTAATAACATTTTTACGCTACATCACGTCCAGTTCTTGTTTAATTATGCGATTTTTATTCCAAACAGTAACAAATCTTTAAGATTCTTACAAGAGACACATGCCTGTCTGTCTGATGTCATGCAAATGTCTACGATTTTTTTAATTTATTTTGACAAAAAAAAAAAAAAAAACAAAACAGGCAGGCGGCTAGGCAGGGCCACCAAATGGCTGGCAGTTAGCAATTAGATTAACGATTGATGGCTCTTTAATTGAACCATTAAAGTGTTCGAAATGAATTATGATTTCAAAGGCAGTCGTATGAATAAAGCAGTGGATTAAAGCCTACACTCTGTGTGTGTGTAATTAATCACACATCATAGACAATAATTCAATTGTTCTGTCATTAACCAACTTTTCAAATTCTTAATGAAAAGAAATGCAAAAAACCATCTCATAACATCTAATAAATCATTTTATTTTGCAAAAATAAAAACCAAGAAAACAGTTTCTAAAGCAAAAGTACAATTAAAAATATTTCAGAAACCTTTCAGCTGTCATCAGGCACCCTCAAATAACTCCTATTCACTCTCTCTCTCTCTCTCTCTCTCTCTCTGTTTCTCTCTACACTCTGCGTAGAAAAGAACAGAAAAAATACATGAAAACAAACAAATGAAATGCTTTTGATATAAAACAGCCATAATCGATATTAACTTCATTAATTTCTTGGCTATAAAAAGACCAACGAAATGTTGTACTAAAACAACAATAATTAGATTTCCCAAGGAAGGGTTGTTGTTTGCAAAGAGCAGCTAAGGGACCATGAGCCAAAGGAGGAAACTTCAAAACAATCCATATGTGGAGAAAAAGAAAAAAGAAGGAACATGAACATGGTCTTAATGATTAATTAGTATCCTACTGACACGTAGCAATTATCGTAGAACTTATACTAAAAATAAATTCTATATACGAAGACAAATACACTTATAGAAAAAAATGGGAAGGTATGCCCAATAGCATAAGTACAAGAAAATGAAACAAACAAGAATACTTTTCGTAATAATTTAAAAAAACATTTGCTTTCATTTGCAATGCGTAAATGGAATGAGAAAAATCAATGTAGAATCTAAAAGACCATAATTTTGTTAAGGCAATGTTAAAGCCACAGGATTAAAGTTTGAACTACCAAATTAGGTACAAACAATATTTTTTAGATCATTTCCCCTAATCCGCTTGAAAGACCGATAGTTTTTCAATCCTTAGGTTGACTTCATAGTATTTTATTTCTAGAATTTGATAGTCGGCAACCCTGGCATTCTAGAATCTGTTCCAGGTGAAAAAACTTGATTACTAAAACTGATACAATGCAAAAATATTCAATAAAACGTGGGGAATTTGTTTCCTAACTAGTCGTCGTAGTCTAGTAGGTAGTTTGTTGGCTTCTTAGACTGAAGGCCCGAGTTCAAAATACAGGTCAGACATCAAAACGAAAACATAAAAATATTTCTTCGGCGACTTCCTCTCAGTAGATTTCTGGTAAAAAGTCTGAGAGTCAATAAAATTGCTATAAAAAGCTTCTCAAAAATCTGTCGTTCGGAGTCGACTTTAAACTGCAGGTCCCGCCACTCATGTATAAAATTAACGCGCACAACATAAGTTATGTGAGAAGCTAGGTCGTAATCCTTAGCGAAGGGTTGTAATGACCAATTATGTATATGTATGTGTTTGTTTCCTAAAAGACCTTTTTTGAGAGCTTAACATCAGTAAGAAATATCATAGGAAAAACATCTTTTGTATAATGAAAATAAAGTTCCTTAGCACTTTAACCAATATTAGTTGACAGAGGCGATTGTTTCTAGACAAGGACCTGAAGCAAAGCACTGAAAATTAAAAAAAAAAATGGATAGAAGGGTGCATTTCATTCCTCTCAAGGAAATGCTGAAGATGAATAAGAATTAGGCCAAGAAAGAATGGAAATAGATTTTGTTACGATAAGATTTTCCAGGCTTTACGGTGTTAGATAGAGTTTAACATAGTGGCGTAGAGTTTAACATAGATTTCGAACGAACGATTTGAGAAACTTTTCAATGGCAAGTATTTACTCTCAGAGAGGAGGCAAAACGAAAGAAAATATCTTTTTCTTATATTTCTTTCTTTTTGTGATGTTACAGCTGTGGTTTGAACACACAAGTTCTAGTCTAGCATGTCAACACATTACCTACTGGACTACGACTACTGTATTGTTACATAAGTTTGGCTAATTCTACATTGGACTTGTGTTAGCCTGTCTGCTAAAAAGTGTCTGAAATAAATCCTTCTCTTTGGTAATATTCCAACATTAGCAGACCTTCCCCATGTTTTCATCCCACTACCGAGTCAAGACATTTATGTAAACACATATTAAACATGTCTGACAGCGCTACTAATAAAGGTTAAAGTTCACAAGCGCATATAAGTAATATTGAAAATTCTTTTAACAAAAGCGAAAGAGCGATAAATAATAAACAACATTAATAAAGTGGCCAATAATGCAATAAAATATGAGAATGAGTGGCATAATGGCTGGAAAACTACGCTGAACATGTACTGAACAATAAACAAACGACAGCGAAAAGGACAAAGAAAACCAAAGACAAAATGGAAAGTGAAGGAGTAGTAGCGAAGTAGTAGACCCGATATAAGGCTAAGGCAAGCGACCTTCATATATTTCACATGTTAACAGAGGTGGGAGTTGTAAATGAACAGAGAAAATTAAATAGAAACCACGAGAAAAGCTGGATTAACAAAATTGATTTGGTGCTGCTACTGCCATTGCCGTTTTGATGGCAACATTTTAGTAACATATTGTGTGTATGTATTATATATGGTATGTATTAGTTTGTTTATAAGTACATATATGTATGTGTATGTAAGTGTATGTATAATTATTTCAACATGTTGTTGGCATAAAAATTAATTACATTCACGCACTAAAAGGCCAAAAGAAATAATAGAGAAAAGTTAATGTAGAAAAGAAAACTTGAGAACAAAATTAAACATTCGCAAAACAAAACAAGAGAGAGAGAGAAAGAGAGAAAATAAATGGAAAGAATAATTTCAGAAAAAATAATCTTATAATGAAAGAAACAAAAAACAAAAGAGTTGAGGAGTGTAATTACCGCCTATAAAAATAAAAGTAAACTTTTATTTCGAAGGACCATTTAAAGCTCACAGTGTAGTAGGTTGCAAAAAATTGATTGTTTTCTTCTTAATTTAAAAATATTCGTTACTCCAAAGACACGTTGTTAGTTTTCACGTTTTGTTTGATTCCAGTTGTGTTAGCTGGGTTTTGAATCATTGGTTCTCATTCCATCAAACAAAGTTCGATGGACCAAACTGGATATTATAAAATCAACAAAATGAAAGAGTCAATGATTTTATCCTAGCATAGTTAGGTTAGGTTAGAGGACGTGTACTTGTCAACTGTGACAAGTACAGTACCCGGAGGTCGAATTGACCCATTCTACAACGTCCTAGCTTCTCACACCACTCAAGTTGTGTGCGTTAATTTTATACGTGAGTGGCGGGACCTACAATTTAACGTCGACTCCGAACGACAGATTTTTGAGAAACTTTTTCATGGCAAATTTTATTTACTCTCAGAGTTTTTGCCAGAAATCTGCTGAGAGGAAATCGACGAAGAATTATTTTTTTTTTTCAAATTTCGTTTTGATGCCTGGCCTGGGATTCGAACCCGGGCTTTACGTCTAATAAGCCAACACACTACCTACTAGACTACGGCGATCCTAGCATAGTACTGGACAATAAATTTCGTTAACCTGTTAACACGATGTACTGTCTGCAGTGGTAATGACGACATACACTGAGCGCCATAAGTGAGTAAACACCCACTATAATTTTAAATTTTCTATTATAAAAAATATGCTTGAATTATTGAATTGTTGTTTTTGTTTTAACATTTCATAAGTAATAAATAAACGTTTTTATTTTTGGAAATTTAATCGACTATTCTCATTTACTTTTCTCGCTATCCTAAGAAAATGAATTATTTCAGTGGTGTTTACTCACTTTTGGCGCTCAGTGTATTTCGTTATGGAGATTTGTTTCAATTGTAATTCGTTTGAACGCATAAATTTTTATGCAGTTACACACAGTTTTATACACCTTTTAACAGGTTAATTTAAATTTAATTTTTTTAAATTAAAATTATTACAGAATCTTTGTTTTATGTGTCCAGATGCGAAGGACCATCCTTTCTTTATATACTATTTATGCTATTTAGTAAAGTTCATATATATAAACAGTAATAACAGTAAATCGTTGAGTGTTTTTGTCTTTAGGTATTGCAATTTCCTTTGCTGCAGAGTAAGCTTTCATATCTTTATTGAACACATAATTTCAATCATTTCATTTTCTATTACTTTTAGTTTTTCTTCATTTCCGGCCACTATATTGTAATGGAAAATGGAATTCTACTACACAAAGTGCTACAATATTGATGATGATGATGCTGATGTAGTGTTGAAAGTTCATTTCATATTTCATCTCCTCTTGCAGCAACAATCAGAAGAGCTGTTCAATAGGATTTAATAAACTTTGATCTTGGAAAAAGTCATAAACGTGAGCAAATGAACTTTATAAAGAAATGAAATATCAGAAATAATTAAAAATTCTTGAAAAAAAAGAGAAAAAAATAGTTGAAAATAAACTAGAAATACGTATAAGAGAAGCGACTTATAAAGTTGAAACAAAAGATACTGAAAAGTTTTAATGAAATACAAGTATTTCATACGAGGATAAAGGAAGGATTTAAATGTTGAAGATTTAAAACTAAAGAGAAAAATTCTTAAAGGGGAAACTTTCAAAAAAAGGAAACTTTTTTAAATAAAAACTATCATAAAATGCTGTCTTTAGAAAGCAGCTACATATGTCGGTTATGAGTGATTATCATATCGTTTCACAGTTGACTGTAATATAACGCCCCATATACAAAAAATTTTAAATTTCTACCCATCTGTGAGAAATGTCGTCACGTCTTTGTGTAGAAAATACGTCATCTAACGGCAGATCAGGCATATATTTTGTAATCTTAACTCGTATTATTCATGATATAGTTACAGTTTCTACGAGGAGCATAGAAAAAAGTATTAACATGGTTACGACCGTAATGAGTGTGTCATAATGTGTTAGGCACACTTTAGGCAAACTTAACGATTTCTAGACTTTTCTAGAGAGTGTAGTATATTTGAAATGTTATCTTAATTACCTTTTAAGTATCATTACATAACATTATGCATAGCACTCAGTCACATCTGCTCAGACTCAAAAAAGAAACCATTTCTTTTCTTGGTCAATTATATACATACATACTTACATAATTGGTCACCCTTCAGTCAAGATTACGACCTATTTTCTTAAATCACTTATGTTGTGTGTATGTGTTAATTTTATACATGAATCTCGGGACCCACAGTTTAAAGTCTACTCCGAACGACAGATCTTTTGTGACACTTTTCATGGCAATTTTATTTACTCTCAGAGTTTTTGCCAGAAATCTGCGGAGAGAAACATGCCGAAGCAATATTTTCCCATATTTTGTTTTGTTGGAGATGTCTGATCTGGGGTTTGAACCCTCGCCTTACGACTAATAAGTCAACACACTACCTACTAGACTACGGCGGCTTCAACCGAGATCATAAGGAAAACATTTCGATGTATATGCCCAGCCTCATAGGAAATGCATTTTTTTTGTGCATTCGTTTTTAGATAACTGGCATCTGGACCGAAACGCCCCTACGTAATAGGGCTGCCCACCGCAACAGAAATTATTTATTTCGTATGCCCACCCATAAGAGTTTAACTATTCGGTTTTTAGAACATTAAGAACTGAAGAGAAATGCTCTCCTGAACAAGGGGGTTTCCCTTTTTAGAACAATTGAATCTTAAATTGTAACTTGAACTATCCAATTACATACTGCAATGTAGTTCATGTGTTTATATATAGGTTCCTAGACACGTGGCGTAGATGATAAGCAAATAGTTAACACTCTTACGTAATCTACTACAACAGATAATTCAAATTCATAACTAAGTTTGACATTTCTCTGACATTTTGACATTTGACATTTCTGGGACTAGCAAATAATGTTACAAAAACTCTACACATTTGCAAAGAATAAATGCACTTGCACTTTGGAAATATGCGATTAACATAAACAGAATTCATCTTAAGGACACTACGTAGCTGGAAACTCTTAGAGACTGAGAATACATTACAACGATTACTGACGAAGCTACGATAGGAAGACACAACAAGAGGCTACAAAAGATCTTCTCATTCATTTTGTGGTACTTAGCACTGAGACGAAGCCAAAATTTAATTCGATAAAGTCAGGAGAATTTAAAAAAATTGTCACAATGGTTAAGAAAAACCAGCCAATTGGTTATAGATAATTACGTCAGAATATGTATAATTGGTATTACAATGGAAGTGTACTAAGCTAAGCTTTTCAGGCTGGCTACCTGTTTAACCTTAACTAACCTACATATGCTATCCGCTCTATAGAATTTGCTTGAAAGGAAGTTTAACAATAAATCCAGCAGTTGAAGGTAGTGATTCTAATTTTTTTTTATTCTCGAAATGAATGTAAAAAAATCTTTTGAATTATTATACGCTACTCATGGCAAAAAAATATTTATAATTGCTAATAAAAAATCTGCACGACATACTTATGAACTCCTCTTGAAGTACTTGTGTGCTGTTGTTGTTGTTGTCATGGTTGTTATCAGCAATTTATCTAGACATCAAGGCACTTAAAAAGAGAACATCAAATTGGCAAGAAAATTTAATTAATTTTTCAAAAAATATTGTTAATTGAAATCGAATGTTTATTTGGAATTTTTAAGAACAACAACAAAAATTGTGCAAGTGTGTTTACTAAGTAAATAAACAACTTTTTTTCTTATTTTTTTTTTTTTTTGAGTGTATGTTTTGTTCTTAAATAAATAAGAATGAAAAACAAAACAAATGAACAATATTTCGTTACAAGTTGGAAATTAATTGATTTCCTGTTCAGTATACAATTATTAAAAAAAAAAAAAAAGATAATTTTTAAAAGTTTATTTTTCTGTTTCTCTGTTTTTTTCTTCCCTTTTCTTTGGGAAACACGAAAACACACCTTTTGTTTTAACAAAAAAAAAAAAAAAAATTAATGAATGCAAGATGCACAAAACTATATCAATTCATCTTTGTGTTAAAAATAAAAGCAAATAAACAAACAAATATGAAATATTTTATATTCTATAACAAGTAAATAAAATAAAAATAAAATGAAAATGAAAAGAAACAATTAAAATAATTGTTAAAAGAAATGTATTCTTTACAGGCAGACAATAGAAATGTTTCTAGGTAAAGTGAGTGCCACACATTAAAACAACAATTAACGAAAATAAATGTCATCAATATGTTTTCAATCACTTTCAATCATTTCAGAAAAGATTCCATCATTCCCATTAAAACTCATTAATTTACTCTCAATATCGTGTTAAAAAATAAGAAAAAACAACACATTTAATTTTTTTTTTTTTTTCAAAAAAACTCCAAGTGTTTCTATTTAAAAAATCTCTTTCGTTGTCTCTTTATCTAGAATTTCTGTTCGCTTTTCAAATATTTATTTAGCACCGCCGCAACAGATAACAATGAATCCAAGTTTATGGCCGGCCGGCCTCGCCTGTATAAGAATACTCGTGTTTATAATCATAAAACTTGAAAATATAATGAAAAAATATTTTAAAATTTCTCCACAATAATGCAGCAGCATTATTATGTTTTATTATTTGTTTATTTAAACTTGGCCAAACGAAAATTGTTGTCTGTTATTATAACAATGCAATACAATTGTTTAGAAATCTTTAGTAGTTCTCAAAATTTTTTAATGAAATGAATGGGGTCATCATTTGATTTGTAAAATATCTTCTTAGACAAGTCTTTTATGGCAATTGAAAATTTAACGGCCTTCTAAAAACATAAAAGAAACACTTTTTTAAAAGACTAAGTCAGCATTAAGGTCAAGCTTGCCACAACGCATCTGTCCTGGTTGTATATACAGTTTAACCTCTTCAGGGATGATTTTTTTATGGTGACAAAAAAATTTTAAATTTTGTTTTCTTTTTAAATTAATTAACTTTATTTTAATAGGAATTCAAAAAGCAAAAAAAAAATGAAAATTCACAAAAAGGGATAACGTCCACATTTGTGGCCACTGAGCGTTAATGGTAATATATGTGTGAAATGCTTTCATACATTCCGAGCATATCAGGCATATATGTACATATATTCTTAACATTTCTCACAAATGTAGAGAGTTCGTCTTACACAATTTTTGTCGTGATATCTGGGGGGATTTTTCAGTTCCTTGTATTTAGGATAATGACTTATACCGTCCAGTCTGATTCCAGGGTTAACTTTAGTGCAGCTGTTAGATTTTTTAGGTAGTGATGGTAAAACTTATTATATTAAATAAATCTGATATTATTTTTTTCAAATATTAACGATTTCTTGATATAACCAATAAAACAGATTGCCAAAGAATTATTTCACATTTTTTTTAAGTATCCAACTATGCATCGGAAATAATATCATCAGTGCAGACAAACGGTAAAATGTTTACTTCTCTTGTTAGAGGATTTGGTAGTCAGTAAGTTATTATCAAGTTTTTTTTTTGTTTTTATTATTATTACAATTATAATTATAAAAAAAATAAACGTCCACATATGTGGCCAAGGGCGTGAAGAGTTTAACGTTAACTTCAAACGAAAGATTTGAGAAGCTTTTTGGATGGTGTTTACTTACTATCACAGACTTTACCAATAAATTGTCCTTCACAGCTAAGATTTGAACCCGGAGTTCTCATTTAGAAAGCTAACACACTACTTGCTACGGCGACAGATATGTTTTGCAAAGACTTTAGAGAATTCAAATCCAGAAAATAATCGCAAAATATAAATACACCACAAGGAGGTGTGCATAGAAAATGTTAAATAAAACCAACCAACAGAGAAGGTAATTCTTAGGACAAGAGTTGAATGTTACAAAATTCTCAAACATTGGAGAAGAATCTTACATCTCCAATGTAAATATAAATGAAGTATTGAAATAAACATTCAAGTTATATAATTGATCAGTTTCACTCCCTTCGATGGCTATGCTATCTGGACTTATTGTATATTCCTTAACAAATGGCATACAACTCTCACGTATACCATACCATACCAGGGTATATGCTCGTTAAGGATTCGATTCATTAGAGCAACGCCGCAGTGTGGATTATGTTTCACTATTTTATCGCTACTTTAATGGAATGACTGGTATGGAATGGGATGCATGCAAACAAGTTAAAGTATCTGATTGTGGTCAACATGGCGACCGTTAGAACGATGCTTGTCATGCTGTATTCAAGCTGACACGCAGCCTCCTCGTGGTCCCTCCTGGATGGCATACTAGCACCAGCTAGATGTTAACTAATGAGTGGAGCGCAGTCCAATCCACTGAAATTTCAATTTAGGTTGTGCATAGAGTAAAAACAGCATCCAATGAAAGCGGTAACACAAGTCTATGGATGTGCCGAAATCCGATAATCGGGTTGTTAATGACCAATTAATTAAATATGTAATGAGCTTGAGGCATATTAAGGTATATGTATGCTCTCTCCCTCGTCATCGAACTCGTAAAAAGGGCGGAAGGAATTTTTGAGAAATGATGCATCAACTTGTTCTGTTGGAAGGAATAAAGAAAATCGGAAGAAGCTTTGGCAAAAGGTCTAAGTGCTTGAAGAAGATTAACTTCAAAGAATGATTTTTCTACAAAAAAAAAAAAAAAAAAAACTGTATTTCATTCAAAAAATTACGATCTAATTAAACCAACTTAGCAAGAGCTAAGCATTAGCAAAACCCTGGGGAGACATGAAGGTTATAGTACAGAATACGTATATAAAGTTTACGGAGCCCTATATTCCTTGTAAGATTGAACCTCGTATTAATACAAACCATATCGTTAAGCGCGTAAAGACGAACTAATTAGGCAAAAATATATATAAGAATGTGCAAGAATGAGAACAACACAAACACCAGATATTCAATTGAAACACTGTGTACAATGATCATAAAGTTGCCAGACGTGAAATAAGGAGCTTAGTAAATAAAGAGAGCGTGGAACGATGATGCAAGACAGTGATGAATCGTAAGTCATCAGTAGGACAGTGAGAATTTCATTTAAAAGTGAGGCGTTAAGCACAGCTGTTTTGAACACTGACAGTTTGATCTTCATTAACCAGAGATGGGTACAAGAAAGTAGAATATAAAGATGATGCTCTATTCCTTAAGGGAACGAAAGGGAATAAAAAATATTCAACAGTCGGATATAAAGATTTCAGCAGTGGTTCGGTAACACAATTGTTGTTAATTATAAAATTATCTCATGCAACATTTTTTGTTCCTTTCCTTTAATTTGTAAAGAAAAATACAAATCCGAAGGACCATACTTGCGGTATGTACATATTAAGCAAATATTTGGTGAAAAACAAGAGCAATTGATTTCGAAAATATTAAATTAAGACATAATCGGATCCACTTTTGATTTTTTCTTTCTATTGTCTTAAATTCGATATAAACTCATAATATTCGTATGAAACAATATTTTGTCCATCGATTTGTGTAATAATCTGCTAAAAAAAACCACTAGTTTTTGACTAAAGTAATATGAAAAACATGTAACCAGATTGACATATTCAGGGTCACCGTTAAATACATTTTTTTAACCAGCCAGTGGTTTTATAATTTTTTATCGTACGGGGTGAGTTAAGGGAATATTAAACATATATATGAGATTTTTATGGTGAATAAACCAGTCAAAGTCTACCTTTTAATATGGACAACACTATGTGTCTTCTTCATATACAGCGGGCTATAAAGAAGGAAATATGAAATTTATGTAACAAACAATCTTTTTCTCCTCTTTACATAAGAAAACGAAACCCCTTTTTTATGGCAGCACGATTTCTCTTATGCTACTTCTTACTCCCTATTCCTTTTGGGAATAAGAAATTTTTATTAAAGCGCGTAACTCATGAGCTAGAGGCAGGAAGCAAGCAGGAGAGGCAAAGTGGTCACATGATGTATGATGATACAAACAGAAAGAAGAGAAAACTTTGTTTTTCGGGAGAAATTCATTTTAATGTTTGTGCCATATATTCGTAAAGATATGCTACAAATTTGCTTGTATCTGCTGTTTCCTTGTATTGTGTTCATTTTTGATTTTTCAACGCTAGCATCCCTTTTTTTCTCCTCTTTCTACAACAGCTATTTACTCTGCTATTTTTCATCAAGTGTCAAGCAAGTGTTATAAAGAAAAAAAAAAAAAACACAGAAGCGTTATAAAAAAATTTATAAAAAAAAAACAGTAGAATGTGTTAAATTCCTTGACGTTTTACAGGCAAATGAATGAACGAAAATCACAAAAAAGAAAGCAGAAACTGATACTGAAATCTCCTTTCTTTTTTTTTTTTTTGCATCTGCCAGGAAACTTTTGACATTAAACTTTTTGTTTTTCTGTTTTCTTCCGCTAAAAAATATGTTTGAGTGTGAAGTTGCTTCTTACATTTTTGGAAAATTTGTTTTCTTTCCTTTTTTTATATTCTTAGAAGGATATTTTGGCTGTAAAGGAAAAAAAAGGCTTGATGCCATCAGTTTTTGCTTGCTTTTGATGTATGCTTAACACCACACACAACATAGCTACAAAAAGTTTTACGATGTGCAGCAATTTAATACAAATTTAAGCTCTTAAAGATGACATTTGAATCTCAGTAACTCTCTCTCTGTCTGTGTGGGTAAGCGTTATAAAGCATTGATTTCCCCAGAGTTTTAGCAAAAAAAAATAACCTCCAGTGATTTCAATAGGGTAGGCGGAGGCTGAGGTAAGAGTTAGGTTAAGGCAAAATAAATAATAAAACCGGTTTTAGCGAATTCAGTTTTTGTTTTATTACCGTATGTGTGGCATAGCGTTTTACCTTATATACACCGGTTTTGAGGTTGTTTTCCCCCTTAAAATATGCTAACATTTGAAAAACATTCAAATTTGTGTGGGCTTGTGTTAAAAGGCATATGAAATGTAAAGAAGAAGAGAAAAAAAAAATAAAAGAATATTTTTTATTAATAATTTCCATGTCTACACAGCCATTTTGTAAACGTGGCTTGTATTAAAAGCATTTAAAAACTAAATTTTCTGTTTTAAAAGCCTTAAATTAGGCTGTAGAATTATGAAAAACATCAAACAATCAAACAAAAAAATCTTCATTATAATTAAAAAACAAGACAAGAAATATTTTCTCTCTCTCTCTCTGTCTCTTAGTGTGTGTATAGTACACCTGTTTAAATGCTTAAGTTTCAAATTTAATTGCCTGCCAAAAAGAAAAAAAATTTTAATTTTTTTTCTAATTTTTCTTTTATAGAAAACAGAGCTAGTCTCTATACATTTTCAAAATTTTTTTGCAATATTTCTGTATTTATCTTTATAGGATAGAATAATAAAAAAAAAACGAAGCCAAAACAAACAAGACCGAAATCAATTCAATTATAAATGTTTTGATGCTTTTTTAATGTCATTTTGCGTAAACGAGATAGTTGGGGCCAAACTTAGTGTCCCAATTTCCCAAGCAGCAGCAATAACAACATCTCACATGCTTCTAATGAGACACAGCATTTTGATAACAAAATCTTAATGAAACTCATCGGAAAAAACAACAACAGCAACAAAAACAGACAGTATGAAATGAAAATTATTCATAAATTGTTTGTGTTGCCATTTTAAAAAAGGAAAAAAACAAGCAAAAGAAAATAATTCTATGAAATTAATGGCACCGTAGATATTTGGTTGTTCAATTATTTCGATTAACATCGTGATCAAGATAAATTCATTAAAAAAATAACGAAAAAAATGCTGCAATGACCATGTAAAACTGACATGTAAAGACACTAACAAGATGGGAAAACAGTCAAATCCATCGTAAGCATTACAATGTTACGATAAAAAATTAAAAGAAAAAATTTTATATTAAAATTTTTAATTGGAAAAACAAAAATAATTTTAAAACTGAACATAATATTTGTCAAGACAGAAATATGGTAAGAGAAAGTATCACTATATGTAAAGTATCTCCCATTCATATTCTTATTACTTCTGTTGCTTAATTCGAGCATCATTAAAGGTTTTTCTAGTTAAACATTTGATTGCTCTACTGTAGCAGATTTTAGAATGATAGGGTTACCAACTGTCCATACCTGTTTCAGTATTGTGGCAAGGAATTTTTGGTGAACGATTTTGTCTCCTTCAAACGGACTTAATAGGCTATTATAGGATTATAACCTAGCTTCTCACGCTATTCAGTTTGTGTTGGATCACTTTCTACATGGGTATATATCGGGCCATTAGGTCAAATAACTGTGATGTTTTTGTAACACAGGCTATTTCACTTGCCTGCCTGTTTGCATGCAAAATACAAACAAAAACACTCAATTTTGTTTGTGTTTCCCATATAAACAGGCAGGCAAGCGAAATAGCCTGTGTTACAAAAACATCACAAACGTGTTTGTGAGATATCATCACCAATTTTTATTACTTTTATCATTATGTATAGAGTATAACATCGTTTAAATGTCTGCCACATAGCTTTTCTGGGTGGAGCGCATTTGAAATGTCAAATTTCTCATGACCCTGACGCATAAATCAGGCTGAACTGACCGATGGAATATCGGCTTTGAAGGTCGCAATGGTTAATTTTTTATTCGCTTGCAACAGCTACATATGAAAACCCCACAAGAAAAAGTCTAATAAAATAAAAACGCACGATTTTGGTGGCCAGTACACATTACCTCCATATTGCATGAACATGCCCTCAAATCGCTCGTGCAGAATATTCAAAATGGCATAACCTATGCGGCACGTAGCGCCTTATCTTATTGAAACCACATGTCGTTAGTGTCCATATTATCTGAGTCAGGTCAAAAGAAGTTAATAATCATTGACCTATAGAGTACGTCGCTGAGAGTGATCTCTAAGAAATATGGATCGATGACGCCGCCGCCAGCCTAAAATCCACATCAAATAGTAACTTTTGCGTGATGCATTAGAGGCTTTCGGAACAGCGTAAGTGCAGAATGTTTTACACAGACAATGCATTTTCCAATCAACTGGACAATCGAACTCAAATAGATAACAGAGTACTATACACAGTGAGCAAGCCACCGTAATCTACTAGGCAGTGTGTTGGCTTATTAGACATGAGGCCATGGTTCAAACCCTTCGTCAGACATCTCCAACAAAACGAAATATGAAAAAAAAAAATATTTCTTCAGCGATTTCCTCTCAGTAGATTTCTGGCATAAACTCTGAGAGTAAATAATTATTGGAAATTGCCACGAAAGGATTGTTAACAAAATCTGTCGTTCGAAATCGACTTTAAACTGTAGGTCCCGCCACTCATGTATGAAATTAACACACACAACATAAGTGGTGTGAGATGCTACTTCGTAATCCTGACTGAAGGATTGTAATGACCAATTATGTATGTATTTATTACAAAAAACGTTGAGCACATATCTCCTAAAAATTTTCTTCCATAATAAATCCTTTTAAAAAGTTCTTTTTCAACAGCGAAACATAAAATGCTATAACATAAATTTGTCAACATTTGACATGAAAAGTTCTCTAACGATCTAGATGGTACAAGATTTTACATGTAATTTTTCAACTTTTTTCTTTAAATATAATTGAAGGTCACTTATTGTAAACTCTCAAGTGTACCATTTAATTCTATAAATATGTAAATAGGTCACTTCGTTTCTTCTTTAATTTTTAATTTTTTTTTATAATGTTGCTCTCATCGTCTTACTCATGTTTAAAATGCCAGGCATTGACAATTTTTAATTTACTGAAAAGAAAAATGTCTTGTAAGAAAAAAAAATCAAGGAAAAAAAAACATAAACAGAAACATTAAATTGAATATAATTAAAGGCTTGTTAAAAACTTTTTACATACATTATTTGAATGACAAGTGCAGCATAATAAAAACCAGAGGGTAGGCTGAGAAGTGAACAACTTTTGCCATCAAAAAATTATTAAAAGAAGAACTACCCGCATTGCATCAACTTGGATGTATTTTTGCAAGCGTTGTTTGAAAAGAAACATACATACAGAATTGGTCATTACAACCCCTCAGTCAGGATTACGACCTAGCTTTTCACATCACTTACATATGTTGTGTGTGTTAATCTTATACATGGCGGGACCTACAAATTAAATTCGACTCCGAATGTTAGATTTTTTAGAAACTTTTCATGGCAATTTTATTTTCTCTCAAGAGTTTTTGCTAGAAATCTGCTGAGAGGAAATTGCTGGCGAAATTTTTTTATATTTCGTTTTTGTTGGACTTGTCTGACCTGGGATTTGAACTGTGGCCTCATGTCTAATAAGCCAACACACTACCTACTAAAGTACGGCGACTCTCTAAAAAGAAACGGCAACACTATTATTACAGAACCTGCTACAGTAGACCAATGACCTGTTTAGCCGGAAGAACTCAATTAAGAGAACTAATACAAACCCAGGAGGAATAATAACAAGTGTGGTAGGATATATTGTTGCTTTGTGACAGACCTTATATGTTATCTAAAGAAAAAAGCCTTCTATACAAACACTAAGATTTTCATGTGAACAAAGTTTTTATACAACAAACTCTTCTGTATTTTCTCTTTTATTTTAAGTCGAGTTATGCTATGTTAGCTTATCTCTTAGACGTCGTAGAAAAATTATATATTTTTTCATTCAATATTCTATGACACAGCAATTTCGTCCATCATCTCTCTTTCGGTAATACGTCTTCTAACTGTGGCGAAAAATTACTGTGTATTTAATTAATTGGCAACATGACATTTTAAGTTGAATAGTTTTTTTTTTTTTTTTGTTGATGCACAAATTACAATCATTTAAATCATTAACTTAAAATGTAAAAAAATTAAAAATAAAAACCAAAAACAATATTAAACTCATTCAACTGTTTAGTAAATTTTTGCGTTTAGGGGAACAGGCGAAATATTTTTTTTTTTTTTTGTTTTTCTGTTGTTTTGTTAATATTCAGCAAACAATGTATTCACAAAGCGGAAAAGTAGAGGATGAGTGCATGGGAACAGACATCTGCATGTACATATTTATAGAAGAAGACACACTGTCATCATTCGGTTTAAATTTTCATTTCAAAAACATGGGCCATCAATAACAAAGGCAAGCAAACGAGTAGAGAAAAAGCAAAGAATTTCAAATAAATTTTGGGATACCCTATTGTTAGATTTTGAAATGAATGAATGAATCAATAATGACAACCTAATCTAAGGCAACCTAATGTTAAGGGCCTCATATATGATCTATGCTTCTTTTATGTAAAATTAACAGCCCCCTAAGCATAAGTCCACCTGAGTCCTATCACGGTTTGGCGAATTTTGCCCTCCTTAAAATTTTAGGGTTCATGTACCCAAAAGCTAGATAATGACAAAGTAGGTCATCAGTAGTCTCCTCTACTACTTCATCATCATACTATAGATTCTGTAAAAGTCGTTGAAAGATATTTTTGGTATTCTTGTGGGTCCATTTGTATGTCCGTAAATCAAGGCAGTCGAGACCAACTTGAATTACTCACTACGGAGGATTCTTGGGCAACTCGAAAGTAGGTCAGCAGTGATGCATCTATCATTGAATTGAATACCCTCTGCCTTGTCCTTCCATAAGACCCAAGAGAGTTCCGATTCCAGTACGTTCGTTTAGACTGGCGGCTGCATTTATCGGGCACTTGCCGATTGAAGGCTAGACGCTATTGATTTACATCACATTTTTAAAACCATCATCTTCGTTGAAGTGATAAAGTGTTTTTGATTTGATTACTTCTTTTGCGGCTGTTTAGTCTGTAAAAATCACCGCTATAGGATCATTGGTTAGTGTAAAGACATCAGGGAGCAGGGTGCTTCTGGCGGACTCTTAGGACGAAATTAATTTAAATTGCACACAGAATTTTGCTGTTTACAGACAGTGTAGATTAAATGCAAATTCATTCATCCATCTATAATATCCCTAACTGATGAGATCTGGTTTCTATATGTGTTCATTTTGCCACCTTCACTTTGAGAAGATTTCCACCTCAAGATTGATATGCGAATCACATGGCTTAATTCGTTCAAAAGCGAAATGCATCAGCTTAGATGTTTGCGGGAGTAATCGTTGAATGTCTTGTTATCTCCTCCAGAGGCACTTGACATTCGATGCGCTGTATACATCGTGAATATTTCCAATGCAGGAGCAAAAGCGTATTCGGGTAAAGTGTAGCCAATAGAGTGGTTCAAGTCAACAGTACTTAAGAATTTGTCAAAAACATAGCTGCCGTGCTTTAAGGCTTACGCGACATTTAATGTTACTACCTGTTCAATATTAAGTTAAGGATAATAGACAGAGTCTTCATTGTCTTAATATTTCTTGAGCAAAGCCAAAACCATCAAATTATAGCCCAGTGCTATAAGATTGGATTGTTTTAACCTAGTAGTGTACATATGTATGTATATAAGATACTCCATTAAACTAAGCCTTCTAATTTCAATACACATTTGACTCATTTACTTGTTTTCTTCCTTATTATTTAATTTTTTTTTTTTTATTTTCAATTTCTTATGCATTCACTCTGACTGATCCAACACCATTGTTTAACCAGCCAGCCAGACAGTCAGCCTCCTATTAAAAAGCGTAGAGTGCCGTTCGAATTGCAATTGTTTTGAGGCAAAAAGTGACTGCATTTTTAAACCCAATAAACAATCATTTTTAGTAGTTGTTGAATTATTATTTTCGTTTTTTTTGTTTTTGCTAATTTATTTTAATGTTTTAATTACACACTCATTTGTTAAACATTTATTTCAAATTTATAACAATAAACGAGAAAATTTTTATTTTTTTTATTTTTTTAGTTTTTTCCTTGTCTGAGGCATAACACAAAACAAAACAACATGCTTAGCACAGCTCTCACAGCTCATATTGTATGATAAATGACGTATTTATGTCAAATTTATATTTTTAAAATGTTTAATTAAAAATAAGAATCATTTTGCAAATTGTTTAAATAAATTAATTTCAAACATTATTTTAAATTAAGCTGAGAACGCAAAAAATAATAAAAAAAAATGTTGCTGAGAAAAAAAAAAAAAGATGTGCTGGTTATAATTAAAATTAATTGCTATTTGAGGGGGTGAAAAAATTAAACAAAAACCACCAGGATAATATTTCTAAAGGACTTGAAATTATAAACAATTTACTTACATACATAATGTTTAATGTTTTATTTTTCTATGATTTATTGCTTATTATTGAGCTAAAAATTATTTACGTTTTTTTTTTTTTCTAGTAAAATTACAATAAATTTCAATTAAAAACGAAATCATTCCATAAATTACGTAAAAAAACAGAGTCACAATTGAAATTTATGGCTTTAAAATGCATTCAAATTTATGAGGTAGGCCAGGGAAATGAGAACCTTTGATTGATAAATAAAAAGTACCTTTCCTTGGAAAAAGTACCAGAGACATTAATAATCTCTAATGCTATGAAATTCTCCACATTAAGATATTTTAATATTTCGGTTTTGTACTTCATCTTTCAAGCTTTATTTTTGACAGGAGTTTGATTGATTTTAGATTATCGCTGGCCCGAAGTAGGCCGCTTTAACGTCCTTAGGACCTGCTATAGTTAACTTGTTTAAGAAAACGGAGTTGAGCAATAAGTTGTTGGAGAAGATGCTATGTGACAGCCCTGTCGGTCTGAAAAAATTTAGAATTAATTTTGCATTTCTTTAAGTAAAGACGACATAAAGTCATATCTATCAAATCAAATTCTAATAACTGAAGTTTAAATTGGCTTATGATGAACCGAAAGAGATTATTGTTGCTCGTAAGCCGCAGAGCCATAATAGCATTTCCATTAACTACAACACCATAACATTACAACACCATAAAATGGATAATGTACTTAAGTTGTAACGAGGAGCGTAACTTAGCTGCATGATAACTATCGATAACGATAATTGTGGTTTGACAGCTGACAACATCAAACTATTGACATTTCAGTTCCGTAAGGAACATGAGAACGTTTAAAACTTATGAAAATTTACTTTAAAGAGAATAAATTTGTTAGCGATCTTCATGGACCCCTTCGACGATTTTACGGACAACATAAACGGTCTAATGAGCAAACAATTGCTTCCATACTAAGTGTGTACCGAAGTTAACATTGCTACTTTCGCGCAATATCTTGTCGATTCGTCATAATTCCCAACTTGTTGGTCTTTGTCGTTTGACTATCCGTATAAGAATTGAAGTCAAACAACGGCCATCGTTTGCGTCGCACTTTTGGGATTATTTGAAACTGGACGAAGATGATTATTCTTATCAAAGAATTGCGTTCAGTATTAAGCCTTATTTCTGATGAAATGTTTACGCCAATAAGTAAAATAGCCTCAGCTGCCTCCCTAATTTTTAATACGTTTTACGTTGGTACTTATTTCTTTCGACATGAGCAAGGAACTACTGTTACAGTGAATGGCGACTACTATTTAGCCACGCTGATTGAATTTTTCTTTCCCAAACTTAATCAGTTTAACATCAAAGACATTTGGTTCAAATAAGACAACGTAACTAACCATACTGTGTGCTTATGACAAAACTAATTTGATGAGAACTTGCTTTCCAGTAGATAGTGTGTTGACTTATTAGACTAGTAGGGTCGACTTTGGTCCTGCCACTCACATGTATGAAATTAACACACACACACAACATAAATGATGTGAGAAGCTAGGCCGTATTCCTGACTAAAGGATTGTAATAACCAAGTATGTACATATGAAGGTCTAAACCTCCTAAAAAAGCACCCTATATAGTGAATCGAAGAAGTAGAATTCACTGCTGATTTGGTTATGCCAACTTATGACACTTGCTTGATGTGACTCTTCCATCATTGCTGTCATATATTTCTTTACGCTTTCAATTATTCAAGCAATGGTCTCCAAATGGAAAAAAATAAATCACAGTTATAATCTACTTAAAATCGTTTAAATCAACAGAGTTGAGTGTATTACTGCAGCTCAGCATAATATAGCGTTGCAGTGATGTTTGAACGGAACTTTTTCACAAACACTTTTAAAAAATCAATTTCTCTCTCTTTTCTTGCTCTCCGTATCTCTATCATTCTCTACTCAAACTGTCGTAGTAAACAATTTCATTTAATTTATATTGAATGGGATTTAAATTAAATTAAGTAACCATACAAGAGTGCATAAAAGATAGAGAAAGAGGGAGAGAGAGAAATGATGTACGTGTAAGCTATGTATGTATGTATGGTATCTGTGTGTGTAATTTAAATAAGAAACGGATGTGATTTAATTTTAATGGCAAATACTCATACAAGGGTGGCCATCGTTACTGGCGGTTAGTATTTATTTTCACAAAGTGATGGGAAGGGGAGTAGACATGATGCTTGTGAAACCTGATAAGTCTTGAATAAATAAGCCCGATTGGTTTCTAGACATCAATCATAATTAAAAGAAACGAAAAATTGAATTAAATTTTTGGGAGAAAAAGGAACACCCTTGTTTTTGTGCTGAAAAAAGAAAACTAAATTGAACCAGAATTCGGTGCTGTTTTTTGCGGCACACAACATGATGCAATAAAAATATTTATTTTAAATAAAACAAATATTACTTTGAATGTCTGAGTACTTGTTCAAATTAAACGTTTTCTCGAGAGTCTTGAGATAAACGTTTTTAGTCTTTTTTGCTTGACTCGTTGTTGCTGCTTTCTTTCCTTTTGCCTCGTTGATCTCATAAATTTTAATAAATTTTTATCATGTGCATATACTTTATGTGCAATATAATAATGATCATCATGATGATGATAATGATGTGTATGTTTATTTTATCTTTCTTTATTATCTTTCATCGTCATCATTATTATTATGAAATTGAATGTAGTTTTTCAATTTCATTTGATAAGCAAGCAAAACTGAGGGTGACAAAATTTAATAAAACCTTAATTAAACAGAATCAAAATGGAAGAATTACATACAAACAAACATACAAATAAAGGGGCCTCTACTCTATATTGCTCTACCCAAACCATATGTCATGCAATAATTGAAATGAAATTTTCTCTTCACAAAGCAAACTATATCCACAGCAGCAAATGATCGAAAATTAAAAAGACAGACAAAGAGACGGCTATTTAGATGACTGTATGTGTGTGTGTGTGTGTCTGGCAATAGATTATAGGAGTACGGGGTAGAACGTTTATAATTTGCCACTCAGTCATTCATATTTTATTAAAAAAAAAAAAAAATAAAAAATTATTCTATAAGAACACCGACTGACTGGGAGAAACAAGCAGATCAAGCGACCTTCTATGCAATTTATTTATTTTTAATGTGAGGTTAAAAGGGGCTGCTCTTCTCATACACCATGCAACAATTCACTCATCAATTTGTATGGACAGACATATGGACAGATTTTTTTTTTTGTTATAATTTAATTTAAAAAATATGTTTTTATTGCTGTTTATAACTGTTATATTCTGATTGTATTCACACACACACACATACGTACATAGATTCATACGTACATAGATTCATACATATTCATGGGGCTGAGCTTCAGGCTACCATGGGGGTCAGTAGGTGGCGGATAACTGAACGGCCTACTCTAAGTAGGTTAGCTGCGAATAACCAATAAGCGGTCCCCGACCAAGAGCGGCAGTGGCGGAGGCGTACTACAAAAAGGTACATATGTCCGATGACGCTATCTGCGACATGGCGAACTGATGCCGCCATTAACTAGGCATCACCCCACAGAGGGTTCCCTCAAGAGATGGGAAAATAGGAGAGTAACGCCTCCGTGGTCCCCTCAGTTTCAACGGAGCGGCGAATACGACACCCTTGTCGTATGGGCATCAGAATTGACACCAGTAAGATTCTGATTATGGTATACTGGACTACACTGCAACGTTTGGATTTGATGACATGGGCTGGCAGATGGGGTAATCTGTTACCAATATGGACTGGGGTGAAACCTGGCCCAGACGGCTTTCAGGCTAATACGCCATCTGTCTCCGTCCCGTTAAAACCTGGCAAGCCTTGGAGAACGATCTTGGACCCGTCCCGTTGAGTTGGGGTGTAGGGGCAGTTAAGAACTTCTTCTGTTTAGCTCCCGGTCTGGCTCTGAACACAAGCGCTCATAAGGCCTTGTGTCAACCCTCGCATGGCCTCCCTGCTTTGCACAGATAACCATGGGACCACAAAAAGGGTAACTACACAACGATTCCAAGACAACGGCTTCAAGTTGGGACCCAATAACGAAGAAAATGGAACAAAACAAAATACAATTTTTCACAGGCGTTACTACTCCAGCCGGCACAGAGGGTGCAAAGGAGTCACGAATGAACAGCCCTATGCGGAATCCTTTTCAGAGGGCATCGAGATTACTTCATTCACCACCGCAGGCGCAGAACGGCGAAAGATCCCGTTCGTCGCCACCGGAATTGCAGAGGAGCAAGGCTCCCGAAAAGGAAGCGGACGAGTTCACTAAGTTGGGTGATAAGATAGCGGAACTTGTGGAGATGATGGGTGGAGGAAGAAGGTCCATACATCAGGCGATGCGCGATGTGGTGGCGTCAATATCGTCGCTCTACCAGCATGCGGCTAAAGACAGGGCTTTAAGTCAGGAGAATAAGCCCCGAACAAATGACAGGAGCACTCAGACGATTCAGCAGGCGCAGATGCAAGGAGCATCTAAGAGACTGAGGGACGAAGTGGAAAAGTCTAGAAGAACACCTCCGAAGAAGACTAGACCAATTCGCTCGGAGGTAGTAAATGACGGTGGAAAGGGTCTGACAAAGAGAGCAGTGGGTACTACTGGTGGTGCGACGAACCAAGATGTGGAGGTACCGATTACCGAGATGGCGATCCAAGAGTCCAACGATTGGGTTCTCAAGACTCGGAGAAAGAGGAGAAAGCCCCCAAGACCGGATGCAATGATTATAAAACCTACGGAGAAACTCTCATTTGCGGACATTTTAAGGAAGGTTAGGAACGCCCCGGAGCTTAAATCAGTTGGCGATGATGTACACCTTGTGAAGAAGACTCAGAAGGGTGAAATTCTCTTGGAATTTAGAAGGTCGGCTGAGGTGGCGACTGAGACGCACCAATCCAAGTTGAAGACCATATTATCCGATGATGTTGAGGTCAGAACGATAACGCAGGAGACAATATTTGAACTGCGATACCTGGACGAGGTAACCACAGAGGATGAGATAATAACCGCATGGAGAGAACAAATAGGAGAATTACATCCAACGGCTATCAAGACGATAAGAAGTGCTCCGGGGGGTACCCGGACGGCAATAATTGCAATACCGATGAAGCTGGCGTACAGGGCCGAGGAAGTGGGCAAACTGCGAGTCGGGTGGACAGTTTGCCGGTTGATGAGGAAAGTTATCCCAAGGAGATGCTACAAGTGCCTAGAATTCGGGCACATAGCAGGAAATTGTCGCAGTAAGAGTGATTGGTCAAAACACTGCTTCAAGTGCGGAGAGCAAGACCACCTTGCCAAAACTTGTCGTGGTGACCCTCACTGCCTACTTTGTAGGGGCGATCGAAATGTAGACTCGAATCATGTCACGGGTGGACCGAAGTGTCCACAGTATCTGGCAGCTAGACGGAGATTGATGAACGTGGAAAGATGAGGATTCTGCAGCTGAATCTAAACCACTGCGAAGCGGCGCAGGAGCTCCTCAAACAGACTGTTCGGGAGCGGAAGATAGACCTGACGATATTAAGCGAGCACTATAAGACACCTAACGATCTGCGTTGGGCTACCAGTAAGTGCAACAAAGCGGCGATATGGACATGTGGTAAATTCCCATTGGCAGATATTGACAACAGGAGGGAGGGCTTTGTGAAATGCACCGTTAATGGGGTACATTTCTTCAGCTGTTATCTCCCCCCCAGCCTATCAATTGAGGAGTACAAACTGAGATTGGACGACATTGTTAGCGAAGCTAGGAATCTAAGTCCGGTGGTGATTGCCGGAGACTTTAATGCCTGGGCTGTGGAATGGGGTTCGGCGTACACGAACCAAAGAGGTGAGTGCCTACTTGACGCATTTGCAACTCTGGAGATTGTCTTACTCAACTGTGGGCAGATTGATACATTTTCGAGAAATGGACGGAGTTCTAAGATTGACTTGACTTTCATCAGCGATGCACTGGCGACGACATCGATCTGGACTGTTTCCGATGTCTACACTCATAGCGACCATCGGGCGATCATTTTTGAAATTCGGGAACGCCCTACGAGGAACACCATTACTACCGCCCCTCCTAATCCTTTGTGGAGGGACTCTACCTTTGATAGAGAAACCTTTGTTCTCGCGATGGGGGACATTCGGTTGCCGGAAGCGCGAACGACAGGGCTATTGATCTTATGCGCTGCATAACGGAGGCTTGCAGCGCGTCTATGTCGAGAAAGTTTCACCTGCCCGGCAGGAGACACGTTTATTGGTGGAACGCGGAGATAGCTGACCTAAGGCGGAAATGTAACCGGGCGCGGAGGATATTCCAGAGGGCAAGGGGTCGCAATGACTTCACAGAACTTCGGGAAAGATACAGAGTGCTCAGAGCCAACCTTAATTGGGCCATTGAGAGGAGCAAGAAAAGGTGCTATAGGGAGATGTGTGCGGATGTGGACGAGAATCCCTGGGGCACTGGGTATAAAGTGGTGATGAGGAAGCTGAACTGCTTTCGACCACCGGCCACGCAAAGTGCGGAAAAACTGCAGTCTATTGTTAAAGGCCTCTTTCCACAGAGGGCCGAGGTGTCGTATGCCGTGCGGGACAGTGGGTCCCACGAAGAAATCCCGAGGGTCAGCGAGCAGGAGTTCGATGCAGTATGGAAGGAGATTAAGCTCGGGAAAGCGCCGGGGATTGATGGAATCCCGAACATCGCACTTAAGGTGGCTATAGAGAGCAACGTTGATGTGTTTAGGAAGGTCTTTGACACATGTATCCAGGAGAGGACATTCCCTAGAATATGGAAGAGACAGAGGTTGGTTCTTATCCCAAAGGGCAACGGAGCACAGGATGCAACAGGTTACCGCCCACTTTGTATGATTGATACCGTCGGTAAACTCCTGGAGAAGATAATCTGTAGAAGACTGGAAATGGTATTGGAGAGAGATGGCTTGTCGGATCGCCAATTCGGCTTCCGGAAAGGTCGCTCGACCGTGGATGCAATGGAGGCGGTCATAACCGTGGCGAAGGAGGCCATCAGCGGTGACCGCTGGTTTGAGGGTGATAAGAAGTATTGCGCCATCATCACACTGGATGTCAAAAACGCCTTCAATTCGGCAGATTGGGACGCCATCCTGGCTGCACTCGACGAGAGGGACGTTCCTGGATATTTGATGGAACTCATAGGAGACTACTTTAAGGATAGAGTGCTTCTATATGACACTGACGAAGGCAGAAAAGCATACGCTGTAACAGCAGGAGTACCACAGGGTTCGGTGTTGGGCCCAATACTATGGAACGCCATGTATGACGGTGTATTGAGGCTTAGGCTTCCTACGGGCGCACAAATATTTGGATTTGCGGACGATATTGCTCTCGTGGTAATCGGCAAACATCTTGATCAATTGGAACGAACGTGCAATGCAGCAGTTGGCAGAGTTAGAAGCTGGATCGCAAGTGTAGGTCTAAAACTTGCTGACCATAAAACGGATGTCGTATTAGTAAGCAGTAGGAAGAAAATGGAATTCATCACCATCACTGTCGGCGAACAAAGAATAACATCGAAGCATTCAATCAAATACCTGGGAGTTATGATAGATAACAGACTTACATTCAAGGAACATCTGGCGTATATTAGTAGGAAGTGTGCGGCGACAACGGGCGCACTCTCGCGGATAATGCCTAACCTGGGAGGTCCGAGGCAGGAGAAGAGGCAATTGCTGATGAGAGTGGTTAGATCGATTGCTCTATATGCAGCCCCTATATGGGCCGAGGCCATGGACAAGAAGACATATAGGATAGGAGTGGATGCGGCCTACAGAAGATCTGCCCTCCGAGTAATTTCTGTCTTCCGTACAGTATCTACGGAAGCAGCCTTGGTGATTGCGGGGATGATGCCGCTTCGAATACTAGTGGATGTAGAGAGGAGAAGACACTTGACAAGTAGGAGAACGGGGCTAGTGCACCCTGACCGCGTGAATGATGACGCAATGAACAGATGGCAGCAAGAGTGGACTTCTTCCACAAAGGGAAGATGGACTTGCCGATTGATACCAAATATAGGAGAATGGACTAGAAGGAAACACGGCCAGGTGAATTTCTACCTTACACAGTTCCTAACGGGCCACGGATGCTATAGAGCATACCTCTACAAGTATGGACATGACGTGGATGAAACGTGCCCATCATGTCAAAATACAAGCGAAACAGCGGGGCATATATTCTTTACTTGCCCACGCTATGAATACCAGCGAAATTTACTGGAAAGGACGATCGGATTCCAGGTGACCCCCGACAACGTGGTTAACCTGATGCTAGCATCATGCGAAAACTGGAACGCGGTATGTTTCTTCGCGAAGGAAGTTCTGATACAACAGAGAATAATAGAGAGAGCAAGAACAGCAGAAATGGATAGCAGCACCCGCTGAATCTTTACCTCCCCCGATGTAATACTTGATTGTGGTCCCGGGGGGGGCGACTTAATGGATGTGTGACGAACTAGGTTGGGTTTAGTACGTATGCGCTTAGCAAGCCGAGAGTAAGTCTTGCGGCGAATCGTGCACATTGGTAGCCCGGGCTACCAATGTCTTTCGAAGATTCCCAACCTTTAGCTCGTAAAGGCTATAAAAAAAAAAAAGATTCATACATATTAGAGAATAAAGATTTCAATTTCAATAAATAAATTGAAAAGGAAATAATGAGCCAATTTATTAAGGAGGAACATAGACTCACTATAACTCAATTATAATATAATAACACGTATTAAATTTTTTTGGTGATGAAAATAATTCGAAAATAAAATTTAAAAAAAAAAAAAAAAAAATTGTTTTTAATAAGTCCAGAGGCTGTCAATGCTTTACTCTACAGGCAGAAAAATTTTGCTTTTGGACTCGAAACATATTCAAATGTTCTGGACGGTCTGTTTCACTTTAATAATACATTGAGCGTCAAAGGAAAGATAAAATTCTGACATTGGCCAAACTCAACTTTTACCACTTAAGGAGAGTGTCCGAAAAAATTTGGCAAAATTTTGAAATTTTTTTTTTATTTTTTTGTTCGTTTTAATTTTAAAAACTGGAAATGAAACAATTTTAAAATAAAAATAACGTCTTTTGATGCTCACTGCATATCCATTGATCATATCCAGTTTATTAGATTGTGGTGTTGGTGGATGGATAATTTTCACAAATTCTGCATGAATCATTTCCCAAATACACTAAGGAGGAACAGGCAACCAAACAAGTCAATAGCTTTCTCTTCATTCTCATCACCACAGCTACGACAATGAATATAATGTTATACTGCCATTCGAAGAGAAAGGTTACCAATGGTAAGCATAAAAAAAAATTAAAATAAATAAATCGAAATAAATTCGATCGATGTTAATCGATAACGAGTCCCGTAATTAGCCTCCGGATATGGGACCCAGTACATCTCTCTCATTATCGTTTTCGGTACATGTCTGCTATGAGATACGTTAGGAACCGCTAGCACTCTACATGGAATATGTCGAAGCTGCTATTTTTAATAGACCCCAACGGAGATGCCAATGAGCCTATTTGAGGCATATTTGCGATATTCAAGTGTTCTTTAACAGCCGAGAGCACGTCAAGTTTGATATAAACACAATGACTATCGCCCTACTGTCGCCGCCAATGCTGAAAACTATACAGCTAGAGGAAGGCATCAGTGGTGATTAAAATTACTCTTGCAGTTTAAAAGCATTCACACAGCCAACTCGGATCCAAAATTCAAGCTCCTTTGATAGGAATTCCATTAAAAACAGATCTTTTTTATTTTAAAACAGAAACTTATCAGTGACTTTAATCTGATGGGAATGTGTTGGCCAGTTAGACGTGAGGGCGCGTTTCAAACCCCAGGTTAGAAGTCTCGAACAAAATAAAGAACAAAAAAAAAAAACGTCGACTTCCTCTCAGCAGATTCCTGGCAAAATCCCTGAGAGTAAAATAAAATCGCTATGAAAAGTTTCTCAAAAATCTGTCGCTCGGATTCGATAAAAATCAACAAACACAATATAGTGGCGTAAGAAGCCTGGTCATCATCCAGACTGAAGGATTATAATGACCAATTCAGTAAGTATCTACGTCGACTTCCTCTCAGCAGATTCCTGGCAAAATCCCTGAGAGTAAAATAAAATCGCTATGAAAAGTTTCTCAAAAATCTGTCGCTCTGAGTCGATAAAAATCAAGAAACACAATATAGTGGCGTAAGAAGCCTGGTCATCATCCAGACTGAAGGATTATAATGACCAATTCAGTAAGTATCTTCGACAACGAAGGTCATTTTTGGCTCAATAAGTACGTCAGAAAAAATTGCCGCATTTGGTATAAAGAGTAGCTAGAGGCAGTTGAAAAGCTACCAATACATCCTAAGTGCTGCACTGCTTGATATGGTTTATTGGTCAGCTACACCGTAGCACAGTACTTAAGAACAATGAAAAGCGCAATGTTGCAATTAGTGAAGCAAGACATTATTAGTCGGTAAGATCAAGAGATTTGACCCAACAAGATACCATTTTTATACGTAAAGTTTTAGGAATAAAAATTAAAGTTTCTGTTGCCCAAAGACAAACCAGACACAATTTTAGCCCTGGAAACCACCTGTAGAGCGGCTTTCGTTGGAACAGGTAATTGCAAAAATTAAATGAATGGCTGGCACAACATTTACGTGAAATAATTTTCAAAATATAAAAGAAATGCATTCATTTTTTGATCCAAATAAACATTTCTCGCTCACTTATGAAACTAGCCCTAATTTCAGCATTGGGTAGACACCTATAGTACAGCGTTCGAAATGCTGGAACAGGGAATATCCACGGTGTAGTCGTGGGCGACATTTAGGTGAAATAACTTTTAAGAAGTAACCGGCAGGCATTCATTTATTGCCCCAAATAAATATTTCATTCATTTTTGCAAAATTTTTTGCATTTTTTTAATTTTTAATTCGCAAAACCCAAAGGGTGAAGAACAATTTCGAAGGAGCGACAGCAATTGTTTATTAACTTTCTAAATATTACTTCTTCCGTTTTGTTTAGGTGTTAATAATGCTTTCTTAAAAGAAATATTTTTTATATTTTTTTTTTTTTTTTTGAAAATTTAAGAATATTTCTTTCCTTTCATTTCCTAATTATAATTTTTCTACTTTTTTTTCGTATAGCAAATTTTAAAAAAAATTATCAGCCATCTTTCACAAAATGAGCATGAGCCATACGATTTGCATTTATTTTGCCGCTGCTTTCGTATCTTGCCTGTCATCTCTGCCTAAGAATATACAGAGGTTTTGCTAAAAAGAATTTCTTATTCTTTGTGGCTACTATTTATTCTGTTATTCAGAATTCAGTATTCAGATTTAAGAATTATGAATTATTCTTTTTATTTTTATTAATACTTCTTGCCAACACAGAACGCAAAATATTTTTCACTGAATCTATAAATTACTCACTCATACGAGCAACACTAAAAATAAAAACTTACGAAATGAAAAATTCTACACAGAGAAAGAGTGAAACAATAACAACATATACATATGGGATCTTTACAATAGAATAGAAAAACAAAATATCTCACCTGAGTTGGATTAAGAAAAAAAAAATTAGGAAAATATAAATAAAATGTCTAAGAAAATCGAAAAAAGAAAATGTTCTGTTATAATAGTGCTATTCATGGACTGTAACTACCCCCCCTTTTTAAAGTCAAAAGCAACAAAAACATTGTAAACAATTTAACAATTTCATTTCCAAAAAGATAATTTTCAATGTAAACTTAAATATTTGTTTAGAAAAAAATTAAAAAAAAAAAATAAAAAAAATTTACTCTCGCATCCATAGTGGGAAAATAAAAATAAAAAAAAAAAAGAATTAATACGAGTAGTGTATAAATAGCAATTGTTTAATTGCTATAAAAATACTACACAGAGTATATACTTAAATTTATAAACAAAAAATATATTCAAATTGGGTATTCGAAAAAGTTCCGTTTACAAAATTGTCGGAGTATGGCTCTAACACGTAATATCTCTGTTAATATTCCATGCATCTGGCAACACTGTAATTTGTTTGAAGGGTTAGATTTTAAGCTTTAGTTTTTTAGAAGACATTATTAAAAACCACATTATTCTGTAAACAGTTATCTCTCCTCTTAATTTCATTATTTACTTTTCTAAAGTAACGGGTTATCCACTTTGTGGTTCGATCCGGCAAGGCTGTCAGCCATAGAATATATTTCACCTGTATCGTGGTGATAGTGCTGGAAATGCATATAAAAGAGGTCGAAAACTACCTCAAAAAGGATCGACTGCTTCAACCATCAATCCACTTAAATGCCATTGTATTCCACATCATAGGATTAATTGGAGACTTCCCATATCTTTGCAGAGCTTTTAGACACATGAGATTCCAATGCTTTACGGATGATACTCTAAGAGATATTCTTCAACTGAGAGAAGCGAATTGGAAAAGACTGAAGAAATGTGTTCATGATACAGGTTACCAAATGAATTTACGTGTTTCGCATTTCTCATTGAGATGATGAGAGTACTAACAATCCGTTGTAAATGTTTAAGATTTATGCCAATAAGGCCTAAAAAAATCTAAATAAATGATGTTGATTTCCCTTCATGTCACTGCCCTACCTAACCTATAAATAAATTAATTTCAAATAAATTGATTTTTATTTTGTGTAAGTGTACTTATATTTATTTTATGTACTGTTGCGTAGGTTGTTGTCTTGATAAAAGATTTCATAATCTGAATGATATTTTTTTTTTTTGGTAAACCCGTTTTATTTTGTGCTTTAAGATGCCAATAACAGGTGATTTAAATAAAAATTGAATTGAATTCGTATATGAAGTAAAAAATTTTAAAAATGATTCACAATTTTTTTTAAATATTTTTATCATACATACAGCCTAGCCTGTCTAACTGATGTCTTGTTTTATTGTCATATTTGTTTATTTTAAAAACTTATTTTTAAAAGTAGTTTCTTTTTTGCTACGTATTTATTTTGAAAATATAAACTTTATATTTACGTCTTACGTCCACTTTTTTTTTTCCGTATCTCTCTCTCTCACTGGTTTATGAGTGTGTTATTATCACAATCATAAAATTTTAATTTTTTTTTTTTTGTGTTTATTTTCAGAATTTATTTTGAGTGTTACAGCTTCAATACGCCCACAATACAACATAATACGCGACATGTCAAATAAGAAACTTACCTGTAAAGAAACAAGAAAAAGAAAAATATGTTAGAAAAAATCAAAAAACAGAAATATACACGCTAAGAAATATTTGAAAATTAAATTTAAAACATGAAAACAATATTTTTTCTTCTCCTACCTCCCTCCTTCCCTTTCATGTCTTACGATAATCGGAATATACATAATATTTCCCCAAAAGGTGTACCAAACAACATTAATTAAGAAAATTCATCTTGACATAATTTTTCTAAAGAAAATATAAAAGCGTGTAGAGATTATTGTAGACTGTCATCTAATCAGCGGGTGATAAATGACATTTGGAAAACAAAATGCTGACAACTTGTTAGATTTTTGGTAGTAATTATGGCAAGTGAATAATAAATAAGAGAAAACATCAATAGAATTTAAAAAATGAGAAAATAACTAAAGGGTCCGCCAAATAACTTTTTTTTTTTGAAAATGCTTTAAAAAAAACTACTGAATATTTTCTCAAATTTCTTTTTTTATTTGAAAGTATAATCCTTCCGGTTAATAATGGAAAATAATTTCATTCAAATGGCTGCCTAGGCTGGCCATGCAGTAGCCTACACTATGGCGTCATACCAAGGTCTTTATGCAAAATTCGTCTCAATGATGTCTCCGAAATGTTCAATTGTTGAGGACGACGGTGAATTGATGTTGACGGCGCATCACGCACACTTTCTGCCACAGCAGCAATATTCTCGGGTGTACGCACTGTTTTTGGCTTTTCACGCTTTGGTTTATCGATGAGGATGCCAGTTTCTTTCACTTTTTTCACAAGATAACGAACATACGGAGCTGACGGTGCTCCTCTTCTTTCAAAATCCGTACGCAATTTTCGCACACATTCTGCAACATTACCATGATTTTCAAAGTAATGTCGCAATATTTCCCAGCGTTGTTCAAGCGTATACACAACCATATTCGTTCAGCGGAAGAATAAAACTAATTATCTGTCAAATCAGACATGAGCTAAGTGTTACCATTCACGAAATAAGCACTAGTTGAAAAAAAAAACGTTAGATGGCGGACCCGATACAAAAAAAGAAAAGATTGCAGACCAGCAACATTGAGTTTGTTTATGCAACATCATAAGTCCTAGGCACCCGCCTTAATCCTAATCCACACGACAATGGTAAACGCTTAGAGGTGCTGCAAGCCACCACTAAAGTTACTTGAACCAACAATTTTTAGACAAAAAAAAAAAAGAATGCAGATTTTCACACTACTTAAGTTGGAGCACACTCTAGATGAGATAGCGTGGTTTACTGCTTGACCATAAACTCAAGTAAGCCAAGTTCAATTATTAAAATATTAAGTCGCCTTGGTCTAGTAGGTAGTGAGTTGGTTAACTAGGCGACAGCTTGTGGATTCAAACCTCAGCTTTGACGTCTCGAACAAAACATAATTATTTTTAACGACTTCCTCTCAGTAATCTTCTGAGAAAAATAAAACTGTCATGAACATGTCCTGCCTCAAAAGTCTGTCGTTCGGAGTCGACGTTTAAACTCTACTTTCTGCTACACATGGATAGAAATTGGCACACATAGCATTAGTGTTGTGATAAACTAGGTTATAATCCTGACTAAATGTTTGTAATGGCCTATTAAATAAGGTACTAAGTACCTTTATTCTCCTGTAAATAATGGAAGTGACTCCGCGGCAGATTTGTTTTGGCAAAATTCATCATTCACTCAACTTCCACTGTCCACAGTTTTCCGTAAAAGGAAAAAGGGCTCCTAGATAATTACTCTTGTGGCATACAGCCCTGGGGAGCTATTTTTCAGGACATTTTAGATTTTTTTTTTATAGTTTTTCTAAAGTTACTCCGTACCACTTTATTGCTGGCGATGGGTTTCTCCTCAACAACATACGGCCACACAGAAAGGTTAAGTTTTTGAATCCAAGCGTGATTGGGTCATTTTAAATTGCAATTCAATCGCTACATACTGAGAAATAAAAGTTTTTCGAGGTTGAGACAGAACTGAGAGCACTTACTGTGGTTGTTTGCAGTTTACAGAAAGTGTCTCATGGCGCTTTTGCATAAGTACATTGTGAATCTGTGCTGAGTCCCCCTGGGCAGTGTGTGTTGACATTGAGGGAACCGGACAGTGGTTTATTTAGGACGGGACCAGATGTATGTTGGGCTCTGTCCTAGTTCGAAATTTATTATCAGCCAGGGAAGAGTTGTGGGGCCAAAGTCATCCCACTTTCCTCAGATTATGTAGCAATGAAGGGCAACGAAAGATAATTGATAATTAAGAGGCACAGACCCTAAATTTTATCGCAAGATAACCCGGTTAATTTTTGCTGTAAATATAGCCCAAACCTGAATGGCAAGAATAGGCGGCTGGTATAATTATAGCATAATGCGTCAATTGGTTTGCTGTAGTGCTGTCATTGAGAGAGTAACAGATATCAGCATGAAGTGGTGTTGCTTGATTTATTGAAAAAATTTAAATCGTTTTAATAATAAAACCTATAAGATCACATAAAGAAATCTGTAGAAATAAAGTGTACGTATTTAGGCGCTTAAATAATATATTGTGAAATGTGTAGGCTTTCAGGGGTTCTAATAAAAGTTTTTATGCTTTAAACGTAAAATACAACCCCTATGTTTATAAATAATTTGTTGTAAAAATAAAATAATAAAATATTTAAAGGTGATTTTAAGGGCTTTCATTTTTAAAAGCTTTTTTAATTTCATAAATTTGATATGCAGGCAATACTTATTAAATAATTAATTTGTAACCTTTTGGTATTCAACTCTATTGTTGCCACACACTTTGTTCTTTTTTTTACATTCATGTCTGTGGTCATGTTTTTTTTTTTTTTTTTTTGTTACAGTGACGTACAAGCGGATTTATTTTTAATCACTTAACGCAATTACCACCCAACACCGTGCTAACCTAACTACAGCGCCCTATTCTACCTTCCAATCTACCTAACTAACTAACCCATCTCCGCCCTTATGGTGTCTATCAGTGCTTATGTTTTTTTTTTTTATTTTCTGCGTGAATCTTTTAATATGTTGAAGTGAAATTATTTTCATAAATATTAAATAAAGTGATCAATTACGTAAACAAACAGTGACGGCGGGAGGGACACATTTTACCTTTCAATCGTTACAAGTGATGACAGTCCAGTGTCAGTAACAAAAAACCAACCGCATCAATGCCAAATGATAACACAGACAACATTGGTTCAAGCGGATTGTATAAAAAATTAACAGAATAGCCTTATTGTTGTTGTTGCGGTTGTTTGCTGCAAGCACATGTGGCAGATTAACTTGCCACGTTAACAACAGCAGACCAGGCAGACCAGGTTTTAATCAAAATTCTTGTTAATTATTAATAATACCATCTATCACCCTTTCTCGCAATCATATGTACATATATTTTATAAGGGCCATTAGAGCAAAAAAAAAAAAAATGAAAAAAATAAAGCCTAACAAAAGGGGCATTTTACCTTCCTTTTTGGTTTTTCATATGATAACTGTTACAAAAGAGTTACGAAGGGGTAAACATGCTAACGCACTACGCACACATTTAAGTGTTAACGGTATTTATAATAAATGAGTGGAAAATAGAGAACAAAAAAAATTTAAAAAAATATGAGCAAGGTGGTGTAAGCGATGGAACAATATTTACTTTTGTCATTGCTGTCATATTTTTGAACGAGAGCCCTTTGTATTTACAAGCACATTGTAAAAGATTTCGGGTATTTACTTTTCCTACTTACTGTTTATAATGCTTGATGGATGACATTTTTAACAGCCTAACAAAATACTCCCCAAATTATACTTCAACATTAATTTTCATTCCATTTCTTTAACATTTTTATCATGCCTTTGTAAAGCAACCATTTTTGTTGTGTATTCGTGTTTTAACCCAAAATATGTCACATACAGTTAACCGCATAAAGGATTTCCATTTAATTAATATTTAAGTTATTTTGAACTCTTTCAGACAAGTCCTTTGCCCGCATGACATAGTCGACAAGAAAGGACAGATATTCAACAACAACAATACACTAGAGCCCCGACTTGCGTCGATCCGACTTGCGTCGTTTCGATTTGCGTCGCTTTTTAAAAATTGACAAAACTCAGCTTGCGTTGTTGCAATTTCAACTTGCGTCGATTAAATTTAGCCGAATTTGAAGGAATGGAAGAGGATGACATTAATGAACTTTTACTGTCTCACGATGAGGAGCTTGATAATGAGAATTTATTATCCATTAATATTCAGCATGCTTTAGAAGATGATGTTATGATAATTGATAATACATTAGAGGAAAAAAAATAACAATCTCCAATATTTCGAAAGCTATGCAATTAATTTCCCATGCATTGGATATATTTTCTGAAAACCATCCTGACGAAAATCGTAGCGAGGGCGTAGCAGCATCTGCTGACCAAGCCATTAGTTGTTACAAGGAAACATATCAGCAAACAAATCTCTAAAAATTCAACAAACCTGTAAGACCACGTAATCAAATGGAGTGTTGTTGATTTGAATTTATTATCTGAAGAAAGCACCACATAAACAAAACAAAGCGCAATTTCTTCTTTAAAATTTAATTTTTTATAAATGAATTTTATTGATTTTTGTTAAGTTTTTTGTTAATTTATATTTTTGCTATTTCTTTATAATAATTAGAGAAAACTTTACTGAACTTAATAAAATAATGAAAAATGTTTTCATAATTCTGTTTTATCCGAAATATTAAGTTTTTTGCTTCATTTTGATGAATTTCAATGCATTTGTATAGAAAAATTTGATTCGATTTGCGTCGTTTCAATTTGCGTCGCAATTCTCCGGTCCCCATTAACGACGCAAGTCGGGGCTCTAGTGTACACAATAAAAGAGGAGAGAAATTTTAAATGAAAAAAAAAATTAAAACAGAAATATGAAATCATTAAACAGAAGAGCGCTGAGCACAGTTTTAACAGAAACTAAACCCTAACTATAGGCTGCAAAATATGTTTTTCGAAGGCCTCAAAGTATGCAACGTTAATGCGTGGTGTTGATTTTGATCCTGTCGAATAAATTGAAGAAGATAAAAGAGGAAGCTGTCGAAGGAATAACTAGAACAAGGCTATGGACCACTGCTCCTTACAGAAGTGAAAGGAATAACTTCAAATGCATAAAAACTTGGTTGCTGCGTTGAGGTTAAAATTTTCCCGAAAATTTCTAAACTCAACCCTATGACATATGTATATGTGGTGTATGTTTGATGAGGCGGTTGGGACAACACGATTAAGAGCCAACTAAGGCAGTCTAGTAGGTAGAATGTGGTTCAAGCCTCAGCTTAGGCATCTCACACAAAACTAAATATGAACAAAACAATATTTTCTCGGCGACTTCCTCTCTCAGCAGTTTTCTGGCAAAAAACTCTGAGAGTAAATAAGAATTGCAATGAAACGTTAATCAAAAATCTCTTGCTCGGAGTTGACGTTAAACTGTACGGTCCCCTGTCACTCATGGGTGGTGTGAGAAGCTAGGTTGTAACACTGACTAAAGGGTTGTAATAACCAGTTAAGTGGGATAGTGAATGAAGAAATATTCCAAATGAATTTAATAAGAACTTGGTGAAAAATCTCCTCAAGTATAAGAAAAACTTCATTAAAAATAATCAGCATTCCGAGCAGAGCACGATGTTGCTTTCACAGAAAACAAGAGAATGGTGTTTTTAATGCAGTACAGCTAGTCCAAACCGAAATAGTAATCTAAGTTTATTAATGGCTGACCTCTAAAGAGGTCATGTTACCAAAAATAGATATGGGGAGTTGTAATTTCCGGTAGAGGCTTAAGTATGCAGATTGTTGTTAGAAAATAGAAGGGAATTAATGCACAATTTTCAATTTTATTTTTATTTTTTACTAAATGGCGTTTCAATTGGAATTGTATTGTGCTAATATGACTTAAAACCCAGGCTTTCAAAATTTTCATTGACTTAAAAAACTTTTTAAAATGTTTAATAAGCAATTCTTTTAAAGTAAAAGGCGCAGTTAAATGCTTAAATACTTTTACTAAAACGTAAACAACCTTAAAAAAATTTGGAACTTTTACTAATGAAATCATAAATCAGAAATAAAAAAAAGTAAAAACAAAAATTATGGTTTGAAGCTTTCAAATTTTCGACTTTTTTTTATTAGCAAATTACGGAAGAAGAAAACAAAAAAGAAAAAAAAAGTTGTGGTAAGAAAACATTAATAATTATTAAAATCAATACGCCGCCATACAACAGAGTAGACTTCTAAACTAATTAGATATTCCAAACGTTCAAGTCAATAACATCGCAAATAGGAAAACGAAAAAAGAAAGAAGTTCACTGAACCCCATTTTTTTTTTTTAAGAGAAGCTTAAAAGCTTTTTGATTTCCATTAAATGCCAAAAACATTAATGAAAGAAGGCAGAGAAAGAAAGAAAGATTAAAAAAAACTATGTTTTAATAAATCTTTTTTTCTTATTTTCTTTTTTTCAGAACTCATGGTTAATTTCTTTAATAAATACACAGTCAAACTGACAGGCTTTAAATCTTACGAAAAATTAAACAAAAAAAAACCTACGGCTAGAACACCAAGCACCACCACCAGAGCAACGCAACGCAACCAAGCAACCACAATTTTTAATTTATGACTTAAAAGCCTCTCGTATATTAAATATAAATTAGCAAAAGGTATTACATCATTTATAACTATGGTTTGGTATTATTATCTTAGAAAGATTTCAGATTTAAAGATGCAAAGAGAGAGAAAGGGAAATGAATAGAAATGCTAATGAAGAAGCGTTTGAATACAAAATTATTTTCCATTCATTAGAATTTTTATTTGTATTGCATATGTGTGTATGTTCTGGAATGCTGATTTCGAAAGTGTATAATTAAAATCAATAAATAAACCGTTATATTGTTTTTTTAATTAACAAAAGCATTAGCTTAATGAAGCTGTAGAAAGAAATTTAAATTCAAATCAAATTTAAGCAAGTAATTTATTGCATTCAATTCATTATGCATTTATTATGCAAAACCATTTGGTTAACAATATTTATAAATATTTATAGAAATACAACCCCAAAAATAGGATTTAACATCTTTCTAAACAGTAGCCCAAAAATGATTACTTTGATGCAGTTTAATGCACGGAAAATTATCTACAAATATTACCAAAATATTTTTCTAGTTACACCTAAAAGCATGCTACAAAAATAAATCAACTATTTTAAGATTTTTCTCCTTCAATTCATCAAAACATCATTTACTTTGCATTTGAAAGCAAAAAATGTTAACAATATTTAAAATGAAATATAAGTGTCTCATCGTGAACCTGCTTTTCGAACTCACCTAAAAGTATGCTAAAAAAAAATGAATTTAAAAACTTAAGGTTGTATTCCAGCAATTTGGAGGTAAGATTGAAGTTTACTTTGAATTTAAAAGAAAACTATTCAGAAGATTTAAAATAAAAGATAACGTTTTAATGAAATATTAGGGTCTCATCGTAAAGGAAGCCTGCACTCACCTAAAAGTATGCTAAAAAAATTAATTTAAAAACTTAAGGTTGTATCCCAGCAATTTGGAGATAAGCTTGAGGTTTACTTTGAATTTTAAAGAAAACTATTCAGAACATTTAAAAGAAAATATAGAGTTTTAAAGCCAGCTTTTCGGATTAATTTTAAAAGAATATAAACACTCCAGCAAGTTTAGTTTAAGACTGATTTGGTTCGAATCTTATAGACTTCCTTAAGTAGCGAACATAACCTTAAATTTCACTTTTTCATTTTATTTTAGAGTGTTCCCAGTAATTGCAAAAGCTTTCTTCTGCACAAATAGTGTAAAGAGATACGCATAATAGTGTCCGTAAGAGTAGAGATAGCATATTGATTAATACTCTTTTGATTAAGATTTAACAGAGGCAGAGGGTTGTTAGTGTACGCGATGGAGTGAAATTTGTTCTTAATTTCTAGAGTTATTCCGATCAACGATTTTATTTTTTCTTTAAGATAAGCTGGAGAATTAAAGGGGCATATGAATTATATGAAAAAGCTCTATCCCACCTAGGGTTGCCAGATTCTGATTCGCAAAAAGCTGGACATTGGGTTTTAAAAAGCTGGACAGAGCAAAGAAAAGCTGGACATAAAAAAATGCTGAGAAAATGTTAATTTTGGTTTTGTGTAAATAATTTTTATTAAAATACATATAATTTTTATTTAAGTATAACAAATGTACAATCAGTGTTGGCTAACATAATTTGACAAAGTTAACATGAAAATTATTGCCCAAGTTATTGCAGTGTACTAAAAAAATTTCTATTTAGCTGGACAAATTAAAATTTAGCTGGACAAGCATCAAAAAGCTGGACAATCCAGCCAAGTCCAGCCAGGCTGGCAACCCTAATCCCACCAGATCATGCTATATACATACATATAAATTTTGAAAAATAGCTGGCTCAAATACTGGCAACAAAGAACCCGCTGTGACGGACGAAGAACCCTTCAGTAAAATTTGGCCTGCAGAGTGTACTTATAGAGTACAAAACCTTACATCTCATAGCCCATCACTAGTCTCTTAAATGCTTCAATATTTAAAATATTTTTTACGCAGAAGCAGACTGAAAAAAATATTTTTTATAGAAATCGTAAATCAACCTCAAATTTAGCTCCGTGGCTTTGGCTTTACGTATGGTTAAGTTGCACTGATTGCCTGGAGACCCTGTGCCTCATTGTGATTCATTCATTCATTCATTGTCAGAATCTAGTTTTATTAAAAAAAAAACAACTAGTCTTGTTCAAAAACTCCTGCAGATTTGACAGTAAATTTAAGGAGCAGGACATTCAATATCAGGATATTGAAATTGTTAACAAAAACTAAAGACGTGAACAAAATTCCAACTCACGTTCGGTGTCTTATTTACAATCGTTTATGGTCCTTCGAACCTAGAAACAACAAACTACTCACGACTTTTAAATTGAATTGCATTTGTTTTTCAATGGTTCAACTGTCATCGTTTAAGGAAAATGTGTGTGCTTTTAAAAGAATTCATTTCTTGGCTAACACGAGTTTTTGGGTGTTGGTCTCCAAAAACAGAATTTATAACGAAGTTTTCTTAATTATTTTTATTGCACTTTGTTTTTCAATGCCAGCATATACTGTGCAGTTATTGTTGTTGTCGTTGTTTTTTTTTTGTCTTTTGCATATTCAACAACAACTTGTATTTCAAAGAGCAGAGTAGAGAGTATTGTTAACTTTTCCAGTTAAGTCTACTGAGGCATGAGATAATATAACCATTATAATCATCATATTTGTCTAAAGATAGATCTGTCTGTCTGTCTATTTCTTCGGTCCTGTAGTTATGTAGCTATCTCTATCTCTCTCTCTCTCTCTCTCTCTCACTGTCTATCTTGTCAATCAATGGAAGTCTGATTATTTAATATGTGCACTTGTCTTGTTTCTTGTCTGATTTTTCTTGTTTCATTGTTTTTTTTTTCCGATATTCTTTTCTTTCTACAGGTAAATTCAATTTGTTTCATACTTTTCTTTACTGACAATATTTTATAGACGAAGACGAAATAAACTTAGAAAGAAGAAGACAGAAAAAAGTTTATTCAACTTTCAGAATCATACCGCTGGCTGGTGTATCAGAAAACAATACCCACAAGATAATTTCGATTCTTTTGTTTGAACTTTAAACAATAATAACAACGACAAAAGAAGGAAGAAATAAAAAAAACTTATTTTGAAAACTCAATTAAAAATTCAATTGTCTGGTGGTGTTTGTTTAATGCTTAAAACATCGTATTCCGGATATTCAAAAAAGCTGCAAACAAATGCAATATTTTTTGACAGCTACTCTGCACTGGTGTACTGTTCTGCTACTGGTGTACATATACCACAAATTGCTATTTAAAGACAAACGAAAATCCAACAAACCCGGATAGACAGTGGATTTATTTATTTGACTGTCATTTATCATTTATTGTTTGTTGTCTGATATCATTTGCAAAAAAGGTAAACGAATATCGGGGTTATGAACCACCACCCTCACCCTCAATCCAAATCACATTTTGGCATGTTTTCTTTAACAATCCTTTGAAAGAAAGAAAAAATATCCTTTTTTTCGGATGTTATATCTACAACATCAAAATTTATTTTACAATCAATCAAACAAACAAAAAAATGTTAAATTAATTTCGAAATCATCCCTGCTCTCTTCTGGGTTATTTGCTTTTTCTTCTGCTTTTTTTGAAGCTTAAGTCTAGGCGTCCAAAAAAAAACAAAAAAAAAAAAAATAGAACGAGACCATAGCAATGAGCTGTATATATACATAAAAACAAATTAAAATGTAAAGTGATATGACATGCTGGGAATTCATAAAGTTAAGCTTGTCTCTTTCACAAAAGGTTGCTCTGTGTGAGTAGTAGTAGCTGAATAATGGAAATTTAATGTTATAATGAGATTTTTTCAATCAATCGCTTGCTGTTCATTTAGTTTGCTGCTAAAAAATATGCTATAAATTACAAAAAATCCTTAGAGTATGCTTTAAATTTATTTAAAAAAAACAGATTTATGTTTGCACGTAAAACGTTTCAATGTAATTTAGCGTTTAAAGATAAGCCAATAGATTATGTATCCCGTAAGTGTGCTTTAATTTTTTTTAAATTGAAAAGAAAAAAGGAAGACACATAACAAATGAGTATTTAAAAGCATTAAACAGATTGTAACGAAAAAAAAATTATTTAAAACAAATTCATTATATTTTGTAATGTAAATATAGTTAGTCATGTAAAAAAGTGTGTTTATAAATTATTATGCTCCTAAATATATGCTATGAATTACAAGAATTTCAAAATATTCCAATTGTACATAAATACAGCACAGTTTAATTACTGCTAAGTTTAAAAAACCAATAGAAAAGCTTTACATCTGCTGCTATCCGCTGTTAAATGAGTAGTGTGTTGGATTACTAGACGATGTCTTGTTCCTGCCAGTAGTCTTATAATCTTCAGAGAACTAGCATGAAAAAACATCTTAAACCTGTAGTTTGCAGTCGATATAAAATGGTAAGTCACGCTGCTCATTAGTAAAATTAACACACACACAAATGTGGATGGTGTGAGAAGTTAGGTTGTAATCCTGACAGTAAAAAATGTACATGCGTATGTAGAAAATTTTTTGTCATTTTTGATACAACCTAAAAATATGTTTTAAATTTTTTTTTAAGTCCTCAAGCTATGCTTAACATATTGCTAACAAATATTTGTTACTAATCAAGTAAAAACAATTATATTGAGCCTAAATGTAGGCCTAATATTACATTTCTTTTAAATTAAAATATAATTAGGATCAGTCATTTTAAATGACTACAACTTGATATAGCTGAAAAGAGTGTCATGTTTGCTCCTTAAACAGCTTCAATCGTATAAAATCGGTTTTGTATTAAATTTTATTACAATTTTCAAAATAATTTTTCGTTTTTAAATAAATAGGCCTTGAAAAACACAAGATTGCCTTGCTCTTAATTAGGTCCTAATGTACATGTTTTATCTCATCACCATGGACTACCTAATTTTTTCTTTGTCTCTCAGTTTATTTTCTAATTAATTTATTGATTTTTTTTTTTTTTTTGTATAAAACAAAAGAGCCAGAATAACTTACAGACTGATAACAGTACGAAAGACATATTATGAATGAATGTGTTTCTACTAAATCATAAACGCTTCAATGATTTTTTTCCATATCATATGGAAAATTTAGGAAAAGAAAAAAATAGACAATTACAAGAAACTTGGCTCGGTCTTTATCTAAATATAGAAATTTCTACCTTAACAAATTGCTTAATGAAATGTACAGTTTCTTTCATTTTTAATTTTCTCTTTTCTTTCTCAACACTACCAGAGCATATCAACATTCTGCTGTGGTTTATGAAATTATCTAAATGCTGGGTTTGAAAACCTGCAAGTATACTATAATAAAATGCTCGTATTAAATGCTGGCTAAAACTGTTAAACAGTTGAAATACTTTTACACTGTTTTGTAATTGTAATGTAATGTAATGTAAAGTAATAGAATGTAATGTAATTTAATTCGATTTTTAAATTGTTCATGTATGCCCCTTAAAATATATAGTATATGTTTTTCAACTTCAATAGCTAACAAAGAAACAAAGTCAATTTGTTTTAAAAGGTTTAAGCATTTTTTTTTATAACATAACATAGAAAGGAAAATCATGCAGTTAATTGAAATACATATACAAACAAAATAATTAATTCTTTAAACAAATTATAGAAAAATGCATATGAAACAGTTTTCCACTTCATCGATTTCAAATATATTTAAGGCATACTTTTAGGAACGGGTCCCAGCCATAATTAGTAAGGAACATTATCGATTGAAATTTATTTAAAGCATATTTCCAGGGGCATACAGAATTTTCTTTTTAATTGTTTAAAGCATACTTTCTAGTCTAACACATTTCCTAGATTATATAAGAGATTAATACGGATAACCAAGATGGCTTCAATGTTATGAATGGTTTGTACATAAATTAGCAGATGCCGGACACCATTTAATGTTACCCTTTGTATTGTCGCATAGATATGTAGAAATACTAAAGTACTTCAACCAAACGATTTACTGTACTGCCCTCAAGATGCTGTCCACAGTTCAGTAACGGCAACATCCAACTTAGCACCTGTTAAGCTTTCAGCTGTCTTCCTCTGAAATGCATGAATATCTCAATACCGCACTGATTAAAAGTTGGTGTTGATTACTGTTTACTGTCTTAGAGGTCAAAGGGCGTGATCATGTTTTATATCATATGGTAGGGACTGTAACGACTTGGAGGAAACCTTTAACCTTCTACCTCTTAGCGGTCTTTTAGCAAAAACTCTGAAGGTAAACGAGAAAGTTTCACAAACATCTCGTCTAGGTCTCGCCGATTATGTGAGAAATTAGGCCGTAATTCTGTCTTACAATGATCAATGATATGAAATACCAATCTACACAATTGAGCAGCTAAGCTATACAATACCACTGCTTTAATAAAGGATTCCTAACAAATATCTTCGCAAATTGTTATGCCTTAAAGCATACTGCAGAAATCATTTTTTTAAAGAGTTTTGCATTGGGTTCATAAATGTCACTGATGCGAGAAATAACTAGTATTTGATACAAAACCCTAATGGTATGCTTTAGTTATTGTTTGTACGAAATATTCAATTAATTAGAATATATGTATTGCATACATATTTACTTAGCAACTTTAGTTTATTAAAGCATACTTTTTAGCTGCTACTGCATCCATCATCAGTGGCAATAAATGTCATTTTTGTGACATTTCAAGTAAGACAATATAAAAATTCCATTCTTCTTCTTCTCTCTTGTTTTCTATTTCCCTTTCTTCGTCTTCTTTCTATTTCTTATCATTTTGTCAATGTTTATATTTAAAATATAATGATTTTTCTTTCACATCCAGAGCCAGCAAGGAACTAAAGAATTGTGATGCCCTTATTTTTTTTATAGATTTTTATGAAAAATAAATTTAAAGCAATAAAAATTGCAACATTCTTAATCATCATCAATCAAAGTTGTCGTTTGTGTTGTGCTTTGTATTACTTTTTTACACAACTGATGCCAAAAGAAGTGATGCTGTTGCTGCTGCTACTAATGCAACCAGCTATTGCTAGAATTCTACGGGATTCTCTTATATAAACAGAATGTTCGAAACTGGGCAACTGGAAAAATGAAAAGCTGCCCCACCTACTTTTCAGTCATCATGTCAGCAACACTGCTTTAAACCTTCTTCTCATAACATTCTTCGCAGCGGGTTTTTTTTCCGTTTTGTTTCCCTATACCCTATCACCATAATAGCTTGAAGCCAAGCAAACTGTGCTTTTTTAAAATTGTCGGTTATTGTCGTTGTCGTTGTTATTTTAAATATTCCATGGAACAGAACAGAATAGAACAGAACATGACACAATATGTTGTTGGCTGTTGAATATGATGTTCGCTGGATATTATCGAGTAATAAAAGTCGGTTGAAGAGCTTGAATCTATGTATGTGTAGTCTGTCTCCATTGCTATTGCTGTTATTAAGGGAGTTGTTTTATGTCCTTTGATGGACGTCAACGTCATTTTTTTTCTATACAACAAAAAAAAAAATAACTTTTTTTTTACTGCTGACAGCTGTCGTTTATTAAAATAAAGAGAGAGGAGAGTACAGAAAACTGGAATAGACATAGAAATTGTGAAGCTGAGAGCTTAAAATAATAGGAAATATTCAAATGGAAAAAATTATGATTTTCTCGCTGATTGAAGAACACAACAGGTTGTGCTGGATAATTGAAATGGAGATGGCGGTTTGTAACAATAAGTAAAGCCTAAAATTAGGCTATAAAATTGTTTTCTACACTTACATAGAAAAAGTAGGCTATAACTGCTATTCATCATAAAAATAGCTCACATATGTAAGTGGTATTTTCTAAATATTTTTATTGCCTAGAAATATGCAAAAAAAAAAATAAATATGAATGTTCTCAGTGTACATAACGATGCATGATGTATAAAAAATTAAAATCAAATCAATCAATCATATTTGTAGACGTAAGGAATTGACATAAAATTAAAGAAAGAAATATATAATTCTTTCTTGTAAAGAAAATAGGAACTGAAAAGTATGAAATTCAAAGCATACTTTTAGGACTGAAAGTATTTGAATTAAAATTTAGAACTAAAAAATACATAAGTAGCCTTAAAAATTTAAAATAAAAATTATATTTCAAAAGCGGAAAATCATTAGAAATACAGTAGGTGAAGCATAGTTTTAGGTGCTAAACGATGTTGATACCGTTCTGACACTAATTTTGCGTTAAAATAACAGAAAAACGGGTTGAAAATAAACTAAACTTTTGCCATTAGCCTGCAGTGGCTCAAAAGATATAAATGATCTTAATTTACAGCTCAGAAATTATTATCGATAAACATGAGGCCAGAGAGAAAACGTAGAAATTAGAAGAAGAAAAAAATTATTTATAGGCAGTTTTTGATTTAACTTGTCTACCAAGCAGTATTATTTTAATTATAAATCTTGGAAAATGGGAAATAATTCCAATTATCGTGATCGAATTATGTTGTGGAAACAAATCGCAAAAAATTCTAGCTAATAGCGCGATTAACAAAAAAAAATTATTTGAAATTAAAAAAAAAAAAACACCGATAAAATTGAAAATACGCCACGATCTATAGGCTTTAGGAAACAGTTTAAACAAGATGTAAAATATTATACCAACATTGTTGTGACAGTGCCATTTGATTTTCATTAAAAGTGGATCCACTGCCAGTAAAAAAAAGTATATTTGGAGCAAGGTCTGAAGGCATTGGTTGACATTTTTGTCCTGTGTAGTCAATGGATTTTTCAGTAAGACAATAATCCAGAACACAATATTAATTTTGTTCGGGGCTGGCGCCTTTACTATATGCACAGACAGATCAAAATGTAACCCAAGGACGAAGATATTGATTTTTGGAAAAAAGTTTTAAATACTGATGACAACAGTTATGGAGAAAACTAAATACAGAATTTCACAGTCAGACACAATGGCGGTAATGTTATGGTTTGGGAAGCAATGGCTCGTAGTCTAGTAGGCAGTGAGTTGTCACATTTAATGTCAGGTCGCATTTCAAATCCCGGTTAAGAGATTCGAATAAAACGAAATATAAATAAATATTTCTTCAGCAATTTCCTCTTAGCAGTCTTCTGGTAAAGCCCCTGAGTGTAAATAAAATTGCCATGAAAAGTTATTCAAAAATATGTCGTTCGAAGGCGACTTTAAACTGTAGATTCCACCACTCATGGTCAAAATGAACACATACAACAGCATGAGTAGCGTGAGAAGCTAGGTCGTAATCCTGACCAATAATAATAATAAACAGAATCTGCAGACATAAGTTGACAGTTTAAGCTTGGGACATCAGCAAGTCAATAATCCCAAGCTTATAATGTTCAAGTTGTTTGGAACTCGATGCTATACACCTTAGTAATAACCTCTTGATCTATAATCCATCATCATATTTTGAATTTTATAAGAAAAAAATTGATTCGAAATTATTACAAATAGCGGGTTGGAAACAAGCAATATATAGAAATAATAACCGATTTTTCCATTTATTTTTTTTAATTTTTATGCAAAAAATATTTGCTAGAATCATTCATTTGTCACGGCTGTATGTTCCTTTACTTTTTTTTTTATATAAATCTCAATTTTTTATTTACTTAGTTTTGTTGTTTTTGAAGAATGTCCTTCAAATTTGTTGTTTCTTCAGAATATTAAATATAAAAAATCGTAACTTTATTGTTGGTCAGATAAAAACTCACTTTTTGTAAGATGATCGAATATTTGTGTGTAAATATATCAAAAACATTTGAGTAATACTGTAGGTAAAGTGTACTTTGATACAAAGTATCCATTTGGTCTGTACAAAATTTATAAAAATTTAATCTTTTCTTTTCGAAACGATTTCGTCCTTAAGAATAAAATTTTAAACTGAAATACTGGCACAAACATGTCGAATATATTACTGCGTTTATGTACTTAATTTTACTGGCAACAGTGTTGTAAAATGTAACAAATTCCAAAACAAATCTTGTGCTTTTTTGGCTTTCGAGGTCAATGCAATTAGTGTCTGTACACAATTTACGGGTTTAGGAGACATACAATACATATTTTTGCACTCCCCCCTTCATGTTTTATTATGAATTCTACACAGTTTTTTAACTCTTCTTTTATGTTATGTATTGTGCTCTGCAATAAATCTTTTTTGATCTTGAACAATGACACAGTTTTGTTGTTTTTCTTCAGTTTCTTTGCCCCCCCCTCCACACAATCAAATGCCTTTTGCATACAAAAATCAAATCAAAACAAAACTAATCTTGTTTACATATGAGAGAGATATTATTTGTCTCCACACACTCTCTTGAACTCCAAAACAACAGACTCTGCTACTTTGTGTGTATTTGTTGTTGTAGTAAATATAAGAAAAAAGAAAAAAAAAAATGAAGAAAAGCAACAAAATCTAAATCACTGTGCGTGCTAGGAATTATAAAAAGATTCTTAAAAAAGAATTCTTGTTGCCGTTTTGATATTATTATAAAATAAATATATTTACCGTTATGTTGACCGATTATTTAACGGTTATTGTGTTATATATTTTCCATTTTATATCACTTGTTATTTTTATTCTTTTTTTTTTTCATTTTTATTCTTATTTTTTTTTTCATTTTTATTTCTTTTTTTAAGCTTAAAGCAATAACAACTTGTTTGAACACACAATAAAGAAATCTTTTTAACTGCACGGCACTTCATACTGGTTGTACAATGACTTCAAAGAACAGTACAAAAGACACTAAATGGAGAGAGAGTGCAGATTTAATTATTCAAAGAGTCAGAGAGCAAGAACGTGTATTATGTTGTGAAGAGTATATGTAATGGGTTGCCATTGTTTTTTTTTTCCTGTAGTATTTTTCAAAGCCCACGCTGGATTTGATTCAGTTTTTTTATTTGCCATTAAAATTTAATGCGGCTTTATAAGAAGCATAGTACAAAATAAAAGACAAATATTTTTACCTGTTTAAATATTTATTTAGTTTTTAATACTGTCGACATGTGTGCACCATTTTTGGTTAACAATTTTTAAAAGTTTTCAAGTCAAAAATAGAACTTTTAAATTTTGCAAATAAAATGTATTATTTGCAGGAATTTTTAATAAATTCTTTTATATCAATTAATTGAATGGTTTTAATTTTAAATAAATGACTTCTTTAAAAAGAAGAGAAAAGATTTTTAAAACAGAAAACCTTAAAGTTCAGTGCTCAAAGAAATATTAACAGAAAACTATTCAAATATGGAACTCGAATTTGTTTTTAAACAAATTGACCAGTTTTTTATTTTATTTTTCAAAACTATTTTTCCATTTATTTGCTCACATTGCACGTAGATTTAAAAGTTTAAATTCCCTTGCTTTTATTGACATTCATTATGGTCAACATAACGTTTTTAGCCATGTAAATAAGGTAAAAAAAGAAAAACTTTGTTAACAAAAAAAAAAAAAAAAGTTTTTAATGGCAACAACTTTAATGTTGTTGCCGTCCACATTGTTGCAAGCCTTAGCAGTGGTTACGTGGCAGGTTTAGCAATGAAAAAATATAAGAAAAAAAAAAAACAATCTAGACTAAACTGTAGAAATTTATATAAATGACTATTTACTTCCGTTGTTGTTATTTTTTTGTCGCTGCATGTTACACTGTGACTGGTAATTATTTATTAGAGTTTATTTTTATGGTGTTTATGGGTGTTTTTCCAGCAAGTTTTACTTCAATGGCATAGTTAAAGAAAAGTTCAACAAAAACGAGTTGCTAAAAGTGACACATATTTTCAAAAGAAAATGTGAAAAGAGTAAAAAAAAGGAAAAATTTTAATTTTCCCTATAAGTTTGAAAATATGTATATGCAAACAAAATTTTTCTATGGAACAAAGAATTCAAAAGAATTATTAAAAAAAATTTTAAAATGCAGTTTAAAAACTAAAGTAAATATTAAAAAAAAACTTTTCATAGAAAAATTAACACATTTTTTAAGGTGTTTATATCTAATAATTAATCACAAAAGGCTGAATCATTCATTAATTATGTATATGTCATAGTAAACATTTTGCAATTTAATTTTTTTTTTGCTTTATTTTTGCTATTCATATGACGGAAGTGTTACCATTTATTTAATTATTTATTGATATAAATAAATTTTATAACTTAATATATTGATTTGTTTTGTTACCTTTAAATCAGTATTAATTTAATTATCGTTTTATATTAATTTATAATTTTAGTTTTTTATTTTTACATTTTCTAATATACAATATATTTTTTTGTTTTGATAATTTTTTAAACCTTGACATCGCCTTAATATTTTATGCAAATTGTTTTTTTTTTATTTGTTTAATTTAAAAGTAATTTAAAAAACAATGAAAAGAAAAAGCAATATCAAAAATTTAATTTAAATAATTGCATTTATTTTTTGACGAATTATAAATAAATAGAAACAAAACAGAAAACTAATATATATTGATTTTTATTAATATAATAAAATTTGTATGGTTTTTATTTACCCAAGAGCCCGTAGCAAACGGTATCAAATTTCATATTAAATTTTAATAAATTTAAAATCAACAAGACTAATACGTTTTTAATATCTATACAATCCATCTACAGCCCATTTAAAGTCAATTAAAGCACATAAAGACAGCGATAAGATAAAGAAGTGCAAAAATAAAATATTGCATGTCCAAACAAATCTCATTTTGCATTTTAAAGATGAAATAAAAAAGCCCAAGTAGTTATGGAAATGACATTAACACAGAATAATAATGATAAAATTAAAGATTACGACACTAGGAGCACAATGTTTTAAGTTTCTGACCCTAAAAGTGAAATGACGTCATGCCAGCAGTTTGGCAATAAAGAGTTTTGCAAACCCTTGCATAAAAAATCCACGACATATAACAAAAACTCATGTTCATGCCGTAATTTCTATTTATCTATTCTTGTATTATAAATTTCTTTTTATGAATGAGAGGAGCAATAAATTTTATATTTATTAAGTTCGACTTTTTTTATATTTCTCATTATCGTAATGCTTATCCCTCAGATGTTTTCCCAAATTAATGTTCAGAATATTCCTCATTGCATAAAAGAACAGAAAATAAACTTACCCTAAGGTAACCCTAATTATCATCACCTAATAACACTGCCACTTGAATTAAAACACTTATTAACACTACAAAGTAAATTGAAAAAATAATGAATTCATAACTTCACTTATTGGCAGTCAAAATAATTTTAAAACGGTATTCCAATAAAAAAAAAAAAAATGCATGCCAACATGATAAACAACACTTTAAGAAGACAAACACACGAAACAAGAGACACAAAAATAATTGAACTTTAGGAATTTGTGTTTAAATTACAACATTTACTAACACTAATTACAAATTTACGCGTAAGCAACGGGAAAATTAAAAATATTCTCTCTTCTAAAGTTATGCTCTCACTCTTTCTCCCTCTCTCGGGTTCATGTTACAATCGCATCATTATTTTTATATGAAAGTACATATGTATTCAAGTGTTTAATATTTTTTTTTCTTCCATTTTAACAAAACATACCTATAAACAGTATAAAAGAGAGGGGATACCATTGCGTTCTATTTTCTTAATTCCAAACACCAACTTTCTTTATAAACATTGCATTATGTTGTGTTGTTGTAGTGTAGCTAAAATTTTGTTATTCCTTGTTCTTGTACACCAGAAATGCAATTTCACCCGAAACGTTTACATGTTAACGACGATTGGGGTGAGTGCAAGAGACGAGGCAGAAGCAAGAAGTATATGAGAAACCAGTTTTTTTTTTCTTATGCCAGAGAATTTGTTCTTTTTTCACGTTGTTGATGGCATTCTCCTACTTTCTTAACGGTTTAATGGCAACCAGTCATAATCTTTGCTGGTTTTAAAGTGAAAAGAAAAAAAAAAAAAAACGAAAAACTAAGAAAGAAATTTCTCACAACAGTTGCACAAAGGCAGTGGTTTAAAGGAATAAAATTTTCTCAAAAATTGCCTGAAAGAGAAATATTTTATAAGCTTTAGTGAACAAATGGATTCTTTTAAAGGAGACGGGAGAAGGGGTAAGAAATCTCAAGTGCATTGAAATGACTTGATTTTTTTACATGTGATTTCTTTTTATTGCATTCTTTGCTGATGGTAGTTTCTTACAAGTACCGTTAGTTGCACTTAATAACCCATACGAGTGTGGGGTATATGATATTTATGCTTAAGATGAGTGTATTTATAGTTGTGAGTTGTTTTTTAATTCAAGACGGGTTTATTAATTCACTCATTTTTGTTCTTCTCAACGACTTTTCAATTCAATTCCTTGCCTGGCTTATTGTGCCTATTCTTCTTCTTTTTCTTTGCTTGCGTACGAAATATTTGAATGTAAAAATTTGTTGTGGTTTTATGTTCTTTTTTTGTTTTGTTTGTTTGTTTGTTTATGTTGTTGCTTTAGTGGGAAAAAGTCCACTTTGGCTCGCTCGTTCACTTATCCCTTAGCCTTAGAAAAAGAAGCATGACCTTAATTTCTTAAATTATTTTTAATGCACTTCAGAGTTTCCATTACATTTTTTTCATGGTCCATAACAAAGAAACAGAAAAACAAAAACAACAAATACAGTTGCAAAAGTAAACAACACAACACAGCAACAATACTAAAGTGCTGTATTCTGTGTTTATAAAATGAAAAGAGAGAGAGAGAGTGAGAGTGGAAGAAAAGAGAGACTTTTTTGTTCACTTTTTGTTTTATTTTTTAGGAGAGGGCTTTACAGTGCTTAGAACAGAAACAGAATTCATTAGCGTTAGTAGGAATTTTAAATTCAGTTTGACGACCATGGGCTGGACTTAATAAGAAATTCCATTTCTAAATTCCCTTTTTTATGCTGCTGTGGTGCTGTGAAAAAAGCAACAAAAATAGAAAAATTAAAAGTCTAGCATACATTTAAGGATTCAATGTAAACGGACAACGGTCTTTAAAGCCTTCAACACAAAAGAAAAGATTTTAAGGTAAAATTAAAAATAAAAAAAAAATTTAAGATATTAAAGGCTGGTTGTTGATATGCAATTTAACATTTTTTTAATAGAAAAAATTGAACAAAAAAAAAAGGTATGTAGTATACTTTAAGGTTTTAAAAAATTTTTAAAATCTGACTTTTGTCTATAATCGGCATATACTAAGAGACGTACCTCCAAAAAAAAAAAAAAAAAATGAAGATTTATAACCTGTTTCTGTAAGATGGACGTCTGTTGGCGTGGACAAGCTACAAATGTAATATCACATGTCATTCCACTACATATGTACGTATGTAAACTATCACAGGAATTGTTGTTTTTTTTTTAAATTACGTTTTATTCTAATATTTTTGTATTCTAACAGAACTTGTTTAATAAATTAACACAAAACTAGTCTAATTCTTATTCTAATTATAATGCTAATATTAATAATACATATTCTATTAAAATCCATAAAATCAATAAAATATTCAAATTGATTTGGTTTTTTTTTTTTTTTAATGAAATTCTTGAAATCGAAAAATTCACAAAATTTTGCTAATCATAGGAACGAATATAAATTTTTCTTTTTTAATTTTTATTAAACTAAATGAATATTTAATTAAACAACTTAATATTGAAATTTTTTAAGAAAAAATTATACAAGAAAAAAAATTTGCTTTCATTAGGCAAATTTTAAAAGACTGGTTACTACTAATGGCTTCAACCTTGAACATGAAATATGCTAATCACTAACTAGAAAACAAAAATACTGTTAAAAACATGTTAGGTCTCGTCACTTTTTTTACAGCCTAAACATTTCTTACCAATTCCATATGAATTAAGAAAATATAAAGTTTTTTAAAATGCCATTCAAACCCAAACTTATAATCACTCACACACATTTAAGGAGGCTTTACAATCGCATGAGTTTGCTAGAAATGGTAAAGCAATTTGAAAACTTGATTTAATATCATACAGTATCAGATTATATAATCAATATGGATTGTTTTTCTGATTAACTTCTATCAATATGGCAAAAATTTGATAAAATTTTGGTTAAAAAAAAAAAACTGGTGACATCAAACCAAACCTGTACTATGTATACCATAAAAATTTTACGATTCTCACAACAAAAACAAAACAAATTTATTTTAAATTGCTACAGGAAAAGAATCATGAGACATTATTTATTAATCAAATTTCAAGTTCTGATATCTTCTTAAATATTCAGACAGAAACACATTTTTTTTTTGGTTTTTTTAATACCCAACGTAGGCTTTGTAATACCTTAATGCCAATCTCAAATTTCTATTCGTATTTTATCTCAATTTCGTATGTCGTTCTCATTACAGATTTAGTTTACAAGATGCTATCCGCTCTCCTCTAAAAAAAATGTACATGTTGTACGACTTGTGTGATCGTTTAAGTCCCTCTTTACAAGGTACCAGAATCTAAGTCAAGTATAATAATTCCTGCTTAGCCAAAGAGGCTGATTTCACTAATTGGTGAATGGGGCCCTATATTAGGGGCAGTTGTAATTTTGTAAACTTCTTTAGCGAACTTAGTATTTTAGACCTCAACTGGATCATACAATTAAGCCCAATCTCTTATGGTGTTTTCTTTTCTACCATAAAATGTGCATTTTATTAACGCAAAATGCAATTTTGCGTTTGTTTCTTAAAAATGTTTCGCCCTCTAAAAGGGTGGTATGTTTTATTCTAAATAATTCGCACTTGCCAATGGTGGAGGGCATTGCATTTTATGCCCTGTATAAATCGAGAGTGCTGCTAATGCCCTGTAAAGCAGATGACTTTTGTTTATTTATAGGGCTACCAGATGAAATTTAGAAAAAGTCGCCTGGTATTGTTATCCAATTTGAAGTTAATTTTTTCATTGTTTTGTGGAGTAATCTTAAGGAAAAATTACATTATTAAGGATACATTGTCAATAATTTAAAAAAAATGCATTCAGTGTTAGAACAGCGTTAAAAAATTTTTTTTGGTTATAAAAAACAGCGCTCAAAAAATTAAGTCGAAAATTTAGCTATCTGGCAACACTTTTTTTCATATTTACATATTTTATTGAAAACAAATCAAAAAATACAACATATTTTTAAATCTAAAACCTTAACGTTAATAAATATAAAACATTTAATACGTACAAAACACTTTTTTTAAATTAATTTTAAATATTATTATTTCCATTGAACTGCTTCAGAACAAATTGCCTTTTCCTCATTTATTTTCTTAATAAGTGGTAAACACAGGGCATTCCCTTTTTTAATATTTGTGTTATGTTCTTCTCAAATAAAAAATTACATTATAACAGGGTTGGTCAGCAATTTTTTTAATGCACCTTGTAAGAGGGTGACATTTTCTTTGTAGAAAAGAAAACACCATAAGTCAAGTATAATAATTCCTGCTTAGCCAAAGAGGCTGATTACACTGATTGGTGAATGGGGTCCTATATTAGGGGCAGTTGTAATTTTGTAAACTTCTTTAGCGAACTTAGTATTTTAAGCCCAATCTCTTAACGACTATAAAATAGCTTCGTTCAAACATAGTTTGATCACAAATGAAGTTTAAAGGGCAAAACAGACTAAACCAACGAAGTTCCTTTGACAAACTTCGAACCGTTCTGATGAAATTTTAACCGTTTGTGTTTTGGATGTCAAAAATATTGAGGCATGGAATCATTCGGTATCATTTTGAAAGCAGCTCAATGCTTGCTGGGTGATGAGATTTTTCTTGAAAATGTCTCAGACAACCAGGTTACTATTAATTCGTTAACGAACATTACTTCAACATACGTTCTCAACTATGAATGTCAAGAATTTCTCAGGGACCTTTAGTATCATTCACAGGTAATTCTCATGAGGGTTTGGGGACATAGAGAGCTCGACGGGAATTTATGATTGGCCAGAGTAGGTATAGAGTTCACAATCTTCGACATATGACAGGGCATAGGCCTGCGTTTGACTAGGTATTCTCCGGTTGTTTTACGGAGATACTCGACTTTGTTGGCAGCAGGTCTGTACGTACATTATCGCTAGACTCTGTTCTTAAATCTCAACATCATCCATCGCGAAATTGCGATAACCAAGTCTTATTGAAAGGCATGCCGATTGATTTGGATTAACTTCTACGGTAACTATGGGTCTGAGAAGGCGGAAAAAACTGTCTTTTATCTCATGTGTCAGTGCACTGTACTTGCCATGTAGAGACTTTTCACTATTTGCAAATTGAAGTTTTTAGTATAAAGACTGGAGCAATAACAAGAATTTTTATGGAGTTCGGTTGGTGTTCTTGTTTGATCTCCGGGTTGGTTATTAATTGTGGGGTCTAAACACTTGCCTATGAGGGATATAACCTAACCTCAGCTAATTTTCAAAAGTGAATGCAGTACAGATTTGCCACAATAAAACAATGCTTAACGTTTATTTTTTAAAGATTAATTAACTTAATTGATCATTATAACTCTTTAGTAAGGATTACAACCTAGTTGCGTACACCAACCACCAAAGACAGAATTGAAAAACTTTTCCTGGCAATTTGATTTACTCTCAGGTGGTTCGTCAGAAGACTACTGAGAGGAAGCCGCCACATGTGGTTCAAGTCCCAAAGCAAACACATTACCTATTATCTGCATACATAATTGGTTATTACAACCCTTCAGTTAGGATTACGCCCTAGCTTTTGACACCACTTATGTTGTGAGTGTTAATTTTATATATGACTGACGGGACCTAGAGTTTAAAGTCGACTCCGAACGACAGATTTCTGAGCAACTTTTTTATGGCAATTTTATTTACTCTCAGAGTTTTTGCAAGAAATCTGCTGAGAGTAAGGAAATCGCCGAAGAAATATTTTTTCATATTTCGTTTTGCTGAAAATGTCTGACCTGGGATTTGAACAGTGAATCTCACGTCTAATAAGTCGACACACTACCTGCTAAACTACAGCGACTTCATTACCTATTAAATTACTAATTACTTCATTTAAAAGTTGCCAGCCGATACACTGTTGGTAGGCTATCCGTGAGAGTCAGTTTTGGCCTACTGGCTGCAGTAGTGTTTCATTCCAGTATGGGATGACTTGTCAACACTTGAACCATCTCTTACTGTATCATAAATAGTCCGCTATGTGGCTGCATTATAATGACAGTTTGTCACTTTAGCGAGTTAAAGGGCTATTCGGTACTTTTTTCACAGACTTTACATTATGATAGAGGGTATACCATTGGCGGCCAATTTTTCTAGGGCAAAATATTTTTAACCACAAAAAAAAAAATGTTTTTTTTATCTTAAAACAGATTCTGATGCACTGGGAAAACATCTGTTGCGGTACGCCAGAAAAAAATTTTAAAATAAAATTTCTTTTTTTCTTTTAAATTTTAATAATAGATGCGAAGTAATTAAAATTTTAAAGATTTCATGGATGTGAAAATTGTTTATTTTTAAGTGACAAATTCAAAAAGCTTTTCACTTAGAAACTGTAGAATTATGAATAAGTAGTGCTATACTCTACAGCTGGTATTTAAAATTTAAAATACTTGAGGCAAGAAAATATTTAGAAAAAATTTTAGAAAATTTACTTCCTTCCCCTCACAATTTATTTCTGGAGTGTAAATGTAAATATTTTTAATTTTTGAAAATTTGCTGGAAAAGACTCTTTATGAAAAATCTTGTTTATAATAAAACTAAAATAAATAACAAAAAAAAAAAAAAAAATACAAATATTAAGAATAAAATTAAAATATTTTTTTGCGTAGTTTTTTATTTAAATTATAGCAAAAAAAAAATTTAATCTGATTTAGAAAACGTAAAAAAATAATTTTAATTAGTATCAGAATACATGAATAATTAAATGAAATTTTAAGAAAAAAATTTAAAAAAAAAAAATTATTCGATTTTCAGGCGTTTGCGTAAATAATAAAAAAGAAATTGTTTTAAACAAAATTTTGTTTATTTAAATGCCATAATAAACTAGAAAATGAAACAATTAAAATTTAATAATAAAAAAAGTTTTTTTTATTACCTAGTTTTCATAAGTGAAATACACTTACAGACAAAAGTAAAGGCAGTTTTATTTCATATTACTTTCATTTCCATGGCTTTTATAAAAGAAAAAGAATATGAAATCCCAATTAATTCGTAAAGCAAGAGTAAATTCTTCTTTAAAATAATAAAAAAAATTCAACGGAATTATTAGAATCCACTCCCAGCTCTTATTATTGCAGCTCAGAGTGGATTAAACGGGATTCCCCATCCATGTATCATGCTTAAACGATATCAACAATAATAGTACAGCACTCAGTAAAATGATATCCCTGCAAAGCTGATAATACTCTGCAGGTTGACAGTAGCTGACACAAGTACATACATAATTGGCCATTACAATCCTTCAGTCAGGATTACGACGTAGCTTCTCACACCACTTACGTAGGTGAGTATTAGGTTTAGGTTTAGGTTAGAGGACGTGTACTTGTCAACTGTGACAAGTACAGTACCCGGAGGTCGAATTGACCCATTGTACAACGTCCTAGCTTCTCACACCACTCGTGTTGTGTGCGTTAATTTTATACATGAATGGCGGGACCTACAGTTTAAAGTCGACTCCGAACGACAGATTTTTGAGAAGCTTTTTATGTCAATTTCTACTCTCACAGTTTTTGCCAGAAATCTGCTGAGAGAAAGTCGCCGAAGAAATATTTTCATATTTTCGTTTTAATGTCTGACCTGGGATTTGAACTCGGGCCTTTCGTCTAATAAGCCAACACACTACCTACTAGACTACGGCGACTTCTCAAGTGAGTGTTAATTTTATCAATAAGTGGCGAGACCTACAGTTTAAAGTCGACTTCGTACGACAGATTTTTTAAGAAAGTTTACATGTCAATCTTATTTTACTCGAAGAGTTTTTGTCAGAAATCCGCTGAAAGGAAATCGCCAAAGAAATATTTTTTCATATTTCGTTTTGATGTCTGATCTGGGATATTGGGTACATGCCCAAAACTTTTTCACAGGCGAAAAAAAAGCCATTTTGATGCTTACCAAGTAGGAACTGTTACGCATTGACATTGGCAGTCTGACTCGCTTCATCAGAGATACCGAGTGGTCCCAAAGACCAAAGAACTGTGGTAACTTAATGGGCCTAAGTATGTCCATTCCACTTCCATGTATGTGAAGATAAATTGGAATTTGAAAATCCAAGAAGCAATCCAGGGCAGGGCCATATTTGGCGTTAACATAGCAAAATTTCCTCTTAACAGAACAACATATGTACTTAACAGAGCACTGTTAGCTATTTAACAGTATCCATCTCAACAAGACCACTTGTTTAGGAGCTTATTTTGGGAAATACTCTAGGTCTATGAGTACAATACTATATGCAAAGGTTGGTTCCGAGACCTCGTAATATAATCAGCAATATGGTCACATATAAAGTGATATGGTATTGAGAAAATTGGTTTTGAAAATATCAATTTTTTGCTTGAAAAATCTTTAGAATATCAGTGGCCATTTTGGAATATATAAGAAATAGTACACGCTACAGACTATATGCAAATGGTAGTCCACAGGGTGCTCTGTCGAACCGTGGTATTGGGATAGAATAATGTTGAGAGTTGAGAAAATATCTGTCCTCCACCTCCTGCCAACAATCCTTTACCTTGCAACACTTTTGTTCACAAATAATAATGATTATAATGAGAATTATATTTTATGTCAATAGACTGAAATAATTGCAAAGTAAAGGGTCCGCCAAATAACTTTTTTTTTTTGAAAATGCTTTAAAAAAAAACTACTGAATATTTTCTCAAATTTCTTTTTTATTTGAAAGTACAATCCTTCCGGTTAATAATGGAAAATAATTTCATTCAAATGGCTGCCTCGGCTGGCCATGCAGTAGCCTACAACGATCGGTCCAATTTTTAAGCACATTATCGATTGTGTGCAGCTGTATTTCACCAATGGCTTCACGAATATTGTCCTTTAAAGCGCCAATTGTCTCTGGCTTGTCGGCGTAACACTTACCTTTGACGGCACCCCACAAATAATAGTCCAACGGTGTCAAATCGCAGCTCCGAGGTGGCCCAATTATGCCTCTGGATCAAAATCCGCACCAAACAGTGACTCGTTTTGGGTGCGTCGGCTTTTCAATGTATGCGTGCGGGTTTTCTGTGCCCCAAATGCGACAATTTTGCTTGTTTACATACCCGCCAAGATCAAAATGAGCTTCATCTGAAAAGATGATTTTTTTGCCAAAATCGGCATCTTCTGTAAGTCGATCTCAGGCCCACTTAGCGAAGCGAAAACGCATAACCATTTATTTTCCATTATTAACCGGAAGGATTGTACTTTCAAATAAAAAAAGAAATTTGAGAAAATATTCAGTAGTTTTTTTTTAAAGCATTTTCAAAAAAAAAAAAGTTATTTGGCGGATCCTTTAGAAGACTGATCTACTATTGCCACTGTTAAACGGTTAACAGTGCTCTGTTAATAGCAAACTTTACCCTGTTAGAGGCAAGAAGTGGCGCTGCTAAAAGTGTGGGTTTGCGTCTTTGATTCTTAAATTCGAATTTACCGTGAGGTCTACCTACCACCTGGAGCTTATGATAAAAGTGCAACTAAAGTCTTGTATTTCTTGAATTCATGCTTTATTGGGCAAGCATCTAGGGACACAATTTAATGGCCCTAAAAAGTTAGTGCTTCTGTTATAATTTCTTCTTATATTTTTTGCTCGTACGTTTGTATTGCGATTCTATTTATTATGTTTTTCCATCTGTTTTGCGATTACCTGAGTTCTTATTTTCAAAAAAAAAAATTTTTTTTCAGATGATTTTTAAAATCTCATTAATTTCTTTTTCTGATCTTTTTTTTTTGGATTCGTTTGTCATATTTTTTTTTTTCTTTTTTTTTTTGTATTCAAAAGAAACAATTCGCACTGATTTGCTATCTCATCTCCAAAGAACGAAAAATTATTATTTTTATCATCAACGCTCGAATTCTTTTTTGTTTTCTTGTTACAATTGGCTTTAGGCCAACAAAACTGATTTCAGTGTGTGGGTTACGTTTTTTTTTTTTTGTCATTTCTAATATATAAAAAAAGAACAAAAAAAATATATAAATTGTAAGAGGAAAAAAATTACCTTTACACATGTGACTGTGACTAGAGTAGTCCATGGTGGTGCTAATGATTCATTAGATTTTTAAAAATCTTTTAAATTCAGACAGACAAATACGTTTAAAAATATTTCTTTTCTTTTTTTTGGCTTTTGGATTAAAATTAACTGGATTTAGTCCAGGGGTGGAGAAGCTAAATGAATCATAAATATGATAACGTATGTTTTTGGACGGATGTATGTACAGTGACAACATCATTATGATGACATTGTCATACAAAATATTTTCTTAATTTGTTTTCGAGATTTTTAAAAAAGGTGTTCAAATATTTTTCTATTGGATTTGGGCAATAAAAATAAACACTTTTGATTTTGGTAGATTTTTTTTTTTATTTTTTGTAAAGAACACAGATGACATACATAGGTATGACATACATGCGTATTGTAACTATTGTTATGTACATATGTAAATAACACATGACATTGACATACATATATGTATGTATAATGTTTTTAGAATGACTGTTAGAATTAATAAATCATTACTAATTAGATGTCTTTAACAAAAACACACAAAAATAACTTCTTTTTATATTTTTTTTTTTTTTTTTTTGAAATTACATTATGACATGACATGTCATTGAAATGACTACCTGTTGTTAAATAAGAATTAAAAAAAAAAGCAGTTTGTTCTTGTAATTTAAAACTGTAAATCTTTAGCCACAAAAAAAAAAGAATCACAAGAAAAATTAAACCGGTTGAAATTAAATGGGATTAATGGCTGGATGAATGGATGATGACTGGTTGTCATGACTCAAAAAATTTTAAAATTTTTATTCCTCTTAGCCAAACCTTTAAAAACTTTGTTTTACACTAAGAAAACTGGTACAATTAAGTTTTGAAACAATAAAAATCAACATTTTAAAAATAATAATAACAAAAAAGAAAAAAAAAATAAATTTCAACGTTTTTAAACAAATTATTCTCAGAAGTAAAAAGCCATTAAGCAACCAAAAATTCCTCAAATAAATAAATAAATACGGAATAATATTTCACAACACAACCTACAAAAAAAAGGTGTTAAGACATGATATACGTTACCAATTATGAATAAAAATTCAGGGTCAAAAAGTACAAAAAGACCGACTAAAATACATACATTGTCACCTACCTGTAAAGAGACATACAAAAAATTCAAGATTAATTAGAAATTTTGTAAAAATCTAAAGAAAAGAAATTAAATACAATAAAGCTAAAGTCATCATAAAGAATTTAAAACAGTTTTAGAACAAAATAAAAGGGGGAAAAACGTAATCAATTTACGATCAAAACCTAATGATGACAAATGACAAGTGACAGACCAAAAAAATTTTTACTGTTGTAATTACTTTATGGCAAGCCGACAAAACAGTACAAGGGGTTTGAAAAGGATTTAAAAATATTCATTTTAAGACTAAGTATCCATAATTAATATATTATCCACCAAATCTATATATCGGGTATTTTTTTTCAGCTGCATTTTAACTCTTGATATTTGAAGTCGCCATAGTCTAGTAGGTAGTGTGTTGGCTTATTAGACGAAAGGCCCGAGTTCAAATCCCAGGTCAGACTTTAAAACGAAAATATGAAAATATTTCTTCGGCGACTTCCTCTCAGCAGATTTCTGGCAAAAACTCTGAGATTAAAAATTGCCATGAAAAGCTTCTCAAAAATCTGTCGTTCGGAGTCGACTTTAAACTGTAGGTCCCGCCACTCATGTATAAAATTAACGCACACAACACGAGTGGCGTGAGAAGCTAGGACGTTGTACAATGGGTCAACGGGTACTGTACTTGTCACAGTTGACAACTACACGTCCTCTAACCTAAACCTAACTCTTGATATCGGCAACTATGGTTCGCCATATGACAGATTTATTGGAAAAAGTAATCAAACACTGGTCGTTCTCTAAGGCCTTAGAAGTGATTGTTAAAAAGCGATTGCATTCAGAAATAGTGACATGTTGTTGCACACATTATGGTCAAAAAGTGTCATTTGTCATTCGCATTTATTTGAAACAGACTAGTTAACGTCAATTCAGAGTATTATGGATATATGAAAATTAACTTGTTTTGGCCTGCAATTGAAGCCTACATATGTACCGTAGCGTCAAAAATTAAGAATATGAACTCTTGGATGCTTAATACGAAGCTTCTGATATTGCAACGAATGTGTCGGGAAAGAGGACTGCCATGCATATTCTGGTGTTGAGAGTAAAAGCAAGACCATAGAAATTATTTACACAACATCACACCACTGCCTTTGGCACCTTTAGTGGGGCTACTCCAAGAACTGTATCTAGGCAAATAACGTAAATGTTCCCTAACGTTTGAGCGTTTGAAAACAGACATACTTGTAGTTACTGTGCGATATGTTGCTCGATAGTGTAGAAAACGTAGTCGAAAACTATTTGAGATGTTTCGACCGCTGTATTTCGTACATGGCAATGACAAGTTTCAAGTTTTATCGAAATGTTTTAATCAACGTCAATAATTTTTAAGTTCGAAAAAAAAAAACAAAACATCAAAGCTTTATGAAATGCAATGAAAGGGACGGGGGCCTTAAATTTGTACGCCACTAGAAGTGGCAGGAGTCATCTGATTTCGATTTGCAGTTTAATTTGAAAGCATTAGAAGTAACACAACATTTGCCAAATGTGACCACATAAGATTCACGGTTCTGCGAGGAAATCAAAAAAAAAAATTGCAGGGTTTCATTACATTTTTCGAATTCGAAATTAATAGCCTTCAATATCCCAAAATAATCCGAGAATATCATAGGATTTCTTAGAAAAAAAAAGTAGAACTTAATGGACAAAATTTCACGCTACTACATTTAGAATAAAATTTATTCTAACAGAATGTTCTTTTTACCTAAAATATTCTTGGCAACCCTATCGAGCTAGAAACTGCCACAATTGACCAGGGGAGCTTGGCTGGACAAAGGTGAAAATTGAAAAGTACTGAAAGAAGCAATAAAGAAGTAGGGGAAGCAGCCGTGTCCTCCTTAAAGGAATCAAAACTTAAAAAAAAAAAAAAAAATTGAAAAGGAAAAATGAATTAATGTGGACCATTGTGATTTCTAACAATTCTACCAACACTGCTGTTGACTTAATTGTTTTCAACTATTTTTTCTATCAAATTTAAATCGTTTTTTTAGCCACTAAAAAACAATTTAATTCAATTAAAACAAAAACTCTTTCTCTTCCCCTAATATGTGTGGCTTAAAAGTTAGAAATAAATTTTATAAAAAAAATAGAGAAAAAAAAAAACATTTAAAAAATAATTACAAATAAATAAAGTGAAATGGAAATGAAAATTAAGGCTTCACTACATACCACATGTTGATGGTTCAGTAAATATTTTCAAAAAAAAAAAAAAAAAAAAAAAAACCCAGAGTTCTAGAGTTCAAATTTTGAGGAACGTTCGCTTACTAGTGTTTGTTAGTGGCGTTGTATTTAAACAATTTCGGCAAATAAAATCTGAAAATTAATTTACAATTTTGCGGATGGAAAATTGGTTGTTTAACACACACACATACACACATTCAGAGAACCACGTTGTATGTGTACGAACAACGCTTTTCGTAAAAAAATATATTCGCCGCACTTGATTTCCAATGAAATTCAAATTTTAATTTTGAAATGGTTGGTATGAGTGTATAGGAAAACAAAGAAGGGAGGAGGATGGGATAGGGGAAAATATATATTTGGTTAGGAACGTTAAATAAACACAATTAAAATATCATAAGCCGCCTTACAACAACAACGACAACAACAGCAACTACAACTACACCATGCTTAAGAATATGTAATATGCACATGACGATTGAATGAATGGCTGGATGAAATGGCAGTACAGACAGACACATGTCAGTTAGTCCGTCAGTCAGCCAGTCAGTGAGACAGACAAATGGACGTAACGGATGTATGCATGATTGTTGCATGACATGATGAATCACAAACACATATTCACACACACACAAAACTCTGAAACTAAGACTGTGTATGTGTGTCCGGATGGATGCACGAATAACTGCCGTTGATTTTTCTTTTACTCAGGCAGTTTTAATTTTCCTTTCTTTGTTTTTGCTTGCATATGTATGTATGTGTCTGTCTGTGTGTGTTTTGTTAGCTCATCACACATTTATGACTCGCACAGAGAGAGTGCATTTATTTTAACCATCCTCGCTGGTCTCTTGCCCTGGCATATTTTTAAGCTCCTTTGGCTATGCAATGGCATTTATTATGGAAAAAAATTTCATTTTTTTCTCTCTTTTTCTTTACTTTGGAATATTCATAACCAAAAAAGCTAGAGTTTTTTTTTCTTATTAAAAAAAAAAAACAAACAAAAAAAATCAACGAAGCAGTTGGAAGCATTGGAAATACAACCAGAAAACAATTGCAGGCCAATCAATTGAAATCCTCTCTAGTATACGTTCCCAAATGGTCGTCTGTTGTGTTTCCTCTCTTTCTCTCTCTATCTCCCTCTCTGTATGCATAAATACTAACTGACATTGGGGGAACAGGCCATGAAATATTACAAAAAAAAAAGAAAACCCCAATAAATATATGAATAAACTCCTCCAAGGCAATCAAGTGTATGCATATGAAGCATGGCACACGAATACTGGGATGGGCAATGAAACAGAGGCGAGCGTTTGTACACAGCAGTAGTTTTCCGTTTGACAATGATTTTCATAATCGGTAAACGGATTAGAAATTAGAAATGTTAGCAAATAAGGTACTTTTGAGCATTTGTAATACCATAAAAAGTACCAATCAATTCAATTTAAGCGGTCCTTTTCGTTGTAAGGGCGAAAGAAATATTATTTTCAAATAGGGAAAGATAGAGATTTTCCAATAGGGAAGGAATATTATATTTAGTCGAACAAACAAGTAGTATTTTGAACTACAGACAAAGAAGGTATGTATTTCTAGGCAGAAAAGGCGTTCTCGTCAATTAGAGAAAAAGTACTTTTTAAATCAGGAAAAGTATCACAAAAAAAATAGGTAAACTGGGAAATTATGCAATGGGAAGAGAGTAATACTCCTCCTGTTGTATGTTGAAATAAAGAAAAAAAATGGACTATTTCTTATTACAGAAAAAGTACTAAACTCAAAAAAAGTACTGAACAAAAGTACTACATGCAGTAATTAGTAAACACTATAATTTGTAAACAAGTAATGTATGCAATTGGAAAAAAAGTGAAAATTTACATTAAAAGTACCATTTCTAATTGGAACAAAAAGTACTATTTTGTATTATGTTATGTTTAGATAACAAAAAAAGAAGGTAAACCCTGATATATGTTATTACAGAAAAAGTACTATTTTCAGTTACAAAAAAGGTACTTTTTCTTTCAAAAAAATAGAATGAAATAACAAAAAAAGAAGGAAAACCCTGATATATGTTATTACAGAAAAAGTACTATTTTCAGTTACAAAAAAGGTACTTTTTCTGATAAATATTTGAGATTTTAAAACAGACATTAAACACTGCTATTCGTAAGTACAAAAGAAGTAGCCTTTTTAAATGCAAGTACCAATTTGAAATAGGGGAAAAAGTACCATTTTACTAGAGACCACACAACTGTTTTGAACTACTATTAACTAATGGGGAAAAAAAATGATTATTTTAAATCACAGAAAAAGTACTATTTTCAATTACAAATGGTACAAAATGGTACTTATCATTTTTAATGATACAAAAAGTACTATTTTGTATTAAAGAACAGATAAATATTTGTGGTATGAAAACAGGCATTAAACACTGCTATTCGTAACTACACAAGAAGTACCATTCTGAAACGCAGGTACCAATTTCAGTGAGAGGAAAAAGTACCTTTTTACTAGAGACCACAGAACTGTTGTAAACTACTTATATAATATTTCCTAATGGATAAAAAGGCACTATTTTAAATTATAGAAAAAGTACTGTTTTCAGTTACAGAAAAAGTACTACATATTTTTCATTTGTAGAAAAAGTACTATTTTGGATTACAGAACAGAGTAATAATTGTGATAGGAAAAAAATCAACAGAAAACTCTGGTATTTTTAATTACAAAAAGTAATGTTTTCGACTGAAAAAAAATAAAAAAAGGGGAAATTTTCAAATCAGGACAAAAGTACTATTTGCAATAACAAAAAAGTACCACTTACAATTAAGAGAAGTTCTATTATAAATTAGATACAGGGTGGCTGATATGTATTGCAACCAACTTCAGGTTGTTATTATTTGTAAACCGCTCGTCTGACAGCTGACAGATTTATTCCAGTGACAGTTCATTTTATTATTTACAAGCTTACAAAAGCATTTTGATCTATTGCATTCAGAAAAAAAAGTTATTCGTGATGGAATTCAAGCGTGATAGTGTGATTGCTTTATATTTGGCTGGAAAACCACAGGTGGCTATCGTTAGAGCCCTCCAGCATTTAAATGTGAATAAATCTTTTGTTTCTCGTACCATTGCTCGTTACCGTGATACTGGCAGTGTTGCATTGCGTCCAAAAAGTGGACCAAAAAAAAAAAACGGTAACAACACCAGAAATGATCCGAAAAGTGAAGGCCAGATTTGATCGAAATCCACGCCGCAGTGGTAGAAAAATTGCTCGTGAGCTGAACATATCGCGAGAACGGATGCAACACATATTGAAAAATGAGCTTGGACTAAAGCCATTGAAGTTCCAAAAAGTGTAAGAGCTGAGCTCACCGATGGACAAAAAAAAGTTAGACTGGAAAGAGCCAAGGAGTTACTTCACTTGCACGAAAGTGGCCAGTTACCGAATTTGGTTTTCTCCCATGAGAAGCCATTCCAAATTGAGCAGTTTGTGAACAAACAAAATGATTAGGTTTACTTGCCAAAGAGGTCAGCTGAAAATTTACACCTGCGATTGGCCACCAGAACTCAAGCGCCGCCGATGGTAATGGTGTGGGCCGCCGTAACGGCCGATGGTCGCTCCCCGCTCATATTCATCGACCGTGGGGTCAAAATAAATGCCGAATATTATCGGGAAAATGACTTAAAGACAGTATTGAAGCCCTGGACAGACAAACATTTCGGACCATGGACATTCCAACAGGACTCAGCACGCGTCAACCAAGAATGGCCTAAAAAGGAGGTTCCTCGCTTCATTTCTACCGCACAATGGCCACCAAAATCTCCGGATCTCAATCCGTTGGACTTTTGCGCCTGGGGCATTTTGGAGAGTAAGGTTCTCACTAAAAAAAATACCAAAGTGTCGATCATCTCAAGACGGCGCTTCGCCGGGAATGGGCCAAAATACTGCAGAGCCACTTTCGTGCAGCCTGTGATGGCTTTGTCGGCCGTTTGAAGGCCATAATTTGTACCAAAGGTGGCCAATTCGAACAAATCTAAACTGATTCTAAAATTTGATGTTATTTCCAAAATTTTTTGCTTTTGAACAATAAAATAAAAAAAAAAATTAAAAAAATATAGCGCTTTACTTTGTTGCATTATATATCAGCCACCCTGTAAGGAATTGCTGATTTGATTTGGCAGAAAAATTGATACATATTTTTAAATACAGACAAAGTAATATTTTCAGTTGCGGGTGAGTACTAGTACCCAGTAGGGTAAAAATAAAAAAAAAAACTTTTTTATCAGAATAAGTACTATTTTTAGTTACAGAAAAATTATATTTTTCAGCATACAACAAAAACCTTTCGAAATTAATTTTTATTTTGAATTTTTTTTTGCAAAATTAATCAAGTTAAACATGAAGTTAAAAGGCTTTCAATATGATAAAGTGTAACTTGCCTCTTTGATTCTCTTCAAAGGTACTCTTCAAGCGCAATCCAATGAAATCGTGAGCAATCTTCAATTATATTTTGTGAAATTTAATATCTTTCCTGTCAATTTGTTTCTCTGTTGTTAATCAACATACAAGAGAATACGATGACATTTTTAAGAAACTTTACTTGAAAAAATTGAATTGAAGTGTCATACGAAGACCCAATACTGCCTTAATGATAATGATGATGGCAGTACAGGAAGAATGAATGCGAACGTATGTATGTACATACGATACGAAACGTACTGTTGCTTAAAGCCAGTGTGAGATAAAAAAAAGATAAATCAAGAAATTGAATTAAATATACGCTTGACCAATAACAGATCCTACATGAAGAACCCGAATAATAAATTCATGTCGTATGTGTGCCTTCATGCAAAATAGAGGAGAAGAGAAATATTTTCTTTTTTTAATGAAAATTCATATGATTTTCATGTTTCTGTTGCTGTTGTTGTTTTTTATGTCATTGTCATCATATGATGGGAAATGAAATTCCCTGATAAACAGTGGATGAAAAATTTGTTTCTCTCTCTCTCTCTCTCTTCGGATTTAGGCGTCCATTATTTATACGAAAGAGTTGGTTGCTGAAAACCAAAGCATCCTTGTAACAGTGTAAAGCATGTTTGTAGGGACCACATCAGTAATCAGAGGAGGAAAAAAAGAAGCATGAAAATCATGTGCTAAAATATTAAAATATTTTCGTTGTTTTGTTTTCTTTTTTTTCTTCATTTTTCAGTGCTTAACAAGTCAAAGATGTCATTACTTGGAGATCGATTTACCATTTTCCTTGCCTGATGCTGTAGTTACAGCAGATACGAGAAGTAGAAGAAAAAAATTTACATTTTGATGGAAATTACACGCTTTACCCTTTGGAATAAATAATAAAAGCGTACAAAAAAAAGAAAAACAGAAAATAATACCGGAACAGTAAAAGAAAACTGTGTGAACGAGTTGTGTTGTAAAGTTTAACGCCACCACTGGCACGATTACCACACCACCATAACCATAGCGGAAACGGAAACAAGCATTTGATTTCACATTCATTTCGATTGGTTTATTATATAAAAATATTTCCCACACACAAACACACACACGTACACATACACGCATACATGATTTCCTATTTATTTTTAAAAAAATCCCCCCCTTAGATTTTGTAGATTTTTTTTGAGACACCAAAGCGTGGGAGTGAGTAACAAACACAAGAGCTTTTAAGTGCTGCTACAACAACTGTGTCTACAAAAAAAAAGAGAAAAAAAAAAAACGAAACAAACTCCCCCAAAAGTAACAACCCAGATATGTACTATTTAACATACATACACACACACACATACCCCACTCAACTGCACAGTCAAACGAATATCATTATCATCAACCACAGGCACACGCAAACATACAGAGCAGCCTCATTGGAAGAAATGAATGGAAAAATATTTTGAAATTTAAAACCCATTGACAAAAACAGAGCAACAAGAGGACAAAAACAGCAGCAGCAGCAGCACATCAAAAAATCAAATAAAATACAACAACAAAAACAACAACAAGGAAGAAGAGAAACGAAGGCAAAAAAATGTTTTTGGAAAATTGTGTGTTCACAACTGATTTAAACCCTTTGAAATATTTTCAAGCACGAACTACTGCAAATGATATTTTCAAGTGTGACACACACACATAAGAAGCAAACACATCGTGACAATTCGGTATTTGAATACCCCCAACCCCCAACATCACCCTCAACCACTTCAGCCGCACTTGATCACAATACATAAAGCAATAGGCTTGACAGTACACTACACTACGCTACCGCCACCGCAGTAACTGTAATAAAATATTCGAAAGAAAAACTTGCTTAAAGGAAATTATAAAAGCGTTATTATTTATAAAAAGTACCAAAATGGTACGAGAAATTATGCATTTCGAACTAATAAAAAAATATTAGAATGAAAATAAAACTTTACTTATAAAGTACCAAAAATGGTACGAAAAAAAGTACCAAAATTTTTTCGAATATTTTTTATAAAATAAATAGAAATTATTTCAAAAATTAAGAGGAGCAACTATTAAATATAAGCATTAAAAGTAAGGGATCAAAATGGAAAAGTACCACAAGGAAAAAAAGTACCAAATTCTGATAAAAAAAAAGTACCAACATTTTTTCGAATATTTTTTATAAAATAAATAGAAATTATTTAAAAAAATTAAGAGGAGTAATTATTAAATGTACATAAGCATTAAAAGTAGGGGATCAAATTGGAAAAGTACCACAAGGAAAAAAAAGTACCAAATTCTGATAAAAAAAAGTACCAAAATTTTTTGGAATATTTTTTTTTTTTAATTTTTTTACTTTTTAAAAAACTTACAATTAAAAAAAAAAACATATGACAAAAAGTGCTATTAAAGTCTTATGAAAAAGTAATAAAAAGTACGAAAAAAGTACTAAAATTTTTACTTTAAATATATCAAAAAATTTGTACGATTTCTTAAAATCAAGTCAAGGCTGCTCCGAGAATTCCTTAAAGAAATCATCACATACTCTAGATTAACTAAAAACTTTCGGAAAAGGTACCAAAAACAGTGGGTCTATACTTTCGTTCTCTTAAAGAGCTCACTTGTAAATAAAATGATAGGAAATATGTAGAGAGAGTATCCAACATTTTTAAAAATCATTAAAGAAAAGTACATACTGCAATTTGAAATTTGAAAAAAGGTACAAAGCACCTTAGAAAGTACCAAACGTATAAACTACAAAAGTATCATAAACAGGAATACTTTATATCTCTCTGCTATACTCCCTTGGCATGACAACCTCAACTTAATACGGCAGATACAAAGATTCGCCTGCAGCATTATTATTCATGCAAGGCGTACTATGCCTGTGTCAGACCTAGAGCTTGCTTTTTGTTGGACCTTTATTACAAGGGCTCAATAGCTAATACTAGTGGAAGCCGCATGGCAATTATTTACTGACACGGATCTTATTAATGACACGAGGATTCTGACAAGATTGCAAACTTTCCAGAACATCGATTACATGATACGCACGATGACATCTCGAAGAAGTTAGGGAAACGCCCGTTTCGAATAGAGGGGAAGGGGAAAATTTTATAGTGCGCATCGTAAATGATTTCTTTACGGGTGTTTCCAGACTGAATACAGCTGTGAATTTTTAAAGTCAGTTAATGCACCTCATTCTGTAAGGTTACCGGATTATTGCAGCTCCTTCCAGTCACAAGTGTCGACTATACGGGCTGCAGTTGCGATTATTAGGAGGTTTTTTTGCACACTTTACAATATATAGACACAGAGTTCTCATAAAAAGGACCTCCTCTAGAACAATTTTTTAGAGATGCGCAATAAGATGACTGACAACATATACACTACATATGTATGTACTCGTACCCGTACATACATATATGTATGAGTACCTGATCAGACAGTAGTATTCTGATAATTTCTCTAAATTGTAGTTCCATTGAGAACCTGTAAACTGGGGATATATAAGATCACATAGTAGTATTCCGAGAAACTTCAGAGGGCATTAATTGTCTTGAAGGCTATGGCACAACTGCTGAACTTTCAGTCAAATTCTCTAAATTGTAGTGCAATTGAGAACCTGTAAGCTATGTATGCATAGGGTACTAATACAGGGCGTACGGAAAGTAACGTTATTGGTGTTATTACTGGACATTACATTCTGGGTTATTAAGGACAGATGCATTGCTTTTCAATAGATGGCCACAGATTTCTACACGAGTTGCAGATGTAAGGAAGCGAGAGAATCTCTTTTTTCCGAATATGATTATTCAATTTTCTTAATAAAATTAAATTTAATCAGTAAAAAGTCTTTTAAACATTTTAAAAACTAAAAAAGAAGAAAAATTCCCCAATAAATAACACAATTCCCATCATTGTTAAGGGTTCCCGGCACTTCAATTCAATACCACTTTACTGTTACACACTGTTACTCTCACTTAACACTGTCTCTCCTCCATTGAGTCAATCATACCACCACCAAAATATTCGCACTACACGACACTTTAAACACAAAACGATTTACTGTAAATGACAAGGATGCGATACAGAGAGTGAGAGCCAGAGAGTCAAGTGCGTATACGAAGTATAAAAACTGTTTTTGTTGCCTGTGTGTGTTGTTGCCTGTTGTTTGATTCGTAATACGAGAAATTTATAACGAAACGAAAGCATGCATATATGTACACTCACACAACAATGCCGCAGCCACACAACACAACACAACAAACAGTATTGGAATCAAAATAATACGCAGCACAGGCCATATAGAAATTCATACATACATAAGTAAACTTGAGCTGGCAAAGGAAAAACTACACAGAGTGACCACGAAGAAGAACTTGAAAAACATTTATTCATCAGTCATGGAAGAATATCATGGGGAATTATTGTATGATTTACAGGAATGGTTGGGCGGTGGTGGAAGATAAAAACCCATGAATATTTTAAAGCATTTTGTTTCGAGGATAAAATATTATAAAAAATAAAATATTTTTTTATTGTTTTTGTAAAACAAAGAAATGTTTGTGGTGTTTGAATTTAAATCAACTGTGGGAATTACTGGAAATTTAAAATTTTGAGAACAAATTTTTAAGTGAAATTAATAATTAAAATCCTTGTGTTTTAAAATATTTTTTTATTTTCCTTAAAGTTTTCTAAAATAACTATATAAAGGCCCATTGCCTTTGATCCACTTTTTTTTAGTGTTTGGGAAAAAAAATTGGTGAATAAAAGAAAAACGAAGAAAAAAGAATTTCAGTAACACTGACCACAAAATTTGCTAACCATCAATAAATTTGCCCGGTTGCCTTTTAATACTTCCCCCAAAAAGGATGTTGTGTACTCGCACAAAAACACAAAGAGAAAGAAATAGAGAGACAAAATAAAAAAAATTAAAACAGTTATTAAGGCCTTGCATGGTTTCTAAACAAACCGTTACGTAGCATACAGGCCCACAAACATAGATAGAGAGAGAGAGTGAGCGGAGAGAAGGAGAGTGAATTGCAGAGTAAGAGAACCAAAAACAAACAACAACACATTGTTAGACATTAAAGGGAAAGTGTCAACATAACCATAAAACGACACCAACAACAACAACAATACCAAGAACATCAACAAATGAAATGAAACGACTACCACTACTATGGTGGCATAAACAACAAACAAAGGACAATAACAAAACCATAATACATGTCAAAGCTCTTTTGTGTGTTGAAAATGATTTATTAATACACATGCAGATTTTGCCGTTATACACCATACTCTTTCTCTCACTCTCTTAGTGCTGCATTCAAGTTGGTTTTTTTGCTTTGATGTAAAATACACAAACAAAATAGGAGAAGCTAGTGCCACTATTGCCATTATGGCGTTTTTTTTAAACGCTAAAATCATAAACAATAGACTAAAATTGTTTACGTACGTAATGCAGTAAAAACTATAAAAAAAACAAGGCTAATAAAGGACCCTAGACCCCTATTATAAAAGAAACAACAAGAAATGCTTACAAAGAGGAAAAAACAATAAAAACATAACACATAATAAATAAACATGTTTTAGTATCTCACACACCATAAACAACACGAAAAAATGGAGAAGAAAAAAAATAGGGTATAGTAGCTGATTTAACCCCCCCACCCCCCGCTCCTTCTCTATTCGGAAGGATCTTAGGATAACAACGGGAAAAGAAACTGCTTGAATAGGCACAAATTATGGAAGCGTTTTAACCAATTTTGTGGCTAAATCTGGTTAACAACAATTCAATGATTCTGAATGAAACAAACTCGCTCAGGAATAAATGAAAGCAGTTGATAAAAAAAAAGAACCCGATGTATAAGTACAGTAGGACCTTGATTATCCGTGATGGTCGGGACCGGAAGCATTCCGGATAATCGATTTTCCCGGTTAATTGAGTACCAATTTTGGCTAGTTTTTTAATAGATATTTTTATTAATTAATAAATGAATATGTACGTATTTATATAAAAACTAAATAATTCAAGGATTTTATATACATACTAAACATGTTTCAAAAATATAAAAAAAAAATAATTTTGTCAGAAAACAGTGAACAGTAGATAAGGATTTCATGTACTAAAGACGGAATTCCCCTTTTTCGCTTGTTTGTCCAAAATAATAGAATTTTTTTTTCTTATAATCACGGATAAAAGAGGTAATCACGGTTAAACGGTGCAGAAAAATCAGTAGCATCGTTTACAAATATATTTCATATGGTAACCTTGTTTTTACAGAACAATTGTTCGAAGTGGGTGAATCGTTTTGGAACAAACTCTCAAAAACCTGAACTTGTTTCGGAACAAGATGCGTGTTAGTTTTACAATTAGGCTGCACAGTAGCAAATGATTGCAATTCGTTTGTTTTCTTGGCTTGAGTGTGATCAAATTTTTTATTGTATTACAAAGAAATTGTAAATTAAAACAAACCTTAGTGAGAAAAAATGCATAAACGTAAAGTGCTTCTTTTAATAGCCACATACAAATGTACATATAATATGATGTGGCAGCTCAGTTCAACTTTACTTAAAAAATTAAAGTAGCTGGCAACACAGTTCGATTGTTTCGGAACAAAAATTAAACCAATTCGAGCTGAAATTGTTCCGAAGCAAGCATACTCTCTTTCGCTCTCTCTCTCTCGCTCTCAAAAAGAGAAACGTCAAACTACATATAAAAAAAATTGTTCCGAAACGATGGGTGAATCCAGCTTAAGGCTTAGAGGCGGTGACAAAGCCAGGATTGACAAGAAGAACAATAAGGCTGGCTGTCTGTCTAGTGGGAATTCTCCATTACGAGCTTCTATTATTCGCCACAAAATTTTAATTTTGTAATTTGTACACCACTAGTGTACCGTTATAAATAGCTGTTATGCGTATTCCTTACATGAAATCTGTTCAGTTTTAAAACAAATTTATGTTCTTTATATATTCATACATATCTCTTCAAGTGGGTGCAATAAACCACATCTCATCTTACCTTTGAATGAAGTTTAAGTGAGCCACTTTTGTTTGCCTCTATGCGGAGAAATGACTGGGCTTATTAAGCCTCAGCAGCAAGCCAAATGAACAAACATATTCTCCTCTATAACATATCACCCCACAGCTGCATTCCAGTGCAAGCCATCTCGTTACCTGAGATATGCCACTAAGAATCGAAATCTTACAGAGAAAGACTCGATCCGATTCAAGGGCTCTTTTTTGGTACTCTTTTCGATAATGTTCGGGAGATTTACTCCGTATCAGCAATTCTGGCTTAGCTTTTATGTTACTATTCGAACTGATGACACTTTAGTCAATTGTTCTTCCCAATGATCTTGCCTTGGACCAGCTTGCATTTACCATAAAGACGGGCATACCTTGCAGCTTCGTATTATCATTTGTTTCGATACCTGCGGAGCTCTCTGAATGGTGTAAATTTCAAATCCATGGTGTCGTCGAGCAAAACGCCATTGGATCAGTTTCTCGATTAGAATAATGCAAAAAAAGGGAATCAATTTTGGGCCAATTTTTACTTCTGCCTACATAAAGTTTACTGACTTAATTGCAACCCTGTAGTCAGGATTACAACCTAGCTTCTCCTACCACCCATGTTGTTTGCTCTAAATTTTAACCATGAATGGTAGAATCTACTACTTTTCATGGCTATTTTATTTAATCTCAGAGTTTTTGTTAGGAAAATGCTGAGATGTCGCCGAAGGATATGTTTTTCTTCATTTTTGTTTTGTTTAAGAAGTCTACGATGGAGTTTGAACCACAAGCTTTGGTTTGATAAGCCAAAATACTATATACTTGACTACGACGACCTTTGTGGTTATTTGTACAACTTTAAATGATCAATGACCAGAAAGCGAATCAACTTTCTGTGAACGTCAAGCTATGTAATCATTGTCTTTCATGTACAAGACATTGCCAATTAAATTTTCAATACGTGTTTGTAAATTTTTTGCTGTTTTTGATCGTTCCAATAAACACAAAGACTGTTACCTGGAAACTTTACTTTTGTCCTTAAAAAAAAAACCGCAACACTAATAAATCGCGCCAATAATTTAGAGGTTAGAAAGGAATTAAAAAATTTTTGTTGGTGCTTAAAGTAGCGCATTACATACACACACCCACCCGCATACACACAACAAAAACACTGAGAGAGTGATAAACAAGTGATATCACATCGACGAATGAAAGGGTAATGTTCCGTTACATTACTCTCAAGCAAGCAGAAGAGAAGCATAATTATTACAACAGTAAACTTTACTTTACTTAATGAAATTGTGCCGTTAAGGCAAACCACAAGAGTGGATGAGTGAGTGAGTATGAGAGAGAGGAAGAGAAAATAAAAAAAAAGATTTTCTCTATAAATTCCTTATGTATACAATGAATTGTTAATAAAGGCAAATATCTTGTGTTGCATACTTTTTGGATTGTTATGTAAAAAATGTTGGCTGTAGCAGGGATGATGGACGAAAAATTGTTGAAATATTTTAAGACTACAAAAGAAATTCCCAAAAAAAGAAAAAAAAAAAATGTATTGTATACAGAAAAAATGGAAGAAAAGAAGAAATTTTGGAAAAGTTATAGAGACGGCATATTTTGCATAACAAAATAGCTTAAGCCCCATAAAGTATGCTAACGTTTTCAACTTAATGTATAAGAGAGTAAAATAAATAAATACAGTAAGAAGTTTTTAAACTCAATAGAGAAACAAAAATTATTTAGAACTACTGCTGCCGAGTTAAAAAGAATTTTATTTTCTTTAAAGGCGCGAAAGTATTTCAGCAGAAGTAAAAATAAATAAAAGTGCTTTGGTAACTGGTCTTGCCTTTTTAAATGTGAAACAACCAACGCGCCATACTTTTTAGTTTATTTATTCGCTTGTAACGAAAGGAATTTATAACAACTGGCAGGCAAAACTTGGGTGCGGTTTTTGCCCGCCAAAAATCATCAGCATAGCGTGCGTTCGTTTGTTGTTCATGATGATTACAATGGCGACGAAACATGATATTTTCTTGCATTTTATTTTGCCAAACAAAGAAAAATTAGGGCATTAAATTAAAAATGAATTATTTACACTAACTGAGGGGAATAAGAGCCTAAAGTAATGGATTTTATATGAAAACAAATAGTTATTGAAGATCAAATTTTCATTTTCATTAAAAAATAAAAAAACAGAAAGGACGTGAGTCTGAATAAAATATAGAAGAGGAGATTTTGTTTTTCCCACTTTTCGTTGATGTTCATAAGAGTATGGCAATATCGACGTATTTACGAAAAACTTGATCAGACTTTTAAGATGCTGCTTATGTAAATTCATTTAGAAAGACTAGGCATTAATTAGCCATATATAGATGGTAATTGAATTTCAATTGCTCCAAAACAGTTTCAAATTTCTCTTCTAACGGATCTGAAATTCGGTTGGCATCCACATTCGGCATACATATAAGACCAGATAAATACATACATACATACATAATTGAACATTACAACCCTTTAGTTAGGATTACGACCTAGCTTCTAACACCACTTATATAGTGTGCGTTAATTTTATATATGAGTGGCGGGACCTACAGTTTTAAGTCGACTTCGAACGACAGTTTTTTGAGAAGCTTTTCATGGCAATTTTATTTACCAGATCTAGGATAGTGCTCCTAACTCCTAACAGTAGTGGGATGGAAGTATCTTCTCAGATGCATTCGATTACTAGTTCAGCTAGGACGACATAATGTCGAACTAATACTGCTAGGAAGTACTTCTGACATCTGATGGAATAATAATGCCGACGATGAATCCACTTTTGGTTGTGTGGTCGAACTTGTTAGACAATTGAATGAAGACAGATCAGGAAAGATGGAGATCAGGTGGACTAAGATCACCATTTTTAAAATTCTCTTTCCGGGCATACATAGGAACATATGGCTTAACCCATATTATGGCTATTGCAGACATAAAATTTCAGAGTTCAAATCAACAAACTGCGGAAATTTTTAAAGGAAGCCAAATACTTGGATGTGCGTCGGTGAGCCGTATATGTCGCCAATAAATTAGGTCTTAAACTCCATATTCTACGTTAGTTGTTCACTGCGTTCTTAAGAACAACCCTCAGCAAAAGTGCTGACGTCTAAAGGAATTCAGTGAGAACTAGATCGAATTCTGTTCAAGAACCTGAACAAGATGCCAGGACTGTTAGATCGAGTTATTACCGGATTTAGGAGTTTCATTCTTCAGACCAGACCAGATAGCACAAGAATTCTTCTGTAATTTGGAACGGAATCGTTTAGGCTTCTAATAGGGACTGTATGGTCTCGGATACTTGTATGTGTCCTATGATATTACGGTTATTGTAGCACTTGTCAGGCTGTGGAAGATGAATAGGACGAATCGCTACAACATCTTCGTTGTGACTGTCCAGCTATTTGGAAGCTTGGAGTAAGGAAGCGTAAAATATGTCTCTCTCGCATGATCTAGCTTGTCCTAAAGATATGTTACTAGCTAGCGGATTGCATTTTCCGGTTTCACGACTTTCGCTAGCGGAAAACAGAAGGCGGGTGATCTAATTTTACTACTGGCCGAATATCAACTCTGGCGAATTAATCTTTTAGCTCTTCAATGAGATTTAAACCGGTTCTTTACAGATGTGATTACTGGGACACTGTTTTCGTACATGTATTCCTCAGTGCATGTTCCAACCTTCGAACTACTACTGCAGGAGTTGTTGTGATGAGTAAGAGTGGGAATCCATGCAGCATTTTCTTTGTAAAAATCGTAATCTATGTAATACTAGACTAAGACAACTCAGTGCAGTTAGTTTTCAAAAACGTGTGTCCGCTAACGAATCCATTAGAATTTGTCAGGAGTGCTAGTTGGCCCTTATTCAGCCCATGTGATAAATACATGGTACTGGATTAGGGAGATGGAATCCAAATTAACTCACGAGCATTGGCCTCCAACTGATATGCTGCCTACCCATTTAATATAATGAAACATTTTCATGTATGTGGAGACAAATTCAAATCAAAAAATCGAAGATGCAAACCCACACTTTTAGCAGCGCCACTTCTTGCCTCTAACAGGGTAAACTTTACTATTAACAGAGCACTGTTAAATCGATTTTTTTTTTAAATTGAAAATCTAAACTCTCAAAAATATTCCAGCTATCGCACTACCACGGTTCGAAAGAGGACCCTCTGGACTATTCCAAAATGGCCAATGATTTTCTAGAGAATTTTCAAGCAAAAAATTGATATTTTTAAAGGCAATTTTCTCAATACCAATAGAAGATATTTACGAAAAATAATATACAATACAATTGTTAATAAAAACAAATAAAAGAAAATTTATCGATAACTGCAATTTTTTATTAAATATTTTTCGATAACAAAAATCCGTTATAATACAATTGTTAGATTATGCTACTATTCTACGGATAATTTTTCAATAAAAACTATCGATAACAATATTTCACAGAAAATTTATCGATAACAGCAATTTTTTGTAATATATTTTTTCGATAAAAAAAATCCAGTATTAAATAATTTTTAGATTATGATAATTTTCTACACAAGATTTTTCAGTAATAACTATCGATAATTATTTTTCATAGAAAATTTATCGATAACTGCAATTTTTTGTAAAATATATTTCGATAACAAAAATCCAGTTTAAATTCTGATCTTCTACAGAATTTTCTCAATACCATATCACTTTATATGTGAATATGTTGCTGATTATATTAACCCTTTCCATGTCCTGTGCAGCACATGTGATGCACAGCAAGTTGGTTTCATACGCTTGTGCATCACATGGACAGGGAAAGGGTTAAGAGGCCTTGGAACCTTCCCTTGCATATAGTATGGTACTCATAGACCATAGTATTTCCAAAAATTAGCTCCTAAACAAGTGGGCTTGTTCAAATGGTTACTGTTAAATAGCTAACAGTGCTCTGTTAAAGGCAATTTTTGTGCTGTTAAGAGGAAATTGTGCTCTGTTAACGTCAAATGTGGCGCTGCTAAAATTCACGGATTCCGTCTTGGATTTTCAAATTTGAATTTATCTTCACACACATAACGTTTTCTTGTTTCCCTGCATAAATTTTGCTTGTGTTATATTAAAGCCGTTTAAAGATTTCGCCGTATTCACTTTTATTGGAAAAATTTCTTTCGAAAATTTCAAATCATTTATTTTATTTGCCATCCAAAAAACGATAAACTTTCAAACAAAACCGATCTATTAAAACACCAGAAAGGAGAAAAAAAAAAAAGAATTGCTCGACAAGATTTCAAGTTTCAAGTGTGAAAACCATTAATTTCTCCAAACTCTACGAGGGAAGAGTGTTTGTTTGCTGAAACAAACAAAATACACACACACGCACGGAGAAAAAATTATCGAAAAACTTTTCAGCAATTTTTATTCACATGTTTATCGAGAGGCAAAGAAAAAAAAAATTAGAAAAAAATGAAAACAACCCAACCAGAGATACAAGAGAGACAAGCTCCGCTTCACAGCATAACACCACATGAAGTGGAGCAGCAAATGGGGAAAAACTGTATCGAAAAATTTATTGAAACCAACAAAACTGAAATGATTTGACACTTCATCGCTGCAAGAAGATGGCGTTATACACACACACATACACACACAAAAATCCATCGTAAGCAGTAGTATTTGCCAAATGGTGTGCTGAGCTGAAATGATTTTCATCGGAAAATGCACAAGAACTAGAAAAACTTCAAATGGAAAACTCAAAAAAAAAAAAAAAAAAAAACCATATGGTCGGTCGGTTAACAACTATGGACAATATTTTGAAAGAAAAAAAAAAAATGGAATCTGAGAACGTGATGCATAAAAAATTTATTTTTTCAATTCATTTCTTTTCTTCTTTTTTTGTTTTTTTTTTTGTTTATTCTAACCTTTTTCAGAGAATTTCTTTTTTTTTTATTTATTTCAAACACTTTAAATGGTTAAAGAGGAAGAGAAGTGACCCTTGGACACGCACTCACATATGCTTAGACAGCTACAGACATGTATGCACTCTTCTCATCTGCGTACCTAACAGCATCAGCTTTAAAATTCCCTAGACAGCCATAAAAATTGTACTTTAAAATCCATTCATTTTTAAAATGTTCTTAAAAATCCAAAGAATGAGTGGTGAAAGCAAGCAAAACGAAGCAGAAGAGGAAAAGAAAATATTTTTTATTCATGTTGATGTTGATTTTCTGTTTTTTTTTTTTTTTGTTCACTATTCCATCTTTTTTGTCTTATGCATGGTTTTTCAAAAGGCATTTTCTAATAAATTTTTAAAATCCCAGTGGAATAAACATAAATTGCAGCAGGATATATTGGCGCTAATTTTTAGCACAGCAAATAGTACAGACATCAACCACCAAGGTCGCCGAATTGGGGGTATCATGCCGACTTTAAATCACCATGTTTTTTTTTGTGACTGAGGGAACATAAAGCAATGCTAAGCATTATTTTGAGAACTTTTTTTTTGTATTAAACTTTATCAAGTGCGAACTTGACCTGAACCCCTTACCCTTACTGTTTTGGGCCAATTCTTGCAATACCCTCTTTACATTTGTGAATAGAAAAAAGTCCATGGATGTCAAATCAGGCAAATATAAAGACTAAAGCATGATTATGGTGATATTTCTCAACAAAAGAGTCATGTAAAGGTGCAGCCCTTGCGCTGACCAACTTCTTCCTTTTCCTTGATTTTGGTGGAACTTGGTTAGTACAGGGACTGCGTTCACCCGTGGCATCACAACGGGCCGCTATGCGTGCTCAATTGAGCTTTGTGATATCAAAGCTACCACTCCGACCTAAACCTAAAACCTAAACCTAGTCATGTAAAGCAACACATGCATTGTTGCAGTGTCTTAATTTCCGGTTAATCAGATCTTGTCAGTTAGATCTGAGCCATCGCTTGATGTTTTATCACAAAAGGCGCCCAAGTCAGCATTGATTTTATCAAAACTGCCATAACCTCGTATTCTATACTATATTATCTAAAACTGCCAAGATGCAGATAAAGGATTCCAGTTTCTAACACATAAATTCTAATTTTTGTAGCACATTTTACAATAACTTACTTACTCGCCTATTTGGTCATTATAACCCTTAAGTCAGGACTACAACCTACATTCTCACAGCACCCATTGTTCTGTGGATTAATTTTATCCATAAGTCCCGGTACCTACAATCTAAATTCGACCCCGAACAACTGATTTTAGAAAAACTTTTCATGGCAATTTTATTTACTCTCAGACTTTTTGTAAGAAGATTGCTGTCACCAATGAAATAATTTTTCATAATTCGTTTTGTTCGAAATGTCTGAGCTGGGATTTGAACCACAGGTTTTCGTCTAATAAGCCAATAAAGTACCTGCAAGACTACGGCGATTTTACGAAAACATGTGTCTTAAATGAAAATGTTTATAAAAACCGATTATGTTCAACCACCACTTTTTCGATAACAAATATTTTCTGAAAATAACTTGTCGATAACTTTATTATTGTCGAAAAAAAATTTCAACAACTATTTGCCACGAAAAACTTTTGCAATAACAACAACAACTTTCCATAGAAAACATTTTGATAACTTGTCGATATCAAGAAGTTTTCCGATAACTTTTTGCTACTAAACATTTTCGCAATAACATTAATTTCCAATATAAAAGGTTTGGATCACAATTTCTCATAGAAAGTTTTTCGATAACAATTCAATAAATATTCATAAAAAATACTTTTATAGCAATTTGCTATTGAAAATTTTTCGATAACCATAATTATTTACTGAAATTTCAATAATAATTTTAAGATATTAGACATTTAAGAAGATATTTACGAAAAGTAATATACAATACAATTGTTAATAAAAACAAATAAAAGAAAATTTATTGATAACTGCAATTTTTTATAAAATGTTTTTCGATAACAAAAATCCTTTATAAAATAATTTTTAGATTCTGATAATTTTCTACGGATAATTTTTCAATAATAACTGTCGATAACAATATTTCATAGAAAATTTATCGATAACAGGAATTTTTTGTAATATATTTTTTCGACAACATAAATCCAGTATTAAATAATTTTTAGATTATGATTAGATTTAGATTTTCTACACATAATTTTTCAATAATTACTATCGCAATCTATTTTTCATTGAAAATTAATCGATAACAGTAATTTTTTTTTATATATTTTTCGATAACAAAAATCCTTTATAAAATAATTTCTAGATTATGCTAATTTTCTGCAGACAGCAATTTTTTGTAATATATTTTTCAATAACAAAATCCAGTATAAAATATTTTTTTGATTCTGATAATTTTCTACAGATAATTTTTCGATAATAACTATCGATAATTCTTTTTCATAGAAAATTTATCGATAACAGCAATTTTTTGTAATATATTTTTCGATAACAAAAATCCAGTTTAAATTCTGATAATTTTTCAATAATAACTATCGATAACTATTTCTCATAGAAAATTTATCGATAACAGCATTTTTTTGTAAAATAATTTTCACTAACAAAAGCTCTGTAGAAAAAAATTTGTAGATTATTAGTTTCTACAAAAAGATTTTCGATAACAATAATTTTCGATTTTTCGGTAAACATGTTTGAAGAAGTTAATTTTTCTGTACCAAGAATTTCCAACACATTTGTATGCATTATTTTTCGATAACTACGGTATTAGGTTAAATTTACTATTAAATCTAAGAATACATAAACAAAATAAAATATAAGCTCCGAGCATATCCTTTGTAGTTGGTTTAATGTCCTTTCTCTTCATTTTAAGCTGCTTTATGGCCTTTTCTAATTTGTGTAAACGCTTTAACGCTTTCATAAAAACAATTTCTTTACGATTATTTCTCAAATCAAAAGCCTTCCAAGGACTTAATGTTCTCCAAATAGGTTTCAAAATTTGCCAGAATATACTGCATACTTTGGGCACTTGCTTTCAGTACTCCTAGTTAAGTTTTCTTTTTTTTTTCATCACAGTTTCACAGATTTGACTTCTAAGCATATAAAAATTTAATTGTTTTTGCGCATTTTCTATTTCATTTGATTTCATTCCATTGTCCAGGTGAAAGTTTTCATATCGTTTTTTTATTGTTGTTGTTGATTTATTTTTATTATTTTCTCTAATTGTTAATGTTGTTTTTGTAACAATTTTTTTTTTATTTTTTATTTTTTTTATTCTGTTTTTTTGCTTCTTTTTTCTTGCTTTATTCGTTATTAATTGACCAAATGATTCAATAAAAGAAATTAAAAAAATTAAACGCAATTGTTGTGTACAGTCAGCCAGTCCGCCAGACATCACACCATAACTGCTGACCAATTCCGAGTTGAAATCAAATGAAAGCATTAAATGAGAAATTAAATGAAAAACAATTAAAAATAATTCCTTTTTTTGTTTGTGTGTTTGTTTTTGCAGCAATTAAAAATAAAAAAAGGAAAGAAGTTACAATTGGTAACGATAGACTGTACATAGGATAGGCTCGGAGGTCGTCCTTAGGGTGTTGGCTGCAAAGGCAGGTGCAGCTAAGAGCACTCTTCTCCAAGCAGTGGCCAAAAATGGTCAATCATAAGTACCTTGAAATCACCGAAAAGAACTCAGGAGGAAATGACAGAAAAACGATTGAATAAAATCAAGGAAAGAATATGAGGTAGAATTAAAAGAAAAGAGAAAACGGAAGCCACAGATAAAACCCTCAATGTACGAAGAAATCCTTGGGAGAGGCCCAGTTTCCAAGGCTATTACAGAAAGCCCTGAGCCATACATAGCAAGTGCGTGGCAATTTTAGGCTTCCCCCCGTTTACACAAACTATGCTGTAAGAAGTGCCTATGTTTCGCAAGCTGGTTCTAACCCTCAAGGCACAATACCATGAAAAAAAAAAAATTTATTCTAAATGCTAATGGGTTCTCTACCCAGATTTAGTAGTTATTCATTTTCAGAAAGGTGGACCCTGTGTCATATAGCCTGGAGATTCTGCAATTTTCCCTATACCGCTGTGAAGTCTATACTCCCAGTTCGATCACTCGATCGATCAGCCTAAAAAGGGGTTCTGGGAGGTGAGTCTCACTGCAACTAAAAAAAATTAAATCGAATCAGACGGTCTCAAGTCTATTAAAGAAAATGAGAGCTTCGTTCAGCCAGAACAAACGTGTTGTAGGGTAATAAAACAACAACAATAACAACTACAATAACACAGCCAATGATTAATAATAATTTCACTTAATAAACGTTTTATTAAATTACGGATTTCCTCTTTTATGTTAAAGAGTTTTTATTTTTAATAATTTTCTTTTAAAAAAAATCCATTTTTTTGCCATAGCAATACGCAAAATCCGTTAATGGTTTGCCTTAAAATTCAATACTTTTATTAAATAAAAGAGAATGAAAACAAAAAAAAAAATTAAGCTTTTAATGGCAAACGTCAGCCCTTTTCTAATGGCACAACGTGTAATCGGCACTTGAAAAAATATCAATTACGGCGTATCATCACTTTGGCAACAAGCTGACTGTTTACACGGTTGCCAAATGTTTGCTGGGGTTGGCTTGTCTTAGCGAATTATACGCCCAAATAAATTTCAGATTCTCTGCATGTCAGATCATCAATTTCCCATTATTGATGAAAAACACACACGTGGCATGTTTTATAGTTTTATGAACGAAGAAGAAGAAAAAAAAAAGGGTTTTTACAACCCCTAACAGAACATGAGTTTGAGAAAAAAGCCACTAAAAATCATAAGCAATGCCGCAATAACATCCCTGCGTAAACAAAACAAACAAAGGGTATCCTTATCCCAAGCAACATTATTGTATACATATGTTGCTAGCAACATGTTGTTTGACGACATCTCTATGTCAAGTACTCTTTGACGATGATAACAAATAAACAATGCATTTGTGTTTCTTCTTTTTTTTTCTCTAATATTGGTTGTTATCAATATTAGTGGTCTTGTAGTTCTTGTATGTATGCTTAGGGTTCTTATAACAATCTACCACACGATGTTATCGTTGTGTGGTGTGGGATTTCTCTTTTGCTTTTAGCAGAGAGCATCAAAAAAAAAACCCCTTAATTTTGTTATGGCTTGCAAACAAAACTCTCCTCCTGTGTGCATAACAACAAAGAGTAGCATAAGGTGGTGTAAGCCAAAGGCAATTGGGAGTAGTGCATACAAAAGTGGAAATTAATGTTTTACTACAATGTGCGTCCGTGCGAGGGTGTGTGTTATTTTAATGCGTACACGTGTCATTTGGGCATTGTTGTTCCCTAGTTCAACTGCCTGTTGTTTCTTGCGGTTGTCAATGATGTTGACAACCAACCACCAGTTGTTCTAAGCTACTCTGAGTAGGGGTACGAACCCGCTATATTTAAAGCAGTGTTATCACAGTAAATCAAGTGTGGTTTTGTTATGCTGCTACTATTTGTTTCTTTTTATACTAAAAAAAAGTTTTTTTTTGCCCTTTTTTAGTATTATTTTAATGCGCAATTTTATTCTGTTGACCACAAAATACAAACGTTATTATTTATAAATTTATTGCTTAAGAGAACGCATGTAAAATATGATTATTTCAGTGATTTCATGTGATGATTAAGGCAGAGAGGAAAATTAAAAAAAAAAAAATATGATCCATATTTCAGTTGAAATTATTACAATACAGTCAGTATAGTTTCAATTGTACTCTGCTTAGGATTCTTTATTTAATTCTAATAGGCAAGAGAGAGATTTCAGCTGCTAGATATGGTGGGGGGATGCATGAAAGTATGACGAAATATTGACCGTGTCCTATGAAAAAAGCCAAAAGCAGAAGTTCATTTAGAATACACGCCAACACCTGATGAACAATTTCTAGAAGTTGTAATCATGGTTGGCAATGCCATGGAATTTCTATTTCTTTAAATACTTTGTGCACAAAAGTTGGCCAGTGAAATTTGTCTTGAAACTGTATTCTTTCCAGCACAAGTGACTTCAGCTGGGCATTACATACGTACAATTAAATAAAACCAAAATTGTTTACCTTTTTCATAAAACTTTCGTAATTAATGATGAACTTTGAATATTCAACCGACATTCCAGCGATACAAAGCGAGAAGAGTCAAGACTAAAAGCATTACGTTAATTTAATCCAGGTTACAGGATCTATAAGGAGCATTGCCTTGAAGTAGAAGCAAATGGCTTATGGAACATAGGAGCTGTCATAAGAGATTTCCCTCAACTTCTTATTGCGTTCGTTGGATTGGTTTTAATTTATTTAATCAAGTTTATCCATTGATTGGTGTACTTTAGTATATTCTAGAATGACAGGGTTGCTATATTGAATTCTCTAGAAAGAAAAAGGCTCACTGCAAATATGTTTTGCGTCTTGAATACTGTTGTTTCCTTAAGAGGAGAAGCTGCCTATTCTTCCTTCGATAGCCTTTCTTCATATTATCGTATCTGAGGGGTCTTGGGGCTTTGTGAATGGATTATTAGGACGAGAATTGAAATATACCGCTTCAAATTACAATTACAAGGTTAAATAGGTCTTTAATTACTTTTTACGATTGCGAATGCAGCCATATAGCGTTAAATCAAGCTGCCAAATAACCATACAAAGGCGGCACAATAACTCCGTGAGTTGTCGAATTAATAGAGGGTTTTGAATATAATTTTAACTTTTTTGAGTTCTATAAACTTTGTTTAATATTAATTCTAAGATGTGTAGAGTTCAGCAAAATAGATTTGGTGATCATGCCATCGTATGTGTCAAATTTCCTAGCTACGAGCTGTGGATTCAGGTTTTAAAATAGAAAATAGTCACGCGGTAAAAAATCTGCTGAATAGGAGAAACGAGGAAACAATTTGTAGCCCAATTGATGAATTGCTGGCAATTTTTGTATTCAATTCGATTCCTTTATTTGCGCTACAAATCACACAATGTCCACTGATGCTGTCAGACACAAACTTAGTGAAGCGAAATGTAAAGATTTTGACTGGATCAACTAACAGTGTTGAGCTGCAGCGTTGACCACTCATTTACTCATTATCACTCGTAAATTTAAAAAAAAAAAACCTTACATACATACATAATTGGTCATTACAATCTTCAGTCAGGATTACGACATAGCTTCTGACCGCACACCACTTATGTTGTGTGTGTTAATTTTATACATTAATGGTGAGGGACCTACAGTTTAAAGTCGACTCAAAAACGACAGATGTTTGAGAAAAATTTCATGGCAATTTTTTATTTATTTTTTATTTTTTATATAGTTTTTGCCAGAAATCTGCTGAGAGGAAGTCGCCGAAGAAATATTTTTTCATATTTCGTTTTGATGTCTAACCTGGGGTTGAACCGTGGGCTTACGTCTAATAAGTCGACACACTACCTACTAGACTACGGCGACTACTCAAAAGCAAAAAAACCTTAATTTCTGTAATTCCCAATGAGATTTCTATGAAATAAAATTTTACAACGGTGTAGGGTATCACATATGCCGGTCTAAATGACACTTTTTAATTTCATATTAATTTCTTTTTAATATTTTTTACACAACCAAAATGCTTTAATGATACTATTTTCCAGCTATTTTCAGAGTCATTTGTTACTTTGTTTCTATGAAAAAAAAAAATACAAACCATACACACGGTGTCAATGAACTAAAAAGAGTTTAATTTTTATAACAAAAAAAAAAAAAGAAAAAATATTTTCTTTTTTTTTTTGTTAATAAATACTCACAACAAATAAACAGTTAACACCCAAATTATTTATAATAGGTACACTTAAATAAATATTGTAAAATCACTACAATAATAAGATTTCAAAAAAAAAACTCTTTTGTTTACAAGTCTATAATTGAGGTTGTCACTGCTGTAAACAATGACGCAGTTAACGATGGTTTTTATTTGTTTTTCTAATAGAGACTTATAAGATGACTTCAATTCGGACAGACACACCTTGTTTCTGTTCATTCTTTTTGTTTTTTTTTTCTTTCTTTCTTTCTTTTGTTTTTTGTTTTCATTGTCATCACGTTAGAAACTCGATAAAACCAGTGCTTGCGACACATTATGGCCAATACAACATGAATATAGTTTTGTTAGCCATAAAAACATATAGACGGGTTTGGGTTATATTTAATAAAAGAGAGAGAAAAAAAAATAAGATTCTATAAAAAGAAATTCTTGGATTATCTCATACTCCAGCAAAATGGTCATTTGAAAACTTGATAACATAAGGAGTGTGCATGAAAAAATTTTGTTATACTTCTAAACATGTGAATCAGAGATCAGCAATGAATCGTTTTTTCGCTACTCATAAGCACTCATGAAATTTTGAATATAAGTGAGGAGTCAAGAATGTTGAAATTTAACTATGTATGTACTCTGATTCATTCATACTCACTACAACGTTGATTAATAAGTACAGGTTGCAATGAGTATGCGTACAACGTTGACATCAAACTCATACCATTCGAAATATGTTTGATTCATAAGCCATAAGCCTCATTTAGATTTATAACTTTAGAAAAATACTTATAAATTATTTGAGTGATTCGAATCATTCAACCAAATATACAGTCTTAGTTATTGTTGCATTTCCAACAAAAGAAAAAAAAGACATGTAAGCAAAAAAGACAAAGCAGCAAGCAGATCAAACACACAACCTTTTAGTAGGGATTTCAAAGTTCGTACGCGATTCAATAACATCATAAGTGTTGCTAAGCGTATGAATATGATGAGTACTTCAAACTTTGAACAGGAGTAGATGAGGTTCCATGATATTAAAATAAGTATGAATGCATATAAGTATCAGAAATTATAAGTATGATTCGATTCTACTCATCTTTTTGAATACTCATGGCTGATCTCTGCTCTGAATAATGATTTAAAAAAATACCGTTACTTTATTTTTATTAACCATTTGCCTTTACTGAGGCATTGTAAAGTTTCATTGTGGTTAAGAAATCATAATGACCAATTACAACCCTTTAGTTAGCATTATAACCTAACTTCTTAAACCACTTATGTTGTGTGCGTTAATTTCATACATGAGTTGAGGGATTTTCGGATTAAAGTCGGCTCTGAACGACAGATTTTTGAGAAACCTCTTAATGGCAATTTGATTTACTCACAGAGTTTTTGCCAGATATCTGCTGAGAGGCAGTAGCCGAAGAAATATTTTTTTTTGTTTTGATCGAGATATCTGACCTGGGGTTGGAATCGTAGCCTCATGTCAAATAAGCCGACACACTTCCTACTAGACTATGGCGACTTCTTCATACAGAAATCGAGTAAGATATTAAACGAAAAACTATTTCAGTGATTGGAGATTGTTAAGAGCCATAAAAGCATTTAAAGCGACTGCTAATTATTCCTTCTCTCGTACAGCTTTCAGAACACAGCGCTAACATCGTAAGAAAATTACCTAAGAAAGGAGCCCCATCAGAATGCAAAAATTGGAGTGGCATTGTTTTCATTCCAATAATAAATGGCTGATGCTGGCTGAAATCGTTTACGAAAGGCAATTCACCACACTTCCGGATTTAAGGCAAACCGCTTCCGCGTGGACTGCATTAGTAGCCTGTGTATTATAATTAAACAGTCGGTGGGGTGGAGAGCAGATTTTTTTTGAATATTCATTTATTATGCAGAGATTAGAAAGGCCATCTGCAAAGCTGAGCTATGTAAAGGTCGCCCGGTAGGGACAATTGACTTCATTGAGGTTTCATACTGGGACTCAACTCGTTACAGGCATGTTATCTGTAAAAAGTAACAGACGAATATCTATGCGTCTGTTCTTGATTATGCCGATAAATTATGATTTCAAAGACATGAATTCTGAACTACGTAAGATATCCTACCTTATCACATAATACACGCAATTTATTATTGGAAAGACTAAGGCTTTACGCATGAATGCCACCAATACCACAGGGTTTGAGATAAGTGGTTGAGAAGATCAGGAGTTTAGGTCTTTTCTGTACTTGTAAGCCAATCAATAGGACAAGTAAGGCATTTGAATGGCACTTCAGAGAATATGGAAATCTCTTCAAGTTTATTTGAGAACCAAACATAAAATTTTGACTTCGAATGTGAATTCGGGCTTTGTATGGGGGTATTTAATATCGGTTCACTATGAGGATTCTTGACAATTTTATTCCCGAATGATATCTCAAACAAAGGTGGGGGAGAGTACAAATTGCTAGAAGAAAGCAGAGTTGGTTTGGCGGTATTTTGAGAAAAACTCCTGAAATCGTAGCAAGAACGGCAGTCTGGATTTTATGGATTTCAAGATATCATTCGTTAATTTGAATTACTATGTGATCGTGGAAATCCTGTTTGCAAGGGTTGTGTATTGGAACCATTACTATTTAATATACAAAGCTATGAACACGTTACTTGCATAGCTCTTCATAACAGCAGTGGTATAATCTACAGTTTTTAAGGCTGCCTCAACAAGTTTGACTACTTAATATTTGATTTTGTCGCATAGCTACCAAGATCTCCCACTGAACATTGGCAATGGAAGATTAATGTTGCAAAAGCGAAATTTCTTTGACCTAATAATCGTATGGCTGAGGAATGTCCATGATAGTAGACGCCTATGGAACATAATTTCTTTCATTCAGTTGAGTTTCCATAAAGAAAAGTGTTTATGCAGATTTTTTTTTGCGCACTCCTTACATGTAGTGCTATTTAGCGCGGGAACAGATTGGCATTAAAGTCTAAATTTCCAATTAAACTGAGAATAGTTACCCGAAGCAGTTAAAAACAATTGTTTTGAAAAATATTAAAACTTTATTTTTAAATTTCATTATCATCGTAAAAATCGTTGGCTTTAATGTTACAGTGAAACATTAAAACGATTTGAAACAAACAGAAAAAAAATGAAAGGAAATTGGGCTAAAAACATAATTTTTGTTTAATTTTTTTTGGTTTATTACAATACTTTCATTATGATGATGACAAAATGGTTTCGTTTATTTTGATTTTATTTCACCATTAAATTGCTCTAATTATGGCCGCAGTGAATGGCTATTGTTTCTCAATAATTTTAGAGAAAAAACAAAAAAAAAAACATTAAAAGCCAGCCAGTCACTAATTCGTTGAAGAGAGAACGGTTTTAAAATGTTCAACATGACGTTAGGCGCAGTTCAGTTTATATACATAGTTTCGTAAGTAAAATTTAAAACTGTTATATTGCAATAATTTAATTATTAATAACCGCATTAAAATATTAATTAATATTGCACAATAATGTATTCAATTAAATCATGATTTTTATTTAAATCCATTTAAATTTAGCTTTATTGTGTAAATACCTGCAAAATTTTTGTTTCGGATTCGTTTTTTTATTGTTATCTTTGAAATTCATCACTTAAACTTACCTAAAAAGAGAAGAAGAAATAAATTTTGAACATTAATTATTGATTAAAATATTATTAATTAATTTTTGCTTAAAATACGAATTAAAATATACAATCAATTATTATTATTATCTTCAATACAAGCTATAAAAGACCACAAAGCATTAGAATTCCTTTAATGCCTGAGACAGTTAGTTTGTCAGTTCTGAAGAAGCGTTTTGAAAAGCACTATAAAACTATGAAAGCTTTAAAAAAAATTGTTTGGCAAACCCCTCAGTAAACCCATGTGGTTATCTCACTTCACATCCCCAACACAAACGAGATTTTCAAAGAGTAAACAACATCACTTTCCTATATAAAACGCTTTGCAGAGATTGATGGCTACTTATAACATTCCTTTCTAAAATTAGGATGTTAATCCCATGTATTCACACAGTCATTCGATCATTTGCTAAAGCTTGGCAATTCCCTTGTGCTTTATTTAGTACTCTTTCTTAGGTTATAAATAAGTTTTGATGCACTCCGATTCCCTATTAAACGCTTACTTTTGAAGGTTAGGTAAGCAGATAGCTTGCCGTTCCATATGGCCCATTGTGTTACACAGTGTGAGGTAAAACTCCTTGCTATGATTCGTTAGTGAAAGTCTTACCCTAACCTGCAGAGACAATCGTAGTAATAGTTACGTCGGTAATATTGATTTAATACTTTAATGTCAACGTTTGTACCTGCAAGTTTCAGACTCTGTTAATCAAGAGATGCATAATAGCCATCCAGAAGTGTAAAATAAAGCATTTTAGTAACAAACAAGTCCACGGTATATTCCTCTACTCCCAAACAAAATATTGTTACGTTTTTACTTTTTTAAAAACGTTTAAAATATGAGTTCGTTGATTGCAACCAAAATAAAAATAAATTGGCCTTTAGTTTTAATTAAATTCTTTATTGTTTGAACAATTTTTGTGTGCCACTGTTTATAACTTGACGTATATAACAATAACTGCCTGTTCGATATTCTTCTTTGATTATGCCCTTTGTGCAAACAACAACGCTTGTTCGTTAGATCTGTATAGCGGAGATCTTCATACCGCGACTGTTCTTTTCACACGCAACGCGTGTTAACACAAGACTGACTGAATTCTTACCACTCGATGCCTGCTTTGTCTTGCCTTTTTATATGCCCACATAAACAGTCTGATGAATCTTCTTTAAGTCGAATATTCGTGGTTTTGCCTTCTCGAAAGTTCTATCGCGATTTCATTGTTGTTTGTATACTTTGTTTACGTTGTTTGTTGTCCCGTTCTTTCTTATTTGTCTATCCCCTTTTCTTTCATACTAATGGTTTTTATTTTTGTAGCTTTTGGTTATCGTATTAAGATAGATCGTAGAGATAGATTGCCATCGACGAACATCAATGGGTTCTTTTACAGTGTGCATCTCTTCCTGGTGCTCAAAAGCAGAAGAGAAAGTGAGTACTAAAGGGAAACCAAGAATTTGATAATGATCATCCATCTTATAGTTTAAGGAAGGAAATTCCGAAAGCTCTTTTCCTTCAATGGGTTATGGTTAAAACAGTAACCAACAAAACGAAATATGAAAAAAAAAAATTTATGACGGCGGCTTCCCCTTAGCAGTATTCTGATAAAAACCCTGAGTATAAATAAAATTGCCAGTTTCTTAAAGTCTCTTAAAAATCTGTCCTTCGAAGTCAACATTAAACTGTAGTTTCCATCACTCATGGATCAAATTAACACACACAACATGGGTAATGTAAGAAGCTAAGTTGTAAGCCCGACTAAAAGGGTTGTAGTGACCAGAGATCAGCAATGAATCGTTTTTTCGCTACTCATAAGCACTCAGGAAATTTTGAGTATGAGTGAGTCAAGAGTATTGAAATTCAACTATTCTAATTCATTCGTACTCGCTACAACATTGATTTATAAGTACAGGTTGCAATGAGTATGCGTACAACGTTGACATCAAACTCATAACATTCGAAATATGTTTGATTCATACGCCTATTCATTCAGATTCATAAATTTAGAAAAATACTTATAATACTTATACATGATTAGAGTGATTCGAATCATTCATCAAAATTTACAGTCTTAGTTGTTGTTGCATTTACAAAAGAAGAAAAAAAATACAAATACAGCAAGCAAATCAAACACACAACCTTCTAGCGAGTATTGTGGTGTTCGTACTCGAATCATACTTATTTTGTGCTTCGTGTATACGTTGAGTCATGGGGAGTCGAAATCAACAACATCGTGCATATTGTTAAGTATGAGTACGATGAGTATTTCTAACTTTGAATATGAGTAGTATGAGTATGATATTAAAATAAGTATGAATGCGTATAAGTATCTGAAATTATAAGTATGACTCGAATCTACTCACCGTTTTGAATACTCATTGCTGTTCTCTGGTAGTGACTAATTCAATACAGAAGTAAGTGGGTAAGATATCATCGAAATTTTTTATCTGTTTGAAAGACTTATTGATGCCATTTTATGTGGATATAAGATTGCTCCAAAGCCCGTTCGGTAACTACTCATATCGATTTAAAGTCGTGCACGGTGATTTGGCAAAATAGACTGAAGAAGTGACAACTAATTTGACAAATGTAGCTATAACTAGACGGCCGTTATCAACAGTGAATGTGCGCAAGTCGCTGGTGCAAATATTCTGATCGTTATGAATATTCACTGGGCTGGCTATCTTCTAGCCGCCGTTAAGACTGAGAATATTTTCTAATCATCTTAGAAGGGCAGATTTATATCATGTGGATCGTCAAAGGTCTTAAATGTAAAAATTTAGGGAACAGTTCGACGTTTGGCAAGTTCAGTGACATTAATCTTCTTCTATCCGCTGTAATGACTAAACACAGGCCCTAAATTTTAATCATTTGTGAATGATAGACATACGGATATGCATCGTGAAATTATAAAATAAAATTATCGTACAGTGAAAGGCTTTATCGACTGTTACATTATTAATTGATTAGGTCCTGAAAAATGCCCGAACCTTCGATAAAGACCCGTATTTACTATGTGTGCTAACCATACGTCTTTTAAGGGCCTCAAAGCTCATATCAGATTAACTGTATTCCCACCCCTGTATGCTAGTGTTGTAATCGCCATTCTTTTTACGATTCACTGACTATTCGTTTGAAGTTTTTCGCTTTTTTCTTCCTCTTCAATTAATTTGAAATTTGTTTACCTTTTTCTATTTTTGCACACAAATTATTATCATTTTCAAATGTTTACATGTTTACAACAGATAAAGTTTGTTGTTAATTTCCTTGTAAAGAAAATGTAAATTTTCACAATTTTCTTTTAGGTTTTCTTTACGTAGCATTACGGCGGCTGACCATTAATTTCCAATTTTAATTGGAAAGTAAAGAAAATCATAAAACCGTAACGAATTATACACTGCCAAATCAGTTAAATTTATAACGAATAGACGAACGATATAGTCGTGGTCTATTATATTAAAATACAATAATAAGGGTATTCACTTAAGTGTGGCCAACAGGAAGTTTTTAGAAAATGGAAACGAGTTTAACAGAAGTCATCAAGAAAAGTTTGAATTTATTAAAAGCAGCTTTGAAAAGAAAAAAAATATTATTAACTGGTAGTGAATACCCTTACTGTTGTTGTTGTTGTCCTAACCAATATAAATTTAAATTAAAAGTTAGTTCAACCATACTTAAAAATAATAATTAAGGTATTAACAATTAATCACAGACCATCATATGGTACATCGGCAGTAAAATACAATAATAAGAGAAGGTAAGTTTTTTTTATGAAATATTATGAAAATCAACCAAATGTAACGGAAAACCGTTTGGAAAACTATAATAAAAGAAAAGTTTAGTTTAGTTTTTCTTTTACAACAATAAAATTATCTTTTATTGACTTGACCAATGAAAAAACCGTTGCGAAGACAGGAAAAGCGTTAAGAAAACGACAAGGAAATTATGAGAAAAGGGCTAAAAAAAAGAGAAAATCCAAAAACCTAGAGAGTCCATGAACGATAGATAAGCAAGTAAAGAAAAACAATAACAAATCAACACAAATATTCTAGAAGTTGACAGATGAAAACTTAACCTAGTTTAACTAAAGCAAAAGCTAGAGCATTACCAATTATTTGTTATAAAAACTGAAAACTGGTAGTTTGCAATAGCAATATAAGATACATTTTCTATTTGTCTGTTAACATAACATTCACTGTAAAAAAAAAAAAAAAGAATACAGTATTCGTCGTCTCGATTTACGTTGTTTCGATTAACGTCGTCAAAAATGTTGTTCCCTTCAACTTCGATTTGCGTCGTCATTCGATTTGCTCGCCTCTGTTGTTTATAAACAAAATCAGGGGAATTCCCTCTTTAAAAAAAATTCAATGCATAGAATAAAAATTTAATTATTTTAGTTTCTTTTTTGTAAAATGTACATAAATAAATGCATCTGATAGTATGAGTTATTTGAAATTCGATTTACGTCGTTTCGATTTACGTCGCCTTTTTCCGGAACATTCTACGACGTAAATCGAGGGAATACTGTATAACTTTCGTAGCTAACTTTACACACATCATTCTTTAGCCGAATTAACCACGTATATGGAATGCTTTGCCTCTCACTTACACTGTAAAAACTTCTCATCACCTTTCCTTAGTTTGATATTAATCTTCTGCAGAATTAGGGGTCGTCCCCCTTAGTGTAGAATAAATCTATGAAAATAGATCGTAGCAATACATAGATATTTTTCAACCTTTCACTTCAAATACTATAAAATTGATTTGGGAAAAAATATTTTCTTTTATTTATTCCAACAAAGTAGTCCGTCTGTCTAGACGTCGTATTATTTATTAAACTTTGTTATTTTTTTTTTTAAAGGAAATAATATTTTATTTTCTTCAATTTTTGTTTGTAATTTCTCAATCGGAATGATAAAATTTGATTCAGCGCGATATTTGTAAGAATTTAAATGAATTTGTTGTGGTTTTTTTTCGTTCCTTTTTTAAACGATTTCCATTAAAAAAAACAATTTTTTTTTAAATCTTTACAGAGACGATAAAATAAAAAAATCGAAAACAACAACGCAGAGTGGCAAAAGACTAAGGGGCTTAGATATGTATACCGGACCCATTAAAAATGAGCTTATCGGTGCGGGATTATTTTTAAGAGATGTACGCAAGCAAGCAAGCAAATGTATTGAGGCAAAAAGGAAAATATTTTTCATTCTGGTTTTCATTTTTCAGGATCGTAGACAACTGATGAGAATATTATATCAAAAGGATAAAGCGGAAATTCTGCGTGAATTCGAAGAGCAAAAGTTAAGTATCTACCCACGACTGTAGCATCAAAATTTTATTGAAATTCTTGAAGAATTTCATTGAAGTGCATTCAAGATATTAAGCGTCAATAAATTACAAACTTATATACATAAGTGCTAGCAAACATTACAAACATATGTATTTCTTTATGTATCATATTTAGTTTAGTATTTGCTGACAAGAAGCCAAGGCTCGAGAGTGACAAATCTTTTCTGGCAATCCACAAAAGCTGTTCTACGGTCTATAGCGAGTTTTTGAAGGAAAAAATATTTACTACACCGCTTTACTTCAATCGCAGAAAATTTTCACCAATATTTACCCGCGCTGCAATATTCTCCATGAAAGGCTGTGACAATCTGGAGAGTAAGGTGCCAGAATTAATGCGTTCAAGTGATGTTTTTGTCAAGGAAAAGCATCTGTGAACAATGTCACTATCACGTAGCAAAAGCGTTTTTTTTTTTTCAATTATCCATTTTTTGTTTTGCGGTCAGCATGCCTCAAGCGGAGCGTTGTTAGTTATAAACGAAGAGATTGGAGAGCGAAACTTTGACACTAATGACCCTGACAGCCGTATTAATTCTCCATGGACAGAAGGGGATTAAATTTTGGTCCTAAAGCGTTTTTTTTTTACAATTTTCCACTCTTTTTTTTGCGGTCAGCATGCCTCACAAGCGGAGCGTTGTTAGTTTAAACGAAGAGATCGGAGAGCGAAACTTTGACACTAAAGACCCTGACAGCCGTATTAGTTCCACATGGACAGAAGTGGATTAAATTTTGGTCCTAAAGCGTTTTTTTTTTTACAATTTTCCACTTTTTTTTCGGCTACCATGTCTCAAGCGATGTGTGCTGAACCATAGTGGCATCATAATGGAAGAGATCGGAAAGAAAATTCTTGACACTAATCTGATCCTGACAACGGTATTTAATTTTCCATGGACAGAAGGGGATTAAATTTGGGTTCCAAAGCGTCTTTTTACAATTTTCCTCTCTTTTTTTCAGTCACCATGTCTCAAGTGCAGTGTGCTGAACCATAGTGACGTCATAATGGAAGAGATCGGTGAGCAAATGCATTTTTTTTTCTCTACGAACAGAAGGGAATTAAATTCTGGTATCACTTTACAATTCTTGGGCGTTGCAATGCTTCGTGTCATGCAAGCAGTTTCGAAACAAACTTTACTAAGCGTTGTCTTGTGATTTGTAAGTCGATTTATTAATGCAACAGATAGGACATATGGCAACGCACAGAAAACAACGGCAAGTATTTGTTTGACAGCTGGCAACATTGTCCACAATAGGCCCATAAAATATTCGGTCACTGTGTTTTGCAAGAGCCAGCTGAGGCATCAACAACGTCTGCTTATTAAAAGCTAGTTCATCTTTGGCGTGCTTCCGAAAACAACCGTCAAAAAACAAGAATAGACGAATGACAGTCCACAACGGTTATCTACTTGGTTGACAGCTGGCAACATTGTCCACAATAAGTCAATAAAGTAATTGAAAATTTTGCAAGAGCCAGTGTACACCTTTATAGTAGGTAGTTAGTAAGGTAGGTTGGAGTGGTAGCTTTGATACCAAAAGCTCACTTGAGTACGCGTAGCAGCCTGTTGTGACGCCACACGCGAACGCATCTCTATACTGACCTAGTTCCTCCAAACCAGGGAAGAAGAAGAAGTTGATAAAGCACGACTACCCCACGCTGGAAAACCAGCCCCTAAAGTTTGCTGAACGAAGATATAACCTTAATATCAATGGATGATAGCTCCATCAAGCTGACAAGGATTGATAACCTATATCTGCACATCGTAAGGGATGCGCATTGACAAAGAAAGTGGATAACAGTCTCCTCTTCCTCAGCGGATCTGCACCAACGGCAGAAATGGGAGCTCCATTCTTTCCACGTGTCTTCCCATAACACAATGATCTGTAAGCATGGCCACTGTGATCGAAATGACGTTACGCCCAAGTCCAAGTAACTAGTTGGTGCGCCTTCTATCCATCGAGGATAGACCTTTCATAACACATCAACCATTCATTCATAGAGCTTCTAAGAGCTGCCACCACTTTTGACGGGCTTTATACAATTTCGAAATTCGTGAGAGACTTATGGTGTCGAAAGGAATTCTTGTGTGTGACTCTGCACCATCCATTTAAAATGACTAGAGAAGTAGTATGCTATGCGTGGAAATAATATTCTCGGTTTGTCAAGAGAAATTGTTTGGTGTGCCTCTACTCGCTTTTAAAGACGTTACTAAGCCCATATAAAATGGCTCGAGAAGTGAAGAAGAAGTAGAGGAATTCTTTTGTGTGCCTCTATGCGTAAGTAAGACGATATAAAATGGCTCGAGAAGTGGGATCCCATGCATGATAATAATGTTCTCCGTTAACACGTATGGAGCAACAATCAAAATGTGGCATAATATCACATCCTTTGCATAGAATTAGATTAGCTATCTAGGGCTTCTTTTCACCACTAAAAAGTGCACATTGATTGCTAAGGCTTTCGAAAACTTGCTATTTTTAATTTTTGTTTCATTTGTTTCAAGCGACCTAACCCACTATTGTGTTATCTGTCTTGATGGTGAAATGGAATATTTTTCAAATCGGGCACAGCAAATCCTGTAGTAACCACTGTGCATGAGTCAAGTGAGGCAAGTTAATTTGGACAGTTTCATAGGACATTATTATATGAAAAGTTATTGTTGTAGAGAATAGAGGCGATGATTTATGGTTTTACAAACCGAGCACGGCTACTCATCATTATTTACGATTTTAAATTTAAATCGTAATAGCTTTCGAATTGAATGAAACTGCATTCAACAAGAGCTTAACAAATTAATGTCATTCATCATATCATAGCACAGCACAGCACAGTACCATTGTGCATTTATTATAATAAATTTATTTGGTTTGGTTAGGTTCAATAAACTCCACTACTGTTGGCTGTTTTCTTTGGTTGGCAAAGTTTATGAACTTTCCAGTTGGGTTTTTTTTATTTGATTTGATTGGATTTTATTGTTTGCGATTGAAGTTTTGGGGCCATAACCAGTAGCAGGGGCACTCAGTCTACACTAATAGTTGTTTGTTGTCATTGTAATTTGTCATAAAAATGATGATGATGATAATGATGACAACGAATGAGATGAATACAGATAATGATGATGATGAAGATGACAAATGTTAACATATGCTGGGCTCTGTCAAGTGGAGTTCAAGCTCAAGTATAGTGCTTGCAATTGAAGTACGAAAAATAAATGCCATAAAATCGCTTTTTTTCCCCTCTCTCTCTCTCTCTCTCTCAATCATGTCAATATGTTATAAATTCACTAAATAAAATAGCAATAACAACAAAAACAAAAGCTGTAGAAAAAATTTTTTTTTTTTTTTCAAAATTTTATTTGTCGTGCTTATTTGCTTTCAAATCAAAAGTTTGTCGCTTTTTGTTTGATGACAAACAGCCTGTTTGTAATCATAAATATTTAAATAAAAATTTAGAAAACAGAAAAAAAAGGAAAAAAAAACAAAACGTTGAAAGATGAACTTCACAGATATACAGTGAGCGTCAAAAGAAAGTGTACACTATGGATAAAATTCTAACAATCTCAACTCAAGAGTGCCCGAAAAAATTTTACAATATTTCCAAATTTTTTCTAATTCTTTTCTTCTTTTTTCAATTTTAAAAACTGGCAATAAAATAATTTGAAAAAAATTAACGGTAATTTATTAATGTATATTTTTTTGAATTGCACACTTTTTTTTGACGCTCACAGTATGAGCTGTGAAGTAAAATAAAAAAAAAAAAAAAAAATAAAAAAACGAGCTCTGACAGAAACACTTGTTAAAAGATAAAAAAAAAAAAAAAATTATTTTTTTCTTTTACAAATTTAGCATGACACATTGATTTCATCAAGTGACAGTAACAAATTGGCTTTAAAGTTTGCTACTGTGGTTAGCAAAACTAAAAAATTTCATTGTCAAGTCTTCATTAAACATTCAAAAGCAGAGGATCAGAAAAGTGAAAGAAAAAAGTTGACAAACATCGAAGATTTACGTGCATTACAGTGCCATTGGTACAGTTTGTTGGGGATTTTTTAAAGGTACATATCCTAGATCATCAATGAGTATTCAAAAAGATGAGTAGAATCGCATCATACTCATAATTTCTGATACTTATACGCATTCATACTTATTTTAATATCATGGAACCTTTGCTCATATTCAAACTGTGAAGTGCTCATCATATTCATACTTGACAACAACCAGTATGATGTTGTTGATTTCGATTCTCCATAACTCAACATATACACGAATCACAAAATAAGTATGAATCGCGTACGAACACTAAAATATTCAGTAGAAGGTTGTGTGTTTGCCCTGTTTGCCAATCTCTCCTTTTTTGCTTATGTGTTTTTTCTTTTTTTTTTGTAAATGTAATAACAACAACTAAGACTGTAACGTTTAATGAATGATTCGAGTCACTCGAATGACTAAAGTTATGAATCTAAATGAGTAGGCTTATGAATCAAACATATTTAGAATCACACCAATGGTATGAGTATGATGTCAACGTTGTACGCATACTCATTGCAACCTGTACTTATAAATCAACGTTGTAGTGAGTATGAATGAATCAGTGTACATACATAGTTAAATTTCAACATTCTTGACTCCTCACTTATATTCAAAATTTCATGAGTGCTAATGAGTAGCGAAAAAGTAGCAAAGAAATGAATAACAATAACAAATCTACAGCGTGATTCTAGAAGTTGACATACCGAAATTAAATACAGTAGAAATAATGCGAAAGCTAACGTTGACAGTCGCCGCAGTCTAGGAGATAGTGTGTTGGCTTATTAGAAGTAAGGTCAGACATCTCACACAAACCGAAATCTGAAAAAATATTTCTTTGGCAACTTCCTCTCACAGACTTCTGTCAAAAACTCTGAAAGAAAATAAAATTGACACTAAGTTTCTCTAAAAAAAATCTGTGCTTCAAAGTCATATTCAAGCTGTAGGTTCCTCTACTCATGTGAATAAAATTACCACACACAACATAAGTTGTGTGAGAAGCTAAGTCATAATCCTGATTGAAGGGTTGTAATGAAGAATTATGTATATAAGTAAGGTTGTAAGCCAGTTGTAGTAAAAAGCGTAACGTAAAAATACGATTGAATTTCACACAGTGAGGTTTGTTCTTAATTTCCAGTTTGCACAGATGATGTTTGTTCTGGTTTCTGTCAAACTATTTTATAGCGCAGAGGTAACGAATAAATATCAAGATTCCTTAAATCTCTCTCTAGAGTAGGCAAAAACCTTAAATTTCAAAAGTAACACATGTTGGTTAAAGAGCTCAGGCTGTTTATCAGTTTGAATCAGCCACAAAGCGTTTGAATTCTTTTTTTGTAGTACGACATTAAGGCGTTTCAAATAAAAAATAGCATACTTTTAGGATACAATAAACCTTAGAGCAAATTTTAAGCTCTACAAGCAGATCTTCCAAGCACGATTGAGCAACAATAATAATTAAAGCCTATTTTTAGGCTACACAAGAGATATTTTAATTATTTAGGCGGCATATTTAGAAACTTTAAAACAAATTACAAAAAACACAACAAGTTACTGAGACAAATTAAGACTTGACAAATATTACGGAAGAGAAAAAAAAAACAACAACCAGAATAACCGGAGGAAACGAAGAGGAAGAAAAACTTATTTTTACCACTTAAAACTTTCATAGTAATGACCGCAAATAAATGACAAACGTGCAGTAATATAAGCGAAAACCAAAAGGAAGCAAAAAGCAGGAGGAGGACAGGCAAAAGGGCAGCAACAAAGAACAGAAAGAAAAAAACGGGAAAGAAAAAGAAAAAGTCATTAACACAAGTCGTGCTAAATTGTAACAATTTTTGGCAGCATGTGTTGCCTACGCTAAATGGGCTACACAGACAAAACAAAACAGAACGAGAGCAGCAGAAAAAAAGCCTCAGAAGCCAGGCAAAAAACAATCTACGGTGACAGCCAAAACAAGTGTTAAAAGTTTTAAGCACGACGACAAGTAACTAAACTATGCTACGATCTCACACAGTGACAATGACAACAATAATAATGCTGATGATGATGATGACAATTGAAATAAAGATGCCACATGATGAGTGAGTGAAAGAGTACTACCTTCAACCATGATGATGGCTTGTCGTTGTCGTAGTTGTACGTTGGCAAAATAAAACAAAAAAACAAAACAAAACGTTTGACTAATTTCCAGAGTTTAATATCCACTCCTGTAAAGAAAATTTGTTAAAAAAAAGGTTTTAAAACAGCAAAAAACTGCCAGCCGCCAAAAAAAAAAGGAGAAAAAAAATTCCACCGAAACGAATTCAAAAACAAGCAGCTTAGAGGAAGGAATTTAAAAAAAAAAAAAATTATTTTCTTTTTCCGACTATTTTTTGTCTATCAATAACGCAAGAAGTACCATAAATGCAGGGAAATGGTGCAACAGCAGCTAGTGTAACATGTTGCAAGACATCTAAAATAGAAAAGGAGAGAGAGAGGGAGAGAGGGAGAGAGAGAGAGATTCTAAATGGCAACTGAAACCGAAACCAAAATACTTTTCGTGTGTTTCTTTTGAACAAAAGAAGCGGCAACAGCAACAAACCGACAGCCACTGTACAGAAGTGAATTGCATCACGTGACCTCTAATACAGTAGAGGCAACAACAACAACAAGTCTGTAATTATCTTGACAAAAATATCGTGACAATAGAGTGAAAAAAATAAGAATTTTTTTGTATTGTTGTTGTACTATCCCCCCAAAGATATTGTATTTCTAGAGGACGAAACAAAACAACATTGTGGGATTCAACTTTAAACTTTTGCTAATTTGTAGTCTCTTCTATTACATTTCTTTTGGTCTCAGTATAGAAGAGAATTGAAAAAAAAGCAACAGCAAAACGAAAAAAGAAAAAAAAATTATAGTTTATGTTGGAAAAAAATTAATTAAATTTCGTGCTTGGATTTCGTATTTTATTCTTAGTTTTACTTCTTTTCTTTTCAAATTAAAAAGAGAGTGAGAGAGAGAGAGAGAGAGGGAGAGAGTGAAAGAGAAAATTAGTATTAGAAAATAGAATTCAAAATAAAACTAAATTAGTTAACTTTAATGGCTGTGTCAAATGAAGAATTTAATTAAATGGAAAAAGAACAACTTCACTTAAACAAAAAAAGTACCTTGAAAAAAGTACCAAAGTACAGATACCAGATTGGCGAAAATTAAACTCTTTAGGTGGCTACACATAATTATTAATAAAATATAAAAAAAACTATTAAAGTACCAAATTAAAAAGTACCAGATAAGAAGTTTTAAAACGAAAAAAGTACCAACTTGAAAATGTACGAAAAACAGACTTACTTGCTTACTTCATTATTCATTACAACCATTTAGCCAGGATAACAACCAAACTTCTCACATTATGTACTCATGTTGTGTGTGTTAATTTATTTCATTAGTGGCGCTACCTATAATAGTTGATAGATTTTTGAGAAACTTTTCATAGTAATTTTATGCACATATCTTGGGCACATCTACATGTGGACATGGACCATGCCCTCAAATTGCTCGCACAGAATATCGATTGTGATATAAGCTGTGTAGCATGGGACGACCACATGTGTTTACAGGGTGGCTGATATATAATGCAACAAAGTAAAGCGCTATATTTATTAATTTTTTTTTTTAATTTTATTGTTCAAAAGCAAAAAATGTGGGAAATAACATCAAATTTTAGAATCAGTTTAGATTTGTTCGAATTGGCCACCTTTGGTAAGAATTATGGCCTTCAAACGGCCGACAAAGCCATTACAGGCTGCACGAAAGTGGCTCTGCGGTATTTTGGCCCATTCCCGGCGAAGCGCCGTCTTGAGATGATCGACACTTTGGTATTTTTTAGTGAGAACCTTACTCTCCAAAATGCCCCAGGCGCAAAAGTCCAACGGATTGAAATCCGGAGATTTTGGTGGCCATTGTGCAGTAGAAATGAAGCGAGGAATCTCCTTTTTAAGCCATTCTTAGTTGACGCGAGCTGAGTGCGGTGGTGCTGAGTCCTCTTGGAATGTCCATGGTCTGCGGCCGAAATGTTTGTCTGCCCAGGGCTTCAATACTGTCTTTAAGACATTTTCCCGATAGTATTCGGCATTTATTTTGACCCCACGGTCGATGAATATGAGCGGGGAGCGACCATCGGCCGTTACGGCGGCCCACACCATTACCATCGGCGGCGCTTGAGTTCTGGTGGCCAATCGCAGGTGTAAATTTTCAGCTGACCTCTTTGGCAAGTAAACCCGATCATTTTGTTTGTTCACAAACTGCTCAATTTGGAATGGCATCTCATCGGAGAAAACCAAATTCGGTAACTGGCCACTTTCGTGCAAGCGAAGTAACTCCTTGGCTCTTTCCAGTCTAACTTTTTTTTGTCCATCGGTGAGCTCTTGCACTTTTTGGAACTTCAATGGCTTTAGTCCAAGCTCATTTTTCAATATGTGTTGCATCCGTTCTCGCGATATGTTCAGCTCACGATCAATTTTTCTACCACTGCAGCGTGGATTTCGATTAAATCTGGCCTTCACTTTTCGGATCATTTCTGGTGTTGTTACCGTTTTTTTCGTCCACTTTTTGGACGCGATGCAACACTGCCAGTATCACGGTAACGAGCAATGGTACGAGAAACAAAAGATTTATTCATATTTAAATGCTGGAGAGCTCTAACGATAGCCACCTGTGGTTTTCCAGCCAAATATAAAGCAATCACACTATCACGCTTGAATTCCATCACGAATAACTTTTTTTCTGAATGCAATAGATCAAAATGCTTTTGTAAGCTTGTAAATAATAAAATGAACTGTCACTGGAATAAATCTGTCAGATGAGCGGTTTACAAATGATAACAACCTGAAGTTGTTTGCAATACATATCAGCCACCCTGTAGTGTCCACTTTAAGCCAATAAGGTCATAAGAAATTGGCAACTATCGTTGTATAGTGCTTGCCGTTGACAATGATGGTTGGGCCTACATTGTCATTAGTCATTAAGATCCTTCAGTCAGGATTACAACCTAGTTTAGTGTGTTAATTTTTATACATGAGTAGCGGGACCTACAGTCTAAAGTCGACTCCGAACGACAGACTTTTTGAGAAGCTTTTCGTGGTAATTTTATTTTGCTCGCACACCTTTTGCTAGAAATCTGCTGAGAGGAAGTCGCCAAGGAATTATTTTCTTTCTTATTTCGTTTAATTGGAGATGTCTGTATTGTAAGTGTTTTTTCTATAGTTATTAATCTAAATGAGCAGCGGCTTATAAATCAAACATATTTCGAATGGTATGAGTTCGATGTCAACGTTGTACGCAAACTCATTGCAACGTTGTAGTGAATATGAATGAATCAGAGTACGTAGTTAAATTTCAATATTCTTGACTCACTTATATTCAAAATTTCATAAGTGCTTATGAGTAGCGAAAAGATGATTAATTGCTCTGTGATGAGCAGACGGCGGCACAAAGAGAACATGATAAAAAATGTGAGTGTATTTGTGAGAAGCATGTTTATAACCCAAAGGAAATTTGTTAGTAATTTTTGTTTCAAACAGTGTTCGAACAAATATTGTGCTTTTTTAATGCCATTGGTATTTTTCGCACAAGTTTTTATGGATTTCTAGCAAGACTCATCATTATATATTGCAGGTATCTTAAATTCGATATATTTAAAACAAAAAAAATTCTGCTTCACAGTTTTTCTTCACATTTTAATTCAATTTTTCTTTGGGTGTACAATTGATACACAAAAAAATTTCAAAAAGAAGCGATGATAACCTGCTTCACTGAAGGCTGACAAGCAACTGAATGCATTATTATACTCTTTTTAACGAACATTGTTGATGTTCGTGTTCTATGTGTGTAAAAATCCGAAGAAGTTCGACCCCCGGGGGACATTGATGCCGACGTCTGGTGATGAGTACATGTGTGTTGTGTTGTGCTTTTATTATAATTAGTAATTCTATTCGCCACTCTTTATACTCTCATTCTTTTTCTAACTCCCACACTCTCGATTACTTTATCTGTTCACCCATTACATATTTATTTATTTTTTTTTGTTTTCTAAACTGCAAAAAAATGTTTTTGCGTCCTCTTTTTTATTTTTCTTTAACCTTAAAAATAAATTTGATTGTCACTAAATGAGAACATTTGCTTACTTGTATGGGTGTTAGTAGGAGAGTAACATTTACTTCAAGAGAGACAAGGAAGAAGTTGCTTCTTTTTTCTATACTTTGACACAAAATGTTTATAAAAGAAAAAAAAATAAATACACAACAAAAGACAAGCAAGCACATAAAGAAGAAACAGACAAAAAAAAAAGTATAAAGAAAAGTGCAACAAAAACTTACATATATACACACACACACACTCTTACAAGAGTGTTGCAAAAACTCAAAAAATAAAGTTTAATTGAAAAAGTTTTTTTTTTTTTAATAAATTGTTTGAGTATCTTTACATTGCATGCATACATACATTAAATATAACGGCTACTTAAAGAGACTACAAATAGCTGTGGTGAGTAGCGTATATGTGGTGTCCGTATAAGTGTGTGTTAAATAAATACAAGCAAATCATACAAGAAAGAGTTGCTGCTGCCATGCCATACACTACCGTACCACATATTTATTGTGTGTAAAAAACTTTATGAGCACAGACAGACAGACAATTTGAAACAAAAACAACAACAAACAACAGTTAAATATGCAAATAAACAAACAACAACAACAACTTCGTATAACTGCTCTTTAAAATGCATATATATTTTTTGTTTTCTGTTTTTGTTGTTGTTTTTTTATGATTTTTTAATTGACCCAATTTCTTATGAAGTTTTTGTTTTTTTTTTTGTTCCTCCATTTCTCCAATGAATGGCAAAGTGTCTGCAGTGCATTGTGTGTCTATGTGTGTGTGTGTGTCTATAACTGAGAGTGTGTTGTGTTTTTTAGCGTTACCCAGTAGTTGTGTACATGAACATACGAGAGAATAATACACTCATACGAGCATTATTTTTTATGAGGCCACCAGAGTTGGTAGTGCTTAATTGGTGTTAAAAATGCTTAAAAAAAAACACAAAAAACTGAAAAAAACAAATTGTTTTTGATTCAATAATTATTTTAAATGTTTTGTTGGCAATAGTTTCAGAAGTATTTCAGAAATTTAGGAATTATTGTCAATTGCAAAACGAATTTGCTAGACTAGACGATAAGGTTAAAAAAGGGCACCGAATTCTATTCTATTAAATATGTTTTCTTGTGTTAAAATGAAGCCTGAAGTAGCAAATATGGACAATTACCACCATATGGTAGGACATTATGTGACTTGTCCATATCAAATTTACTATTTAAAATTTGAAAATATGTATGTACAAATACCAGTCATTCTCTTTGTACACTTGCTTGTAGTTTCGAAAATTAAAAGAATATTCTTCCCAACGGTGTTATTCAGTTGTCCAAGAATTAAGTTATTGGCCCCTTTAACTCAAAAAAAGGCTATTAAAAGGAAACACGAAATCACAGACGAAATAAGACAAAAGCAAGCTAGACATAGAGAGACACGAGCCAAACATTAACAAGTAATATAATAAACAAAGTTGAGTTGTTGACTCCAAAAAAAATAAAAACAACAGCAAACATGACTGAAATCTGTTAGAAATGATAAAGGATGATGGACCGGCCAGCTAACTGCCGCTCTCGTCTTGACATAACAAATGCAAAACCTGGTTATTGTCGATGCATATTAAAAACGAAAAAAAAAACCGACACAATAAAGCCAAAGGAAAAGGAGTTTCTTTTTTTTTACCCATAAAACTTTAGTAAAAATGTCAAACAACAGCAACAAGGGACCTAAAGACTAAACTAAACATAAAGGAGGGATCAGCGAAAAAGGCAGTTTTAGAATATTCTGCTGTTGCAACTATAAACGAGTTGCAATACATTTCACAGACAATCACCGAATACCTAGATTGATGCTTACTCCGGTTGGGAGGTACCATCATTTTTCCTTTGTATACAATGAAAAACATTTTAAAATTTAAATATTTCGCCTGTATAGCTAGACAGTTAAGACAGAGTTCAACTTAGGAAGAAAGAAAAAAAATGCAATTTTATTCGTCCTGAAAACAAATACACTAATACCCCGGTTTGCGTCACCTCGTTCTGCGTCTGCTTCGAAGTTGCGCCTTTTTAAAATTTCTGTGATTTCGAAGTTGCGTCGTTTTTGTTTCAGTTTGCGGCGCATGTTTCGAAGTTGCGTCGTTAGTGCTTCGATTTGCGTCGTTAATACGAAAATGTTTGAAAAAATCTAAAACAGAAAAAGGGGATTTCCCGTTTTAATCTATTGCAAATTCGAAGTTGTGTCTTTTTAAAATTTCTGTCACTTCGAAGTTGCGTTATTTTTGTTTCAGTTTGCGTCGTTAATATGAAAATGTTTGTACAAAGCTAAAACAGAAAAAGGGGATTTCCCGTTTAAGTCTAATGTAAATACATACATACATATGTATCTATGTTGTTTGATGGTTGCAAGTTGTAGGTCGTTAGTAGTTACAAATTACATTTGCTGAAGTGAAGTTCTAAATATTTTGCAGCAATGAGTCAAAAAAGAAAGCAATTATTGTTAGAACAAAAGCTTGACATTTTAAAACGTTTTAAATTAGGGGAAAGGGCTGTTGATATTGGAAGAAACCTTAGACTAACCCCTTCTACAATAAAATCCATTTGTTCCAGAGACGCTGATAAAATTAAAAAATTTGCTGAAACCGCATCATCGTTACAATATAAACAGGTTACCAAAATGAGAAGTTCTTTAATGGAAAAAAATGGAGTCACTTCTTAACATTTGGATAGAAGATCAAAATCAGCGAAGAATGCCATTAAGTCAAATGGTAATTCAAAAGAAAGCACTAACTTTATTTGAAGATCTGAAAGAAGATTATCCGTTATCAAGTGCCGAAAGTGCGGAAGAATTTGATGCAAGCAGAAGTTGGTTTGACCGTTTTAAAATCCGTGGAAATTTGAATAGCATTCCATTTAAAAAAAAAATAAAATATTTTTTATTGAAAAATCTATTTTTTCAGCTAAAATTATGAATCTCGGAACCAATTAAATGAAAATCAATACAAATGTATGGAAAATCGTGCTTCGTTTTGCGGCGAGTTTCTTCAGGCCCTATTAGCGACGCAAACCGGCGTATTAGTGTATTATGTACTGAGGGCCTTAGAACACCTAATATTGACTTTGTATACACGGAGAAAAGTAATGACAAAAATTCTCTGTATGATGTTGAGAACAAACTGTTTACGTTTGCGGAAGGTTTGAAATTTAAATTATACTGCTGTTGGCTTAGCAATAACAATTGCATTGTAAAATTAATTCAAATTAAACTTGTTCTGTGGTTTCATTTACAATTTCTAAAACGCAAAGTACTGCGAAGACAGCATAAACACAAAATTTTGAATCTGGAAACACACCAAGAGTACACTAACATAATTCAAATTACGATAACAATGCGTCACAGCTATAAATTAACGAAGAACAACACCTAATACAACACCGTTACAATAACAAAATTATTTAGAAAAACCACGAACGTTTGAAACATACTAAATAACAATAACAAATCAACATTAAGGTTCTAGAAGTTGCCAGAGTGAAAACAAAAGCAGTATAAACAGAATGTAAAGTCAAACTGTCAGGAAATGAGAGTAAAATGCTGCGTCAAATTAATACAAACAATATGGATGATGTGAGAAAATAAATTGTAAACTTGACTAATGGATTGTAATCAGCAAATAAACAAGTAAAGAAGTATATACATACATAATTGGTCATTCCCTTCAGTCAGGATTATTGACCTAGTTTCTGACACCACTTATGTTGTGTGTGTTAATTTTATACATAAGTGGCGGGACCTACAGTTTAAAATCGACTCCGAACGACAGATTTTTTTTTTTTTTGTAGTCGCCGTAGTCTAGTAGGTAGTGTGCTGGCTTATTAGACGTAAAGCCAGGGTTCGAGCCTCAGGCCAGACATCAAACCAAAATACAAAAGGTATTTTAGATTTCTGGCAAAAACTCTGAGAGTAAATAAAATTGCCATAAAAAGTTTCTCAAAAAAAAAAAAAAAAAAAATAAAGTAAATAAGTATCAAGTCCAAATTTAAACTCTAAATCTTCCAGACCTATACCAGAAAGTATAATTTTATATCAGTGGACGACAACAGTGACGACTAAATGAAAAGACATATGGATATGAGTGAGTTCTCTGTGAATAATTTGCCATGAAGTGGTCGTTAATGACTATAATCTATTTACATGCATACATAATAGGTCATTGCAATTATTCAGTCAGGATTACGACAATTGCAGTTTAAAGTCGACTCCGAACGACAGATTTTTTTAAAAACTTTTCATGGCAAATTTATTTACTTTGAACTTTTGCCAGAAATCTGCTGAGAGGAAGTCGCCGAAGAAATATTTTTTTCATATTTTATTTTTGTTGGAGACGTCTGACTTGGGGCTCCAACCGTGGCCTCAATTTTAATAAGCCAATACACCACCTATTAGACTACGGCATGTACTTATTTGTTTATAGAATTTAACTATCAGAAGAAATCAAATAGAAACCTGTCAATACTGACCCCAATGTGACAATGTGCGTTAAAAATATACATACGTAACCTAAGATGCATCTATGTGTGTACCTTGGGTCTTAAGAGCTTAAAATCTAAATTTTCAACAGCATTTAAGACAGTTTAATAAAAAATAAAAAAGTTCTGGTGTGTTATATCTTTAAAGCAGGGATTACCATTTCATAACACAATTGTGCAGAGAGAATTCACACACATTGCTTATGCTCTTTTATTTAGTCATCGATCAGACTGCGACGAGCACACAAGTCAGCGGATGCTATATTTCTTTTTTCAAGTTACACTCAAAAAATATTTTATGTTAAAAAATCCTTTTTTTTAAATTCAAAGACTTATATGTTCTTAAAACACATTTTGATTGTTTTAAAAGCCAAGTAAATAATTTAGATAATATGGAAAGAGAACAACTTTTTTATAGACATAAAGTAATATTTTGGGCAAATTAAAAGGTTGGTTATTAGCAGGAGACGAAATTTATGAACCAAAATTAGTACCCAGCAAATATCTAAAAAACATTATCTAATTATTAAGACAAAGATGTATAACTTTATGTATGTTGATGAAATGAAAATGAAAATACGGTATATTACTAACATTTTTCTATGACTGTAAGCGCTCAACTTATTTTCTCTCTCTTACTCACTAATACACAAACAAAAAATTTTTGGTAACCCCTGCTTTAAAGTCAAATAAACTATGAATTATAATAGCATTACAGTATTCCCTCGATTTACGTCGTAGAATGTTCCGGAAAAAGGCGACGTAAATCGAAACGACGTAAATCGAATTTCATATTGCTCATACTACAAAGTAGTATGTTTTTAACAAAGAACTTAAAAAAGTTACAGTAATCTTTCGATTTAAGCCACAGTTGGTTCCAAAAAAAGGCGACGTAAATCGAATGACAACGCAAATCGAAGTTGAAGGGAACAAAATTTTTGACGACGTTAATCGAAACAACGTAAATCGAGACGACGTAAATGGAGGGAATACTGTACTTATACATGCTCTCCTTGACACCCTCACTCACTCATGCTCTCTCTTTCTTTCTTTCTATCAGTGTCTCTCTACACATACAACATCGGTGAATAGTGTTGCGTTTTCCTATTTTTTTTCTCTTCATCTGTATTTGTAATACAAGGACTACTTGCAGAAAGTTTTACAGTGAAAACCAAAAAAGAAAAACTTTTCAAATTGCTTTATTGCTGTTGCCAGTGTTGTTGCAGTTGTTGTTGTTTTTATTGTCATACTTTACAAAAAGAAAAAACAATCATTATATTGCTAATGTTTATGACACTTATCATAGTAAACTAACGATAATAGCAACAACAACAACAACAACAAAAACAAAGAGAGAGAGAGACAAATAAAGCACTTTTTGTTCTCTATTTAAAGAAAAAAATGCTGTTACAAGGAGTTACAAAAACAAGAAACATACAAAAATTGTTAGAAGAGGAAGAAGAAAAAAAATTCATATTCAATGACATGACATGACATGCAATATAAGCGGGGGAGTATAGGATAGTTGAGGAGGGTAAACAAATATTGACAATTATTAGCCAAAAGAACAAGGGAGAAGGGAAAGTAAATTGTGCATGTGTATGTGTATGTGCATGTGCTTGTGTTTTCATATTCTTGCAAAACCTTAAAGAAATTAAAGGAAAATAAACGGGATAGCATGGAAAATAACGGTTAATACGGCTACTTAAAGTAGAGATGAACAAACGCACAACAAAACTAAGGCTGTTGTATTGATGAACACATAGCAATTACACGGAAAGAAAACTTGTCGGAATTTAAAGTTATTAACAGTTTAAGCTACCAATTACACTGTAAGAAAACTTGTGGGAATTTATAGTTATCAGAATGCAGGTTTTATTTAAAAATTCTGAAGAAAAAGAGAAAAAAAAAAGAACAACGCTGAAGTGATTTTGAATGAATTTTTATGCAGAATATTGTCTTTGGAAATTTAATAAAAGAAAACTTTTTTTTTTGATGCCAGAGTTTTTGAATTTTCAAGTAATTGTTGTCTAAATAAAACGAGCCTATCAATATGAGTTAGTTCCCTTGACATTACTGGCTTAAAGCCGTTACCAACAATGGCACAGTGGGGTAGAGAACAGAAAATTGTGAATGCAATAAAACAAAAATTATGTTAAACACTAAATTAAATGTGTTATGCCTGTACTATTAACGAATGTTTTAAATTGCCTGTAGAATAAATGCATATTTTTGCTGATGTTGTGATGGTTCTAAAAAGTTCAATTTCAAATTATCGATAACTGTGGTATTATTAATCGCGTGAGGCAACATTAAAGCTTGTTTGAATGGTGAGATTTTAAACTTAATATTGTTGGAAGATAATCATCCTTATTCTGGTTGTCGTCGTCGTCGTCGTTACCAAAAATGATGTCGATAAAATCAGAGTCGACAAAATCAGAGTCGACACAACACAATATCGACGGCGTATTGACTCACAGAATACCAAATGTGTGTCGACCAGTCATCTATAACTGTCAATAACGACAAACAGAATACCAATTTTAAACTGTCGACGACGACAACCAGAATAATGGTGAATATTAAAATCAGATTATTTGATAAAGTTATATCAGCCTTTAAAAATGAATGAATATTCGGTGTACGACCGTCCAACAATAGAACAGAAAATTTGAAAATAAGTCGCAAACTGTTTGAAAACATTAGTGAAGTTTACGGAGAACAACATTACAACTAGGAGAACATGGAAAATGCATCGTAAACTGTGAAATATACGGAGAAGACGCTGCTGTAACTAGAAAAAGGAGAGCAGGGAGTCAGTTGCTTAGTTTTCGATTTGAAAATTTTATTGTTGAAGATGCAAATTGCTTTGGATGACTAAACCAATCACTAAAAAGAACATTGAAATCATGGAAAAATTGAGAACGACTACGACATACACGGCAGGGATGTGGCTAAATTTGAAAAAATAATTCTTCGGCGATTTCCTCTCAGCAGATGTCTGGCAAAAACTCTGAGCGTAAATAAAATTGCGATGAAATAAGTTTCTCAAAAATTTGTCGTTCGGAATCGATGTTAAACTGTAGGCCTAGCCACTCATGTAAAAAAAAATTAACACACACAATATACAGTATTGGCCAAAACTAAAGCACCCCCTCAGTACATTTTTTTTAAATGATAATTTTTTTAAGAGAACAAAGCTATTAAAATTTTATTTTTATTTTTTTTATTTATTTATATCCTTATTATTGAAAAACACAAGCTTAAAGAATTTAGAATTTAAAAAAAAGTTAGAATTCAAAAAACATTTTAAGTCGCAAATATAAGCGGACAAAACTAAAGCACCCCCCAATTAAGGTGCACAAAAAAACTATTGAAATCAATATTTCGTTGCGAATCCTTTATTCTAAATGACACACGCACATCTTTTAGGCATAGAGGACATTAAATTATTAATTATTTCAGGAGATATTGCTTCCCAGGCTATTTTTGCGGCTTCAAATAAATCTTCTTTGGTTTTGCAATTTTGTGGGTTGATTTTTAAGTTAATGATTGGATTGGAGAGCTGGCTTATCAAGGCATCAATTGAGTGCAAAATATTCAATCAATAGATCAATTATTTCTAGGCTAATTTAAAAGTTTTTACAGACTGGTCGCACATCTCCTACTCATTCTGGAGGAAGGTCACGTGAAACCTTGCGACATGAAGACTCCTTAATTAAAAGGATAATCCAAAATGATCCTACAGCATCTTCTAGTCACGTACGAAACCGCTTAGATTTAAAAATAACCGAAAGAACGATTCCCAGAAGGGCGGTAGAGGCCGGATTATTCAGTCGACGACCAGCAAAAAACCTTTGATATCACCAAACTTGAATTCGCCAAGACCCATCTCAACTGGAGTGTCCAAAAATGGATGAATGTGCTGTTTTCTGACGAATCTAAGTTTAAATTAAAGGGTTCAGATGGCATAAGGCATCCAGAGGCAGGCCAAACGGACAACGGTTCAATCCTAAATGTACTGAGGGGGTGCTTTAGTTTTGGCCAATACTGTAAGTGGTGTGAGAAACAGGTCGTAATTCTGACCAATTACGTATGCATGTATGTACATATGTATGTATGAAAAATACCGAATGATTACGACAAAAATGAGTGGAAATATGTCATGACAATACAAGAATTTCCATCAAGAAGAATAATACTGCGTCTGTAATGGCGGCATAGGAAGGGAAGTGTTGCATCAAAAGTTTGTAATACATGGTCAAAACGATTGCTTATAATCTCTAATGTACACAATTAATACGGGTTTGAAGTAAACAATTCATATAAAATCTGATTTGATGAAAAGAAAAGCGGTTGTGTTCCATGAAGATAATGTCAATCAATGCAGAAGCATCTTTGACATGACATGCCAGAAACTTCTTGTGACATTTTCTATACGTCAAATGGACTTTGTAATATGCATTTCGATTATAATTTTTTTCTTTTAAATCAGATGACCTACGCATTCTTTTCATTTATTTATTTTTTTTTTTGTTAATTTCTTGAAGCAAATTTATTTACACCTTCTTGTGTAGCTGCTGTTTATTGCATTGAAGAAAATTTAATTTAATTGAAAAAAAAAAAAAATTTAAAAAATTTTAATTTGATAACATGCAAAATATTAATGCTGACGTTTGCTAGTTTATTATAAAGAATTTTCTTTTTTTTTAATTTTTTTCTTAAATACAAACACACATATTTTTTAAATTATCAGAAGAAAAATATTTTTTTTTTGCTTTACAAACAATCTTTGCAACGTCAGTTCAGATGCAGATTTTTTTTTGCACATTTGTTGTTGTTGTTTTATATCTTTCCAAACGAGTGCACTTCAAAAGATTTTTGCACTAATTTTTTTCAAAACAAAACAACAACAAAAAAGAAATGAATATGAAACAGAAGATAACAGAAAAAAAATGTATCGAAACTAAATATTGTAAAAACTAATGATGACGTAAAATTTTAAATTAAAAAAAAGAAAAAAAAAATATAATGAAATAAACTGAGAAAATTGAAAAAAAAAATTTTAAATAAAATTGAAGATTTATAGATGTTACATGCTACATGCTGACTTATCCAGCTCTGGTAATGATGCTGACATTGCGAAACTTTAACTTGCCTGTTTAAAAACAAAGATACAAAGAAAAACAGTGTGGAACGTTTATTTTGAAATAAATTTGAACCGAAGAGATGTTTATACAGACGAGTTTGAAATTTAAGCGAAAACCAAGAATTTGTTGATGAAAAACAAGCAAGAAAAACAGCTCCTAACAAATAAAAAAGCAAAAGGAATGCAATTTTTAAAAACTTTATGATAAAAAATGTTTGTTTTTTAATTTATTAAAATTTATTTATTAAAAATAATGCGTCCTTTCTCACGTAAATTTTGTTTTTACTTGTTGTGGATACTCGCACAATTTGTACCCGCTTTAGATCAGTGGTCGACAACAATAGCCACCGGGGGTCGAACTTTCTAGGTTTTTACACAATATAGGACACGAACATCAACCAAGTTCGTAAAAAAGAAAGTAAAAATGCATTCAGTTGCTTAGCAGCAGACGTCGGCACCAATGTCCCCTTGGGGGCCGAACAGCTTCGGCTTTTTACACACACAGGACACGAATATCAACAATGTTCGTTAAAAAGAGCGTAAAAATGCATTCAGTTGCTTGTCAGCTTTCAGTGAAGTAGGTTCTCGTCGCTTCTTTTTGAAATTTTTTTGTGTATCAATTGTACACCCAAAAAAAAATTTAAGTAAAATGTGAAGAAAAACTGGGAAGCAGAATTTTTTTGCTTTAAATATATTGAATTTAAGGTACCTGCAATATGTGATGATTACTCTTACTACAAATCCATAAGAACTTGTGTGAAAAATACGAATGGCATTAAAAAGCACAATATTTATTCGAACACTGCTTGAAACAATAATTACTAACAATTTTCCTCTGGGTTATACACATGCTTCTCACGAATGCACTCACATTTTTATCATGTTCTCTTTGTGCCGACGTCTGATTAAAGGAAATTATAGAAGGCGAGAGAGTTGTTTTCAACTGTAATAGAAGAGGAATCTGGTATTTTAATGAGTAAAAGTCCATGCAAAGAGCTTCATTTGTTTACAATTCAGTCGCTACACAGTGAGAAAAGTTAAGTGAATTTTAAAGGCTCGGGAGACAATCAAATTGTTTCATCAAATAATGTATACGTGTGAGTATAGTGCAGAAATAAAATCTTTAAGCATTATTTAAATTTTAATTTAGTGATGTTTGGTAGTGTGTTGGTTTATTAGACGTGAGGCCATGGTTCAAATCCCTAGTTAGACATCTCCAACGAAACGAAATATGAAAGAAATATTGCTTCGGCGACTACCTTTCATTAAATTTCTGGCAAAAACACTGACAGTAATTAAAATGGCCATGAAAAGTTTCTCAAAACCAATCTGTCTTTCAGAGTCGACTTTAAACTGTAGGTCCTGCCACTCACGTATAAAATTAACACACACAACATAAGTGGTGTGAGAGAATCTAGGTCATAATCCTAACTAAAGGGTTGCAATGACTAATACTGCTGAAACAATTATCAAAATGGTGTCTTCCACATAAGATAACATCAAAGGATTTCAACGGAATCCTTAACTTTGATGATGCCCTGCACACGATGTAGTGCTGCAAGACCTTGGTAGGAAAATGACTGTCAAACAATAATATTGCCGTCACCGTGCTTCACTGTCTTAAAAATGAATTTAGAATACAAGAATAGCCAAAAATTAATTAATTCATTTCAGGTCGGAAGCTTATTAGTGTAAAGAGGCCAATAAACACAGTGTACAATCCTAAAGCCGAAATTTTAAATTCTTATTCGGTATACAGGGCATTCTGCTTAGCTGTAAGCTATTTTCTATTAAATTTAATACTGTTTAAAAGCATAAAATATTTTTATTTTATTCCTTAAAGCCGTTTTATTTATTTCTTTATCAATTATTTTTAAAACAATCCTTATTTCCATAAACAGAGAGACAGAAATGTAAACGACGTTAATCAATTGAAACTTTGTGGTTAAAAAAAGCGCTTTCATTTGTAACTTTTTTCATGGCATTTTAAACGTTTTCCCATCATCGTCATCATCATCATCAAGTGATGAACGCAAAAAAAAAGTACTCCAACCCTCTTAAGAAATCATTGCAGCTGAATGGGATTCTTTTTTGTCGTCCTCTGTAATAACACATAAAAGTGGTGGTAAAAAAAAGAGGGTCATAAGGAGTGAGCACAAAAAACTTTGGGCATACATCTAGGACTTATATTTTACAGTAATTATAACATAATTACCGTTACTTTGCATTTATCAACATTTTGTAGCAGAAAAAATGTGAATAATTTCATTTTGATTGAAAAAATTTGAAAAATTTGAATTGTGTTTTCTTTTCTACAAAGAAAATGTCACCCTCTTACAAGGTGCATTAAAAAAATTTTTGACTAACCCTGTTGTAATGTCATTTTTTATTTGAGAAGAACATAACACAAATATTAAAAAAGGGTATGCCCTGTGTTTACCACTTATTAAGAAAATGAATGAGGAAATGCCAATTTGTTCAAAGATGTTGCCAGATCGCTAATTTTTCGACATCATTTTTTGCACGCTTTTTTTTATAACAAAAAAAAAAATATTTTAACACTGTTCTAACATTGAATGCAATTTTTTATATTGCTGACCATGTAGCTTTAATAATGTAATATTTCCTTAAGATTACTTCACAAAACAATGAAAAAATTAACTTCAAATTGGATAACAATACCAGGCGACTTTTTTTAAATTTCATCTGGTAGCCCTATAAATAAACAAAAGTCATTTGCTTTACAGGGCATTATCAGCACTCTCAATTTATACAGGACATAAAATGCAATGCCCTCCACCATTGGCAAGTGCGAATTATTTAGAATAAAACATACCACCCTTTTAGAGGGCGAAACAAAATTGCATTTTGCGTTAATAAAATGCACATTTTTTGGTAGAAAAGAAAACACCATAAGTGCTGTCTGTTTTTCTGTAAAGATTTTGTAGCTGAAATTCTACGGAGAGGAATTGGGAATTAGTAGCAAAGCATTTGAACTGTACATTGGAAATTTAATACAAAGTGAAGAATTGCTAACAAAATCATGATCGCACAACAATATAATTGATTTCATAGTAGAAGAAATTGTGAAACATAAAAATCGTAAGAATCTTTAGAAGATTTTACAAATTAAGCAAAATTGTTTTGAAAATTTATATGAAAATAGAATTAATTTTACCAATTCCATAAAATATTTCTAAGGAGAGGAGAAAGAGCAAATTTTATCATTCGCACTCCTTACAACAGTTTTAACATACATATGGGCAATTTCGTGTCAAGTGACCCAATTTTTAAAATCGATGTCTTTCGATTTGGATGAACCCAGTCTTTCATTCCTGGCATCATTCGACTCATATCATCTCGCTGATAAAATTGAGTTACTAGAGCTTCAATTTCGCACGCTAAAGTTTTTCCACTCGCATCCCATTAGGTGACCACAAAGCTCTTAAAGGAAAAGAACTAAGCTTTCTTTGAGCAAAAAAAAAAAAATATAGTGCATATGGTAAAATTTAAAAACTTTGGATTTTGAGTTAAAATATTTTTTTTATAGATATGCCTCTTGCTTCTAAGTGCCCACAAAGATCTTAAAGGAAATGGTCTAAGTTTTCTTTTGAGGAACAATAAAAAAAAAACTCCAGTTCGAAAAAAAATGGGGGAAATTAAAAAAAAAAAAAAATAAAGGCCCAAATTGAAAAAATAAAAAAAAATTTTAAAAACTTAAAAAAATTATTTTTGGAAAGATTGAAGAAATAGCTATCTAATATCCTTTGGAGAATTTTTGCTAGGACCAATAGGTGAAAAGTTACACACATTTAAAAAAAACCCTGTATGACCAAAATGTCCAACTCTCACCCCCTCTAAATCCGGCAGTTCTTGACTGATAGAGCTGAAAATTTGTGTCTGGCCTACTATCCAATAGTACTAACCAAATTTCATACAAATCGAAAGACATCGATTTTAAAAATTGGGTTACTTGACACGAAATTGCCCATATTTATTTAGAAAGTACAGTATTCCCCCGATTTACGTCGTAGAATGTTCCGGAAAAAGGCGACGGAAATCGAAACGACGTAAATAGAATTTCATATTGCTCATACTACAAAGTAGTATGTTTTTAACAAGGAACTTAAAAAATTTACGTCAGAGTTGGTTCCAAAAAAAGGCGACGTAAATCGAATGACAACGCAAATCGAAGTTGAAGGGAACAAAATTTTTGACAACGTTAATCGAAACAACATAAATCGAGGGAATACTGTATTTAACAGTGAGAATTTAAGCTATATTACCTTAAATTTAAATACAAACTCAAATGATTTGTACAATTAGATTTTGCTTTAATAAATAAAAGTGAATGCACAAATTTTTTTGTGCGCAATCCTTACATAAACTTTAATACAGTGTCTTTAAATACAAAATTCTTTCAAATTTAGCTTTCTTAGAGATTCATTCTTTGTTATGTTCTGATGGATAACATTACCTTCAAATATTTTATTTGGAAAGCTGATTTTAAAACCAAAATTACAAAAAAAAAAAAAATTCAAGTAAATCCTGTATACTTATTTTCCTTCCTTGACTGTATTTAAATAACAAATTTTTATTATTTTATTTGCATTGTGCCCTTTTAACATCCAGCAGCATACACGAGACATCGACGACGACAACAACGACAACGACGCCGGCAACACTCATTTAGCAAAAGTTCACTCGGTTCAGTTATTTTCTTTATCATTATGCTTTCACACTCCTGCTCTCACTCACACACGCACACACACACACATACACAGTTATAAAAACATACAAGTGTTTATTGCAATGCTGTTCTTGCTACTGTTGCTACATTTGTAAAGCAGCAAAAAAAACAAAACAACGAGTTAGAAAACTACAGACGTCTATATACACTGTAATGATGATACCCTATAGTACATTACTTATTGCGGAAATTAGAAAATCATTAAAATTTGTTGCAGTTAGCAAAGCAAAGCCTACGTAAGGATTTGTAAGTGATTTGAATGAAATCATGGCAACCGAATTTAGGCGACAGCACGAACATAACATGTAACGTACTATGTAGCTGGTATAGGTGGTAGGTAGGGTATTATAAACTCAATGTTTTTTTTTTGTTTTTCTAGCTCTTGTAAATGAGTCTAAATGACGTATGAAGTGCATGACACTTGTTACGTGTTCGTATGACATCTTACGCATGGATGCACATTTTCATTACACATAACAAAAAAAAAAAAAAATACAACAACAACAACAACATGAAAGAAGAAAATGTTTCAAGTGTTGTTGCAGTTTTTTTGTTTTGCTTTTTTTTTTTGCTCTGCTTTCTTTCTATTTAAGCAGCAACAACAACAACAGTAACAACGACTATAAAACAAACATTTTAAAACAAAAATGAGTGCGATGAAGAGGGGGAAAGAGTGTTATTTGTTTATTTCTAAAGTTGTTGTTTGTTGTTGTTGTTTTTAATGCCATTTACACCTCAAACAACACCAGCAAAGAACCAAAACAATTAAACACAGGGTGTGTTGGTTAATGATAATTTCCCCCCACTTGTTTCTTTAAATTTTACATTTTTTTTTTGATTTTTTTTTTTTTTTTTTTTTATTTTTATTTTGTATAAACAAAGTGTAGTTTACACTCAAAAAAAAAAATCAGTTAGAAAAAGGATAGACATTTATAAGCAACAAATTAAAAATTTTTTTTTTTTTGGAATGTTTGAAATTAAAAAAAAACAATAACAAATACACAATAAACAATTTTAAATTTAAAATTTGATTAGTCGTGATGCTTCTTTTTATAAGAAAAAAAAAAATATTGAAATAATTTATGATTTTAAAAATATCACGAAAAACTTTTTTTCAACAAAATAAAGGTGACCACCGCTGACTAAGCGCAAATTAGTTTGTCTTTTAGGTTAATTGGCCAATAAATTATTCCAAATATATGGAAATGAAAGAAGGAAAAAAATATATTTTTTATTAAATAAGAACGTATTCACCTTAAAAGTTTGAAATTGAAATCGCTGCGAAAATGTCTGTCAATATATACATTAAAATATAAAAAAAAAAACATAAAAACCATTAATACGGTTGACAAATCAGAGATGAATTTTCCACTTAGGCCACATGGGATCCATTGTGATTACACAACACCACATACATTTTAATCTGTAATCGATTATAAAGACTATCGAAATTCGTCTACAATTCGATAAGCGTAATAACAACATACAAAATGCTAGTATAATTCTGGGCATTTAAACTACAGTCAAAGAACAAAGTCTACATACACCATTGTATGTAGACTTTTTCCCCTCTGCTTTTTATCAAATTAAAAATGATGTTGTAGCGTAGTTTAATGCATTTACAATTAAAAATTTTTGAAAAGCAAAACGAATATGAAAATAATAAAACATATACCGTTGTATGCAGACTTTTTTCCTTGACTATATGTTTATCTAATGATTACATTATATATTTTGAGTATAAAACTAAGTAATGTATTCAAAATATTTATTTGATTTACAAAATTCCACGCATTACACTCTCAATGTGGTTGAAAGCTCCAACAGGACTGACAGGAATTCCAACTTGACAGGCATTCTGTGAAGTACAGTCAATAGAAAAATATTACCAAATTTTAAAAGAACGGACAGTTAATGCTGCATGGAATTAACGGCGTAGGCTAAAATAATTGAGTTGTATCATCGGGTGAAAATAAATTCGTAGGAAATATACGCTCAAGCGAAAGAGGATGGGGAAACAATTCTAATGGTCGGTGCATCTACTAACTAGTTGTAAATATTGAAACATGGATAGAATAGTAGGTAAGCAGAGGTTAATTGTAACCTACCTGACAGAACATAATGATTTTAGAAGTGGTCGATATAACGCGTCAGGTCACGATATGTCACCAAAGCTTGAAGGCGAAAGAAATGCCAGAAATTTAACAAACATTGAGTGGAAATGAAATACCTACGTAAATAATATAAAATAGGTCATGCTACTATCCGCTAAGAACAGAATGATTTGAAAAGTCGCCTGTAATGCTTCGGGCCACAACATTTCACCAAGCCTATCATCAATAATGAAATGAAGGCCAAAGAAATGCCAGAAATTTGCCAAACATTGAATGAAAATAGAATCTGGAAGCAGTCGACGTAAAGAAAGTAATTCTCCTATCCTGGCAAAGCGGAATGATTCCAGAAGTTGCCTGTAAAATTTTGGGCACGAATTTTAAAAATATTTTCACAATACTAAAGACGAATCTGTGTAATATGTTGTGGCCAAATGCCTGCAGTTTAGCGAACATTAAATAAAAATGGAATCCTGATGGTAGACTATTTAAGTGAGGTAAAGTTGGTCCTGAACCCCCAGTCTGCCACCTCTATGGCCTCATCGATGGATGGGTCAGGGAGGAAGAGCAGAGGCGTTGGAGGAACGGATCAGGTTGTTCTGTCTCTAGACGTATATGGCCTGCTGTGGACAGTAAGAGAACAGATTGGCTGCTGGGCTTGGTTAAGGCTAGCGTAAGGTTGGTTGTCGGTTTTATCACAGGGCACTGCGAGATTAGGTCGCTGACGGGGATCTGGAACAGATCCCAGCCGGACTATTGCAGGGTATGTTGCGATGAGGAGGAGTTAGAGACTATCGAACACCTCCTCTGTAACTGCCCAGCCCTTGGTAGGTTGAGATTGAGGACCCTTGGCAGAGCCTTCTTTGAGAGCTTGAGTTCTGTGTCGAGAGCCGACATCAAGGCTCTCCACAGATTTATTAGCAGTTTGAGCTGGTTGAGAGGTGCTAGGGCTTCATAAGTGTAGTCGCGCGCTCAACCCTTGTTTGTGTCTGTTTCTTTCTGTGTGATTCCCATCCTCCCCTTACCCTTATGCCCTCCTTTCATCCTATTCCCTCTATTTCCTTCCCTCTCCAAGGACGTTGTACAATGGGTCAATTTCGACCTCCGGGTATTGTACTTGTCTTAACGGACAAGTACACGTCCTCTAACCTAACCTAACCTAAGTGAGGTAAAACTGCTGCCCGAAGAAAATTCCTGAAATTACGTAACGGTACTACAAGTTGCCATATATCACTATGGGCACGGCATCTCTTCAGCATGTCAATTATCTTGTGGTTCAAATGCCCGCGATTTGTCAAACGTTAACTAGAATACTGACGACAGAGAATGTAATGCAGGCGATGCTACTTACTGCTCAAGAAAAACTGAGAGAAAGTACAGTCAGTCCTTGTGAAAAACAGTGTTTTAGAAAACATCACCTCGAAAGTTGACTACTACGCGAAATACTAGTGAAATCGATGTTCGAGAATTGTGGCGCTGAATGTGAAGCTGGTTTTAAACTTTAAGAAGAAGAAGGTTACCATTCCACATACAAGAAAATGTGTTCAAATACCGAGTGTATTACGACCATTTAAAAGAAAAGGATTTTAGGCCTTAATCTTTAATTTTTTTTAAAACATTGTACTAATCTTGCCTATAAAGCAGTTTTGGACTGAGTTGCAGCCCAACAATAGTCATTAAATTGAATTTAAAAAAAAATTTTTTTTTTTTTTTTTTTGTGATTTGGATTCGACTAAAAGTCTCCGTATTTACAACTGACACTCTACTCGTATGCTGCTAGTAGTTAGCATCTCTTTTCTGAAAATATCATCATAAATTAATGAGTCCATAATACTTTTGAGCCTATAAATATAGGACAAGTCGTGCTTAACAGCATTTAAAACAAATCGAGGATCGAGTTTCTTGTTCTCAAGTCTTCTAACACACTTTTCTAGTACCAGATTCTGTGAAAGAATCAAAAAGCATTGGCCTATGTGAACAAATTTTGCTTGTTCTCCATGAGTTTCAAGCATTAATTGGATTTCTTTTTACAACTTAGAAAATATACTTTTGAACGAATGTGTATTTGATGTGTATTATGATTTATCAGCATTAAAAATACTGGGAAAAAAAATTATTACACATGCTTTAGAAAGAAACACAATAAATAGATATTGACTAGCTTTATACGAAACGATTTCGTGCTATTATTAGTCACAGAAAAAAAACCACAGTCTAAATATGCAATAAAGTGAAATCATGGCAACAAAATGACAAATAAACTGTATTTAGGGGGATGTCATATTGAAAATAAATTTAATTCTACTGTTTAAAAACAAGGCAATCAAAGCACAATTTAACTCAAATTACACATATCTTTTAATTTCAACCTAAATTGTTGCCTAACGTAAGGCGTTTAATATTTAATTCTTCTAAATTATTTGAATTTAATTTCAAAAATATTAGTGAGACTTACAATTTGTTCCTTGAGTTCCTTAGAGCGTAGTGGTCCCAGCCATTGATGTAATCCGATATAACGTTTTTGTACCATTTTTAAAGCGGGTGCACCCTGAGCATAGGGCCCACCCAACAGGGCGGTGGCTGTTTCTAAAACCACCATTTTGTCTGTGATATTTTGTGACAACAATACGCGTTGTTTTAATTATTATTAATTAAACAAAATGAAAACGCACTTTTAAAATTTTAATCTTTCTTTTTTTATATATAAGAACACAACACAAATTGTGATAAACAATAAACCACTTCCGGTAGAATTGGATTCTTTTTTTCTTTCTTCTTTCTTTTGTTTTATAAAAATAATTTCAAGAATATTTCTTTGTTTTTTATTTTTATTTTTGTTATTTTATTTTTAATTTATAATGTGATAAAATGTATAAACATTTTATTTTTTAATGTTTCATAAAATTTTTGTTTTTTAAATAATTTTTATTTATTTTATCAGCAACTGTGTTACTACACATAAACGATATTATTGCACCCAGTAGAGAGTAGTAGTACGTGGTGCAGTTGCTGTTGTGTTTCAGTGTTATGAGAGAGCTCGCGCTTTCGTCTCCTTTTATTATGAATTGTTGTGTTATAAGCCGTTACTAATCCTGTGTGTATATTTCACTTACACTCACACACAGAAAATAAAAAATAAATAAAAATGTGTGGAAAATTAACCCGAGTTATTGTTTGTTTTACTTATTCTCTATCGTTTCCGTTATGCTTTTTTTTTCTCTTTCTTGTTTGTTTTTGTTTGTTGTTGTTGTTTAAATCCTTTAAATGTTGGTCTAGGTATTCCAAGTGATATTCATTTATTTTATTTATTATTATTGTTGTTGCTGTGTTTGGGTTTCTGTGTGACACGTTTCACACACTGTTTTAATTGTATTTTATTTCTTTCCAGCAACACACAGTGAGAGTGAAAGAGAGAGAGAGAGCGATGGATTTTAATATTTAAAGTCCACTTTATTTTAATACATCACGAGTGTCGAAAGAAATTGTTTTAAATGGATGCTGAAACACACATACACTGGCACTATTTTTATTTACGAGAAATTTATGATTGTATTTAAAATTCCATACAAATTAAAGCATAATTTTAGGCTGCATTTAAACAAAAATGGACATAAACGTAAGATTTATTAACCGTAGAAGTGTAACGATAAAGAAATTCGACTATTTTTCAACAAACAATCAAAATATTTGTATTTATCAGTTTAAATATAGCATACTATTAGACATTTACGACTTTCTGATGTATATTTAAAGGCAAAAGTATTTTAACTTTAGAATAGTAAGGAATAGTTAAAGTTGATTTAATTTTTAATTTAATTCCGTGGAGAAATGTCGTCGTAAACACAATGTTTACTTACAAGACTATTCTAAGGTTGGATTCGAGTTTGTTCTTAATTTTCTTGTGTTTTAAAGACAAATCATTGAAGCCTTAACCGCATTTGCTCACTTATTTGTTAACTTTATGGGTTTTATAATATAATTTTAAACTATTTACTTCAATTGATTGATTGATTTTTTGTAATGTTATTTTAAATGTTTTCAATTACTTCTTTATATATTTAGTGAAACCTTTTTAGTTTTTTTTTAGATTTTTTTTATTATTATTTCAAACTCGTGACAAGTTTCTGTTTGATTTTATAGCACCGCTTTATTTTGTTGTTGTATATTTTTAGGCGTTTAAAAATTCAAATTTTATAATATTTATTTAAAGAATACACACTTACGTTATATACGATTTTCAATATAGATTTTAAATTATATTTTTGGTCATTTTACCATTAAATTAAAATTTTAATTGTAAATAAATTTATTTTTCGGTAAAGTTATGTTTAAACAATTTTCTGTTATAATTCTAGGCGTTCTAAGAACAGTTGTATTGCAAAAAATTACTTGCAAGTTTTCTTACTACGCCTTATAAGATGTTTTTATTTCTGCTTTGTATACTTTAAGGGGTTTTAAAAGTATTTGTTATGCTTTAGGAGTTTAAACATGAAATTATTTTCAAGTTTTTTATTGGTCAAAATTAATTAAATTTTTAGTTGTGTTTGAACAATTTTTGTTGCCTAACTGCAGGCAATATTTTTTTTATTTTTTTTTATATTTTTAAATATATTTGGTTTGAAACTTGCCCGTTTAAGTATTAATTTCTTTTTTAAATTTATTTTAACATTCTTTTTAATTTTGTTTTAATTTAAAGACTTGATTTTTAATAATAAAAATATTTAGGCACAATATTTAAAATTTTGTAGAATAAATTCTGTATTTTTTTTTTTTTAATTTAAGAAACTAAAAACACTTAAGGGAAACACTTTTAAATAAATACGATTTATTTTTTTGTTAAAGAAATTAAACAATAATTTTAAAGTTTTTCTTAAATTTTTTTTTGTTTAAATTTTATTTAAAACGAACCGTCGCTAAACATACAAAAAAAACCACTTGTTTTACAGATGCGAACCGTAATGTTCAAAGTTCCATCGCGAACTGAAGTTCAGCAAAAAAGTTGAAATTTACAAATGCTTGTGCAAACGAATGAACGAATAAACACACACACACACACACACAGCAATATAAACATGAACACGAAGTGCCATGAATGATTTCATTTACAAAAAACATTAAGAGAAATTCTCTCTCTTTGTTTTTATACGAAATGCAAGAAGTAAAACTCTCTCTTAGAATAGAAATTATTACGAGAAAAAAGAAAATTCGGAGAAATTTATTTACAAAGAATTTCAAGTTTCGGAAAATTTTTTTGTAGAAATTTTTCTTAATAACGAGACACACCCCTCTCTGTTATATGGAATAGGAAAAATTCTACTCTTTGCTTGATATTATGCTCTCTTTAGTATTTACTATACAAACATACATACATATGTACTATGTGCTCATATGAAATTTTGTTATTGTTTAGCATGCTGTTTAGAAATCAAAACAAAACTGTTGCTTTAAAAAACAGTGGAGACTTTCTCTCTTTCTATTTCTCTGTCTTCTATATCGTTCTCTTTGATTTGTTTTTATAATGAAAATTTTATGCTCTGTTATGATTTGTAAAAAAAGATTCTAACTACACCACTACACATGCTTAATAGTTAAGCTTTTTACTGTGTTACAGCAATTGCTTGCTTTCTCTCTCTCTTATTGACTGTTTTCGTCCGTTCGTAGTAAATTCAAAAATTATTTTCCATATGAAATCAGTCTCTTTGGAGCGTTTAACAGGTTGGTGGTGGTGGTGTTTTCTTGTAGTTTTGTTTCTGCTACGATGGCAGTCAGTTATGGAGTTATGGGTGTCCATAGATCTGGCAACAGAGTGTATACGCGCTTTTCCATTTGTCTGCATTTAATGCTTCAGTGCTTTAGTTTGGAAGTTATTACCTCAGGGTATATTTCCTTTCTTTTTATTGTGCTTTATTTGTTGTTTTATTCTGTTTATCTTTTAATGCAATAATAAACACAACCAAAGCAGTAAAAGGAAAACCACAGTAATAAAGCACCAGCAACAGAACGAACCATTATAGAAAAAAGCCAGTAGAACCATAGAGGGTACACTGTGTATCACCATTTCTCGTAAAGTAATTGTAATTTTTTAGCAAAAAAAAAATATTTCCAATTCAATTATAAAACTCAGTCACTCACACACTCACACACTTCCTTACAGCCAAGTTAAGTTAGAATATTTTTTTATGCCGATACTAGAAGGGAAAATCGTATTTTTTTTTTTTTTTTTTTTGCACAAAACAACGTTAAAAACATAAACCAACAAGCAGTCTATGTATGAGGCGTGCAACAAGTTGTAGAGAAATTAAAGGCCATGGCAAATAACACGTAATTGATTACGAATGTTCTTGGAAAATTTTAAGCACACACAGAACACCAGGATTGGAATAGAACAACAAAAGGGGTTCGCTTCCATAGCAAGTGTGCGAAATTTTTGTGGTTTTAAATTTCTACGGAGTTTTAGTGTGGATTCGTCACATTATGAAATAGTCGTTGAAAAACAATCAATTTCGTAAGAATTTCTAAAGAATTTTTTTCTTTTCTATTTTTTTTTTTTCTAAAAGATTCTATGGCCTTGAAACAGCAAGCAAAGCAGTAATGATGGATTTTTTCAATCGGGATAAATTTTTTGGAAGTGTTTACTCTTTTGCAGGAATGCTGATGATGACTTTCTTAGTTGACGATTACAACCCTTTAGTCAGGATTGCAACCTAGCTTCTCACATCACTTATGTTGGTGTGTGTTAATTTTATACGAGGGTTGCCTTTTATATTTCGGGATTTGGCAACCATACTGTTGCAATTTGGCAACTGACAGCTCTATCGTAAAGCTTGACATTTTTGAGGTTATACGTCTGAGTACGTACGTTTTGACATACGATCGCTATTTGTGTTGTTTACAGTAACTTAAAAGATTCATCTCGCCCAAAGCGATTGACAAATTGTGTGGGATCCAAAGCGAACAAATTTTTTTGACAGTCAAATGTTCATGCAATATTGAATGTATGCTGGTCCCACTAATGCCTAAGGTTGTCTCAATCTCACGATAGGTCACATGACGATCTTGCAATATCAGTTGGCGCACTGCATCAATGGTTTCCGGAACAACAACTGATTTTTGACGACCTTCACGAAATTCGTCATCGATAACCACTGGTCCTTGATGGAGCTTCATCGACAAAAATCGACAAAGTTCATCGATGCACTGTTGTTGAGTTAATCCACGTCGAAAGTTGTAAAAAATAATCGCACGAAAATGTTCACGATTTAATTCCATTTTTTGGGTCGAGATGAATCTTTTAAGTTACTGTAAACAACACAAATAGCGCTCGTATGTCAAAAAGTTCTGAGTACGTATAACCTCAAAAATGTCAAGCTTTACGATAGAGCTGTCAGTTGGCAGATTGCAACACTAGGGTTGCCAAATCCCGAAATATAAAAGGCAACCCTCGTACATGAGTGGCGGGACTTACAGTTTAAAGTCGACTCCGGACAACAGATTTTTGAGAAACTTTTCATGGCAAATTTATTTACTCTCAGAGTTTTTGCCAAAAGACTGCAGAGAGATAGTAGCCGGAAAAATATTTTTTTATATTTCGTTTTGTTTCTCTAACGTCTAATAAGCCAACACACTACTCACTAGACTACGGCGACTTTGTCACATCAACCATGCTGTGTGTGTGTGTGTTAATTTTTATCCATGAGCAGCAGCGACTAAAGTTTAACATGGACTCCGGACAAAAGATGTTTGAGAAACTTGTCAGGGTAATTTGATCTGATCTGAGAGTTTTCTCCAGAAGACTGCTTAGAGAATACCGATCAAAGAAAAAGTTTTTTAATAAAGGGTGATTTTTTAGCTATTGTCTTTTTGGCAACACTGGTTTAAACAGCTCACGCACGTTTCGTGTTTTGTTTCAATGTAAAACATCTTCAGTTTGTTCTATAATTTAACCATGAATCGTCTTACAAACGAACAACGTTTGCAAATCATTGAATTTGGCATCATTGGACCGTACTTCTTCAAAGATGCTGCGAATCGTAACGCAACTGTGAATGGTGAGCGCTACCGTGAGATGATATCCAACTTTTTTTTGCCCAAAATGCAAGAGCTTGACTTGCACGACATGTGGTTTCAACAAGACGGTGCCACATGCCACACAGCACGCGTAACAATGGACTTATTGAGAGACGAGTTCGGTGAACATTTCATTTCACGTTCGGGACCGGTCAATTGGCCGCCTAGATCGTGCGATTTAACGCCTTTAGACTATTTTTTGTGGGGCTATGTTAAAGCTCATGTCTATACAGACAAGCCCGCTTCAATTGATGCATTGGAAGACAATATTGAAGCATTTATTCGTGAGATACCGGCCGAAATGTTGGAAAGAGTATGCCAAAATTGGACTAAGCGGATGGACCATTAAAGGCGCAGTCGCGGTCAATATTTGCATGGAAATAATCTTCAAACATTAAATTATATGGACCGTACTATCGATTCTAAAAAAGATTTCATTCATTTTTCTGAAATTTATGTGTTTTTTGGAAAAATTTTCCTATAGCTCTTAAAAAATCACCCCTTATTTCGTATTTGTCTCAGATATCTGGGTTGAACCATAGGCTTTCCTCTAAGAACTCAACCTTGCTAGACTATGGCTACTTCAGAAGCGCTATTGCCGTCGCACAATATTTAAAATCGTTGATAAAACAATAGCCACCACTTATTAAAAACGATAAAGAAATTCTTCCACATATACACAATTGATCATTACGTCGCTTCAATCAGGATTACGACCTAGTTTCTCACACCACTTATATTGTGAGTGTGTTAATTTTATACATGAGTGGCGAGACCTACGGTTTAAAGTCTACTCTGAACGACAGAAACTTTTTCATGGAAATTTTATTTTTACTCTTAGGAGTTTTTGCCAGAAATCTGCTGAGAGGAAGTCGCCAAAGAAATATTTTCTAGTATTTCGTTTTCCATGGGATATTTCTGACCGGGTGTTTCAACTGTGGCCTCACGTATAATAAGGCAACTCACTACCGTACTAGATTAGGGCGAGTTCATAGAATACAACTCTCATATAATTAGTCGGAGCCTCCAAGGGTTTAAATCTTCTCCTCACAACACAAACTTTATTCGTAGCTCTAAAATAATGCATTGGATAAGCAGGGGGACATCTCCTGAGTATTTTTGAAACGATTTTGAGAATTGATTTTCAAAATGAAATCATAGGCGGATTGGGAAACAATAATCTTGTCTGGGGCCCAAATAAGAACAACTGAAACTGTCACTTCGCTTCTCTCCCAAAATGGTGGTATTTACGATGCAAATAGTTTTCTTAGACAAGAGCAGGAAGGAGTACGAAATTCCCTAAAAATGGAGCTCTTAATTACCAGTCGATTGTCTCTTGTGAAGACATCACGCTGTTCAAGGTGAGTGCCCTGACATGCTTTAAAACCAAATAAAAAATACAGCGTTTGTCTAAAATTCAAATTAAATTATACAAACTGAATACTAAATTGACTCGACCATAAAGTCTAGAAGGCTTACAATGAAAAATACAGGAGATACATAGGTACAGTCTACATATTTATTTCGTTTGCGATCAGGGCAACGTATCTATACATATCTAGTTTTAAAAGTCCTCGTAAAAGACTCATAGTCATGAAACTATCGGAATAAATCCAATGACAGATCAAAAAAGTTGACATGTGCCCCAGAGGTCTAATAAAGCAGTTCCTGTAACCATCGAAAAGACATTGCTTTTACAGTAAAGGACGAAAATATAGCAAATTATTGATGGGATTTCTCTAAAAACTTTTTTCTCTTGTCTGTGGTAGAAGCTTGTCATCAGTAAACCGGCAATAAATTGAAAAGGGGGAAAATTAAGAATCAATTTGATTTGGGACTCCGACAAAAGCGATGGTTAAGTTCAATTTGAGTGTAGTGTGCCATAGTTTTTGACCACAGTGTTAGAATAAAAGATCAATATTCTGGACTGCAACCAAGGTTCAATAGAAACAACTCATGCCACTCCCACCTAAAAAAAGAAAAAAATTAAGTGGATCTACGGTGCCTCAAATTCCCAGTATTACAACAACGCTTTTCTATCCCAGTAATTTATTTCGTCCAAAGGCTGGATAATAAATTTCAAAAATGTTTGCATGAAAGCAACGAAACTCAAGTGAAGTGAATAGAAATTGAACAAAAAGCTTTTCGTGGTTCAGTAATGGTTTCAATAAATCTTCTTTTAAAAAAGACAAAAACAAATGACACAACTTTATTACCACAAACCCTATTCCCTTCAAATAAGCTGCCCATTGCCCTCCTTTTTTTCTTCTTCGTTGTTTTGTCTATTTTTGTTGACCAAAAGGTAAACGACTCTTAACGTTTCTAAGCTGCTTCTTTTTGTGTTAAGCTGTCATTCTTATATGGGTATGTAATGGTTATTTGGTTTTATTTTCCTATATTAAGTTACAACAACTCAAGCTTTAACAACAACAACTAAACAGCAAATACAACTGAAAATAATTTCGTACTAAAAATGGAAAAAAAGAAAAAAAAAATTCAACAATTTGAGAAAGTTGGAGTCGATCAATTTTACACGCTACTTTACCCCCCAAACCATCTGTTGTGTTTAGTTGCGTATGTGTAGGGCACTAAAACTAATCGATAAAAATCGTTATCGATTTCTACTTTCAAAAATGAGAACAGTAGGCTTTTGTTTTTGTGGAAGAAATATTCTTAGTATATATATGTTTATATCAAGTATATTTAATGCACAGCTACATATGAGAACTTTGTTCATCATCATGTAATCTTATGGTGTTTTCTTTTCTACAAAGAAAATGTCACCCTCTTACAAGGTACATTAAAAAAAAATTGCTGACCAACCCTGTTGTAATGTAATTTTTTATTTGAGAAGAACAAAACACAAATTTTAAAAAAGGATATGCCCTGTGTTTACCACTTATTAAGAAAATAAATGAGGAAAAGGCAATTTGTTCAAAAGCAGTTCAATGGAAATAATAATATTTAAAATTAATTTAAAAAAAGTGTTTTGTACGTATTAAATGTTTTATATTTATTAACGTTAAGGTTTTAGATTTAAAAATATGTTCTATTTTTTGATTTGTTTTCAATAAAATATGTAAATATGAGAAAGGTGTTGCCAGATAGCTAAATTTTCGACTTCTTTTTTTGAGCGCTGTTTTTTATAACCAAAAAAATTTTTTTAAACTGTTCTAACACTGAATGCAATTTTTTAAATTATTGACAATGTATCCTTAATAATGTAATGTTTCCTTAAGGATAAAGATACCATGCGGCTTTTTTAAATTTCATCTGGTAACCCTATAAATAAACAAAAGTCATCTGCTTTATCAGCACTCTTGATTTATACATGGTATAAAATGCAATGCCCTCCACCATTGGCAAGTGTGAATTATTTAGAATAAAACATACCACCCTTTTTGAGGGCGAAACATTTTTAAGAAACAAACACAAAATTGCATTTTGCACATGCACAATGCACATTTTTTGGTAGAAAAGTAAACACCATTAAACATTCATTCTCGTGGTCTACTATACTCCACTGGAACTCTGTAGTCCTGACAAATTGGACAGGATGCTGCACAGTGTCAACAATAACAGTTCCTAGCTCACTCAAGAGTTCATCCCTGGGAGATGCATAGAAATGCCACAATAGTGTTTTCTGATGATTCATTCTCATCGTCACAAAATCCACATGTTGGGCTCAAGACTTAGGGGGTCTTAGTGGGTGTAAGTGTACCCTGACTCTATAGTGCCCTGTCAGCTACCAACCTCATGTTATTCCTGGATAGTCTGATGCATGAAATTAAATTGGTCTGCCGTTAGATGTCTAATGAATAGCCTCACGATAACTCACATTGTACATCGATAACATGCTTTTGCAGCGGCAGAGTTAATTACTAAACGAGCAGAAGCCCTTGCTAATCCTTGTTATTCCTGGATAATCTAAAGCATGACTAAGATCTCCTTTTATTGTTAGTCCCCAGAACAAAAGCTTCCATTCCCTCAAACCCAATAAATTTAAGAAGATTTTCAAACAAAAATTTGAATTGCCTCATACCCACTTAGCCTCTCTTTATCTTCCTATTCATTAAGCACAACTTTCTACAAAAAAATTCTGGTACCATCAGAGCCGTACATGCTCATCTGCTGCTCGCGAAGTTAAGTTTTAACCTGTAAACAACATGCCACTTCTCAGTGTAGGGTACTGTGGACTACCAAATGGTGTTCTTTGCTTAAGAATTTAAACGTATTTGTGTGTGTGCCTGTTCATATATTTATTTCCTCTTATAGCAACAAATGCCATTGAAACAGACAGACAGCCAAGTAATAGAAGAATTTCTTGATGCACAGCAACAACAACCACCATTTCTTTTAAGCCGGACTTAAAAATAAAAATTTTAAAAACGGCAAAATAATGAATATGGCCTCAGAAAGAAAAGATAAAAGCGAGCTTAACTGAAGAATACAGGCCTTCTTCGTCTGCTTTAGTTCCACTATAATTTTATGTGTAAGCATTTGGCCAATAAAGACAATGATTATCATGATGATGATGGTGATAATGATTATGATGATCAGCATCAAACTTTTTTTTTCATTTCTTCTTTTTTAATTTCTTTCCTAGTTTATCTTCATTTCTGTTGTTGAATGCTTTTCTTTAAAATAAAAAAAAAATTTTCTTTCTTTCCAGTAAAGCGTAAAAACTCTCTATTATGGAGAGGGAGAGAGAGACTGTCTGTTTTAAACTTTGTTAAATTGTAACTCCTCTGGCATTAGTTTTTCTTCTTCTGTTTTCTTCTTCTTCTCTGTTTTTGTGGTTGATGTTGTCTTATTCGATTCATCCTGTAGTAGTGCTTCTTCTAGTTCTTTGGCCTGTTTGTGTAATTCCATAAAACCAGTTTGGATAAACAGAACAAGAGTAACACAAATTGCCGTTAGTTTTTGCCAATTTCCAGTGTTGCATTCACATACCAACACATATACATACAACATACACACATACATACAGCATAGGCAGCATAAAATCAGAAAATCATCATAAAATATCTGTTTATGAGGGAAAGGGGGGGGGGGCAATATTTTCCCATTTTACCAATCGACAGACACACACGGAACATTATTGAGGCTAGTCATCAATTGACAGCGTTGACTCTTAAGTTCATTCTATTGCCATTGCACTGAGAGAAAAATTGCATTAAAATGTAAGGAAATGCCTTTAATCGCAGGCTATAATTGATGGAACATTAAATATTTGATGTGTGCAAAGATAAATTCGAATTTGAAAATCCAAGACGCAATCCATAACTTTTAGCAGCGCCGCATTTGGCGTTAACAGAGTAAAATTTCCTCTTAACTGAACAGAAGTTTCCCTTAACAGACCACTGTTAGCTATTTAACAGTATCCATCTGAACAAGACCACTTGTTTAGGAGCTAATTTTGGGAAATACTCTAGGTCTATGAGTACCATATCATAATAAAAGGAAGGCTCCAAAGGCCTCTTAATATAATCAGCAACACTGTTACAAAAAAGTATCAATTTTTTGCTTGAAAATTCTCTACAAGATCAGTGGCTATTTTGGAACATACAAGAAATGGTACACCATACAGACTATATGTAAATGATTGTCTAGAGGGTCCTGTTTCGAACCGTCGTAGTGGCATAGCTGGAATAATTTTTAAAGTTGAGAGTTGAGAAAATTTCCATCATCTATCCCCCTCTAACCACGCTTTACATTTCAACACTTTTGTTCACAAATAATAATGATCATAATGAGAATTATATTTTATGTCAATATAGTCTGCAATAATTGCAAAGTAGAAGACTAATCAACTTATTGCCGCTGTTAAACAGTTAACAGTGCTCTGTTAATAACAAAGTTTACCCTGCTAGAGGCAAGAAGTGGCACTGCTAAAATTGTGGGTTTGTGTCTTTGGTTTTTAAATTCGAATTTATCTTCAAACACATAAATATTTGATGGTTTTATAAAATGTGTATTCCACTTATTTTCTGTTGCATTCAGAACTGAAATCCTTTGGATTGTTGTCAAGCAATATAAAGACGCTATCACCCAAATAACCGAAAATAATTTTCAACCGAATTTTTAATTTCTCTGTTCGGAAGCTGAAGTTTAAGTCACTGTACACTAGTAGGTAATATGTTGACTTAAGGTTCAGTTCTGAAATCTCCAACAAAACGAAACGAAATATGGGAAATATATGTTTTCCTCTCAGCAGCAGATTTCTGGCAAACAATTCTGAAAATAAATGAAACTGCCACAAAAAGTTTCTCAAATATGTCATTGGAAGTCGATATTAAACTGTAGGTTCCGCCAGTTGTGCATAAAATTACCACGCATAACATGGTTTGTGCCAGAAGAAAGGTACTCGAATTTTAAAATTAAGAGGTTTTTCCACTCACAAAATAATCAAAAACGAAAATCATAGAATGTTCAGGCAATGACATCTTTTAAAAAAAGAGTAGAATTTACTAGCCAATACAACAACCCCATGCAAAAGGTCATTGTTTATTGGTAAAGATGGATGGCAACCCTTTCATTCGAGAACTTACAATGCAAATCTTGTTTAATGCAAATAAAACAAAAAAAAGTAACCAAATAAGGTGGAAATGATTCATGAGAGTCCAGTGGCTCTTTTGGGGAAGTCAGATGAACAATCATTAATACTGTAATTATCGATCAGACCTAAAATGAGAAATGAAGCTTTTTCCTCACGCTTGGGTATGAATAACAACCACAAGCTATCACTTATCCGTCCCTGCCTTTGAATAACAATGACAAGCTCTTGATCCTTCATTACAGGTCTCGACTACAGATAACTTCTCCATACTCCAAAAAACAACAAAAAAATGTAGCAACTAAAGCGGTGTTGGGCTCGAGACATGAGAGTCTAGTGTATCAGTGTAAAGCGCCCTGTCAAAAGACTCGTTACCAATCCCAGATTATTGCTGGATAGTCTAATGCATGACTAAGATTTCCTCTTGTTTTAAAATTAAAGCGCGTTGTGGTGCCAAAAACTAGAAGTTTAGGTGAGAATATCTAACAAATATGAAGGATTAGTTTCTTTATTTTTATTTCTCTTTCAATGTTTCTAAATGTATAACCATTTAGTCAAGCTAGGCAACATTTATTAGACAAGGCGTTGACTTGGTATTGCAAATTAATTTAAAAGTATGGAGCCCATTAAAGTTTCTCCACGAAAAAAGGAATACCTGCCAGAGACCTACTTATTCCATAGTGCAGTAGAAGTCGAACATGACGCTTATGCAGTTATCGTTCAAAGGCCTGCAAACGATTTTTGGCAAAACTATTATCGCGGAAAACAAATGTAGGCACCAAGATACTTGGGAATGTGGACACATATTCACTGATTAGTCCTCTAATATTTACAAACTTTTGTTCTGAGCATCAAGAACACAACAACTAAGTCGTGAATGGGATCTGATAACTGCGAGTAAGAGGTTGGGTTTGTAGTCGTTATACCCATTGTAGATGTATTTCGAAATATTGCGTTATACCCAGTAAAGAGGTTACGGCATTGCCCAAGTTTGTAGAAATAACTTGAACTCTTTGTGGTAAGAGGACCACATAGTTCGAATTGTATATTGTATTTGAATGAAGTCGCCGTAGTCTAGTAGGTAGTGTGTTGGCTTATTAGACGTAAAGCAGGGGGTCCGTATTCCAGGTCAGGCATCAAAACGAAATACGAGCAAATATTTCTTCTGCGATTTCCTCTCAGCAGCAGATTTCTGGCAAAAACTCTGAGAGTAAATAAACCTGCCATGAAAAGTTTTTTTAAAAATCTGTCGTTCGAAGTCGACTTTAAACTGTAGGTCCCGTCACTTATGTATAAAATTAACGCATACAACATAAGTGGTGTGAGAAGCTAGGCCGTAATCCTGACTGTAGCGCTGTAATGGCCAATTATGTATGTATGTGTGTATGTATTTGAATGTTTCCGATGTGAGAAAGTGGGTGCTCAGATCCAGAAAATCTTTAAGTATTCTAATGCTCTCTTCTGAGGCAATGAGGATGCAGTATGTTTAACTCCTGTTTTAAGGGTTGAGAAGGTTTAGACCTTCTATAAACCTATACTTTTGAAATTAAACTGGTCTGCTGTTAGATGTCTAATGAATAGCTCCACGATAACTCACCTTGTATGTCGATAACATGCCTTTGCAGCGGCAGAGTAGATTTCTAAACGAGCAGAAGCCCTTGCTGTGAAGGAGGAGAAGGAAAAGAAACTTCTCTCAGTTGAATTACTAGAAAGAAATTTATTTGACGATCACAGCTGCTCTGTTGTCTCTACCTTTAGGCGACACGACATGCGTGATAATTTGACTGGGTTGGCGTTTTTTTCTCTCTCTCTCAGTGTATTGAATATAAAGTCCTCAACGTATTAGAGTTTCTTTACGTATTAAAAATTGTTTTCCTTTTTACACACTCTATTATTGCACTATTTACGGTCAAGATTTCCTGTTGAATACAGGAACAGAGTGAGGGAAGGGAAATGAAATGAAATCGAAGAGAATCACAGAGACAATCTCTTTATTTTTTTTGTTAATGGGTTTATTGCTGATGTTGTTGAGTCTATTTGACTTAAATTTTCTTCAACACTTTTAGTGTTGTTGTTGTTGTTCTTATTATTACTGGTTAGATGGTATTTAGACCACAAACATTTACCAGATTTTATACGTGAACTTCAATTATAAATGATGCTGATGCTCGATCCGATGATGATGATGTCGGTCGACAATGTCGATGTTGTTCATGTCAATAAGTTTTCCTTAACAACAACAACACACAACACAGAGGCAACACAGAGTTTAAGTGGCTACACAATATGTTGTGTTGTTGGCCTGGTCAAATACATACAGTATGTATGTATGTATGTATGTATGTACATATGTATGTAAGTGATGTACGGATACAAAAACAAAATTTTGAAAAAGAGAAAGGAAAGCCAGGAAAATCGTTAAAAGAAAATAAAAAAAATTAAAGTAGCAAATGACATTTGGAACACATACATATGTATGTATGTATGTATGTCGGCAACAATTTGTGGCAAAAACAAAAAGAATCATCATCATAAACGGCACAAACAGCAGCAGATACCGTGTATTTTTGGATGATTATGAAGAGAGAAAAATCAAACGAACAACAACAAAATAAAGACAAAGTGTTGCAGTATCGATGTCTTGTAATGTTACATGACATGTACCGGTGGGTATCCCCATGCATAAGCCTCACATCTGGTAAATACTCTACACACACACGTACAGTTACTATGTGTATGTATGTGTGTACAGCTAGTGTGTGTGTATGTATGTGTGTTTCGTAGAGACATAAACATGATTTTTCCTGTGATTTTTCGTTCGTTTCTTAATTTTTTCCTACAAATTGTCGACATTTTCGAGGCCTCATGAGTATAAATTGTTTGTTGTTGTTGTTCTTATTGTTCTATAGCATGTTCCACAGAGCAAACTACCTGAACTAATAAGTCATGTTTGATAACAAAAAAAATAACAAAAAAAAAACCAAAAGAAATGTTCAAAATCTATCGCAATTTCTGTTGCTTATGGACAGATAGTGAGCCATTTGGTTGTTGCTGCTTTCTTTTACTAAATCATGGTCATTATCATTATTATGTTATTATTATGTTATGTTATGTTGTAATTATCATTAACATTCTTATTGCCTCTATTTGACAGCATCATACTGTTATTTTATCATGATTATGATGATTAATCATCACCATAGACGGCAAGGCAATAGCAAATCAATTCCTTGATTGTTTTTGAAAATTTTTATAATTTTTTTGTTTTTTTTTTTTAAATTTTCTGAAATGAATATTGATCGGCTATCTCATGCGGGCGTTTAACAATTACTATAAAAAAAAAATTTTTTTTTTTGATTTTAATAATCAAGATTTAAAGAAATGCGGGGAGGCCATAGAATGAATATTTCAAGTAGGCTGCTAGTTCTCAAAATATATTATCAGAACTTACTTACTTAAGTGGTCATTAGAACCGTTTAGGTAGGATTACAACCTACCTTCTCACACCACCCACGTTGTCTGCGTTAGTCTCATCTATGAGTGGCTGGACGTCCAGTTTAAAGGCGACTCCAAACGACAGATTCTTTCAGAAAATTTTCATGGTAATTTCATTCATTCTGAGTTTTTGACGGGAATCTGTTAAGAGGAAGTCGCCGAAGAAACATTTTTCCATATTTCGTTTTGTTGGAGATGTCTGATCTGGGGTTTGAACCTCGGCCTCACGTCCAATAAGCCAACACACAACCTACTTCACTGCAGTATCATCTACGGGGGTTATTGAACGAAAAACTGGCCCTATTGCGTTTTTTAGGCGAAAGTTCTGTAGGTATCTAATATGTGGAGTGAGAAGCTAGATCGAAACCCTGACTGAAGGATTGTAATGACCAATTATGTATGTAGGTATATATTGTTACGACAATGGAAATGGTGTTATTAAAATAATAAACAAAAGCTCCAAAAACAACATCAATACAAAAAAAAAAAAATATAAGGGATAAAGATGTAAATAGGCAACAACAAAATGCAGCAGACAGAGAAGTAAACAACCAACAACAAAATGCAGTATAAAAAAGAGCGGATAAACAGTAAACAAGATTCACAAACAACAATGATGAGAACAGCTTGTTTACATTTTATGATATTTCTCGAAGACATTCTCCTTCATGTGCATTCATCAGACTGCTGACCCTTGTGATATAAAAGGCAAGACAGAGCAGGCAACGAGGAATCAGTTAGAATTCAGTCAGTCGTGTGTGAAGACGACACGTGGGATTCAGTAAGAATTCGGTCAGTCGTGTGCGAGACACGTCAGTCTTTTGTGAAGATCTCCATATTGTTGCTTACAAAAAGGTTGTAAGCAGAGAGAGTATAACGAATAATTGTTATTGCGTACGCGGAAGAGAATTGTGGTTTGAAGTTCTAACGAACGAGTGTGAAAGAAGAATAGCAATTAAAATAAATTGTTATTGTTATTATTATTAAATCATTAAGGTGACACATGGAATTGTGCGAATAATAAAGAATTGATTTAAAATTGAACACATATTTATTTTTATTTTATTTGCAATCTACGAACTCATATTTTTAACGTTTTTAAAAGGTAAAAACGTAACAGTATGTAATCCCAGTAGTTCAACCCTGGCTAATGTAGGGGTCAAAACGATACACATTTGGTTGACTGAAATACGTTTCAGGTACAAGGATATGGTGCAATTATTTTGAACACACAATATTTATTTAAAAGAAAGCAATTTATACATTTATATTTTACCTGGTATCTTATAGAAATACGAAAAGGGGAAAATTACCTGAAAAGAAAATAAAATAAAACGGATTGTTAGATATTTTTTAATAGACAAATTAATAAATGTTTATTATTATTGAAAAACTAGCTATTAAGTGGCGTTATGGCAATAAATGTTAATTGAATTTACTGCCTTTACATATAGAACTTGATATCGCAGCAACCTTTCACAAAGTTTGGAATATCTGGCAGCAACAGTTTTTTGGATAAGTTTGAAACCTCTTTACCAGCAACAGTTAATCTCAATCTCCTAGGCTTTGACTGCCTAATGACTCCAAATGGTATTTAATCCTACTAGGTCCTTAGTTACTCTAATCTCCAACTGGTTATTGTTTCCAAACCTTAAGGAATACGTGGTTGAGCGGAAAGAGATTTGACTTCAATAATGAAATCATGGTCTAAACAAATGCCTCGAAAATATTAGTTTCTGGGCGGATTAAAATATTTGTAGAAAAATTCGACTAAGTGTAGAGGACTTAAAGGGACTATGATGGATAATACATACATACATAATTGGCCATTACAACCCTTCAGTCAGGATTAGGCCTTAGCTTCTCACATCACTCATGTTGTGTGTGAGAATTTTATACATGATTGGCGGAACCTAAAGTTTTAAATTCGACTCCGAACGACATATTTTTGAGAAACTTTTCACGGCCATTTTATTTACTCTCAGAGTTTTTGCTGGAAATCTGTTGAAAGGAAGTCGCCGAAGGAATATTTTTTCATATTTCGTTTTGATGTCTGACCTGGGGTTTGAACCGTAACCTCACAGTACCTACTAGACTACGACTGATGGATAATACTATCCAAAAACTGTTTCAAAATAGTTTTGGCCTAGTATGGCTCTTAACGGATGCACGTTAACACGATAACCAAAGTCGGAGAGCGGCTTTCAAAATAATGAAATGGAAAGAGGATTGAAGCTAAAAAAAAAAAAAATCAGCGTTTCTCAATCTGAATTACTTTTAATTAAAAGAGACGACATAGTCTACTAAGTAATGTGTTAACCAGAGATCTATAATGAGTATTCAAAAAGATGAGTAGAATTGAATTATACGCATTCATACTTATTTTAATATCATGGAACCTCTACTCATAATCAAATCTGGAAGTACTCATCATATTCATACACTTAGCAACTCGTATGATGTTACTGATTTCGACTCTGCATAACTCAACATACATATGCACGAAACACAAAATAAGTATGAATCGCGTACGAACACTAAATTACTTACTAGAAGGTTGTGTGTGTTTGCTCTGCTAGCTGCTCTGTCTTTTTTGCTTATGCGTTTTTTTCATTTTTGTTGTTGTTGTTTTTTTTTTTTGGAAATGCAACAATAACTAAGCCTGTAGATTTTGATGAATGATCGAGTCACTCGAGTGACTAAAGTTATGAATCTAAATGACTAGGCTTATGAATCAAACATATTTCGAATGGTATGAGTTTGATATCAATGTTGTACGCATACTAATGGCAACCTGTACTTATAAATCAACGTTGTACTGAGTATGAATGAATCAGAGTACATAGTTTAATTTCAATATTGTTCACTCACTTATATTTAAAATTGCATGAGCGCTTATGAGTAACGAAAAAACGATTCACTGCCGATCTCTGGTATTAACTAATTAGACGAGGGCCCTTGGTTGTCAACAAAACGAAATGCAAACAAAAAATCTTTCAAATTTTCCCTCAACAATCTTCCGTGGTTCAAACTCCAGCTAAGAAACAAACAAAAAAACATATCTTCTGGTAAAAACCCTGATTGAATATAAAATTACCATGAAGTGTTTCTCAAATCTGTCGTTTGAAGTCGTCCTTCAATGGATAAAATTTACACACACAGCATGGATGATGTGAGTACAGCGCGGTTATAATCCTGAGGTATATAAAGTACAAAAATTCTCATCATAGTTTTTCATCAAGGAAATATTTAAACGAGAGAACAACTTTCTATTGTAGCCCTCGCCGTGGTAACAAATTCGTACAACAGCTTTACTGTTACTGTTCATGTTTAATTGAGGTTTGCTTTGCAGCATTTACAGAGAACACCAATGCCTATTGGCCATTGCCACGGAGATTGTAATGTAGTGGAGATTATTGAAACTATCACTAGCATAGGATAGAAATGGGCTTGGATTTCTGTGCAAAAAAAAAACTTTCCAGATGAATTGAACAATTTGTAAACCTGATTGTCTGATTGTCATGAGTTCTTTAAAACTTTAACATGGTTTGAGCGATGCTGTGCAATCAAATATTACGGAAGTAAATTTCGAGGAAATAATTCTCTCTCTGTACGGCTCCTTTTTGGGTTGTTTCGAATGCCGTTGCCATGTTAGCTTATTTAAGGCTATTATTAAGGAAAAGCAATGCACGGATCAGAGGATAGAGTTTCGCTGGCACTATTTTTAAAACAACGATTAAAAATCAAGAGTACACAGTTAATCTGAAATTCTTTCGTTGAAATACAGACAGCTTTTCCTTTTTTTTTTTTTTTTGAAATAATTTTTAACAAATTCCCAATTGAATAAGGAAAAGACAAAAAACAAGAGATTTGCTTGCAATTTAAAACAATTTTCCCACAGCACACTTTTAGTATACCGTGGTATTCGTATTGGGCAAATGGAAAACAACACAACATGTACTATAGATCAGGCAGAGCTCGTTCTTGTGATTTTTTTTTTTTTTTTTTTTTTAATTTGAAAACATGTTGTGATGAGCTGTGATGGATAAATTAACAGTTAAAAGTGTTGATGCAAAAAGAAAGAAAGGAAGAAAATGGCAAAAACAAATGACATGAAATAAATGAAATGAAAAAATTAGAACACGTTTCATTATTATTCTTAATTTAAAGGTACAAGTTACCGGTTAATCGGGCGGGTTACTCATTTAAATGAAAGCAGAAGTCATAACTTTAATTAGAGAGACGTCAGTCAGTCAAAGCAAATAAATTAATTAAATAATTACGATAAACAAAAATACATACACATACACAAACACATTCAATTTATAAGAAATGGTATTTAAAAAAGCGTTTAAAAAAAAAAAATTTAATTTGAATTATTCATTAAAAATATAAAACAAATCTGTTTTAATAGGGGAATGACATTTAGATCGTATGGTAGATGATGACGATGATGCTGGTGATTATTGAATAATCATAACACAGCAGTCGTATAACAATAACAATAACGATAGACCAAAAACCCAATATATTTTATGTTTCAAAATTAATAACAGAAAATGAGAGCGAAAACCAATAATAATAATAAAAAACACGTTCTTTTTTTGTGTGTGACTGTGTGTTATTTCCTATTCCTATATTTGAAATATGAAAAGAAGCAAAAAAAGACACTCTCTTTATAGCCAGCATTTGTTTAAGCTCAGAATAAGAGAAACTAATCCCAAATTACAAAACACAAACTCACAAACTCTCTCTCTTACACACACATGAAAACATAAGCTCAATAAGAACATAAACATAAACGAAACGAAAAACACAAACACAGTAACAACAACAATAATAATAACAAAAAAAAAAAAAAAAAAACATTTCATAGCATTTCTTCTACTTTCCAGTCAAACTACTTTAAGTTCGTTCACCGCGCTACTTTACACGATCATTACCAACAACAACAATAACAATAACAACAGCTACAAAAATAATAACAATAAACCAGTAATCTCCACGCAAAGATTTAATACAACCAACCAACAACAAATATAAACACTACACAACAGAGTACATATATGCATGTATGTATGTATGTGTATATTTAACGACAACAAACAATACAACACCTTCATTTAAATTTGGGTAAAGGCCGAAGAAATGCAAACCTACACGTATGTACGCACAAAACACAAAAAAAAAAATCCGAAAATAATTTACGTGTTTTTCTCTCTCACGCTCTTGCTCTTATTTGTTTTGTCACCACCGTGTTGTTGATTTTTTGTATCGATTAACGTGTGATATTTTATGTTTAATCGTTTATAAATAACGAGGGTTTATTAAACAGTAGGCAGATACAAATTGAAATGTAAACTAAAAATATAATACAATAACAAATCAACATTACGATTCTAGAAGTTACCAAACTGCATATAAATAAAGTTTAAACAAAGCGGAAGGTAATTTTCAGCCAGTTATAGTAAACAATTTGTAAATGCTATTGTATTATAAAAACTTATTCTGTTTTCGTATTTCAAAGTAAACTTAAATAAAACACAACTAAATTTATAATTTCAATGAAATATTTTATTTCATTATAATACTGGGAACTTTACGAAAGACTACTTCTAGATGGTTTTGAAACAGTCGATCCTATATCCACCATCAAATTTTCGCACATATGGGACGGTATCTCGGCGATAACTTGACGAATGTCCGTCTTAAAATGCTTCAATGTGTCCGCCTGGACATAGTTATTGACGTAATCCCACAATAAAATTCAACGGCCAGCATTTGATGGCAAATTGACAATGGTTTTTTGAAGTCAAAATCTGTCGTTTTGTGTACCTCATAGTACCGTCGTATTGAAATAGAATTTCGTCATGTTCAATCGGTCTTAAATTACAGACCAAAAATACTTCGGCTTTAATGATGACATATGTATGTAGTGTTCTGCATGAAGTCGTCGTAGTATAGTAGGTAGTGTGTTGGACTCAGGTCAGACATCAAAACGAAAATATTTCTTCGGCGATTTCCTCTCAGCAGACTTCTGGCAAAAATTCTGAGAGTAAATAAAATTGTCATGAAAAGTTTCTTAAAAAATCTGTCGTTCGGAGTCGATTTTAAACTGTAGGTCCTGTCACTCATATATAAAATTAACACACACATGGTGCGAGAATCTAGATCGTAATCCTGACTGAAGGATTTATGTATATATATAGTGCTCTGAAGTGGTAGTAAGATTTCTGCTAAGAATATGGCCCAATGACAATTCCACGCGATAATGCGCACCCAACAGTTATTGTTTCCCAATGCAATGGCTTTTCAACAACCATTTGTGAGCTTTCTGGGCCAGATAAACAACAAGAGTTTTGTTAGTTTACGTAAACCTGGTGCTCTAGTACACAATCAGCACAACTATGGCGTTGTAAATGATCAGCCGACCTTGAGAATTGACTATTTCTTTTTTGGAGTATATCAGCAACAATCTGGAGCTACTGCATGGTTTTCTTGCAATCAGTGGGGTATGTAGACTTATTTCATTGACTGTTATCTAGATACAGTCGCCGTAGTCTAGTAGGTAGTGTGTTGGCTTATTAGACTGAAGGCCCGAATTCGAATCCCAGGTGAGACATCAGAACGAAAATATGAAAATATTTCTTCGGCGACTTCCTTTCAACAGATTTCTGGCAAAAACTCTGAGAGTAAATAAAATTGCCATTAAAAGCTTCTGAAAACAAAAAAACTGTCGTTCGGAGTCGACTTTAAACGGTAGCTCCCTCCACTCATGCATAAAATTAACGCACACAACATAAGTGGAGTGAGAAGCTAGGTCGTAATCCTGACTGAAGGGTTGTAATGACCAATTATGTATGTATATTTAGATGACTGGCATATGACAGATCGATCTACACCTGGAGAAAATTGTTAGAAGTCGAGGTTGGCGGAACTGAACTGAATTAGTAGGTAATAAAACTACTGACTTAAAATTAATCTACATCCAATCCAGATGCGAATGCGGTTGAAAGCTCAAGTCATTTTCGTTACAATCCATCCAGGAGATTCCCAGAGCTCTGACTCGCCAAAGAGCATAACCATCAGCAAGGAACATCAGAGGAATACACTTTGACAGAGGAGGTTTCTTTTTGGGCAACGACAGATGGACTAATTTAAAAGGAATAACGAAAATGGCGGACTTAAGGCAACGTCAACATGCTTACTTCTACAAAATGACAATATTTTCTATGTAGGCCGTTAAATTATTTCCGGATTAAAGCCAGAATTAGCTAAACCCTCACGGAACGTACAAAGGCAAAACAAGTTTCTTTGCTCGTTAACCTAATCGATTCAACTCATTAAGATTTTAATCTTCAGTTTCGTTGCAGGAGAGTTCCTAAGGAATTGTTGAGCAGTAGATTTCAGTATTCACTCACGTGATGGGACATGCGTTTACCTATGGAATTATTACACAAGAGGGGAAGAGTGGAGTCTGATCTACCTTTATTGTCTTGTATGCCTGCTGCCTAAAACATTTAACGTGATCAGAAGGTGATTTTTTCAAAAAAAATTCCAGCGATTCAAGAGATAATCACCCTTATTCTAGATGTCGTCGTCGTCGTTACCAAAAATGATGTCGATAAAATCAGAGTCGACACAACACAATATCGACGGCATATTGACTCACAGAATACCAAATGTGTGTCGACAGTCATCTATAACTGTCAATAACGACAAACAGAATACCAATTTTAAACTGTCGACGACGACAACCAGAATAAGGGTGAATAAATCTTACGAAGGCATGCTTGAAATCTTTAAACTGACACTGCCCATCTATTTCAGAGTAGGGTAGCGTGGTAAGTACACAATTGTTTGAAAATTTGAATTAATGTTTGTTGGTATTATATTTTGTTGTTGTTGTTTTTCTTCTGCTTCTCATTGCCTGTGCATTCTTATGCGAACATAAGGCATGTAGAACAAGCGATCATCATCACGATGCTTTTTTTTTTATTGTTGGTTTCTACGACCATTTGAGTATCGTTGTTCATCGTAACGTTTTAAAGTTTTATTTGTTCTTAACGTTTTTCGTTTAAGCCATATTTGTTGTTGTGGTTAAAAGTTTCTCTAAAGCCTTATGCGAGAAACTGTTTTTTTTTTTCATTTTGAAAGATTTACAACAAACATCATCATGGTTTATTTGTTAACATTCATGGTGTTTACATTTATTTATTTATTCTTACGTTTCTTCTTCTTTTTTTCCGCTTTATTCTTACCAACCAAACAACTACATATAGGCAGTAAAAGTTAATGATTATTATTATAAACATGGCCAAAAAGAGAAACAACAAAGCAGACAGACACGCATAACAGATATGTCTAAAATAAAACCATAATGGCTTAAACAAAAAAAAATGAAAAAAAAAAAAAAAAAAAAAAAAACTTTTAATGCCATGTGTGTGTGCTAGTATAATACATGACCTTCCTTACCTTTGGTCAAAAGCCCAAAGGAATGATTTCAGGAAAAAAAAAAACAAGAAGAAAAAAAACTGTCTTATAAGAAATAGTTTTCCATGGAAAAAGTTTTGAAGAATAAATTCCTAGAGTTTAAAATAAATGTGAATGTTGCAATTCCACACGAGAGATCAGCAATGAGTATTCAAAAAGATGAGTAGAATCAAATCATACTCATAATTTCTGCTACTTATACGCATTCATACTTATTTTAATATTCATGGAACCTCCTCTACTCCTATTCAAAGTTTGAAGAACTCATCATATTCATACTCATACTTAACAACACGTATGATGTAATGATGATTTCGACTCTCCATAACTCAACATATACACGAATCGCAAAATAGGTATGAATCGCGTACGAACACTACAATATTTACTAAAAGATTGCGTGTTTGCTCTGCTTGCTACTCTCTCTTTCTTGCCTATGTGTCTTTTTTCTTTTGTTGTAAATGCAACAACAACTTGGCCTGTAAATTTTGATGAATGATTCGAGTCACTCGAGTGACTAAAGTTATGAATCTAAATGAGTAGGCTTATGAATCAAACATTTTTCGAATGGTATGAGTTTGATATCAACGTTAAATCAACGTTGTAGTGAGTATGAATGAATCACAGTACATAGCTAAATTTCAATATTGTTGACTCACTTATATACAAAACTAGCTAAAACCCGCTGTGCTTCGCTACTCCTATCGATATGAAATATAAATATTCAAAATAGATTGATATACATTTTTTCTTATGTATATTTTTATTATTTTTAGTCAATAACCACAACGTAATAAAATAAGAAGTCTGGATATTTAAATATTTATTTTGTTACTGATATTTACAGGGTTTCATAATAATTATTTCTTATTCTAGTTATATATATATAGATAGATATATGGGAGGTGTCATGCCCCCTATTGCTAGTCAGTCCATTTTTGTCTAAAATATTAATATTGATACTAAAGTGGGTTCGAAAAAATTTTAGGAGTCTGTTATATATTCTTAGATATACTAATTTAATATCTTTTATAAGGGAGGTGACACGCCCACAATAGCCAATTCGCCCATTTTGTTCATATATACGTCAAAGTCGTCCATATAAAATTTGAGGACTCTAGCTGCTGCAGTTTATGAGATATGCGACATTAAATACTTATTGGGTATGTGGGCGTGGCACCTCCCTTATAAAAGATATTAAATTAGTATATCTAAGAATATATAACAGTTAGACTCCTAAAATTTTTTCGAACTGAAATTTTGAAATTTTAAAATAAAATGTAGCCTATAGTTCCTTCCAGCCATACAGGAAGGTACTGCTAAAATTTCAAGAAAATCGGTCCAGTCGTTAAGCCGTCTATAGACTTCAAACAAACAAACAAACCCAGAAACCCACAAACAAATAAACACACATTCATTTTTATATATGTATATAGATTTCATGAGTGCTTATGAGTAGCAAAAAAACGATTCATTGTTGATTTCTGTTCCACACAAACGACTCCATAATTGACTCTGATAATCAACCAAGGTCAAGGCCTTCATTTGGCCAATTTCTTAACATCGCATATCGCGTTTTACAAGCACAAATAAAAGGCCGTCACGCGGTGAAAGATAGACGTTAGACGCACCTGCAGAGAATTTCAAGCGAGCATTATGCCAACGATCGAAAGATCAGTTTTGCTGGTCATTTCTGTTCGTTTATTTTTGATCGTTTGACTCAAAACGATCGAACGCTGTGCATTAGAAGAGATCAACAACAGATCATAGATCAACAATATATAGTTCTATCCCATCAAATATTCAACACACTTTGGCGTCGTTGTTAGTGCTTCACTGAGATGGACTATGATTTATTTTTTTCACTAGTTTAGTTGCTTGTGTATTGCCTTATCAGCCAAGAACTTCGAATTTAATTTCCATCTGCCAGGTGATTCTGTTGGAGACTTTAGAACTATTTGAGAACATTTAAAATGTTCACAAATCTAACGTTCGAAGGCGGCATTAATTTATAGGCCACGTTGCCCATGGATAAGACTACGTCAAACGACGTGGGCGGTGTAAGAAATCATTTAAAATTTTTTTCATGACTCGTGTTGATACACTTAAATAATGGTTATTCGGTCAACTAATTGTTCTTGACTGATTTCATGATCTGCAGTGAGTAGCCGTCTATTTTTAGGTGATTTAAAACTACCATGTGGTTAATATTCAGTGACTTTACACTCTTTTAATCCATTGGTTATACTGCTGATTAATTTAATTCACTTTCTCGTGACTAACCAAAGATAGGTTACTTTATTTCGATACCACTTGGCATTCACTGGGCTACACAAGAGTTTCTTTACCAGCATCTGTATATATTGAAAGCTGCTAGGAGTTTTAAAAGGACTTACAGTCTTTAAAGGACTTACAGTTTAAAAATCTGCGGGTTAATCTCAAGGCAATATAGCTTATGTGGATGTGAAGGCTAAAAAGAAATCAAAATTTGCAAAAAATTTCGCATCAGTTTTAAATGACTCAAGAGAGTCTTTCGAATTTAAAACAAAAACAAAGTTTTTTCAGAGTGTTCAAACCTCCTCCAAATAATTCATTCAAAATAACCCTGAATCCTGTAGAATATTACAAACAGACAACATCAACAGCAACAGAGTTCAGAAATTATTGAGTAAAGTTCCTTACCACTGAATCCAATACACAAACCAGATCGTTCATAGGCAACAAGAGATGGCAACCCTTTAGTTCTAGAAAATAATAGAGTAGAGCTTCAATGTGCTTGGTTGGATTTCATTTATAAAACTGAAACAAATGTAAACGATACTTTCTAACCGACAAATGTTCCAGAAAGAAGAGAGTACGAATATTAAAAAAAACATTTAAGAGACGGAAGTTGGTAGGAGCATAGAGGACATGATTTTAAGATTTCAAGTGCACTAACAATTCAAGCATAATCTTTAAAGAAAAGCTTACGGAACAAGGTTCTCTAGCAGCTGATTGCTGATCAGTATCTCTACATGGTTTAATAAAATTTAACGTGGCTTTATTTTCTCTTCAGCTAAATTGCAGATTTTTCTTCTTGTCCTTCATACAGTCAATAGGCCCACAGTTTTAATTCTGACAACTCTAATGGATTGGATACATAAATTTACCACGCGTAGCAATATGTAACCTCTCGATAAGTGTTGTCTTGACAGCCTCCCAAAAAGAGAAACACGACACTTAAAAAAATTTATGGATTATTTCAAGGAAAGTGTGGGAAGACGATTTTGCAATACTGATCATAGATAACAAATAATTCAATACCAATTTGACACACGGAAAATCTTTTGTGCCATCATCGTCCGGCACTTGTCTATCTGAGACAGAACTTGTCTAGTTTAGATGATTTGAGATGGCTTGAACAATTGCCAGCCAAGAGTTATAGATAAATAGTGGTATAGAAATAATCGGTATTTAAATGGAGCCCAAGTAAACTTTAGTTTGGTGGCTGAAAATTTAATCCAACTGAGCTTACAACTTGTCATTACTTGTACAATCTACATTAAGACCCCGCTTAACGCAGTTTCAGTATTACGCGGTAGCATTGGGATTCCCCTAAATCGCACACTGTATTGATACTTGCTATATATGTGTGCAACTGAAACGGCCATGCACCAACCAAAACCGGTGCACTATATAGCGACGGTGTATACTATGTATCTTTTTCAACGCTCTTTTGTTAGTCTGTCCAGAACAGAGATCAGCAATGAACCGTATTTTCGCTACTCATAGGTACTTATGAAATTTTGAGGATGAGTAAGTCAAGAGTATTAAAATTTAACTACTTTGATTCATTCGTACTCGCTACAACATTGATTTATAAGTATAGGTTGCAATGAGTATGAGTACAACGTTGACATCAAACTCACAACATTCGATTCATTGTTTGATTCATACGCCTACTCATTCAGATTCATAAATTTAGAAAAATACTTATAATACTTACGAATGATTCGAGTCACTCGAATCATTCATCAAAATTTACACTAGTAGTTATTGTTGCATTTACAAAAGAAGAGAAAAGAAAAGACAAAGACAGCAAGCAAAGTACACACACAACCTTCTAGTGAGTATTGTGGTGTTCGTACTCGAATCATACTTATTTTGTGCTTCGTGTATATGTTGAATCATGGAGAGTCGAAATCAACAACATCGTGCGTATTGTATGAGTACGATGAGTATTTCTAACTTTGAATATGAGTAGTATGAGTATGATATTAAAATAAGTATGAATGCGTATAAGTAGCTGAAATTATAAGTATGACTCGAATCTACTCATCGTTTTGAATACTCGTTACTGATCTCTGGTCCAGAATAAAGATTCCAACTGAATTTTCCGAAGTCGCAATGTATTTACATATGTACGTGTTAAGTTGCCTCGTTTAACGCTGCCTTGTTTGTTTAGCGCTGGATCTTATTGGAACGTATCCCCCGCGTTAAGCGGGGTCTTACTGTAGTTTCCGATTTCCAATCCAATATGCTGTGCGTGCATGTGTAGGGGCCCTTTTCTGAGGAGGTTTTCGTTAAAAAAAAAATAATTTTCTTTGTAGCGGCAAACTATTTATTTCCGTGTCCGACATAAGAAGGCCTGCTAGAAAATTTTACTCGGGTGTCACCTTAAAAATTAATCTCTGCCAAGTGAAGTGTCCCTTCACTCTCTCAGTTGTCTGAACATATTTCGAAATAAAATTCGTGAAATTCATGTTCAAATTCTCTCCTATCTCCATATTCGCTACATTGCCTATACAATGGATTCCTACTAGACGTAGACGAAACCACTTGCAGGCGATAAATGAAAATTAACGTGAGAAACTGTAGGCTTTTAAAGACTTTACATATGATTTCTTTGAAAAAATTCATTCCAACTAATGAAATTGATTTGTAATGACTATTATACACCTTTTTTTCCCTGCATTTTTGAAAGACTCAAATGAGCGTAATGGTCAAACTAATTTCTAACAATCATGTTCGCTAACCCCCCCCCCCCCCCCTTTCATTTCAAGAAGCAATAGAGAGGGCAGGCGTTAAAATATCGATTAAAAACTTTTTAATGCTCATAAAGTTTTATTGGCATTTATTTTAATTGATTCGATATGGTAATATGATTTTATTATTATTATTGTTGTTGTCGCTGAGGCTGGTGTTGTTGCTGTTGTTAGTTTTTATAGACAACTTTACACCTTTTTATGACCCCCATAATGGTGGTGTTTCTAAACAATGACATTAAAAAAAAGGTAGACAGCAGGCACAAAACAAAACAAAACAGAAAGGCTTTAAAAGATGGTAAAATAAAAGGAAAAATCTCAAACCCTGCTTAAATAGCAAGAGCACTGCGCATTTCGTTGCTGTTGCATGCCACATTAGTCAGAAACATAAAAAGCCAAAAGGAAGAGCAACAACCAATAAAATAGAGAACCATTATCATTACCATCCGCATAACCATAACCACGGCCATGGCCATGGCCAGATATGTGGATAAGTAAACCCAAAAAAAAAGTGATGTGAAGTGAGTGACTCTTCCATTTACCTCATCGTAATTTAAGATTCGAGAAAAGCCTCTATCGTGTTGCAGAAGAAAACTTTGTCTGCGAAAAACAAACAACAAGAATCGTAGCGCGGTTAATTTGTAGATCACTTCACTGATCAGTGACTGATGTGTGACAAGAGAGCGTGTTTCTTAAACAAATGCTTCTCACATTTAGAAGGTGCTGCAACACACCATCTGCAGACACATGGTCTGTAGACACACGTTCTGGTGCTGCTGACTCTATTGTTGTTTCGTTGCTAATGACTTGAACGATAATGATGCGATGCGATGCAATGTGATGCACTGTAGTGCAGGAACTGTTGCTGTTGCTAGCGATAATGATGATTATTTTTTGTTGGATTTAGAATCTTTTGTTTTTCTTTCCAAAACAATTTAACGAGCCGTAAAATTACTTGTAAAATTATAAAAATTTTGAAGAAGAAAGAAAAATTGTTTTACAACACTGTTCAACGCTCTGCAGTGGTGTTGTGTTGCATACTCATATTTGTTGGAATATTTCGTAGTTGTCTACAACGCCTGCCTCTATCGTGGTTGCTTGCGAATTACAGGCCATTAACACCGTCTTAGATTGATGTGTGTCAAGATAAATTCGAATTTAAAAATCAAAGACGCAAATCCTCAATTTTAGCAACGCCACCTCTTGTCTCTAGCAGGGTAAACATTGCTATCAACAGAGCACTGTTAACTCTTTAACAGTGGCAATAGTAGATTAATATTCTACTTTGCAATTATTGCAGACATAAAATTATAATTGTCATTATGATCATTATTATCTTAGAACAAAAGTGTTGAAACGTAAAGGATGGTTGGTGGGGGTGGAGGACGGAATTATTCTAGCTATCCCACTACCATGGTTCGAAAGAGCACCCTGTGGACTACCATTTGCATATAGTCTGTAGCGTGTACTATTTCTTATATGCTCCAAAATGGCCACTAATCTTCTAGAGAATTTTCAAGCAAAAAATTGATATTTTCAAAGCCAATTTTCTCAATATCATATCACTTTATGTGTGACTATGTTGCTGATTATATTAAGAGGTCTTGGAACCTTCCTTTCCATATAGTATGGTACTCATAGACCTAGAGTATTTCCAAAAATTAGCTCCTAAACAAGTGACCTTGTTCAGATGGATACTGTTAAACAGTTAACAGTGCTCTGTTACTATTTGTACTGTTAACAGGAAATTTTGCTCTGTTAACGCCAAATATGGCGCTGCTAAAATTTATGGATTGTGTCTTGGATTTTCAAATTCGAATTTATCTTCATACACAACTTAGATTGGGGGGTAACACATAATCTTCTTTCGTGGCAGAATTTAGAATTGATGATCCAAACTGGTTTCTCTTATCATGTTGCTAATAAGCGTAATGAATCTGCTCCTTACATTCAAAGACTATATTCTATTCGATTTTGTTCTTTTAGCTCCATCTTTTTATTATTTTTTAACTTATTTGGATTTTATTAATCAAGTTTTGCGTCAAAGCAAATGAATAGTATATTGTTGCAACTTCTAAAACAATAGGGTTACCATGCGCCTGAGTTAAAACAATACTCTGTGCAAATTGTCAGCATGTGGTGTTGGCAATTAGTTAAGTTTTAAAATTTTTTAATATGATGTCCGCTTTTTAAATTATCCTCTACAGGGACATGGCGTCTAACGAATGAATTATTTGGGATAGAGATGAAAAGGTTGATAGAAGCCTTTGGTTTATAAATTCAAAAATCCATGATGAGCCATTTTTAGACTGCTATCGATTTCGTAATTGTATTGTTGACATTTGAAGTCAGGTATTTAAACCATTAGTCCACATAATCATTAGTAAACTGATTAAAAGACAGCGTAGTAGAGCTTTTAAGAAATACAAGCAGCTTTCAAAAACCCATATTAAATTCAACGCTAGGAAGCCGATTCTAACCATACGGTGATGAATGTGGCAAAACCGAGGGTGAGATTCAGTCGTAATGAAGACGAAATAATGTTAACCATGGTTTTCAAAATGAAGTCGTGAAATCTCAGGCATCTTTAAACCAATAACACAACTGACCCAATGAACTAAGTTCCTCGCCACTACAATTAAAGAGGGCGCTGTTTTTAATTTGCGTAATATGTAAACTCTATTATGCTAGGATACAATCGGTAAACTTCAATTAACGAAACTGAAAGAAAACAAGCAATAAAAAAATTAAGGAGATGCTATAAGAAAGCCGTATGTTCTTTAAAATTCCTCTTCAGAAAGCGCAAGATTTAATGAGCAAAGTTTCTCAACACTTTTTTTTAATAAGGAGATCCTTCTAAGTAACGACAGATGTCAACTCTATCACTCTAAGGGCCATTATTACAACTTGCCGTTAACTAAAGGGAGGATTTTAACGGGCAGATAAATTGTTTTTCATTATTATGAGTACCCTGTAAGATAGAAGTGATCGTTAAGCTAAAGGGAAGATCATCCTACCTTTAACATTTAAAGGTCACTTTATGTTTGAACTTGCCATATCATATACTATTTTCGATATGGCAACTTCAAATTTAAACAAAATGAGCATATACAACAAAAAAACGAAATCCGCTGTTGCCACTGCGTTAAAAAAAAAATTGTTTAATTGAGCAGTTTTATCGACTTTGCTCCGGCACTGCCATATTTTATTTTTATTTTATCTGTAAGTTGTAATAACGAAAATAAGTTAAAGGTAACTTTGCCGTTCACTTTAGCTAAAGGTACCTTTAACTAACCCCAACTTTAACGGGAAGTTGTAATAATGGCCCTAAGAAACACTTAATTAAGAAAACTCAAACAAAGCAAAGACAAGAAGCGGTACGAGGTTGGGGGAACAGCCCTGTAACCCATACAGGATGGAAAATTAATCAAAAGAGAAAGAGAAGGACTGAAAAAGAAAATTCTCTGTAAACTCAACATAGTAGATGATAACAAATGGCAACCCTGACATTCTAGAAGCTATTAAGAAAGACTGTTTAATTGAAAAAATTTTGTAAAACTGAAATGAAGTGAAAGAAAAGTTGCCGTAGTCTAGTAGCCAGTGTGTTGGCTTACATGACACGAGGCCTGCCTGAAACCACAGGTCAGACACCACGAAATACGAAAAAAAAAATTCTTTTGTCGACTTACTCCCTGCAATTGCATGAAAAACAAAACAAAGAGGTCATGTAAAGTTTCTCAAATCTGTCGTTCAGAGTCGAAGTCAAATTGTATTTAGATCCTGCAACTCTTGGATAAAATCAACACGTACCATACGAGTGATGTTAGAGACTAAGTTATAATCCTGACTAAAGGATTATAATGACCAACTAAATAAGAAAACAGACATTAATAGATTGGAAGGGCAGTCCTATATCCTTAAAACATTGAAAATTAAACAACTAGAATAAGTTAGAGAAAGCTAACTCTCGCCGTAATCTAGTAGATAACATCAGGTCGGACAAGTCGAAAAAAAATGAAATGTAAAAAAACATTTCTTTGGTGACTTTGTCTCAGCAGATTTCTGGTAAAAACTCTGAGAGTAAAAATAAAATTGCCATGAAAAGTTTCCCAAAATCCACTACTCATGTAGAAACTTAATACACACTATATAAGTGGTGAAAGAAACTATGTCGTAATCCTGACAAAGGGGACTGTAATGATCAATTATGTTATGTTACTGTCGAGAGAGCGTGAGATTCGATGCACTTAATTTTCTAAATGATGAGAAGTGGCAACCCTAACAGTCTAGAATCCCTGCTAAGGAAAACTGTTTAATTGATAGAAATTGAATAAAAGTGAAACTAAGTAAGACACCAATGAGACAAAACTATCACCCATAAAATAATGGTGTCACACCCATTACCCCAATAAAAATTACCTTAATTGACAGGGTGCAACCCATATAAGGTGACCTTATTTAAAAGTGTGCTTTTAAACAAAACAAAAAAAAAATCGCCAACGATTTCGTGATGACTGAATACACTCGATGAAGACGTCAAACAACATTCCTTCATAAAAGTCAATTAAAATTTGAACTTCCAATCAATTTCTGTTGCCCTCTCTCTTTCTTTCATTCACCATTCGTTTGTCTACTATTGTTTTGGAATATTTGATTTGATGTCGTACTGATTTTTTTTATTATTTTTTGTTGTTTTAATTTAATTTAATTGAAATAAACAACAAATGCAGCTAATGATGACAAACAAACTAACACATATGGAGAAGGTGTTACTAACAGGAATTATTAAAAGAAAGAAGAAAAAAAATTAAAAACCATTTACAATGACGGTGATGACGATGATGACAGGAATGGAGACAGAGACAGTGGTGACCAGAGATCAGCAATGAATCGTTTTTTTGCTACCAATAAGCACTCATGAAATTTTGAATATAAGTGAGGAGTCAAGAATATTGAAATTTAACTTCTCTGATTCATTCATACTCACTACAATGTTGATTTATAAATACAGGTTGCCATGAGTATGCGTACAACGTTGACATCATACTCATACCATATGTTTGATTCGAAATATGTTTGATTCATTAGCCTGCTCATTTGGATTCATAATTTTAGTCACTCAAGTGACTCGAATCACTGAACAAAATTTTACAGTCTTAGTTGTTAGGCATTTACAACAAAATAAAAAACAAGCAGAGCAAACACACAACCTTCTAGTGAGTATTTTAGTGTTCGTAAGCGATTCATACTTATTTTGTGCTTCATGTATATGTTGAGTTAGGGAGGCGAGAACAACATCATACGTGTTGCTAAGTGTATGAATAAGATGAGTACTTCAAACTTTGAATATGAGCAGAGGTTCCATGATATTAAAATAAGTATGAACGCGTGGAGTGTAAGTATCAGAAATTATGAGTATGATTCGATTCTACTCATCTTTTTGAATACTCATTGCTGATCTCTGGTAGTGGCATACAAAATATTGTTGATAAATTCAATCAAAATAAAATTGAATGGAATAAAAAAAAATGGTCAAATGAATTGATATATGAAGTGAATAACGGTGGGAAAAAAGGAAAACAAAAACAGTAAAAAATACATACTTAATCGTACGTGAATACCCCTATTTTAATTCCTCATTCCCCATAATGATTATTTGTTTGATTTTTTCTTATTTTTGTTCACATGAAAATTGAATTCAATTAAAGCAATTGAATGGATAAAAAGAAACTACAACTGAAATGTATATCCAAGTAATACGGCAAAAACAAAGAGGGGGAAAAAAAAAGAAAAACTGAAAACTACAGCCATCATCTACTAGGTGCTCGGGAACACGACATCCACCCCTCTATCATTAATAGATGGTGGATTAATTCCAATTTTTTTTCTCTCTCACTCAGACTTTGCTACACATTTACACTCAAAATGGGTATAATTCCACCGGATATGAAACAGGAAAATTGAAATGAACCATCATTTTTAAAAATTCGATTCGAGGGCACGCCGCCCGCCCGCCCATTAATAAGGTGACGTTGTGTTTTAAGGGCAAAAGAATTGTAATTATTTAATAAATCAACCCACCCTGATATTGTAGCTACAAAAAGGTATTTTAGATTGTATTCAATGCAGTAAGTCGTCGTAGTCTAGTAGTCAGTGTGTTGGCTGGTTAGATGAGAGCCCATGGTTCAAACCCCAGGTCAGATATCTCGAAAGAAATATGAAAAAATATTTCTTCGACGACTTCCTCTCAGCAAATTTTTGGCAAAAACTCTGAGAGTAAAAATAAATTTGCCCTGAAAAGTTTCTCAAAAATCTGTCGCCATTCATGTATAAACTTAAAACACACGCACAACATCAGTGGTGTGAGAAGCTAGGTCGTTACTAAAGGGTTGTAATGATCAATTATGTACGTAAGTAATTGCAGTTAGTGTTTGGCTTAATAGACTAGTTCAGTTGGGTGCACATATAATACAGTACGACACCGATTACTCTGTTCTAACATTCGCCGTTGTTGAGTTGTATGAAACCAACCAAACGTGGGGAACACTGAAGAAATTCCGGTATATTAAAACTATTTAACGACTCTACAATTGTAAACAGTTGTAAACAGTATTAAATCAGGCTCGTAACAGGGATGCCTACTATCCCCCTGATATTCAACGTTATTATGGACAGCACCCTGGCGAGAGTGATATAACCAGCGCCTTAGCAGCCACGTCGAGGACATCATGACGACTACTACCGGATTTCATATACTCTTGACGACATGTTGTCAGAATAAACTTAAAGCAGCTATGCGAGGTCTCAGGATAACGATATCGCCATCTAAAACCAACGAGAAGTAATGCGTAGTATACTAGACAAAGTAAAGTATGACTTTCTGAGCATAATGACAACAGCTGGAGGCTCGAAAGAGGATATACAGCACAAAGCCTGTAGAAGACTTGGTCAAGTGAGTGGAAATCTAGTCCATACTTTAAAGCGCTTGAAAATCAGTGTACTCACCAACAACTGTCTCATTTAAGCTGCATTTTACAGTTGTGTGTCATTGGAACTCAAAGAATTGTGGTTCCAACTAGTGCTAATTAATCACTGAATCGAGGAGCTTAGAACAAAAAATTCTGTCTTCGAGTTTATGTGAAGTGTTCATTTCCTTTGAGAAAAACTCTTGCGAGGACCTTCGGGTTTTGGGCACAAGGTCCCACAAATAACTCAAATGACTTGAGCTGGACTTGAAACTGGGAATAATCATTTCGAATTCACTGTTTGGTGTCATGACAAATTATTAAAGAAGTCGTAGCCGTAGGCGTAGGCTGTAGGTCATTAACAATGACCATCACGAGAAAGACTGCCTATTCTACATCCTGAAAAAGAATACGATCCAATGAATAAAGTTTTTCAAGAATACGTCCCATACTACTGCCTAATCTCCATTTTACAGAGAGCTCTTTTGCTTGTCAACGACGGATAGGGCAATGTTATCAACTTAGCACCTGCTGCAGTGGGCCTATCCTCTGTGGAGTGGAGAGAACTTGACTAACGAAAACGAAACGGAGCGTCGAAATCATCAGAAGATGGTAGAGAGATATTTTGGGGCAGCCTGTATATTTCTTTAAAGGAATAAACAGGAATAAAAAAATGTGTGTGAAGATAAATTCGAATTTGAAAATCCAAGACATAATCCATAAATTTTAGCTGCGCCACATTTGACGTTAACAGAGCAAAATTTGCTCTTAAGAGAACAAAATTTGCCCTTAACAGAGCACTGTTAGCTATTTAACAGTTTGCATCTGAAAAAACCCCTTGTTTAGGTGCTAATTTTGGGAAATTCTCTAGGTCTATGAGTACCATATTATAAGGAAAGGAAGGTTCCAACATAGTCACATATAAAGTGATATGATATTGAGAAAATTGGCTTTGAAAATATCAATTTTTTTTGCTTGAAAATTCTCTAGAAGATCAGTGGCCATTTTGGAACATATAAGAAATATGTAGTACACCATACAGGTTATATGGAAATGATAGTCCAGAAGGTTCCCTTTCGATCCGTGCTAGTGGGATAGCTGCAATAATTTTTAGAGTTGAGAGTTGAGAAAATTAACGTCCTCCATCCCCCACCAAACATCCTTTACATTTCAACACTTTTGTTCACAAATAATAATAATGATCATAATGAGAATTGTATTTTATGTCAATATAGTCTGTAATAATTGCAAAGTAGAAGAATAACCTATTATTGCCACTGTTAAACAGTTAACAGTGCTCTGTTAATGAAAAAGTTTACCCTGCTAGAGGCAAGAAGTGGCACTGCTAAAAGTGTGGGTTTGAGTCTTTGGTTTTTAAATTCGAATTTATCTTCACACACAGATAATAAAAAAAAAATGACTTCATCCTAAAGGACCTGCAAAGCCATCCATGGACTCAAACTATTTTGATTTCGATTTACTGTCTATAAATATCGTTCATCTAAAGGGTCCGCCAAATAACTTTTTTTTTTTTTTGAAAATGCTTTAAAAAAAAACTACTGAATATTTTCTCAAATTTCTTTTTTTATTTGAAAGTACAATCCTTCCGGTTAATAATGGAAAATAATTTCATTCAAATGCCTGCCTCGGCTGGTCATGCAGTAGCCTACACGATCGGTCCAATTTTTAAGCACATTATCGATTGTGTGCAGCTGTATTTCACCAATGGCTTCACGAATATTGTCCTTTAAAGCGTTAATTGTCTCTGGCTTGTCGGCGTAACACTTATCTTTGACGGCACCCCACAAATAATAGTCCAACGGTGTCAAATTGCAGCTCCGAGGTGGCCAAACGACATCAGCCCTGCGGCTGATAATGCGATCTTCAAAAACAGGGCGCAAAACATCGAGTGTAGCTTCGGCTGTATGGCAAGTAGCGCTGTCCTGTTGAAACCAAATGTTGCCAATATCCTCCTCTTCAATTTTTGTGAACAAAAATTCGTTCAACATGGCCCGATAACGATCGCCATTGACTGTAACGGCTACTCCTTGCTCATTTTCGAAGAAAAATGGCCCAATTATGCATCTGGACCAAAATCCGCACCAAACAGTGACTCGTTTTGGGTGCGTCGGCTTTTCAATGTATGCGTGCGGGTCTTCTGTGCCCCAAATGCGACAATTTTGCTTGTTTACATATCCGCCAAGATCAAAATGAGCTTCATCTGAAAAGATGATTTTTTGCCAAAATCGGCATCTTCTGTAAGTCGATCGCAGGCCCACTTAGCGTTGTTGTTCAAGCGTATACACAACCATATTCGTCCAGCGGAAGGATAAAACTAATTATCTGTCAAATCAGACATGAGCTAAGTGTTACCATTCACGAAATAAGCACTAGTTGAAAAAAAAAACGTTAGATGGCGGACCCGATATAACGTTTTGAGTTGCGTCTCTGACTGGAAGTACTATTACTGTACATTCATGTAGCACATTCTAGAGAGTTGTTGAACTTAATAGCTTTCATTTCATTAAGTTGCATACAGTGGGGGAGAATAATTGACTTCCATTTTCAATGACATGCACGATTACAATTTTTTTTTCCTGGATTTAATTTTTTCATTTGTTTTTTATTACAAACTTATTTTCCACAAACTAATTGATAAAAATGTTTTCTGGGTAAAAAAAAGACAATGTTAAACGAAGAGCGAGAGAGAGGAAGAGCAGTATTGGAGCATAAAAACAGAAACATTATGAAGATAGCGATAGGGAGGAGAGATGGAGTTACAAAGCAGCGGAAATATTCAAGTGTATTAGTGAGCAAGTGTTGAAAAGTGTATATGAATGTGAGTAAGTGAATGGGTGAGTGAGTGAGCGAATGCATTTAAGTGCTACAGCGTGCAAAAATTTTTTATCACGTTAAATGTGAATTTGTTAAGCAAAAAAAGAGAAAAACTAATAAAAAAAAGACAACAACAACTACAACTAAAGGAACAATCTTTTTTTTCTATCTATAAATTGAAATATTCATTGTTGCTATTGTTGTTGTTGTTTCTGTAATTTTTCATTTTCATGATGTTGTTGGAAAAAAGAAACAAAACAACATGGTTTTTTAGTGATTTCCGTTATAGACACTGTTACTCTTACGTGACGTTATCATCACGTATGTATGCACGCGCAGTAGAGTGTACATCAACAACAACACTATCCACTACATCCACTACATCGTTTATGAAGAGGGTAGAAAAAACTACAGCGTTGGTTTGCATAAAAAGTACAGCGTTTTTCATTCGTCTTCAAATTCTCACACTACATAACGAAGACAAATAGAAAAAAAAAAAAAAACACAGAAAAACATTTTACTTTGAACAGCGCATTGTTTAATGATTAAATTGTTTGTTTGTGTATGAATTTCATGTAAAAAAGTGTTAAAAAACCAAAAGATCTCCTTTTTTCATTGCTTTGTTCATTGCCGCCACAGTTTCTAGTGTCGGATTCTTCCTTTTTGTTTTCGTTTCACCTTGTTTTTGCAGACTACTTGAACGTCATTGTCGTCATCACTGCTGCCATCACATTTGCATAGTCTCGAGACACTGTTAGCGGTTACCACCGCTCATGTTGCATGGCAAACAAGTGTAGTGTAGTTTTCAATTATTCATGAGTGTTCAACGATTACAGACAATATTTGTTATCGATTGTTAAGGTTAAATATAATCGAGCAATTACACAAACCGTGGGTAATCGATTAATTTGAATTTTAGGAAGAGGGGGACGAATGGTAGTCGCCGTAGTCTGGTAGGTAGTGTGTTGGCTTATTAGACGGAAAGCCGGGGTTCGTATCCTAGGTCAGGCATCAAAACGAAATATGAAAAATTATGCCAGATTTCTGGCAAAAACTCTGAGAGTAAATAAAATTGCCATGAAGAGCTTCTCAAAAATATGTCGTTCGGAGTCATCTTTAAACTGTAGGTCCCGTCACTCATGTATAAAATTAACGCACACAACATAAGTGATATGAGAAGCTAGGTCGAAATCCTGACTGCAGGGCTGTAATGACCAATTACATATGTATATGTATGGGAGGAATGGTTTAAGAAAACTAATGACCTTAGGGTTGTACACTAATTAGAGTCAGGATCTCGAACTTGTAAACTTTGCCCAGACATTTTGTTTTCAGTTGTTGTTTTCTAGGTGTTTTTTTCTACGTACCTAGCTTTCGAGTGTCCAGCTGCAAACAAACTTTTCGGCAATCACATTTGAATCAATTTGAGGCAAAGCGTAACATTTTACAAACATCAACGTCTTGCTACAGATGCTGCAGTCATTTAAGCCTAATTTTCCCAAACGAAGCTGTCAGCATGAAAGTTGTTCAAAGAGCTTTCGTCATTCCGTGATTCAATTGTAGTTTATGGAGGGCATATTGGCATCACCATTTTGCCTAATTAAACGGCCATCAAACGCTTGACGCAATAAATCGATTGTGGCATGAGATGCGTGGCAAGTTGCACCATCCTGTTAAAACCAAACATCCTTCTCATCAATACCATGAGGAACGAGTACAAAAAAATAGTTTATCATGGTGCGGTAGGTGTCTGCATTGACCGTATGGTTGCTCCATTCTCATTTTCGAAGAAATATTTGCCAATGATGCCTTCGTTCCACAAGCCGCACCAAACAGCCATGCGTAGTGGGTGTATTGGCTTCTGTAAGACTATGTGTGGGTTTTCTGAAGCCCAAATACGGCAATTTTCCATACTAACCTACCAACCAAGATGAAAATGAGCTTCAACCGGAAAGATTATTTTTTTTTTTTTTTTTTTTTTTGGCAAACCCGACATCATCTTGCAGCTCGTTGGCCCAATAAATCTTAACCCTGCTCAAACCTTAATCGATTCATTAAGTTCAGTGGAGATAAGATACTGACTTTTGTAACAGAATAGAATGACATAAGTATTGCCAGATTCGATTCAAATTTTAACCGATTGATGGATGACCCACTCTAGCATAAGTGTTCTGGATTCTGGGGCTTAATTAAAAGATTCACATTTAACTGGTCAAAGGGGAGTATTACTCCCTAACTCAATCCCTAAGTTTTTAACTGTATTACAAGAATTATCGATTTTTTTACTCCAATTGTTTCAAAGTATCGTTAAACTCATTAAAAAAGTGAAAAAAGTAATAAAAGCAGCAGAAAAACTCAGAAACGAAATACAAAAATTGTTAAAAATAGCACTTAAAATGTCATTTGTCGTTTTCATTCATTCGTGTCCACTTTTTTGTATTTTTTTTTGTACAAAGTTTCGTTGTCTGCATGTTTTTAAATTTACAAGCCCTCTGTCATATATGTTGTGTCCCTACATCAGCAATCAGCAGCCACTCTCTTTGCCTGGCCCTTTCGTTCAATATTTTTCATTGTCTCCTTTTTTCGTTTTTTTTTTTCTTTTTGTTGTTCTATCAGGAAACACGAATAGAAAAAAAAATAGGAAACCATTGCAGGTAAATGCCAGCAACATCGAGTCAGTCTTTCGTCAATGACTGCTTCAACCTGTGATGTAAATTAAATAAAGTGTTGCATGTGTCGCTCGCTATTCCACCTGCAATGAGAGTTGTTGGTTTGTCTATCACAGAAAAATAGCGGCAACACATGCAAAGAATATTTGAGAGAATTTTGAAAACCAAAGTGTAAGCAAAACGAGCTTAGAAGTTGAAGTTATCAGGAATATTTAGAATAATTCAGATTAATTGCACACTGTTGACGACGTCCACAACTGACAACACTTGATGATAATTAGATGTGAATGCCACAGAAACTGAAATGAGTGATAGTCACACAGGAGAGGATCTATAAAATAAGGGGTGATTTTTTAAGAGCTATAGGAAAATTTTTCGAAAAAAAAAAAAACATAAAATTCAGAAAAATGCATGAAATCTTTATTTGAATCGATAGTACGGTCCATATAATTTAATGTTTGAAGATTATTTTATGCAAATGTTGACCGCGACTGCGCCTTTAATGGTCCATCCGCTTAGTCCAATTTTGGCATACTCTTTCCAACATTTCGGCCGGTATCTCACGAATAAATGCTTCAATGTTGTCTTCCAATGCGTCAATTGAAGCGGGCTTGTCTGTATAGACATGAGCTTTAACATAGCCCCACAAAAAATAGTCTAAAGGCGTTAAATCGCACGATCTAGGCGGCCAATTGACCGGTCCCGAACGTAAAATAAAATGTTCACCGAACTCGCCTCTCAATAAGTCCACTGTTACGCGTGCTGTGTGGCATGTGGCACTGTCTTGTTGAAACCACATGTCATGCAAGTCAAGCTCTTGCATTTTGGGCAAAAAAAAAAGTTGGATATCATCTCACGGTAGCGCTCACCATTCACAGTTACGTTACGATTCGCAGCATCTTTGAAGAAGTACGGTCCAATGATACCAAATTCAATGATTTGCAAGCGTTGTTCGTTTGTAAGACGATTCATGGTTAAATTATAGATCAAACTGAAGATGTTTGACAGTGAAACAAAACACGAAACGTGCGTGAGCTGTTTAAACCAGTGTTGCCAAAAAGATAATAGCTAAAAAATCACCCTTTATATATATTATAGGAGATCTGTAATCATATCGACTATCTTTTGCATCAAAACCCGTTAATTTTAGGTTATCAAAGAGTTTACGAGCCAAAGCACTACGTCACGACTAAAAGTTAATCCAGTTACATCCAAGGATGGTCTATTTAACATACCACATCGAAGATTAGCAATGAGTATTCAAGAAGATTAGTAGAATCGAATCAAACTCATAATTTCTGATACTTATACGCATTAATACTTATTTTAATATCATGGAACCTCCTCTACTCATATTCAAAGTTTGAAGTACTCATCATATTCATACACTTAGCAACACGTATGATGATGTTGTTGATTTCGACTCTCCATAACTCAACATATGCACGAAACACAAGATAAGTGTAAATCGCGTACGAACACTAAAATATTCACTAGAAGGTTGTGTGTTTGCTCTGCTTGCTGCTCTGTCTTTTTTGCTTATGTGTCTTTTTTTATTTTGTTGTAAATGCCTGACAACTAAGACTAAATTTTGTTGAATGATTCGAGTCAAACGAATCATTTTGAAGTATTATAAGTATTTTTCTAAAGTTATGAATCTAAATGAGCAGAGGCTTATGAATCAAACATATTTCGAATGGTATGAGTTTGATGTCAACGTTGTACGTTGTACGTATAGTCATTGCAACCTGTAGATATAAATTAACGTTGTAGTGAGTCTGAATGAATCAGAGTACATAGTTAAATTTCAATATTCTTGACTCACTTATATTCAAAATTTCATGAGTGCTTATGAGTAGCGAAAAAACGATTCATTGCTGATCGCTTCAGAGATCATTTACAAAGACTGACACCGTTGAAATGGTTGTCGCCGTAGGTATGTAGTATCTAGACTTATTAGACGAAAGCCAGATACTTCGAACGAAACGAAATATACAAAAATATTTCTTTCGGCGACTTTCTCTCAGCACTCTTGTGGCAAAAACTCTCGAGTTTAAATAAAAATTGCCATGAAAAGCTTCTCAAAAAAATCTGTTGTTTGAAATTCAGATCAAATTGTAGGTGCCGCCGTTCCTAAATAAAATTACCTTACACAGAATGGGTGGTGTGAGAAGCTAGGTTGTTAACCTGACTAAATGTTAAATAACGCCGTTATGGAGTGATCCTTTGCAAAGAGGTGTTAGTCTCCAAGGCTTATTTCTTCCAAAATTAATAAAAGAAAAGCGGCCGATGGTCAGCCAGTATGTAGTGGTTTTAGGTAGATAGATAGGTGGTTGTCTGCGGTTTGATATACACACTGAGGTCACATAAGATGCATTGCTATACCACACAGTTTTCTATTTTTATATGTTTAGGAACCAGTGGCAGATTCGAAGGAGACAACTTGAACTGTCAATGGCTTTGGTTCTCTTCCTATGTACATAGTGCTGGATATGCGCCCAATAGATCAAGAACCGTTTCTGCTTCTTCCTCATCTAGAGAGCTTCTGCAGAAATCGTTTGCCAAATGTCGAATGCACTTCGCACGAGTGCCAGTAATTACAGGCCCAGTAATGACTCCAACAACCATACAGAGGGTGCCACTGTGAAGCTACTTTAAGCAGACTTGTCGTGCGTCCTCTATACAGCGTTGACTAGATTTTAGGCGCTTGTCTAACCACATCCAGCATTGATAGGCCCCAAAGTAGTAAAGTGCTCTACAGTCACGCTCTGCAGCCCTGGTTGCAAAGCGCTGCTAAATCTACACAACACTGTAGTGCTTGTGTCTAAGTCGTCGCTTGCCTACTTTAATTAATTCTCGATTGTTTTTGCTTGAATAGAATTTTATTGATTTTTTTTTACTTTTTTTGTTGTTGTTGTTGTTGAATAAATACATAGTTTTACATGCAGTGTTATTTGAATTGTTGTAAAAAGTATTACACTTTCTTTCTCTCTCTCTCTCTCTCTCTCTGTCATCCCTTTTCAACAATAGTTTGCATTCGCTTTGAACTGTTTGTAGATACATAGGTGTTGCAGTTGAAGGTACCGAAGGCTACAACTATACTTAAACGTGAAGCAAGGAATTAAAAACTATTGTGATATTCAAAATGCATTACACAAAATACGAGAGAGAGAGAGAGAGAGAAAGAGAGAAAATGAAAAAATAAAATTGATTTATTAAAACAAATGAAATTAATTCCTCATCATGTGTCTCGTTTTCCTTCACAACTATTGTAGCAAAACAATACAGGACAATTTCATTACTCCTCCCACGGACAGGATATTCAGGACAACAAAGGTGTTGTATTGATTACAGTTTGTTTGTTGTATTGCAATAAAAAAATAAAAGCAACTTAATGGAATGAATGTTTAAAAAGGACTTGCTGTTATTGGAGGAAATGTTTTTCACAATTCAATTAGAAAAACAAAGAGGACTTTAATCGAATTGTAAGGAATATGCATGTAGTCCACCCACCGCCGTTTCTGCCTTTATATGACACACAAGAGAGCCTAAAACAATAGCAAATAAGCTCGTTTCATAATAACTTGTATGATGGGACATACTTAAATTAAGAGATTCGTCAGAAAATTTTACAGTGTTTTAGCACCAGATCGAGTGACGCTTGTAGCCCAGCGATGATAAGCAAAAGGAGTCGAATTCTATTGTTAAAGATTCTGACGTTAATAATTGTAAAGATAATCTCCATAAATTTCTCTAAAGCTTCTCGAATACAGCCAGTAAATTGAATCGAATCAGTTAATAGCCATACTTGGTGTCATAACTAACATCCAAGGAACAGAACCCTTTAGGAATTCAACACGCGATAGTTGCAAATGCCAAATAATATGACTAGATTACATATTTCATGCTTTTGACTACAGCATAATATGAAGTAAATCGTTCGTTAAAAGGCCCCATAGTCTAGTAGGTAGTGTGTTGGCTTATCAGACTTAAGCTCGTGATTCAAGTCTCCGCTTAAACATCTTGAATTAAATGAAATATGAAAAGAAAAATATTTCTTTCGGCATCTGCCGCTCACAAGTTTTCTGACATTAAAACTCTGAGTGTAAATAAAATTGCCATGAAAAGTTTCTCAAAACTGTTGGTCCCGCCACTCATTTAAATAAGTATTAAATAAGGATTCGGATCAGTGCCAGGTTCTAATTCAAAAATACATATCATTTGTGTGAAGAGAAATTCGAATTTAAAAACCAAAGACGTAAACCCACACTTTTAGCAGCGCCAATTCCCTTTGCCTCTAACAGAGCACTGTTAACTGTTTAACAGTGGCAATAAGTAGATTAGTCTTCTACTTTGCAATTATTGCAGACTATATTGACATAAAATTTATTTCTCATTATGATCATTAATATTTGTGAACAAAAGTGTTGAAATGTGAATAATGGGTGGATTATTCCAGCTATCCCACTACCACGGTTCGAAAGAGGACCCTCTGGACTAACATTGGCATATAGTCTGTATGGTGGTCTGTATTTCTTATATGTTCCAAAATGGCCACTGATCTTCAAGAGAATTTTCAAGCAAAAAAAAATTGATATTTTCAAAGCCAATTTTCTCAATACCACATCACTTAATACGTAACTATGTTGCTGATTATATTAAGCGGCCTTGGAAACTTCCTTTGCATATATGTAGTATGGTAATCATAGACCTAGAGTATTTCCCAAAATTAGCTTCTAAACAAGTGACCTTGTTCAGATGGATGCTGTTAAACAGTTAACAGTGCTCTGTTACTGTTTGTACTGTTAAGACGAAATTTTGCTCTGTTAACGTCAAATGTGGCGCTGCTAAAATTTATGGATTGCATCTTGGATTTTCAAATTCGAATTTATTTTCACACACATCTATCATATACACTTACAATGCCAAAAGCCGGGTATAATTTTACAAAACAAAAACTGCGTCAAAAAATCGTCTGAGGTGGCCATAGAGTTACGTGATCGAAATTTTTTGTTTTTGTTGTATGTTGCGGACATTGTGATAATGATGACGACTTAATCAACATTACAAATTTTTACTCGATAACGAGTGACAAATTCCCGAACGTAAAAAAATAATCGCTACTTCGAATAAATCTCGCATCTGATCGACTGCGAGATTTAGCTCCCTGAATAATATTATAATTTAAGAAGAAATCAAAAACTCAACGACTCAAAGAAAAATTTTTCCACATTCCACTTTGTAATGCGATCTTGATACGTCAGTCTCTTCATTGTGTAGTCCTAAAACCGAGAGCTGTTAGCATGATCATAGCTTCTGTGCTTTCACTATTTCTTTCGTTGACATGCGTGTACATCCTATCTAAACTTGACAAAAATATTTCGCTAAAGCGTATCACTGTATAACGATATTATATTACAAATTTAATATGGTAGTTGCCAGACCTTCGTAGTCGCCGTATTGTATTAGGTAGTGTGTTGGCTTATTAGATGTGAGGCCACATTTCAAACCCCACGAAATGTGAAAAAATACTTCTTCGGTGTTTTCTTCACAGGAGATTGCTGGCAAAAACTCTGAGAGTGAATAACATTGCCATGGAAAAGTTTTTCAAAAATCTGTTGTACGGTAGCGACTTTAAACTGAGGGTTCGCCACTCATGTATAAAATTAAATACACACAACATAAAGTGATGTGAGAAACTAGGTCGTAATCCTGACTAAAGGGTTGTAATGATCAATTATGTATGTATGAACGCATTTGCCAGACCTTTGGAGAATTAATCACCCTTATTCTGGTTGTCGTCGTTGTCGTCGCCGTCGTCGTCGTTTCCAAAAATGATGACGATAAAATCAGAGTCGACACAACACAATATCGACGGCGTATTGACTCACAGAATACCAAATGTGTGTCGACAGTCATCTATAACTGTCAATAACGACAAACAGAATACCAATTTTAAACTGTCGACGCAAGACAACGTCGACGACGACAACCAGAATAAGGGTGAATGTTGAGTTCATCTTAAGGCCTGTAGATTACTTTTGGCAATTTTTTTTGCTTTGAATGTTGCCATATTGGTAGAAAATTTGTATACCGCCATAAAACTTCAGTCGTTGTGTTTTGACAATGATGCTGTGTATGGATCTGGTAATCCTGGTATTATAATCCTTATCAGATTCCCCTAAAGTATGCAACATTTTCTCTCCATATACATATGTATATTCGAGTATTAAACCATTATATTACGAGATTCAAAATTTATTTTCTTTTTTTGTTTGTTTGTTTTAAATTGGCAATACATTTTTAAATTATTTAAATTATTGATCCAATTTCCCTCTTTTTTCCAATCTCTTCTTTTGTTCTTAATTTCCCTGAAAATTATTTAAAAAAAAATTAAAAACCCACATGTACACACACACGTATTTCATTTAATTTGAATTCTTAAATTTCATTAATAAATGACATTATTTTACTCTTGAGACGTGTATTCATTATGTCAGTATGAAACTGTAATATGAGTGAGTGAGTGAGTGAGCGACGACTGAATGCTAATGGTGAGTGAATGTGCGCTTGCATGAGTATGCATGTAAATGCAGGCGCTGCTGTGTTAACACAGTTTTTAAAAAAAGAGACTAACAGAGCATTTGGATGTGTGCGTTTGAGCAATTGTTTGTATGTAGAAAACATTGGTCACTGGGTTGATGATTTTGCTTATGTTTCTTGTTGCAATGGTGTTTCTCACTTTCTTTCTTTCTCTCTCTCTCTCTCTTTCTCTTGCGTTCTGTCTTTTGCAGTTTCAATAAACACGTAATTTACTTGCAACTTAATTCAATATTAATTCAATGAATAATGAAAAAATAAATAAAATTTTATTATGAACATAACACCAGCACACATACATACATACATATAAACGTATACCAAGCATATGCAATTATTTTCCCATGCAGAGTTTGCAAAAGAGAGAAAAAAAGTGTGTGTATGTATGTATGTATGTAAAGTAATGTTAATAATAAACATATTCATTTACAATTGCACAGTTAAAATCACAGTTATACATACATACATATGTGCACACCATCAGGAGATATTCAACAGAGTCTAGAGAGACAACGTTTTCAATACACTACTACCACATGCAGTCTCTTTATGATACGTATTTACTATTAAACAGTGATGCCATATATCATGAAAACTGACTGATGGCTTATGTTTTATACAGACCATTCCATTTCGTCAACGAGACAGTACTATTTGGTAAGCATTTGCATTGCTCTTCATATGCTAAAACCGAGCATACGTTACGTTACATTACGTTTCGTGGACGTTTGACTAATCGGGCCTTTAGGCAGTAAAAAGTGTCATAGAACCACATTTTAATAGCTTTCAAAAAGAACTTGAGTCTAAAATTATTCTGTCTTTATAGATTTTCGATGAAATTGGTGATCAATCAACTGTATTTCAATACAGAATTTCTAGCGATTCTCCACAACTCTCTCTCTCTGTTCATCAGCAATATTCAAACTCGAGCCAGTTCGACTTCTAGCCATTGGCAGAAAGTTACATGAGTTGACGCATACCGATCTAGCATTTTGGTAGATCATTTTCTTTCGATGTGATCCTGAAATCTAAACTAGTTCAAGCTCGGGAATATAGAATTTGCGTTAATGGCAAAAGCAAGGCTATCCACTTTCATTATGTCAAAAATATAAGACCTCGATCTACGATAACAGTGACAGATGGCCACAATATTATTCTAGACTGCATAGCTGGAAAAGCTTGATTAATGAACGAAATATGAAAGTAATATTCCTATCGACGACTTCCTCTCAGCAGTCCTTTGGTGAAAACTCAGAGAGTAAAATCAAATTGTCATGAAAAGTTTCTAGAATCTGTCGTACGTACATGGATGGTGTGGTGAAGCTAAATTGTTATCCAGACTAAAGAGTTATAAACACCAATTAATTGTTATGTGTGTTCCTTAACAAAAACCTTTTAAAAAACCGAATGTGACAAGAAGTTAAAGAGACGTTGCACATACATATATGTATGTGTGTGTCAAATTACAACTAAGAATTCTGCGGAATAAATTAAAGTTACTATGCCAACATAGAGGATAAACAAAATACAAGTTACACCTTTTGGGAGTTATGCTAATATAGATGCTAATAAATATTACCAAAGGTTTGGGATTACAAAAAAAACGAACATTAATTACACGGTGCGACAGTGAAAATACATCCGAGTAACTACATAGTCCACGTTGTTCAGTTAGTTGAGTAGAACTCAAAAATACCTTTTTTATATTTCTCGAACCCTACAAACTTGTTTTATTTGACAAAAACTGTTTTTTTTTTTACTTTACGCACAAATTTCTGGATTACTCAAACATTTCTCACTCGATTTTCAAAATTTAAATCTTGTTCGAAAGGAAAGAGATGTACCTTTAAAACGATATACTTATATCAATTATTCGACTTAATATGCTATGAGATTTGATGAGGTAAACTTGGAAAATTCGATTTTTTTTCATATTTTTCAAGTTTGTCCATTCATAGTAGCAAACTTTAATAAAAAAAATATAGGATAAGTGATAATATTCTTAAAGTCTGTTCTCTTGTGAAGAGATTAAGTCATCATTTGATAAAATTGGATAAAAATTACCGTAGTTATTAGTTAAATAGTATAACAGTCGTCATCTCATCAAATGAACTTTAAGTTCAAAAATTTTCAGAATTTTTGATGGATCTTGATTGTTTATTGCAAAATGTTCACGTTTGCACGACTTTCAGAAGTTGGCCAATGTTTGTGTTTTTTGCATATATTATTATTTCTCTTTGCGCAAACATTGGCCAACTTCTGGTGGTCGCTCTAACGTGAAATTGACACATTTTATGATAAACAATCAAGATCCATCAAAAATTCTGAAAATTTTTGAACTAAAAGTTCATTTGATGAGATGACATATATAAAAAATATAACACGACTGTTATATTATTTATATAATAACTATGGTAATTTTTGTCCGATTTGATCAAACGAAGTGCCAATCTGTTTACAAGATAATGCACTTTCAGAATGTCATCACTTATTTCATATTTTTTAAGTAAAGTTTGCTACTATGAACGGACAAACTTGAAAAAATATGAAAAAAATTCATTAAAACTCATAGCATATTAAGTCAAAATTGATATACATATCTATATCGTTTTAAAGGTACATCTCTCCCCTCTCCGACAAGATTTCAATTATGGAAATCGGGTCAGAAATGTTTGAATAATCCAGAAATTTGTGTGAAAAGAATAAAAAAAAACAGTTTTTGTCAAATAAAAAAAGGTTGGAGGGTTCGAAAAATATAAAAAAAAATATTTTTGAGATCTACTCAACAAAACTCACAACCTACACTACGTCATTAGCCGGGTGTATTTAATTTTTTTTATTTTGTCGCATAGTGTTATTGTGCCTTTTATGGCTCCTCTTATGCAGTTATCTATTGGTCTATATTAAAAAGAGCATGATGGCAACACTCACAATATCATATGACACTAGCATCAATTATTACTGCTAATACAATACAAACATATTGAACGGCCACACACACACACACTATTGATAAGAAAATAAAAAAAAAACTGCCGGCAACCTGCTATCATCGTTTCGCTATTTACTGTTGCAAGGCAATGCTTCTAGAGAGGGCATATACATACATACATACGTATAAAACACGTATGTTTTATAAAAGTAAACATAAATATTTTTTTTTTTTATCAGAATCAATATAATTTTGTGCCTTAATGCACACACACGAACATTACATCTAAATGTCAATAAATATCACATAAAACATGATCTCTTTCTCATCGTGATAGGGTTCGTCTTTCTTGTTATCTCTCTCTAAATACAGGATAATTTAAAAATTCATCATAATCTTGTAATCAATCCATCTTAGTCTCTTAGAGAGGAGAATGGGAAAAATATTGTAAATGGTGAACGTAAGTAAATATCATTGTGATTTGACTGGTGCGTATGTGTGTGTGTGTATCTGTTATGGATTTACGATGTATACTCATCCTGTCATATATTTATTGCTTTTTTTCATTTGGTTTTTTTTTTTTTGTAATACAACAACAACAATAACATACATATTTATACAGAAACATTCGCACTCACACATACACACATATCGTTATCCGTGCATATGTTTTTTTATATAAATGTGTGTGTGAAATTATGAATTTAATCAAATTCTCTTCATTATTTTTTAATTTTTTTCTCTCTCTCTCTCTCGCTGCTTTTTTATCTTTTCCACTTATTTAAACATATTGTTTACATATATGCAACACAACAACAATATGAAAAGGAAAATTTAATTTTATATGGACGCAGCGTTGCCAGATTTTTTTTTTTTAACTTTATTTCTGGAAAAAAAAAACTTTTTTTTTACAAGAAAAAACTTGTTTTCTACAAAAGTACCAACATTTGTAAAGGAAATTCCGGAGCCTGGTGCACTCTGTTGGTGTTTTTTTTGCGTTTTTCGTATGGGACTAATAAAATACACAATTATTTATTTATTAATTTTTTTATTTATTTATTTATTTCCAGTTTTAATACTGAATTTATTGAAAAAAAAAATTTAAATATAATTTTGTCGAAAAAACTTGTTTTGTTAGAAAACAAATTTAATGAAAACTTTTTCGCATCTCCAAAAACTTGGCAAATGGCAACGCTGTATGGACGCCTCACTGGATGTTAACGAGAGCGTAAGTGAGAGGCAGAAAGTAGTTGACAAGAATGAAAAAAAAAAACAAAGACAGAGAAGACGGACGGTTCTCTCGTGTTAGTGTGCAAAAAATTGCAACAAAACGAAGTAATTGGTATCGATCAAGAATTCATTGCAATGAAGCCATCTAGCAACACTACTAAGCATTCGCGTCATCGACATGATACCCATGATGAATGCTATTTCTTTTCAAACATAGGCTTCAATCTGGCCCGGAATAGTCGGCGTTACTTTTCATATACTTTCAACAGCAACAAAATGGAACTCAGATTATTATGCGATTCTGTTATTTGCAAAAAAAAAAAAAAAATTTGCTCTAGACCATAGATGCCCATTTAATAGTGCTTTTGCGCAAACTAAAAACACACATATTCTTATTCTCTTTGGTTAGTCGTCACTCAGACAGCGACGAATGCACATGCGTAGCGGAAGTACGATTTTTTTGTAATATTTTTTGCTTAAAGCACTGAAAAAAATTAACTATGACTTACGAAACATTTTATGATGAAAAAAATTTACTATGACTTACGAAACATTTTATGATAAAAAAATGCGTTTGGTGATGCTCAATGCATTTTATGTTATAAAATATTGCAGGAATGTAGAGAATATGTTTTTAGAAGGCACTATTTCATCATAGTGATATGGATGATTTTAATGATTTATTTCGTAAAAATAAAAAAATTTATTTAGAAAAATTGAATGAGTGGTTACTTGAAGAAGAAAACAATGAAAAAACCTCAGAAAATAAAATGTTAAAAATGAAGTTATCAAGCTTAATAAGCTTGGATATTGTTAGTCATAGTAGACCATTTTCTGATGGGGAGTTCATTAAAAAAAATTTTAAATAAATGTTTTCAAAAACTTAATTTTAAGCTTATCGAAAACCTTCCATTGTCACGCAGTAGTGTTATTCGGCGCACTGATCAATTGGGGGCATCTTTAGAAGCCGCCATTGTAGAAAAATTTCTATTCCAAATTTTATTGTAAATTCCGCTTTTTGGATTTTTTCCGTACATTTTATTTCAGTTTACACAACTTTTCTTTCAGTGCAGTTCTCTCTCGCTCACCAATACCACTACAGTTTTAGCTTTGGCATCCCTGCTCTAGACATTGGCTTTCGAACGGTCAGCATGCAGAATCTCATAAAGAAAACGAACAAATCTTAAACTATCGTGTAATGTCTTCTCTGTTGTATGAAACTGAAACCTCGTAAGCATTGTATACAATCACATCAAACGTACAGACATTTAACAAGCACTACCCCTCTCAGTCTTACTCATACATACATAAGTAATTGGTCATTACAACCCTTTAGTCAGGGTTACGACCTAGCTTCTCACACCACTTATGTTGTGTGTGTATTAATTTTATATATGCGTGACGGGACGTACACTTTAAAGTCGAGTTTAAGCGACCTGATTTTGAAAATTTTTTTGGATAATTTTATTCTGCTATCAGAGTTTTTGCCAGAAACCTGCCGAAAAAATATTTTGTAATTTTTCGTTTTGCTGGGGACGTCTGACCTGGGGTTTAAACCGTGGCCCCACGTCTAATAAGCCAACACATTACCTACTAGACTACAGCGACTTATTATTTCTTTGCTTTGAATTAATCAAATTTGTATGGTAAGCATGTAGTTGCTCTGAAACAAATCCTAGAACAATAGGGTTGCCACATGACATTGCATGTCTAGATACAGTGGATGCTAATGCATCCTGACCTTTATTATCTTCATTTCTGATTTTATTACCACTGCAACAAACGAAAGCTCTTCAGGGATGGCTTATATAAAATATTATAAAAATCATTATGCCTTCAGACGGTTTCGCGACTGGTCCCCTTGGGTTTTTAGTCAAGCACTTTAACCTCTAAAACATTTAAAATCCTACATCTCATCAAATATTATATCACAAGACAGTCCTACCTAGATTTTCAAATCGGTATGGGTTTTGTATGCCCTGCTTTATCACAAAAATTAAAGGCCTTGTCTATAACAAGGCTCATCATAAATCAACAACATTTGTTGTTGTATCTAAAGGACACCATTCTGCTAACAGAGTTTCGAATGCGGTCATTACTACCCACATGTACTATATGTACACAGAGCTTGTGTAGAAGCGTTCATTATAAGTTTGGCTCATTATTATTATTATTGCTTGAAAAAACTGGCTGACTGACTAAACGACTGACTCACTGGTCGACTGTCTGTCTCTACATTTATATGCAAATTTCAAGTTGTAAGCCATGAAAAAATGTGTGTCATTATTAAAGAGAAAGAGAGAGAGAGAGAGAGAAAAATTAATTTTTTTTTCGTATATTTGTCATAAAACTGGAATGGGTCCAAAACAAAACAAAACAAGATAAAAAAAAAAAAATAAATGGAATTTGATTAAATTTATATAAATTACACTACAGCCCCTACTCTCCTACTCTCCCACCCACTCTCTATGTGGCCCATGCACAAAATAATGCCAGCAATCAGATTTTATAATACGAAGCTCAATGAGACTACAAGTCTCTTTTGATATGTGTGGCATGCAGCATCGTCATGCACTTTCGTACAACAAATGGAAAAAAAAATTGTTTGATTTTCTGATACTTCTGCTTTTTTCTCTTTACTTAATACTACGCCCCGCATACTGTAACTGCCATTTGTCAGTCAGTCAGCCAGCTAGCCAGATGATTTGAGTAATTTGGAAAAATATAAAAAAAGAAAGAGTAACAGAAAAAGAGAGGGAAAGGAGATGAGATTTGAAATGAATGTCATATTCAATTTAATGAAATGAAATGGAATGAAATGATCTCCTTTTTTTTCTCTCTGTTATTAAATGCAATCACAAATATTGTTACACTAACAATATGAACAATAACAACAACTAAATGAATGAATGAACGTTAGTTGTGCACAGCACAACAGTTGGATTTTGATTGACAATAATTATGTCAGCAGTATAGAGAGACGAAATAAATAAAGTTGCTGCACACTGCACATGCATTAGGCAGTTATTGATGGCATTATTCTTGTTGTTGTTGTTGTCATACTGACACTTGTATTTTATGTTAAACATAATCACACCACTATATACACACACCCGCATACACACTACTACAAGTACATCAAATAATTGTTTGTACTCGTAATGACATTCATTCCCCTATGCATTCCATAACAATTTGTCAGTATTTCGTTGCGTTTCGTTTCGTTTTCAAAGTTTATTTTGCACTATCGAGCCAAAAAAAAAAAAATTGAAAAAATGGAAGAAAAAAACAACAAATAATCGCAGCACTACGAAGCAAATAAATAAACAAATCTAGCGACAGACGAATGAACGAAGGGAAGAACGAATGATTATACAAATGATTGACTAAATAAATGCCTGACTGACTAACTTAAATGTCTGCTGTATAGCTGCAATTACTCTGCTCTTCTCTTCAGACCCATACGAGTACTGCTGTCCATGTCTTATGTGTCCATCTCTGTCTGTTGGGTTTCATATTTCAATTTTAAAACATCAACAGACAGACAAACACACATAGAACAACAAAGTAAATGCCAAGCCCATGTCCATGTGCAATATTTGAAGTCAATTACTCAACGTAATTTTTAATGCAAGAGCTTTAAAAAATTTGTTACAAACATTTGAAAAAAAAAAACGAGGAAGGCACATGCAACACAAAAATAAAAAGGGGGTCAGTGAAAACTACTTAAACTAGTATAGCTGAACTGAACTAAGGTATAAGTACAGTGGAGAAGTTCAGCTGCAGCTTAAAATAGGAAATCTAAACGTCTTTAAACTTTCTTCTCTGAAGAAAAAACAATCAAGAGGGCCTTAATTGTAAGCTAATATGCAAGTATGACGATTATGAGGGGTTCAATAGCCATCAGAGACTCTAGTCTGTGAGACTTGGCCCTGAGTAATAGTGAAGTGTAGATAAAGAGAACATCTGGAGGCATACAACACTCCAGGAATTAGGGCGGTATGATCCTACATAGGAAGACTAATAAAAAACCACAGCAATTCGTATAAAATGAAAATGGTTTATGGAAACCATGTGTTTCCAAGAGGAGTAATGAGGGGGAAAATGCAGACTAAATTCAGTCTGCTGGGTTTAATCTGTCCGGAAGTAGATACGAATCTAATACATTCTTCTATTCGGATAATGAGGCTGCGACATCGAAATCCGACCTGACTTGTCGTGATGGCAAGCACTACCGGTATTACTAAAATGTAAATATCAAGCAGTTTGTACCCAAAAGGCTGGAAAAAGTAATTATTAAAGTGTCAAGGACCCATGGTGTATAATATTTTGTTAAGAGCCATTAAAAGTAAACGATTTCAGTGAATGAGTTGACATTGAAAACTTCGAAAGCTGTTTACATCCATAAAAGTTGAAAATAAGTTACAACGACTACTACAGAAGCCGTAAGAACCTCAAAGAAAAGGAGACTTGTGAGCATATTGTCTGTACGTTCCAAGTGGCGATCGAAGTGGAATAGAAATTGTTTAATTTAAAGTGATTTGGATGTATACATATGGTAAAAGAGGCAGCTTTCATAGGATCCATGTGGGATATACTTTAAACAACTGCCAGTGTAAGCGAACATAACTTAAGTAATTCAATAATTATTTAATAGGCCTCCGCTCGACCTTAATATGACGCCAGTTGGTCCGTTAATTCACTACAATGATAAATCACATTGAGTACGGCAGCCAAGATGACTTACGTTAGCGCCAAAACCAAATGGGTGTCACCCAATCGGAAGAAAAAGTTTACATTCTACACGTACATTTTGTTTGCATCTTACTGGCACCTTACCTTACTTACTCTTTTGGTCATTACAAGCCTTCAGTGTGTGTGTTAATTTGATACACGAGTAGCGGGACCTAATTTGCCGACGAAATATTTTCTCTTATTTTCGTTTTGATGTCTGACCTGGGATTTGAACCGTGGCCTTACGTCTAATAAGCCAACACACTACCTACTAGCCTACGGCGACCATTGGTCATTACAACTCTTTAGTCAGGATAGAACTTAGTTTCTTCCATGTTAAGTGAGTTAATTTTATTAAGGAGTGGTGCGAGCTACACGACCGATTATTGAGAAACTCTTTAAGACAATTTTATTTACTCTCAGATTTTTTTGACGGAAATAGTATTTTTCCATATTTCTTTTATTTAGGGATGTCTGAGCTGGGATTTGAACCACGGACTCACATATAATAAGCTAACACATTACGAACTAGCCTATGGCGACTTCTATGAACACCTTGGTTAATAGGGGGAGATAACCAGTTTCAAAGTAGTCTACAGTGACTTATCACTTCTTCATTAAGTGGACAGTTTGATGGCACAAGTTCAATTAGCTACGGCTTACAGACAAACCCATCCAAAAAAAAAAAAAAAAAAAAAAAAAAAAGGAATGAAGGAGAATTGTTAGCGTTGCAACACGTAACACAATCATTCTAAATTATATCAGGGGTATCAGGGGATTGCTTAGAAATCCAAGAAGTAAGATGGAATTCCACACTACGCTTGCACTGTGCTGCGTTCAACTGTATCGATGCTAAGCTGACAGTGATTGCAGTTGCTTACACAACAGAGACGTCATGCATGCATGTCTACGATCTATAAAATTCTCTGATTTGCCCGTTGACAATTGATAGGAGGAAGTCGTGTTTGCAGGCGAAGTTCGCCAGGGTAATAGCCGCTTATCGTATCCTGTCTACGCAAACCACTTTTCTAACAACTTTTGACTTATTTCAGGCATTCTTTGGTTGTTAAACGATTCATATTCATCAATGCATACACCTTTCACTGATGATGATTACATTACAGATGAAATTTTTTGAATAGCGGACAAACTTGCCAGACCGATAACCCGATATTATCTAAACACGTACGCTGTAGTTCTGTTTTTAAAAATATACGCTTTATTTCGCAAAACGTTATCCATTTTCAATCGTATACAACGCCCCTCTTAGAATTGCAATTTGTTTGTGTAAATACTGGGGGGGGGGGGGTCAGATTTCATTTCAAACGCTAACCATCCATATCGTGTTGCAACGTGAGAGGAGTACGGTACGTAAGTATATACGTATTGATGTCAAATTTAATTGTTTGACGTGCTATAATTGCACTTGTATTTGCATTTGTGTGTTTGTGTTAAATGTGTCACTTGTTTTACACGTTCGTACGTATCATACCAAAACACACCTTTTGCGAGGGACGCATGGTATTTATGGCATAACCTTTGGCAAATAATCAAAAACGCATTCAAATTTAAATTAAAAACGAAACTAAATTGAATTGAATTTTAAGCAACAATAGTAATAGTGTTGGCGAGGTGAAGTAAATAAAATTCGGATTTCAAGACACAGTAAATTCATGAAAACAAAACAAAAAAAAAAAAAAAAAGAAGCATTCGTAGCTAATATATACACCGGGGCCCACCCCTTTTCTTAAGAAGATTAAAATATCTTCTTAATTATACACTTAAAATCTTTTCATTACATAATCATCCGTTATATGCTAAGATTACAGATTCGGCAAAAATTAACCACCTTCAGTCGAAGACCCCAAAATATCACCCCTTTTATTTAAGAGCTTTTCAGGAATTTGAGAAAATTATTTCCAAGTATTCAATAAACACGGGTAATATGGACAATATTACACTACCTGACATACCACCCTGGTACTTCTCTCACATCGAAGTTGACTTTTCCCTTGCTTACTGTTGCAAACGTGATATGACTCCAATAGAAGTAAAACAAAAATATTTAGAACTAATAAATAGAAAATACCCAGATCATTATTATTTTTTCACTGATGGCTCCGTCAATAAAGAAAAAGCAGGTTTTGCAGTTATTGGTCAAAATTTTGCAATATCGGAACGGATTCACGACTATTCTTCTATCTACACAAGCGAACTACTGGCAATCAAGACCTGTATTGAGAACCTTAGAAACATCGATCAAAAGACTCTTATAGTATCAGATAGTAAGAGTGCACTTCAGGGTCTTCAGAACCCGTATAGTACCAATATAATTATAAACCGGATAAGGGAATCTATGACCCATCTGTCGAACAATAAGATTAGTTTCTTGTGGATCCCCAGTCATTTTAGTATAGCCGGAAATGAGATAGTAGATACAATGGCCAAAAATTCCTTAGAAAAAAGTATATCTGTACAATATAAATATAATCCTTCGGACTACAGGCAATACATTAGAAAATACGTATTTGATCTCTGGAATGATTTGTGGCAAAATAGCGAGACTAAATTATCCAAAATTCAAAAAAATATCTTACCTAAATTCTCTACACCTATTTTACCTAGAAAAGATTGGATTAAATTTACGAGACTGAGAATCGGTCACTGCTTATTCTCTCATAGACATATTATTGAAAAGAATACACCACCACTTTGTGATTGCGGTCAAAATTTGAATGTTTCTCACATATTTAATGAATGTAGATTACTTCGTCAACATCGAATTAAGAGCAAAATAAACGGAATCGAAATCCTGGAAAGTGAACATGGTTTTGAGAAAGTCAAGGGGTTTTTAAATAAAATTAACTTATATAACTTGATTTAAATCTTTGTAACATTTTATAATTAAGATAGAATATAAGTTTTTGGATTATATAAAAGCCTATATAACCTTTTAGTGTTGGGGCTTAATAAATAAATAAATAAATATACACCGGGGCCCAAGGCGTTATAAGATATAGGAGCTATTAACTCCCCTATCGTGTTTAATGTTTCTGCACAATATCTGACCCTGAAATATTACAAGCGACAAAAGAATTCCTTCCTTCATCTATGAATATTTCATTGAAAAAAGGATTTTCCGATAAAAAAAAATTAATTCTACCGTATTCAAAGTGAATATTTCATATTCAGCGCTTTTATGCTGATAATTCTTTTCATTTACCACAGAATGATTAAAAATTCATCACTTACATGTTATTGCATTGGCAATTTATGAATTCATCGAAAGCCTGAATTATTCAAAAGGTTTGTTGTTGGACTGTAACAGTAAATATTTTAACATCTCTTTCTTACCTGTAATGAAACAAAAGAAATAACGGGAAAAAAATTATTAAAAACATTCATACGGTTTTTATCACTAGCTTTCAAAGAAATATTTCGATTTAATGAAAAAAAATTTATAAAAAATAGGAAAAATTTCATTAAAAAGTTATGACCTCCACTCGAATATTTTTCGTTTATTTAATGGTGAGCATATATCAGGAACTCATAGAGACTCATTGGCTGGCTATTAAGCTGCCATAGTGTCCCTTTTTTTATATGCAATGAAAACATCCCAGCTTTGCATTCACCAAAATGTGTATCATATTGGAAAATCCCATATATGAACCGCACATAGGGATGCCTTCGATTACGATGAAACTAGAAATTGGGGGAAAATTTCACTATTGGACTAAAACCTTCTGGCTAGAAGAGAGGATCTGTTATGCAGCTAGGACGAAACATTTAAGTTGTTTAAGTTGTCCTTTCCCTCCCTCTCTATCGACTTGACATTAATTTTTTTTTTTTTTTTTTTTTTTTTTTTTTTTATGAAACCAGCAGTCAGGGGATGGCCCCTACTAATGCAGTGCATTGTGCAGGTTTTTTAGGAAAGGTGGAAAGGGGGATGATGTGAACGGCAAGGAAACGAGTTGCTGCTAGGTGACTATACAATGGCCAGTGCTATACCTTCACCATTAGACAGTCTACAGGCAATCGTCCCCAAGAAGACCGCAGTTTCTCACACCACTTATGTTGTGTGTGTTAATTTTATACATAATTGGCGGGACCTACAGTTTAAAGTCGACTCCGAACGACAGATTTTTTGAGAAACTGAGAAGAAATCGCCGAAAAAATACTTTTTTTTGTATTTTTTTTTTTTTTTATGTCTGGCCTGGGACTCGAACACTGGCTTTTACGTCTAATAATTCAGCACACTACGTACTAGACCACGGCGACCCCTATTATTATGATCTCTGATCTCTCCCATTATGTGATCTCTGTAGGGTTGCCAGCCTGGCTGGATTGTCCAGCTTTTTTGATACTTGTCCAGTTTCAAGCTAAAATTTAATTTGTCCAGCTAAATAGAAATTTTATTTAGTACACTGCAATAACTTGGGCAATAATTTTCATGTTATCTTTATCAAATCATGTTAGCCAACATTGATTGTCCATTCGTTATACAACTAAGTTATGATTTTCCTATTCTATCATCACTGACAAAACATGTCTCAACACTTGAACAGCTGATCCCATAATAAATATTTGGGCAATTCACACGACTTTGTATCGTGTATGTTGTATTGAATACACTTGGTTGTTTGTGAACGCTCAATGCTATGCTGTATTGTGTATTTCGTATTCCAAATGTAATACGAAACCAATCCAACTTTTAAAAAGAGCAAAATGTTCACTTAACAGAGCAAAATTTTACCTTAACAGAGCATTGTTAGCTATTTAACAGTATCGATCTGAACAAGCCCACTTGTTTAGGAATAAGTACCATACCATCATTCAAATGAAGGGTCCAAGGTCTCTTAATATAATCAGAAACATTGTCACATATGTATATGTGTGTGACGATAAATTCGAATTTGAAAATCCAAGACCATAAATTTTAGCAGCGCCACATTTGGCGTTAACAGAGCAAAATTTCCTCTTAACAGGATAAAAATTTGCCCTTAACAGAGCACTGTTAGCTATTTAACAGTATCCATCTGAACAAGACCACTTGTTTAGGAGCTAATTTTGGGAAAAACTCTAGGTCTATGAGTACCATGCTATATGCAAAGGAAGGTTCCAAGGCTTCTAAATATAATCAGCAACATAGTCACATATAAAGTGATATGGTATTGAGAAAATTGGCTTTGAAAATATAAATTTTTTGCTTGAAAATTTTGGAACATATAAGAAATAGTACACCATACACCCTTTACATTTCAACACTTTTGTTCACAAAAAATATACGATCATAATGAGAATTATATTTTATGTCAATATAGTCTGGAATAATTGCAAAGTAGAAGACTAATCTACTATTGCCACGGTTAAAACAGTTAACAGTGCTCTGTTAATGGCAAAGTTTACCCTGTTAGAGGCAAGAAGTGGCTTTACTAAAAGTGTGGGTTTTGCGTCCTTGGGTTTTAAAATTCGAATTTATCTTCACAGTTTCTCTGGAAGGTTATCAAATTTGGAAATCATATCCAATAGCTCGGTAGCATCAGTACACTTACTCGCGTTCAAGCTGACTGTGAAGATAATAAATTCCCTAAAATTTTCAACATATCTATGCAAATATTTCTAAAGAAAATCAAACTCGATTAAGCTGTGGACTGCAGTGAATGTGAATCTGTTGGCTAACTTCAGTTATTGATATCCAATCTGATGGATTTAATGAAATTAAAAACGAAAAAAAAGCGAAAAAACGCAAATAATTTCAAAGTAACTGATGGCAACAAATATAAATTTTTTGTTGTGCTACCATTGAACTTGGCTTACAAAAGTTGTTGATGTTGCTGTTGTTTTTCGTCTTTCAGTATGTGAAAATCGTAAGAAAAAAACTGTAGAAAAGCAAACCGGTAAGCAAACAAAGACGGTAAAAATTCAGGTCATACATGAGAGTTGTTATGGGAAAATTTGATTTTTCTTTTTAAACAATTGTTGTGTGTCTCTTGTGAGTTTTCTTTACTAACATCGCGTATGAGAGAGTTTTGTCATGAATTTTCCATAATTTTGTGATATTTTGAGTTGAAAACGAGCACAGAATATGAAGGGAAACAATTGGTGGCAGCATTTAAGTGCCACTTAAGAAGTATTTTAAGGTTAAATTTGAATGTGAAAATTCTTGGGACTATTCTTTTGTATTTTTTAGATAATTATTTATCAAATTAGTTTAATAAGCGGACTCATAACAAATAATTTGTATGTGAAAGTAAATTTTTTCTTTTGATTTCTTGTTTCTTTTTGGCCGGATTAGTGCATAATTGCTATAAGAGTCGTGCTATAAACAGACTTAGTGCTCCCAGTGCTGTGTATCAACTTAAAGTACAATGTTACCGGTGTTGCTCTGTAACATTGTCATTTGTGTGCTCAAATATTCGCATACTTTTGTTGTCCTATCAGTTTGATTCTATGGTATGTTTGTCCCCCTATACAAACATATCTGAGATAAATAGCTTACTAACTTTGCGTTTCAGTAGGTTCAAAGCATCAAAGGCATGGTGGCGCGTTACACATACATTGTCTTTGTTGAAACATACATACATACCAGAGATTAGCAACGAGTATTCAAAACGATGAGTAGATTCGAGTCATACTTATAATTTCAGATACTTATACGCATTCATACTTATTTTAATATCATACTCATACTTAGGGTTGGCAATCCCGCTCTATATTTTCAATCCCGGGATTTCGGGATTTCATTTACCTAGTCCCGGGATCCCGGGATTTATCCCGGGATTTTAAAAAATTTGTTCTTGAAAGATATTAACATATTATTTCAATAAAATTAATAACATGACACATCCAAAAATAGGTTTATAAGAAAGAATTTATTAAATTATAAGAAAATTAATTTTATTTTTAATTTTTCACATTTTTAAATTAATTATAAAGAGTAAATTGTTTTTATAGATATATTCTCTTTTGTTGATCAAGTGCGATATGTTATTATTTTTTATTATTTTTAAAATACGTTTTGAGGAAGTACAGAGCATCCAAAGTTTCATCGCTCAAACGACTTCTTATTTTAGTTGTGAAAAATCCAGCTGCAGAAAAAGCACGTTCAGACTCTACACTGGCTGAAGAAGAAGGTGTAACTTCTGACTCAGAAGCTATTAGAAGTGATGTAGCTGGACTTGAAGCATTTAGTCTTCCGAGTAACTCAACTATTAATTTGCTACATTTTATGGAAGAAGGAACCGTTACGAACTCTTTTTCGGATTCGGACTGAACATTTGTTCTACCATTGTGCAGATACTGAAGTACCCCACTGATATCTGTTCTCCTTTGTTGCATGCGATGGATGAGGGCTGAATGTAGTTTTTGACTTATAACGTTGTTAGCATCTTTAAGTTTTTTTAACATAAAAGTTATGGCAACATCAGCCGTGAACAGATTAGCATCCCGACGGCAAAGGGCGTCAACTGTTGCTTTAACTGGGATAAGAACACTAATGATTGCGGATACCATATTAATCTCATCTTTGGATAAAGAAAAATATTCACCTTCAGGTGGACCTATGTCTATTAATGCCTTTTGTATACAATTTCTTAATAAATAAAGACGTTCCAGCATTAACAAAAGGCTGCTCCACCTAGTTTTATAGTCTTTTATTAGAGTTAGTTGCTTTCCAAATTCAGCCGTAACATACTTTTGCATGGCATCTTATTTTGTTGCTGTAATATACAACCATTTGGCGGACTGTGTTGACAGTCGTAGGTAAACTTTAAATCCCATTGCTGTAAGACCTGCACGTAAGTCACTAGAGCGGCATATAACGTTAATTGAAATCCCATCAAGGGCTGTTAGTCGTGCAAGTGTAGCAGAAAGTGATCTGTCTTCTAGCCCCAGCATAGGAAAATACTTGGTTAATGGTTTAGTTTTTTTTTGTTGGTGGTTCATCTGCTTCTGGTGATTTTAATTTAATTTTAATTTAAGTGATTACATCTCAAAAAAAAATCGCAATTTGAAGTTTTGTTTCTAATTTCATAGCGGTTAATGCATTGAAACAACAGATTCTAATTTCTGGAAATTCGAATTAGTGAGAGTTCTTATATACAATTTTTTTCATTGCGGCTTAAAAAGTCAAATCCCGGGATTAAGTGCTCAATCCCGGGATTTTGGGATTGTTAAAAAAATCCCGGGATCCCGGGATTCCCAACACTACTCATACTACTCATATTCAAAGTTAGAAATACTCATCGTACTCATACTTAACAATACGCACGATGTTGTTGATTTCGACTCTCCATGATTCAACATATACACGAAGCACAAAAAAAGTATGATTCGAGTATGAACACCACAATACTCGCTAGAAGGTTGTGTGTGTGCTTTGCTTGCTGTCTTTGTCTTTTCTTTTCTTTTGTAAATGCAACAATAAATGCTACTGTAAATTTTGATGAATGATTCGAGTGACTCGAATCATTCGTAAGTATTATAAGTATTTTTCTAAATTTATGAATCTGAATGAGTAGGCGTATGAATCAAACAATCAATCGAATGTTGTGAGTTTGATGTCAACGTTGTACTCAGACTCATTGCAACCTATACTTATAAATCAATGTTGTAGCGAGTACGAATGAATCAGAGTAGTTGAATTTTAATACTCTTGACTCACTCATACTCAAAATTTCATAAGTACCTATGAGTAGCGAAAATACGATTCATTGCTGATCTCTGATACATACATATGTAAATAACAACCCTTTAGTTAGTATTACGACCTAGCTTCTGATGTCCATGAGTGTAAAGATAAATTCGAATTTAAAAATCCAAGGCGCAATCCATAAATTTTAGCAGCGCCACATTTGGCGTTAACAGAGCAAAATTTGCCCTTTACAGAGCACTGTTAGCTACTTAACAGTATACCTCTGAACCATCCGACTTGATAAGGAGCTTATTTTGGGAAAAACTCTAGGTCTATGAGTATCATACTATATGCAAAAGAAGGTTCCAAAGCCTCTTGATGTAATCAGCAATATAGTCACATATAAAGTGATATGATATTGAGAAAATTGGCTTTGAAAATATAGATTTTTTGCTTGAAAATTCTCTAGAAGACCAATGGCCATTTTGGAACATATAGGAAATAGGACACCATACAAACTATATGCAAATGGTAGTCCAGAGGGTCCATTTTTGAACCATGGTAGTGTAATACCTCGTCATAATTTTAAGAGTTGAGAAAATCATCCACCCCCACCAACCCTCCCGTATATTTCAACACTTTTGTTCACAAATAATAATGATCATAATGAGAATTATATTTTATGTCAATATAGTCTGCAATAATTGCAAAATACAGTGCGCGCGCGCTAATGTGAACACCGCATTATGTGAACACCGCATTATGTGAACACCGCTTAATGTGAACAGTTTTTTCGTTCATTGGCTACTCTAAAAGATGAAAAAATGTAAAAATCCCTATAATTTTAACAGAATTTTTTTTAATTTGAAACGTTAGATACTGTGAAGAGAGTTTGTGAAGATTAAATTATAAATTTAAATAATAAAAAAATCGTAAATAAAATAAATAAAATAATTAAATTAAATAAATTCGCAAACGTGAACAACGTCAGTTTTAATTAGTTCACATTAGCGCGCGTGCACTGTAGAAGACTAATCTACTTATTGCCACTGTTAAACAGTTAACATTACTCTGTTAATAGCAAAGTTTACCCTGTTAGAAGCAAGAAGCGGCTTTACTAAAAGTGTAGGTTTGCGTCTTTGGTTTTTAAATCCGAATTAATCTTTACACAAATAAGATTTCAAAAGATTTTCTCTGGAAACTTACCACATTTGGAAATCGAATTTGAATTCAAATATATCTTTACACACATCTGATGTCCTCTAAAGAAAATTTGATAGAAAATCTGCCATGTATGTACATGATAAAAAGCAGATATTTTTAAAGAATAATCTGTAACGATACATCTTTCATTCCATGTCCACGAACTGTTGTCGATGGCACAATTTGGTTACTTCCAAGGGGGTACTGTTTGACGGGTGGGTACGGGCATTTATTATTTTTTAAGTAAGTATTCAGGACAAAAACCTGCTTAGCTGAGTTTGATTTTTAAACTGAAAGTCCATCTAATAATTCTCTTATAATATTTCAAATCCAGTCATAAATATAAACAGAAATCTGTCAATTTCAAGTAACTTGAATATCCTTCATTACAGAAAATATTCCCATAATTTATTTTCCACAAAATGCCGTCACAAAACATTTCCTCAGTGCACTGAAGCAACTGTGAATGCAAGAAGGATACTCAACTAATTACGTTTTGATTGAATTTCTATACTGTCAGTAGAGGCATTTTCTTTTTTTTATTATTTTTTAAATTAAAAAGTAATTATTTCTTATAAAAGAATAAAACCCAACAACAACAACTCTTTCTTTCTTCTCCGTTCCATCCCTGCAATACAAGAGAGAGAGAGAGAGAGAGAGCAGAGTAATCCTACTCAGTTACGCTACTCGACTCCTTTAAGAATATCTTTCAAGGAGGACAAGAAAAAAATAAGCAACACTAAATAAGATAAATTAATTGTACACTTCATTTAGTTACTAGTCTGATGGCAATGATGGAGCGGCACCATTAGACTCAACGTATAGAGAGAGACTTACAACAGAAATAGCAGCTGATCCAAAACCCTCTTGTAAGTAACCATTTTGCCCATTTACACACACACACAGTCTCTCTTCTATCTACTGCCTTAAGTTTCTTAAGATAAATGAATGTTAGTTGTTGTTTATAAAGGAGAAGCATACTTTACGGCGTTATAGTGAAAGCATGCAGCAAAACAAAAAGTAATTGAATGAATGAATGGTTGAATGACGGCTAAAGTGAATGGACAGTGTGTAAATCTAAAGTGTAAACAACACTTTTATCTCAATTGCCTTTTTTTTTCCATATGCAATAAATTACTTTTTAAATTCAATATGTTCTCCCATCGCCCCTCACTTCACTTTCTTTAGCCTTAAGATATGCTACAAGAAAAATTCTGTCATTCAACAGTTGAAATTTATAACGAACGATATATAAAATAGGAGAAAAGAAAAATAATAGAAATGAAATAGTGCTGCAAAAAATGTATAACTTTCGGAATTTTAGAAAGTTATTAACCCTTACAGGGCCGTAAATGCGTTAGATTAAAATTTTCAATTATAAAATATTGGAGTTTGCAATATATTGACACTCTGAACACTATTTCTACACAATGAGAAATGGCAACCCTATTATCCTAAAACAAACCACAGTTAATTAATCAAAAGCCAATTGATTAACATGCAAATGTAGATGCTTTGTCTCAACCTTATGCCTCTTGAATGAGCTAAGGGAAGAAAACTACTATCAACCTATAAATATTTAACCAGTGTAAGTAGGAAATGTTAAAACCCTGGTTCGGCAGAAAATTTGCCTTGGTTTTTCCCGCAAAATTTTCCAGATACTGGTCTGAATTTCTTGCCTTGCCCAGGCTAAAGCTAACTTTTTAAAGATTAAAGACAGGCCCACACAGTCAAGAAAAAAAATTTTCAACGCCTGCTTAAAATGCTCTCCAAGGCAAACAAAACTGAAACTGTATTTAATCTACTCCCCATTGAAAATATGCAAAATTTCAGACTAGTGAGCTACTCTATCTACAGAATATTGTTACGCAGATCGAAACGACCTAATATCGTTTCACATAAAAATAATAAACAAAAGCTACCGGCCACACTAACACATATGTACATCGAACCATACATAAACCAACAATAACATCAGTATGAGTATGAGAGAGATGGATAACGCAAACGCAACAAGAGGCAATGTGTACACAATACACACTCACAAATGCATCGAACATCTTCCAAATTAGGCAACAACAACAAGCATGAGAGTAAAAGGGATGGACAAGTAAGCATACGCAACAACAAACAACGCAGTTGCCATAGAAATTGCGAGAATGCGAAACCGCGAACATTCTTCTTCAAGAACGTTCGATGTACTGTTCGTGTTGGACTATAAAAGGGCAAGACAAAGCAGACGAGTGAGTCAGTTATAATTGAGACAGCCTTGCGTGAAGTTGCGTGTGAACTAATCAGTCGCGGTGTGAAGACAAGTTGCGTGCGAAGTAAAAAGTCGTGGTTCGAAGATATCTGTTGTGAGCAGTATAGCGAATAGTTGTGTGTGAATAATAGTGAACAAGCAATAAATTGTAGTAATTATTGTTGTATCGGTTAAGTGTGAGCAATGGCACATAAGAAAGTGTGGACAATAAAGAGAGTTTAATTAAAATAAGACACATATTTGATTTTACTTGGTTTGCAATCAACGAACTCATATTTAAACGTTTTTAAAAAGGTAAAAACGTAACAATATATTCCAAATTGGGACTAGTTTGCGACTATAATTTACTGTCTATTAAAAATAAAAAACTTGAGTTTGGCTTAGATTTCCTTCTATCGAAAATTGGCCAAAGTATGCATAAAATTTTCTAGAAATTGCAAGAGCATCTCACTTGCCATAGAGACGTCTAGCCAGACGTCAAATCGCAATATGGACGAGGCTTTGCGCCATTTCGGGATCGTAGGCAAAACATGGATTAGCCAAACGACACCAGAGGTTAAACACCAGTCAGAACAATAGATTTCTTGTGACAAATTCATATTCAAATAATGTGTAGGAGAGTCTGTAGTCCAATATAGTTACTGTAAACCTTTATTTGGAATGTTCAGGGGAATAATTTCTTTGAGTGTCTTCAAAAGGGATAAACAATCAATGGCGGATTATGCCAACTTGTGGGGTCGATTGAATCAGGAGAGAAAACAAAATATAAGTATCGTTTTTGGTCAAAAAAAAGATATTTTGCTGTCGGCAAATTCAAGAGAGCATACATGTTCAACCTCTGTGGCATGAATGAATTAGACCACGAATTACACACTTATCTGAGCAATTTTTTCAAACCTGAAAAGCAGCAGATTCGACTCAAACGATGAAGTCATCACAAATTTAGTGTTTCTTACAAAAATTCATACATTTATGCCATCGCCCACGTAATTTACGCGCCTGTAGCTTACAGAGAGAGAGAGAGATTTATGTTGCCATAGTCTAATCGGTAGTGCGTTGGCTTATTAGACATAAGGAAACGGTTCAAAGCGAAAATATGAAAAATATAATTCTTCGGCCACTTCCGCTGAGCAGATTTCTGGCAGAAACTCTAGCAGAAAGTTTCTCAAAATATGGTCGTTCGGAGTCAACTTTAAACTGTAGGTCCTCTGCCTCTTATGTGTGAGGTGTGAGGAGCTAGGTCGTAATCCTGACTAGAAGGGTTGTAATGACCAATTATGTATGGCTTGCAGAGATAATGTGTTACAGTTCAGGGCTTTTCGTTTACATAATGGATTTTAAAGGGTTAAAAAGAAAATCATGAATATTTTCTCACACACATAACAACAATCCAAATAGTTTATAAACGACCATAAAAATCCCTGTTGATATGCTTTAAATAAAAATAAAAGAAAAGCAAATAAAAGAATAGCAAACGAAATGGAATTTCAAAAAAATACTTCAACCCAAATTATTAAATGGCAACGTAGAGGAGGCGAGGCTAGATTCCTTTTTTTTTCTTCTATTTTCCTTAAGGCATAAAAATCTAAATAAATGTACATGATGATGTTTAGAGTTTAGAGAACATCAAGAGTGAGACTTTGATGCTTTCTTCTTATTTGTTACATCCCCTAAAAGTATGCAACAGAATAGTAGACAAGTGTTAATGTATGAATATAAGCATGTGTTACTTAAAACTAAATGGAGGGCGAGAGAGTGTGTTTTGAATAGTTAAGTGCGATGCGAAAAGTGAAGGCAAAAAAGAAAGAAGAAAAAAAAAGGAAAAGTGTTGGTGTTATTTTGTATTCTATATGGGTGGCATTAAATTTTTGTATTCTTTACACGCGTCAAAATGTCGTCAGTTTTTTTTTTGTTTTTTCTTTCTCGTTTTTGTCCTTTCTTTTTCGTTTCATAAACACCAGCTCGCCATAGGCAAGGGAGCTGAAAATACATTTATTGAGCAATAATACTCCTTCCTTAAATGTCATATTGTATGAACGTACGTACATACGTATATGTATGCTCTCCTTGAACTGTGAGACTGACGCCATAGATGTACGTCGTCTTATTTGTAGCTGTGCTCCCCTATTCCTCACTTTTTCTGCTTTATGCTAGACATTGGACTCTGGACTGTTGCTTAGTTGAGCAACAAACAACTGTTGCTTTTCTTTTCTCTCATTCTCGCACACACACACACACACTAACATTGTTATGTTTAATCATGGATATAAAACATTTTATGGTATACTTTTAGGAGTTTATTATCATTTTGTATGCCACCATATGGCTAAAATATTATGTGGTATGTTTCTATTGTTGTTGTTGTTGTTTTTTGCTGTTTTTCTGCTTTCTCTGTTTATCATTTCAGAGAAAATGTTTCACCATTTAAGTTTAAGTGATAATGACGACGACAACAACAGCGACAAGACTGATGATGATGATGATGGCGATGATGCTACGAGTTCATCTTGATGAGACGACTATCATGACGCACACCCAGTCAATCCCCTTTCAACCACCAGGACAAACTCGTATAATCAGAAACATATTGTTTAAGTACAAGGATACTGGCGTAGTGTGATATGGTATAGTATGGTATGGTATGGTGTGGTGTTGTGTTTAATTATCCTGGTATTGTCTGTACATACAGACATACAAATGCAATTCTCTGTGACACTAGAGATTAATTGTTAACAATGTAAAAATGATATTAAAAATGTAGCGTCGTTCATTCGTCGTTCGTTGGTGTTTATAAAACATTACTATTATTATACATTTATTTAGTTTTTCTTTTTCTCTCCTTTACGCGCTGCTCCTTTTTCACTTACAACACCCCATATCCAAATGGCGCCATCATCATAGTGAATTTTAATTTAATAAAATGGTAAAAACAAACAACAACAAACACTATGTATTTGCCAGTGCTCTTTAGTGAGATGATGACGATGATGATGATGAGTAATTTTTCTACATTCGTAACGCCTCATAACATTATTTCATTTTAATATCATTTGATATCAACAAGAGCGTTATAAAATAAAAATAATATTTAATATTTATTTTGCCAACGCCTAAAAGTATACGATAAATTTATATAAATTATAAATTCCTAAATGTATGCAATCAAATATTAAACAAAATAAAATTTATTTCATTTCAGTTTTTATTAAATTTACACAGCTTTTGAGAGTAAATATTATTATCAATAAATCCTCTGTAAAAGGGGGCGAAAAAATTATACGAAAGGATATTTATTTTCCAATCAAATAATAACAATAAACAGGAAATAACTATTGCACTATTAAAGTAATTCTATTTAATTTTTCCGGTTTAAAAGAAAATTATTTTCAATACAAATGACTTTTTAATATAAATTAGACACGTTTTTTTAATGCGATCTACAGTGAGACCTCTACTCGTGCAAAGCATTATATTCGAAAAGAGAAAGTAGAATTAAGTATGCTTACATTAAAGGTATCCGGCAAAACTTCTATAGAAAGTGTGTTCAACCAATGAATAGTCAGTCGGGCTAAAGAACAATTTCTCTTTGCAATGTGTTACGATATCTAATGGGGAAACAACTTCAAATGGATTAGCCATACGATGCAGAAGACTAATGCTCAGAAACATGCGGTTTTAGGCAACAAGTCCCTTTAATTCCCTAGAGCACACTTTATTGAAGTATTCAGATAAATTGGTAGAAATAAGAAATCTGAAGAATAGGGTTTCCTCCCTTCGAGCTTGAGAAATCCCAAGCCGTACTCAGAAATACCGGCCCATACATTACAGTTGCATAGGGTGTTCTTTTCGCTACATAAGACATATCAATATCGATTACTCTGGTTGGACAACTAGGAATGTCAAACTTATATTAACATTTCTGTTCAGTAAGTCAGCAAGCCTAATTAAACTCCAGAATAACGCTACAAAAATATGGAAATATATTTTGAAAGAATTAAATCCATTCTAGAAATTCATAGAGTTTTTCGCATACTTTGCAATAATTTTAATCGACCTAGCGTGCACGCAATTCGTGTAGAGTTATTGATCATATTCGCACCCTTCTCAATTCAAAACTATCAAGAAGAAAAAGAAATATGCGTACCAAGAGAATATTGTTGGGGTAGCGCGAAATCTTGAAAAAGGCGTTGAAGTTGCGAAAAGTCGTCGTCCTCTACTTGCTGACGGCCTATGCACTTGGACCAAGAATCTTAGGTGCATGTAAAATACAGACAGATTGTAATAAAAAAAATTTCATTCCTATCTTGTATTATCATTTAAGTTCTGAAGATCTTAAAAAAAAACTTGATGCAGATAGGCAAGTTGAACAGGAGTGAAATTTTTCTTGCACTGTCTGAAAAATCCAAGATATTTGAATGATTCACGGGCAAATTGAGTAATATTTAGGTTTCCTCTAAAACAGCATCACGGCTTATTGACTCCATAATATTCACACATATTTACCAATGGCCACACAGGTTATGAGAATGTGTTTCAATGATTCATTCATAGTTACAGAATCTACATGTAGGGCTTGAGACAATATCCATACTGAATAAGTGTATCTTGAGTGTACAATGCCCTGTAGACCTCAAGTTATTCTTGGATAGTTTGAAGTCAGCTACACTTTACAGAAGGGTTCTGGCCATGGGGTCTCGTCTGCCTGCGTCTACCTAGCCGATTCAAATACCCCAGACGGTATCGTACTATCATCGATTTAACATCATAAAAGTCGACTACTCGAAGGGCTGCCTGTCTATTAAATAGTATTTAACCTCCTATTCTAGTTGAATTGAGCACATTTTTCGATGGCATAGACTTCCGCTTAGAATGTACCTGCAAGTAGATACATGTGCTCGGAATATTTCATGTTATACGCACGAAGCTCCCACTATGATAACCTGTAAGTCATGTTCACCTGAGGCAATCATATTAAATCATTTCGTCGCAATCCCTAAGCGGCTTAGTTTCAGGAGAGATGAATACAAATTACATTATTGCTGTCACCTTCAAAAGCGTTGAAAAACACGAAACAGAGATGGACTCTTGTGGTGCCCCTGAATTTTTGTGATGATACTCCACTCCATCTGAAATCGCCGTAGTCTAGTAGGTAGTGTGTTGGCTTATTAGACGAAAGGCCCAGGTTCAAACCCCAGGTCAGACGTCAAAATCGAAATATAAAAATAAAAATATTTCTTCGGCGACTTTCTCTCAGCAGATTTCTGGCAAAAACTCTGAGAGTAAATTAAAATTGCCATGAAAATCTTCTCAAAAAACTGTTGTTCGGAGTCGACTTTAAACTATAGGTTCTGCCACTCATGTACATATAAAATTAACACACACAACATGAGTGGTGTGAGAAGCTAGGCCGTAATCCTGACTGAAGGGTTGTAATGCTCAATTATGTATGTATGTATGTATGTACTCCACTCCCTCTAAAGAAAGTAGTATAGTTTCGAAAAAAATGCATCACGACATAATCTTGCCTTCAGCAAATCGTTGGTGGTATGATAACATCTCCTCTCTCAGGCTAAAGCCAACAGCCCACCCACTAGTATAACTGGAAAGCTTAAATTCTAAAAAAACTTCTGAAAAATCTAAGGGAATCCAAGCCTATAAAGAGGCTCTTTTCGCCTTGTCTTTTGTGTAAACGTGGATTACCGGGCTTTGCAGTCGAGTACTGTTACCATTGCATCACACCACCCACATATCAATGACGTGGACAAACGTAAACGTAACGACTACGGAATTCATTTTCTCCTACTCAACACAAAAATTTATGAATTTTCCAAAAACCAATTGCAAAAGTAACTGCTATGCTCTACATGGTTCCCTACCTAGTCAAGCCTAATTTAGTTTTTAAAACTGAAGCATCATATGAAGCTACAGCACCAGAATATTTGCTTTTCATTTAATAAAGTTTATAAGACAGAATTTCTTTTCACATTTACTTCCTGCTTTATAAAGTTGCTGGCATTTGCTTCATCAATCACTGCGCTTAAATTAAATGTTGCAGGTTCTAGTGCAACAGCATGAGGAAAAATTTTTTGAAGCTAAGCAACCAAAACTTGGCACTAATTTTCTGAGATTTTCTTCTTCTTTCTTTTTTGTTTTTTTTTTTCTTGTTCGTTTCTCTACTCTTAAGAGTTTAGCTTAAAGCCAAGCCTGTTTTTTCTTTTACTTTATCCAACTATAATCACATTTTCTTAATAGTTGTTACCGTTGCTGCTTGCTGCCTGCTGCCTGCCTCCAGTTGAATGCAATTTTCAGACTTTTTCTTGAAAACAAAACAACAACAAAATGTTTCTTTAAAAGATTTTCCAACTTTTTTTTTCTGTTTTCTTTTGCTTACACATTCTAACCTGTGCCAGAGGAGGAAAAAAAGCTATGAAAACAAAGTCAAGAGGCAGGCAGGCATGCATGTTTCTTTACGTTCATGTTGCATGAACTAAAAACTACAGCTCGCACACGCACACACACACACACGGTTGCAAACATTAGAGACTTGGCCAAAATGAATTTGCAACATAATAATGTTTTGGTTCTTTCTCTTTCGACTTTCTTATATTCTGGGTCAACGACCAACCAGCATTGCCAGGCAGCCAGTCACTTAACCAAGCCACTGCTGCTACTGCAGCACCAACGCTTGTGGCAGTGGCAAAACAGCAACATTTGAAAATCAAGAAGAAAATTTCATTTCATTTCTTATTTTTTTTTTTTTGCTCTCTTCTTTTACTGTTTTCTAAAGAAAGATTTATGCTCGTTTTGTTTTTGTTTTAGATTTTCTTCTTCTTCGGAAATTTTCCATAAACTTTGATTTCGAATCTGTTCTGTGAAAAACCAGATTTAAAATTCACTTTAAGAAGCATTTCTTTGTTTTGTTTTGAATTTATCTGCACAACTCAGCAGTAGGGGAAAGTTCAAAATGAAAAGAAAATAAAAGAAACGGAATTCAATTGTTATTCTAATGACTTTAACATAAACACCGTTTAAAGACCATATTCGATAGCCGAGATCAACAGGTTGCTGCTCTTTCATACTTATTCTATAATTTGCTTGCTTCTGTGAAAAAGTTGTTTACAGTCCGTGTAATTAAAAAAGAGAGATGCCATAATGTGTGTGAAGATAAATTCGAATTTGAAAATCCAAGACGCAATCCATAAATTTTAGCAGCGCCACATTTGGCGTTAACAGAGCAAAATTTCCTCTTAATAGAACAAAATTTGCCCTTAACAGAACACTGTTAGCTATTTAACAGTGTGCATCTAAATAAGCCCACTTGTTTAGGAGCTAATTTTGGAAATACTCTGGGTTTATGAGTACCACACCATATGCAAAGGAAGGTTCCAAGGCCTCTTAATATAATCAGCAACATAGTCACATATAAAGTGATATGTTATTGAGAAAATTGGCTTTGAAAATATCTCTTTTTTACTTGAGAATCCTCCCGAAGATCAGTGGCCATTTTAAAACATACATATAGGAAATAGTACACCATACAGACTATATGCAAATGATAATCCAGAGGGTCCTCTTTCGAACCGTTGCAGTAGGATAGCTGAAATAATTTTGAGACTTGAGAAAATCCTACAGCACCACCAACCATCCTTTACATTTCAACACTTTTGTTCACAAATAATAATGATCATAATGAGAATTATATTTTATGTCAATATAGTCTGCAATAACTGCAAAGTAGAAGACTAATCTACGTGTTGCCACTGTTAAACAGTTAATAGTGCTCTGTTAATAGCAAAGTTTACGCTGTTAGAGGCAAGAAGTGGCGCTGCTAAAAGTGTGGGTTTGAGTCATTGGCTTTAAAATTGGAATTTACTTCTTCACACACATCCATGGATATGGTGCACACATTCCCTAGGCATATAATGTCCGCTTTACTGTTAGTAAATATATACAACACTATAATAATATAAACTCTGATACTGGATTCCCACGGCCACAAATCTTTGTGCCACTATTGCAGTCTGTATGGTTCTCTAGGAATCGGGTAAAGCAAGACAGAATCTAAGGTTAGGCTATTCTGAAAAGATTTCACATCCGAATTTATCGCGTGATCTGTATGTATCGGTAAATACTTGGATAACGGTTTAAAGGATCTACCCTGTATCTTCATTGTTAAATCTCAAGTTTAACTGGCTCATGACTAAAAGTCTTATAAAAGGCCAGTGAAGTTGAACACATCGAACCTCCAACGGGTTGCTCCGTAATTTGCTTCACTTATATACATACCTACATAATTGGTCATCACAAACCTTCAGTTAGAATTACGACCAAGTTTGTCACACCACTTACGTTGTGTGGTGTGGGTTAATTTCATAGATGAGTAGCAGGACCTACAGTTTAAAGCTGACTCTGAACGACAGTTTTTGAGAAGCTCTTCATGGCAATTTTATGTACTCTCAGAGTTTTTGCCAGAAATCTGCTGAGATGCAGTCGCCGAAGAAATATTTTTTCTTTTTTCATATTTTCGTTTTGATGCCTGACCTGGGATACGAACCCGGGCTTTACGTCTAATAAGCCAACACACTACCTACTAGACTACGACGACTACACAATTATTGCTTCACAATAATTTGCTTCACTTGCATATGTAAATCTATGTATGCTTCATTCTTAAGTTTTAAATTTATAAAAAAAAAAAAAAAAATACTCAGCTATTACTGACTCACATTTGGAGTGCAGCTTCCATGAAGGGAATAAAAATTTCATGAGGAATTCATGAGGGAATTTAATTTTTAACTCAACATTAACTTAATTATCCCGTACATTGGCAATCTTTAAGTTCTTTAAATTATTAATTAAATAATTGCCTACTTTAAGGGCTGGGGAAAAAGGAACAATTTATTGCCTATTTCTAGGAGTTTGTTAAAAATTATTATTTATTATCTATTTTCAGAGCCTCAAAAAAAATGGAAATGGAAATTTTGTTTATAAAATCGTATTTCACTTCCATTAAGTCGATTTTTTTTTTTTTTTTTTTTTTTTTTTTTTTTTTGAAATTTAATTATTTTGTAAACCAAGAAGAAACAACAGAAAAATCTTTTAATGCGCGTTACCGACACATGTTAACAAATTATATGGCAGAGAAAAGAAAGAGAATTCTTTAAAGAAAAATTATCGTTTATTATTATTATAACCAAAGTTTCATGGCTTAAAACACCAAAGAAATACCAAGAAAATGACAAAGACATACGAAAAAATAAACTGTCAGCAATAGCGTCATGTTTTTTTTGGTAAGGTTTAACACGGCATCCACCAAAAGAGGAAAACAAAAAGATAAAAAACAAGAATAAAAATATTGTAGAATTAAAAAGATAAAGAGATTAAAACACAAAAAAAAAACAGATTCACAACAAGAAACAAGTGTTTCTTAAAATGGAGGGATAATGACACGGGGCCTCATGGTTGGTAATGACACTGGCAACGATTAAAAGATGATGATAGTGATGATGATGATTGTATTTAAAATAAAAAAAAATATAATTTCAGGTCTTCTACAAATTGAAGACAATAGGCTTGTTTTCGCTAAAAAAAAAAAAACGTGCTGAAGAATAAAGAGAAGAGGCAAGAAAACGAGTGACAGATTGTTGGCGCATTAAATGTTATGGCATGAATGGCTGAACTTGAATTTTGGTTGGATTTTTTTAACTTTATTCTGCGTTTGTTTTTAACAAAAATTCAGAAAAAGAAACCTACAATAATTGTAATTTATAATGGCAATATTTTTATACACCAAAAAAAAAAAGAAATTATGAGTCATACTCGCCATAAATTCAAAAAACCCTAAAAAATCTTTTCCGACTAAACTTGTGTTTTAAATTCTTTTTTTATTCTTTGAAAAATAATTCCAATAATTATGAAAACTTTGAAAACTATGCAAAAGTCCCCATTAGTAAATGAAATTAAAAAGAAAATTCATTTAAAAAAGAAAATGACACCTAAAAGTAGGCAACTTTTAATGTGTTATAGTCTCACTCACTTGCTCTCACTCAAACTCTCTCCCTCTCTCTCTCTATCGGCCTCTTTAAGGAATTAAATTTAAGCAAAATTTTTGTTAAAAAAAAAAACAAGTTTACACTACACTTTGTGGAGCCCAAAAAAAAAAAAAATATTCTTATCCTTATCCTTATATGATCCTTTAATCATATACACACATATACGATGATATTTTGTGTGTGTTTGTGTGAATTTGTGAACATTTTTTTACAATGTTTACATAAGAAAATTAAAACAAATATTTACATTTATCATATAGAGTAGAACAAAGAGTATATCGTTCTACCCTCCCTCCCCTCCCCCAATTTACAATTTAAACTCTTTACTTCACACACTGTATTAGCCATACAAGAGAGTCTCACATACCGTCACAAACAAAAAGGGTGAGGACATTAAAGCCTTTCAGGAGTATGTACGCATATACAACAATAAAATGCATTGTAATCGTATACGATATTCTACAGCGGATACCATTATAAAGAGTACAGTGTTAAAAAACTATTTTTCCGTTTTATAGGAAATCTTAGAGAATTTTAGATAAATTAGAGCTAACATTGACTGTCAATACATCTTCCAAAGAACGAACACGTTAAGTTGCAGCAGGTCTTTATTTATTTTTGGGAAGTGAAAGGTAAAGTACTCTCGAACCATCGATCCAGCGCATCATCTAGTAGGGAATCCAAAACTATTTTTGGAATATACAAAGTATATTCCAACCCAAATATAGTACTTGGTAATGAGATTTGTTTTAATCAAATTTCTATCGTTTTTGTTCTCCAACTTGTTTCAGTTTTACAAACGTAGACTTTCCCGTTTGTGAAGTCGCCGTAGTCTAGTAGGTAGTGTGTTGGCTTATTAGACGTAAAGCCAGGGTTCGAGCCCCAGGCCAGACATCAATACAAAATACAAAAAGTATTTCTTCGGCGATTTCCTCTCAGCAGATTTCTGGCAAAAACTCTGAGAGTAAATAAAATTGCCATGAAAAGTTTCTCAAAAAAATCTGTCGTTCGGAGTCGACTTTAAACCGTAGGTCCCGCCACTTATGTATAAAATTAACACACACAATATAAGTGGTGTGAGAAACTAGGTCAATAATCCTGACTGAAGGGTTGTAATGACCAATTATGTATGTACGGATGTAGATTTTCCCGCTAAGCAAATTCTAGTATCATAGGGTTGCCTATATTGGGTGTTACTCTTTGCAAAGTCGCTCCGCCTGACTACCATTAGATAATCCCTATTGATGTTAACCTTTCTTGAGTCAGTTCCTTTTTTTTTTAATTAAAAAAATCATGATCAAATATTTGTTTGTTTTCGGTTTTTTTTTTTAAGCTAGGATTGGGTTTATTAACAAGCACTGCAAGCACTACTGCGACAGGCCAACTAAACAACAAAATAATATTTAACGAAGAACTGACTTCTCAAATCGATATTGGTGGATAGATGGCCCCCCCAAAAGACACATGAAGCGTACAAGAATTTCAAAACGTATTTCACTTCAGTACTAATATATAATATAATAATATTATCTACACTCATAAGAAAATATGAAATTCTAGCAGCCTTTTATATTGGATGACCATGCGTACTTCATTTACGACATGAGAATAGGGGCTGACACAGAGGAAGGAACCTATAGTTTATAGTAATAATAGGTTAGGTTAGGTTAGAGGACGTGTACTTGTCCGTTAAGACAAGTACAATACCCGGAGGTCGAAATTGACTCATTGTACAAGGTCCTTGGAGAGGGAAGGAAATAGAGGGAATATGATGAAAGGAGGGCATAAGGGTAAGGTGAGGATGGGAATCACACAGAAAGAAACAGACACAAACAAGGGTTGAGCGCGCGACTACACTTATGAAGCCCTAGCACCTCTCAACCAGCTCAAACTGCTAATGAATCTGTGGAGAGCCTTGATGTCGGCTCTCGACACAGAACTCAAGCTCTCAAAGAAGGCTCTGCCAAGGGTCCTCAACCTACCAAGGGCTGGGCAGTTACAGAGGAGGTGTTCGATAGTCTCTAACTCCTCCTCATCGCAACATACCCTGCAATAGTCCGGCTGGGATCTGTTCCAGATCCCCGTCAGCGACCTAATCTCGCAGTGCCCTGTGATAAAATCGACAACCAACCTTACGCTGGCCTTAACCAAGCCCAGCAGCCAATCTGTTCTCTTACTGTCCACAGCAGGCCATAGACGTCTAGAGACAGAACAACCTGATCCGTTCCTCCAACGCCTCTGCTCTTCCTCCCTGACCCATCCATCGATGAGGCCATAGAGGTGGCAGACTGGGGGTTCAGGACCTACTATTAAATCGCCCCCCGAAAGGGAACCTAACCTAGCGAGCGCATCCGCCGTCTCATTGCCCAGTATTCCGCTATGACCCGGAACCCAGCATAGACGGATACGGTCCGGTCCAAAAGACCTCAACGACTCTTTGCACTCGAGAACCAGTCGTGATTTGCACCAGACCGACGCAATGGCCTTAAGGGCAGCCTGACTGTCAACGAAGATCATGTAAGATTCCGAATCCGAAGATGGGCCACCAGCTATGGCCTCAATAGCCTTCAGTATTGCGAAAATCTCCGCCTGAAAAACGCTGCAGTCATCATTCAACCTGAAGTGGAGTTCAAGACCGAGTTCCCTACAGAAAACCCCAGCACCTGTACATCCACCTAACTTAGACCCATCTGTGAAAATGGGTATACCACTCTGCCCCCGGAGTACCCCACCATTCCATTGTGCCCTATCCCGTATAAGTGTCCTTAAACCAGGTATATATATATTATAGTAATAATACAACCCAATAAATAATTACTATGTCAGGGTGAGGAGGAAAAGAAGCTAATCAGTGAACAAATCGCACTGGATAATGGAGTAAACATCTGTACAAACAGTCAAACTGCTCTCGAGACACTTACTGTACATTCTGACAGATCCAAGCTGTTGGCATCTTGCCGGAAGGTACAAGTATAGTATAAGACTATGATAGATTTCATAACATTAAAACATTGTCGGCAACGAGAGCACAGATGAACTCGAAAAGACAGTGTTGGATAAGTAACCAAGGGATCAGACAAGGCGTAGTAGTGTTATCGCTTTGGCACTGACTAGATTACTCTAAGACAATATACTCGAACAAAAATTGCATTGTGTTCTGAGAGCGGAAGTCATCCCCCCCTTATCGCAGATTTAAAGGCAACAAGAGTGAGCCTGAGTTCTTCGAGAAGTATTTTCCGAAGTTCAGAAGTGTAGTTTTAGAAAGACTCTACAAGGGTTTCGTACTTTAATGAATTAATCTCGAACATTAGTTGAGATGATGTCATGACCTTCACCTACTTCTTTTATTTCTTTTTTTTTTTTTTCAATTGGTCAGCTATTTCCGTCTTTACTTGCAGTTTTCACTTTCTGTCTCTGATATATTGGTAATATATTTTATTTTTTAGTTATCTGGGTAACTTAACCTATGTTGAGACTTGCTACTAACTCTTCTCACCCCTCAATACGCCTATGCTTGAAGATGAAATACAATGATTTACATGAGTGGGTGGCTATTTCCTGACTAAGGGAATTAAATTACAAAAATATACATGGACTTTAGATCAGATTACGCAGGAAATATCAACACATCTTGCAACTAGACTTTTAGACCAGATATCCGACTAGATGTCAGATTATAGCGATTATCGAAAGTTTAAAATTTGAGTGCCACTAGGCAATTGAAAAAATGAAAAACTTATTTGTTTGATATAATTAAATATTTTGTGTAACTGTATATGTATGCGTCCATATTACTTTCATCACACCCTGTTTTTTATTATTATCTTTTTTTATTTCATATATGAAAACAAACATGGCACACATAGTCACAGAAAGTGTAAATATTCGTTCGTTCGTTCATTCATTCGTTCATGTTATATCTGCTGCAACAAAGTGTGAAGTCATCATTTTATAATCAAATTTGCCATCTCTAAACATGTATAGTATGGCGTACACATACATACAATGAGCGCTAAAAGAAACTGTACACTATGGATAAAATTCTAACAATCACCAAAACTCAACTTTTAACACTTAAGGAGAGTGCACGAAAAAATTTGACAATATTTCGAAATTTTTTGTAATTTTTTTGTTTTAATTTTAAAGACATGCAATGAAAAAAATAAATAAAATATTTTTTGTGTCCAGTTTCTTTTGACGCTCACTGTATATGTATGTATATACAAACATACATGTATGTACGTGTGTGTGTATAACAAATGTATGAGTAGCTGTTGAATTAATATGACAGTGTAACTGTAACGATACCATAGAACGTGTCTCAATGTTTTTTTTTTTAAGTCTGTTGCTTGCCAAGTGATTGGGGTATTGGTTAGAAGCATACCCAAGAAATCATATTAAACTGAAGGATACATTTACGAGGGGAGAGGGGGGTCTGTTTTAAAGCTTTCAAGTTAAAATTTTTAAGTTTATTTACTTTAGATAGAATTTTTAAAGAGGACCTATTAAAAGTATGTATAAAATTAAAGCGTAATTTAACAACAACAAGAAAAATTTAAACGAAATACATATGTTTTCGTATTGATTGTGTTTGGTGTCTTAATATTAGCAAAATAAAGGCAGTCATGATAGCAGCATTCTACAACGCACTTAAGTAGATCAGAAAATGACTTTTGGAACGATTGGAATTCCTTAATGTTTCTTAAGTCGGACTCTTAAAATAATTTCACTGGTTGCGCTATTCGCTCTCGTAAGACACGTAAATTATGACACACTCACATCGACCACATGTTAAGTTTCTATACGACCTTAATACACTTCACTTATTTCACAATATTTCGTGTTTCTACAGGCACCTATCCACCTAGCACGTGTTAATGTTCATTGTCTTGCAGTCTTAGAAACAAACTGATGACCCTCTAACGTGCGTTAGAGTGCGGCATATAACATCCAAAAGAAGAAATAAGGATACGACAGAAAATTCAAAACAAACAAGGTATTTCAGACGTTAGAAAAAGGGAGTTGTAATGTCCACCTTGACAATCTTGGTGCAGACATATTTGAGACCAGCACAGGTCAAACGTATGGATAGCTCTTTGAGCTATTGCTATGGATAGATTTTCTCAGTAAAGATCCGAAGGAAAAATGGTTTATTTTTCATGGCAATTTGTTCGTTCAATACATAATTGGTCATTACATTACATTCAGTTAGGATTACGACCTATCTTCTCACACCACTTATGTTGTATGTGTTAAATTATACATGCGTGGCGAGACCTACAGCTTAAAGTCGATTCCGAACGACAGATTTTTTGTGAAACTTTTCATAGCAATTTTATTTACTCTCAGAATTTTTGCCAGAAATCTGCTGACGAAGAAATATTTTTTCATATTTCGTTTTGTTGTCTGACCTGACATTTGAACCAAGGCCTCATGTCTAATAAGCCAACACTCTTAGAATACTAGACTACGGCGACTACAATATTGCCCTTAAAACTGTCTCGACTTCAACTCCCTAGGTGCCAAATGTCATAGCTTTTGTATGTAGCCTGTGGCATGCAAACGTTTTGAAATTGATTCTACTACTTGAATTTGACAACAAGCTTCATAATGTAAGACATCCAATTCAGTATCTGACCTCACGTGTCAGAACAATCACATGGAAATCGATGGCGCATACTCGTCAAGCAATCCATAAGCTTCTGCTGCACTTTTTCAAACTTGATGTGGATTGTTTTGATTTGAAATGGTGACTTATGGAAAGTGAATCCTTAAACTCTTTCTCTCCTAATATTGTATAGCTAAGGGCACCAATATTACAGATATTCTCGCATTCATGTTCGTAAGCACACGTTTGTCCATATGTTGTTCTATAAAATCTTATTAAATAAGTTTGTTTTTATTTCAAGTTTTTATTTCTTTTTTCTCTTTTTATTCACACACCCTGGTATTCTTTAATATTATTTTCAACTTTTCTATTCATTTTATCAACTTTAATTTTAACTTACACAAAAAATATAAAAGAAGAGAGAATTTTATTATCTGGGATGGGAGCATGCAATAGCCGTACTAGACTGAGTATACACATTACTGAATGTGTGTGAAGATAGATTCGAATTTCGAAACCAAAGACGCAAACCCACACTTCTAGCAGCGCCACTTCTTTCCTCTAACAGGGTAAACTTTGCTATTAACAGCGAACTGTTAACTGTTTAACAGTGGCAATAAGTAGCTTAGTCTTCTACTTTGCAATTATTGCAGACTATATACAAATAAAATATAATTCTCATTAGGACGGAAATTTTCTCAGCTCTCAAAATTATTCCAGCTATCTTACTACCGCAGTTCAAAGCCAATTTTCTCAATATCATATCACTTTATGTGTGACTATATTGCTGATTATATTAAGAGGCCTTGGAACCTTCCTTTGCATATAGTATGGTATTCAAAGACCTAGAAAATTTCCCAAAATTAGCTACTACACAAGTGAGCTTGTTCAGATGGATACTGTAAAATAGTTAACAGTGCTCTATTAAGGACAAATTTTGTTCTGTTAACGCCAAATGTGGCGCTGCTAAAATATATGGATTGCATTTGGGATTTTCAAATTCGAATTTATCTTCACACACATCCTTCCTAAATAGTTTTTATTTCTAAAGTAAATATTTGTTCAACACTTGTTTTGTTGTTCTCTCTTTCTCTCTTTTTTCTAAAAATTGTTTCATTCACTTTTGTAAGTGTTAAAGGCAATTTTGTTGAGCAAAAAAAATTTTTGAAAAATAATGCTGAATCAGTTTTAAACTGAATTATAAAAAGAGAGAGAGAAAGAGAAAAAAAACTTGTCAACAAGTTTTGCTGCAGCTATTGCGAGATAGACCCTACAAGGTTAGACTGTTTCTGTTCCAAGGGAGAGGGAAAAAGGTCACAATGTTTAAATAAACATTTCAAGTGCTAATGAAGCATAACATATTCCAGGAGATTTTTGTTTTCATAAACTCATGCGATTAAAAAATAAAAGTACTCACGCCTACAGTGACAGGCACTCTGAACCCAAAGGACACAGAATAAGAGAGCAAAAAAAAAACCAACGAAAAGTATATGAAAACATGTGTTGTGTGTCAATTTTTATGGCATTTGATATGTTGTGAAAATAAAGGGAAGGTATGCTCACTTAGGCCGGCATCTGACCTTTTAACAGGGATAAATAATTTTCAGGGTTTACACAAACTCTGTCAACAACAACAACAACAACAATTGACCGAAGTAATCTTTCCCTTTTTTCCATTTAAAAAATTTTTCTTTCATTTTATTTTACACTCTCATACTTTTTTATTTTAAAGCATATTTATTTTTCTCTCTCTCTCTCTCTCTCTCTCTCTGTCTCTCTCACTCTCCATTAAATTTTATTAGGCTTTGTTAAGCATGCTTTTAGGCATTTATTTCGAAAGGTCTATACGAGGTAAAGGGACAGCGAGAGAGTGAGAGAGACAGAGGCAATGAAAATATACGTTCATATGAAATTTTGTTTATTTTGTTGAAAAAAAAATTTGTTTTATTCCCAAATATAATAAAAGTAATGACATTACAAGAGAGAGCTTAAGACCTTAGTAGAAAATTAGTAAACAGCCTAAAAATAGGCACTAAATTGTTGTAAACTTTAAGGAATGCGAAACTATTTAAAATGCTATTTGAAAAAGAGAATTTTAAATATTTCATAGCATACATCCAGGACAAAAGGATGTTATTTTTAAATTTGTTGAAAAGTTTATTTAACTTTTGTTGTAAGACAAACAAAAAAAAATGTATTTCAAAAAATCTACTCTCAACAGAATTGAATTTTTTTTCCATTTTTCATAAAATTGCTAATGTTTTTAAAAATACATTTTATACTCGTTAGTTTAATTAACCCTAAAAGTATGCTTCAAGACATGAATAAGCAGACAAGCAAGCCTCCTTAAAGTATACTTCACCTACTTAATACTATAAGCCAAGCAATTTTCTAACAAGTAGTACAACAAAAACGAAAAGAAAATGAAGTGCATGTTGGGTATGTGCCGAAGAGAGAACACTTTACGTTACTTTTCAGGAATTATTCTGAAATACGTTAGGTAAAGCAACCCTAAAAGAGGGCTACAGTTCTAGAACCGAACGTGTCTACAAAGGTATGAGCGCAGTTATCGCGATGATCGAAGCCCGACATACTCACATAACTTTGAACAAAGTTTTTGCGGCATTCCGCTTAAAGTTATAAGTACAGTTAAAGTATTAAAGGCACATTGGAAGGGTTTTAAAAGAAGTGACTATTTCCTAAAAGCAACGTAAAGTACACATATTAGCACAGATTGCCTAATGACCCGTCGACACCAAATAAAACCGTAGGGGGCTTTTAATGCTCTGTTTCAATCATCCAAATGCCAGAGGGTCCATGTAATATCACAGGATGGGATAGAGCTCTAACTGTCTCATACTTTCCCAAGAAGGAAAAAGAGAATATCAAGCTTTCACCCTTTGAAGACACAGAACAACAAGCGCCGAACTAAGCTATGTTAGATTCCTCATTAATTGAAGATTCCTAGCAATGTCATCAGTTATCCTATATGCAACGATGTCTTTGGGTTTCGAATCCAGATTAAATACAGCCACTCCCTACGAAAAGAAAACTAAGGCTACGAAACAACACTAGAACTCTGAAAGCAAATAAAATTCTAAATACTAACCTCGAGCGTTCAGCATATTTCATGCCTGCAAAGGCCACCGTCTAAAAAATATTTGAGCTCTACTGTAATTAAAAATGGCCGCTGCAACGTTGAGAAGTTCGGAAAAAGACTACTCTCTACACCGGATGCCAATTTGTAACCGTCTGTGAAGACTACATTACAATTCATAGAATTCAGATCACTTTCATCTTCTTGGCTTTCCGAAATGAAGGTCTTGGCATACAAGGCTTGGTGTATAACTGGAGTGAGATTCCGCAGCAACCTCTTTTCAAAAACGAGGTGACTCTTCAGACCACTCAAGATGAGTTAGTAAATGGTCACTTGAACTGATACAAACAACATATTACGGAATGTTTTGTGCACTATAATAAATATAATACCTGATTAGAATTTAAGAAACACTTTCAAATCCTGAATAATTCCGTTAATTTGTTTTTATTATTTATTTCGATTCTTTCGTGAAACAGGGCTTCAGAGATCATGTGGTCCACCTTATTATACTGCTAATTGATTTGTTTTAGTCTGATTAATCACATCAATTAGCTAAACAGCTGATGGGTCTACAAAAACATTTTCTAGAATGGTAGAGTTGCCACCTTCATAGCAAATAGAACTATGATAGAATGTTTTGTGTTGAAGCATTGGATGCAATGGTAAGGAGCTTGGTCAAGAAGTAGCGTTAATTAAGCTTTTTATGGTATTTCTGTTGATGTTCTTTTGCCTAAAGCGGTTAAATGTCTGGGCTCTTCCAGTATTTCTTAGATAGTTGCGGTAAAGATTGTTCCAAGGATTTTTATTATACAATTCGACAAAATAAGAAAACTAAGATGTGAATTTGTTTGTCTGCTAAGGTATTTAAACATTGATTGTTTAGGCTTGCAGTCAAGGACTTTAAACTTGTTCTCTGGTTTTTAAAGTGATTCAAATACAAAAAAAGAACACCATAAAGTTCAATAATATTTTATTAAGCTGTAGAAATTCTTTCTTCCCCAACCCAATACAGCAAAATCTATATTAATTTAAAAATAAATCCGACTCACTCTCTCCACCGCAATGGCTGACATATTGGGCAAATACGTGCAGACATATAGACGTATGTATGTATATTGGTGGCTGGCAATAATAAGATGAATTTAGCCAATAACAAATTTGGCTAGAAACATACACTGACATACACCCATAACAGCTAGTGTTGACAACATATCGAGAAAATGTCTGAGAAAACTATCAAACATGTAACAGACCTAGTCCAAAAAAAACAAAAAAAAAATAAAAAAAATTACAGAAAAATGGGAGAAAAACCCCAAATTCTCATGAATGTCTACTTGACTTAACGCCAACTCGTATTACGTTGTTGCTTTGCTGTTTCCTAAGGAACATTTCAGACAAGAAGAAAAGTTACTTAAAGTTTGAAAATCACAAAGAAAAAAAAAAGAAAAGAAAAGCTAACAGCAAAGGATAAGACATTGAAAATTTTAACCAGAAAGGCAAAAAAAAAAAAAAAAAAAAAAAAAAAAAAAAAAAAAAAAAAAAAAAAAAAAAAAAAAATGTGTGAACAGGAAACCAACTTTGGAAACTTTATGGCATTGGCAATACGACCAAGACAAGGGGTGGAGGGGGGTTATGTCTTGGTAACGATTTAGGCAAAAAGCAATACAATCAAGAATGTTAGACATCTTCCTGGTTGTTGGCCTGGCAACACTCCCTCTCTCTCTCTTCATCATTAGCAACAGCAGCAGCAGCAGTAACAACGTTGTTCGTTGTTGTTTTGATAAGTCAAGTAGTAGTAGTAGAAGTAGTCACAATGCTAGTACTGGTACTAGTTAAAGAACTGCACACAGAAAAAAATAACTACACGTACGCATGTAACCCCTGTCAACCTCTCTCTCTCTCTCTCTCTCTCTCGATCTCTCTCTACAGCTTTAGTCATTGTAGCAGAGAAGCAAGCCGACCACTATTTGTCGGCGGCGGCTGAAAGTGTAAAATTTGTCGGCGGCGGCTGCTAATCAGCTTAACGCCGATTTTTAACCGGCTCGAAAAAATTTCCGGCTGAGCCGAAAACAAATAGTGTATTTTATATAAAAAACTATTTTTTAAACATTTAACATCATGTATTTAAAGCACTTTTAAATTGTTTAAATTAAAAAATTGTCAAAATTAAAATTCAATATAAAGAATATTACAATTTTCTAATTTAATATTTAAAAGTTTATTGAATTTCAAAAATGATGTTACAAAATAAAGATAAATAAATAAAGAATAATAAAGATAAACGACCTTAGAAATTATATTTATTGTAAATTTACTTTTCAAAAAAATAAATTGTTTTTATTTTTAATTTTGCCAATATTAATAAAATCTATTATTTATATATAAGTTTTGTTTTGTTCTTCCATTAAATAGTAACGTTCAAATTTCAGGCGATTAAATCAGCTCTGTTATAAGCAGCCGATGAGCCGATAGTTTCGGCGGCGGCGTGGCTGGAAAAAAATTACCGGCTGTTCGGCTAGCCGCCGGTCGCGCCGTTATGGCTTGCTACTCTGCATTGTAGTTGAGACATCTATCAAGATGTTCTGTTATTTTTTTTTTTTATTTATTTGTTCCTACTTCTTGAACCCATCCAGCAAACAAGAGAGAGAAAAACTAATTCCTGGTTAACGATGATACGCGCTATCGCTTCCAGCAACCAGCAACCAGCAAATGTAATACAAAATGACGAACGAGATTGAAAGAAAGAACCACAACGACCAGAGAAACATACAAAACATTTGGTCTTCTGAAACACTAAAGAAAGAAATATTGTGGCAAGCAACTGTGGCAGGCAGAGCAGGCACAGTAAGCAACAGATAGACACACAGATAGACAGACAGACAGACAGACAACGGCAACAGCAACATATTTTTTAATAATCTTTTTGCGTCACGTAATAATGTGATGTTTGTATCTCTTCATTTTCTCCTTGTGGCATTTTAATGTTTCTATTCGTTCCACTATCCACTAAAAAAAAAAAAAAAAAAAAAACAAGAAGAAGAAAAAAAAAATAAACTCAACACTGTGGCAACATAGACACACTGCTCTTGTATAAAGACATTATGTTGCCCCAGCCAATATCATCATGAATGTAGAGCTCTTAACGCGTGATAAAAAAAAAAGTTCTTCCATGAAGAAAGTGGCAAAGAAAACAAGGCTACGAACCCAAAAAAAAGAAGACTGGATTTAAAAGCTTTAGAAAAAAAAAAGAATCAAACAAAAAATAATAGTTCCAGAGAGAGGTATTACAGGAATCAGATCAGGATTAGCATCAGAAGATTTAATATTCCTCTACGACTTGAAAACAGCGACCAGCGACAAAGGAAATTAGAGGTCACAAGTGGAAGACTCTTATTTAATTCGCAATTGGATCAGTTTCTCGCTCAGAACAATGCAGAAAAAATGGATCCCTAATGATCCGCTCTGCTTTTCCTTCTGCCTACACAAGAATAAGTTTACTTACTGAATTGGTCATTACAACCCTGTAATCAGGATTATAACCTAACTTGTCACATCACCTATGTTGTGTGCGTTAATTTTATGTTTGAATGTAACACCGACTCTGAACGATCAATTTGAAAAACTTTTCGTGGCAATTTTGTTTATTCTCAGAGTTTTTGCAGGATGACTACTGCTGAGGGGAAGTCGCCGAAATAAATTTTTTTTTAATATTTTGTCTTGTTCGAACAACAGCCTAAGCTAGGGTTTGAACCACTAGCTCTCGACTAATAAGACAACATAATAACTACTAGACTATGGCGACTTACAAAAATTTCCGAATATCAGGCAGTGACATCTCTCTACAATGCTTTTTTCTGTTACCCAGGATGTGTAGGGTCATGGAACGTCAGAAACAACATGGCACTAAAGCTTGAAAATGGGCAACTCTTTTGAAAAAATAAAATCACTTGCAAGCTTTGGGGATAACTGGACATTTATTGTGGAAATCTTAAGCTCCTCCAACGGAGTTTTAATTCCGTAGCTGCTTTTTAAATAAATATTGCAAACTCCATGGCAAAAAGCGAATACAATCAATGTTGCAGACCTGTACATGGGCATATCTGAACTCGAATCGAAATAAAGAAATCACCCTTCGGTAAAATTTGCACTTCCAGTCAGGGAGGAATTCATTCTGGATTTTCGGGATATCACATCGAATATTCATCGTGAATATTTAATGAGCGAAAGCACAATGTCCTAAACAGAGAGAAAAATATCCGCGAGTTTGTGAGGAGACTAAGAAGAGAACTCCCATCAGACTCTTTAGGAACAATTTGAATGAGCCTGCATTTGTAAACGTTGCAATATTGTCGAGTGATATTTAAATTTCTGACTTCAGCAGACGTCTTTAAGTCTTCTTATGTGTTGAATACTACTTGCCAGCAATAACTTAACCTTTGTGGATAAGAAGGCCATATTGGTTGTGATTTTGCGTGTCCTAGGTATGAATAAACAGAAAGCATTCTATTTTTAATCCGGATGAAAATTGAATAAATTAAGAAGGCACCTGACCTCAAAAGGAGAGAATATCACGTCCTAAGCAAGATCATCACTCATTTAGAACAGCTACTGGTTACTACACTTATGCGCAATCCAATACATTTCCACAAAGAACGTTATGCCTAGGGAATGATATATGGTAACCCTGTCATCCTAGAATCTGTTACATTTGGCCAATAACCTGCTTAGCAGTGGTTTACCTGGAAGTACTTGATGAAAGAAATCGAAACAAAACAAAGACAAAATGGAGAATGCAGGAAATGGCTTTTAATCGTCTTCGGCTCTTTAACGGAAGTAAAGGAATACAATAAATTAACAGTGTAGTGTGCTACAGTGTGAGATTTGTGGATTCGATTGCAAACGGAGACCCAGGTCTGTTACACAACACTGAGGAGCATGAAGTCTTCGTTGTCACCTGGTTATTCAAAACAATTCCTTGTAAGTTCAACTTAATTTTTAAAAATTTTGATCACCTGTATGAGTAATTTTAATAGCGCCAGCATTGAATCAGCTTTAGACATGGAAACAGATATTCGGCAATAGAAAAGCGGTTTTAAATTATCGCAAATTAACACTCTAACCGTGTTTAGGCTTTACATTGTTTCTGGTTACGCACGCAGATGCTGAATATTTTATCACTTCACCTATAATTAGTAAAATTTTTGTGTGTTGAATTATGAAATCAATTGATTTTCAACAGCCTATTGAATTTTTTTAATGGCTATGGAATAACCGTGACTATAATTACAAGCTTAACAAACGCTTCAACTATTCAAACACGCACTTTAAATATTCACCCGAAAGGCATCCGAAAGGCTATTCAAAGCAACCAACTTTGGTGATCAATTATTTGTCAAAACAAACAAATTAAGAGCAAGTACATCCATTCACTTGATACCCTTCCTTCTTCGGCAGGATTCAAAAGGCATACAGAGACACAAAATGAAATTATATGATGGAGTGAGGAATAACAAAAGCGCGGCGTGTCAATATGTTCATGAATACGCTGTGCATTCAAAACAGTATCGGAAAGGACAATTTCTGTAAAGTCTGAGAAGATGCCGATAGATATTCGTCGTAGAAGCTAAAATTAGAGGAGCCACTCACGGTGTATTACAGAATGGCTGCAGAGGTAGGAAACACATTACAACGGTAGATGAACAAATTCTCGTATACCTTGTTTTAAAAGTTGAATAAGAAACTACGCGATGTGCTTTACACAGGGCCTGTCTTGCCCTGAGTTCTTACTTCAATACTTGCACTTTTTAAAAGACGAATATGAGACCACGCGAAGAACTGGATTATCGCCTCACACAGGTGCTGCTTGCCTACTTGCACCGATTTAAAGTAAAATATAGACCCATGTGCCCGTGTGTACTTGAATCAGCGGAACATCCTACTTTCGTGTGCAACATATTCGCCAAAGAACGTCGTGCATTTGAAGAGGCTTTCAGTAGCAGACTAACCGCAGAAAATTTAATTACAAAGGACTGCTACTTTGCCAGGAGAAATGACGACCAACTGTACGTGAGAAAAATTTTGTGCAAACTAAGCATAATCGAGAGAGAAACAACAGCTACAATGATACGAATAACTGATCGTACGAACATTTCGTGAAGGCGATTAGTGACTTGCTATCAAACTGACGTTATCGATTGCTTGCTGATGTAGTAACACCACGGTCATGTCAGTGAGAGGATGTCGCCTTTTAACTTTTAACTGCTTTACACCTGAATAGAAAGGGGACGAGCCTACTTTTCACCAGAAACGCAAATTAGGCACAATCAAGAGAGAATACAGGACGCTTAGGAAAATTATAATCGTACAGGATTGAGCAACTGACTAGTCGCCGTAGTCTGGTAGGTAGTGTGTTGGCTTATTAGACTGAAGGCCCGTGTTCGAATCCCGGGTCAGACATCAAAACGAAAATATGAAAATATTTCTTCGGCGACTTCCTCTCAGCAGATTTCTGGCAAAAACTCTGAGAGTAAATAAACCTGCCATGAAAAAAGTTTCTCAAAAATCTGTCGTTCGGAATCGACGTTAAACTGTAGGTCCCACCACTCACGTATAAAATTAACGCACACAACATGAGTGGTGTGAGAAGCTAGGCCGTAATTCTGACAGAAGGGTTGTAATGGCCAATTATGTATGTATGTATGTATTGAGCAACTGAACTGCAACGCACATAACGTTTGTGCATAGCGCTCTGGACTGAATAATCGGTAATCAGTATTTTTGGGGAGACCTCACCCTCAGTGACTATGGAAATAGCGCACTAACTGAATCTCCGATCTACTTCACAGCTCGTTGAATAAAGGAGTGACAAACCGCAGCACAAGCATAATCAACAACGCAATAGAGTGTAGGGTAGTAAATGATAATGGCGTGTTTGAAAGAAATTTTTTTCTTAATATTTTGAAAGAAAAGCCCAAAAGCTATACGCAGAATGTAAAATTCAATAAAAATGATAATTTAATTAAAACAACAACAACAACAACAATGAATATAAACAAAATTATGCGATCATTGAATATAAAATTGACTACCGATGGCTAAACAAGAAACGCAAAAAAAAAATTGAAGCTCAGTCTGCGGCTAAAGATCAAGTCCCCCACACTCTTATCCAAATGATCTTAACATTAATGATGTTTATTTAATGATCATAATGATATCTTATAAAAAAAAGAAGAAGAACAATCTTATGAATGGTCCATGAATGATTAATTTTTTATTCTTGTTTTTGTTTTTGTTGTTGTTTTATTAGTTAAACAATTAAATGAAACATGGCATGGAATTGTGGTCTAAAATTAATGATTATATGGGCAAAGAGTAGAGTATGACGCTGATACACGGCATTTTATGGTTCCATTATGCCATTCCATATTGTATTCATCAAATATTTGATTCTCTCTTCTCGTTTCTCTTATGGCTTGCTGAGCATTGTTGTAGTCATTTCAGTTTGCAACGTATTCATTGTCATGCCATTTCATCAATCACCACTGAGAGAATCAAGCGTGCTTCAATAAATTTATTTTGATTTCTCATCCATTAGTTCTGCCAATATTATACAAAAAAAAATGGGTTTTGAAATTGAAACTAATGATGCCAACAGTAAAGTTTAAAAGGCTATACAGGGCAAGCTGATGAAAAGCTTAATTACAAGCGTTAATAGACTAGATGAGTACTTCCTATTGCTTAGGAATTGAGAATTTTTAAAAACTTTTCTTAATGTTCAGCAAATACTGATTTATCTCCAATCATGAGCTGTTGTACGTACCCATTAAATACCACGACTTTGTCCTCGAGGACATTTAAATTAAATTTTTCAAAGCGTTGCACGTTTACAACACTGCTCAACTGAAATATTGCAACTACGCCTGATAGTTAACACGCCTTAGTTGGTAAAAAATCAAATTTCTCAAACGAAAATGTATGTGGCACATACACACGACTAAAGGTCAGGATTACAACCTAGCTTCTCACATTATCCATGTAGTGTAGCGAGTTATTTTTTTGGACATACATACATACATAATTGTTTATTACAACCCTTCAGTCAGGATCACAACCTAGCTTCTCACACCACTTATGTTGTGTTTTAATTTTATCACCATACATACATGCATTCAACATCGACTCCGAACGAAAGATTTCCGAATTTTTTTCATGGCAATTGTATTTTACTCTTAGAGTTTTTGCCAGGAGACTACTGAGAAGTCGTCGTTGCGTTCAAGACATATGAGCAGGGATTTGAACCACGGCCTTCCGCCTAATAAGTCAACACACTACTTAACAGACTATGGCGTCCAATTAATTCCCTCCAAATTCATAAACTAACATTACAGATAGAGCTGATAGATTCACAGCTTGATAAGGAGTAAGATTCTCCATCACATCAAGGAAGACGCTATTTCTAGGCAGATAGCAACCCTATGATACTAAACCTTTGACCCTTCTACAGAAGTTAGAATTTGATTCATAAAACTGAACCAATTTACTAACTTAATTGATTATTACAAGCCTTTTGTCATAATTATAACTTAACTTCTCACACTACCCTTGACGTACGTGTTAATTTTATCCATCATTGACGGGACCTTCAGATTTGCGTCGAAATTTTGCAAAACTTTCCATGGCAATTTTGTTTACTCGTAGAGTTTTTACCAGAAATCTGCTGAGAGCAAGTCGCCTAGGAAATATTTTTTCATATTTCGTTTTGTTTGTAATGTCTGGGGGATGGTGTTTGAAGTGTGGCCTCTCGTTTAATAAGCCAACGCACCACCTCGTAGACTAAGGCGACTTCAACTTGGGCTTAAACAAAACGCAGAAATAATAAGTAGATCCGGGTGAGGCCCTGCAATGGCTAGAGTGAGGCAAGCAGATGTAGGGAACTCAGATCTTTTTTGGTGAGTGTCAACATACTTATGTATGTGGATTCTTTGGAAACCCACCTTACGCTGGAATCATATTTAATCTGAGGCAATGGATAAATGGCTTAAGTTTTCAAATGTGGTAATGTTTATAAAGGGCTATCCATTTCGTGGTTTCAAAAGTATGGGACTGGAATTCGACATCTGTCAAACTAAGTTGTGAAACCAATTTTTTTCTTTTCAGTTGAAAGTCTGACATTGACAAAAATGGATCGCTTAATAGACACAACGCTTAACTATCACAACAACCATACCACTAAAAATGTGATTCTGCCACAGCCACGTCTCGAACAAAATTTTCTTCAGCGATGAAGCACATTTCACACTCGGTGGGTATGTTAATAAACAAAATTGTCGTATTTGGGGTTCTGAGAATCCTCAAGTAATTGAAGAGAGGCCATTACATCCAGAAAAAGCCACTGTTTGGTGCGCTCTTTGATCCGAAGGTGTGATTGGACCTTACTTCTTCGAAAACGACGATGGAACTACTGTCACCGTCAATGCGGAGCGTTATGGTCATATGATAACCGACTTTTTTTGTCTGCTATTGAAGAATACGACTTGGAGAATATGTGGTTTCAACAAGACGATGCCACATGCCACACAACTCGAGCGAATATGGCTTTATTGCAAGAGACATTTCCTGGCTGCGTAATTTCTCGTCGTGGCGATATCAACTGGCCACCAAGATCATGCGATTTGACACCATTAGACTTTTTTTGTGGGGCTACGCGAAAGACCGTGTTTATGCTGATAAACCTTCAACTCTTGAGCACTTAAAAACCAACATTCGTCAAGTTATGGCTGAGCTACCGCCCAATATGTGTCAAAAAGTGGTCGAAAATTACCACAAAAGAATCAATGCTTGCAACACTTCGCGTGGAGGTCATTTAAATGATGTAGTGTTTCACACATAATGTCAACGTTCAAACTTTACAATAAAAAAAGAAATATCATGAAAAAAATATTTTATATGTGTTTTATTTACGTTTACTTTTGAAACCACGAAATGGATAACCCATACAACAGAGTGGCATCTTTAGATTGTCCAACACAATAAAATTGGATTAGATTTTCGGTCTGAGTACACTGAAGCTCTACACTGATGGAATACTGCTTTGCACCAAAAAATTGCAGTTTCGTTTGTGATCAAACTTGTAACAGAACTTTCTCGAGAAAGTTACTGCCAAGATTCCAACTGTACAATTTACCTGGTCAGTAGGATGTTCCTTCCGATCGAGTATGAATCATAGACAATGAAGATGATTGTCCTACATTGTACATGAATGGAGTGCATCAAAAAATTCAAGTGATATTTAAAAGCGAAAAAAATTTTTAAAGATCTCTGGATTTTAGTAAGCTAAACTGTATTATCATTTAAGAACTGCATTATCGACTGATTAATTTCTTTATTACCTACCTGTTGGATTTCTTAAACTATAAAAGTATGTATTGTGTGATTAGATTGTTTCAACAGCATATGAGACAATGTTATCGCCAAAGATGGTTAATAAAGCAGCTATTAAGCTCCATTAAATTGCCATTAAAAGCCTTGAACAAACAAAAAAAAAAAAAAAATTTGCAAAAGAATTCATAAAATTTGTTTAATTTTCCGAAGGTTTTCATATATCACTGCCATGCAAAAGGAAGGGTATGGTATGTTTAGATTCCGCACATATGTGCCCTTGCCAGTTCTCAACTTTTAGGCTCAAGTTTATTGAACTTTTCATTTCAAAAAAAACCATTTAAAATTAATTCCATTATAAGATTATTTCTTTTATTCTCTATTTAAGCTATTAAAGATTCTTTTTGAAGACTTATTTTAAATCGTTTCGTTTTTTCTTCTTCTTCTTTTTTACTTTAATTTTATTTTCTTTTGATGGTCTTTGCGTTTTCGCACTAATGCGAGGTGTTGAAAAGCATGATGGTTCAGGTTAATATTTCCTATTAAGCAGTCAATGTTTTCATACGCAATTTTAACCCACACAGAAGACACTCACACAAAAAGTGCGTGAGGCTTGAGAATTAAATATATATTTTTTTGTGTTAATTTTATAAAACAATAAATAAATTAATACAACAAAAAAAAACGAAACGAAAAAAACAAAATTATGAATCAATTATTATTAATGAACTGATGTACTAGGCATTTGAAAAAAAAAAAACACAGTGAGAGTCAAAAGAAACTGGACATTAAAAAATATATGGGCAATTCACACGACTTTGTATCGTGTATGTTGTATTGAATACATTTGGTTGTTTGTGAACGCTCAATGCTATGCTGTATTGTGTATTTCGTATTTCATATGTATTTTATTGGCATTCAAACAATTTGATAGCACGAAACCAACTCAACTTTTGAAAAACATATGAAAACATATACACATTTTTATCATTCACACAATTTGTTAGCACGAAACCAATACAACTTTTAAAAACATATGAAAAAATGTGTATAAGTGTATCGGATTTTTACATAAAAATTATCAACAACAAGCATACACTGTTGTATAATCGTCCAACAATACAGTCAATACAACGATACAACGGCTTGTGTGAATTGCCCAATACATTAATAAATTATGTGTGTAAAGAAAAATTCCAATTTAAAAGCCAAAGACTCAAACCCACACTTTTAGCAATGCCACTTCTTGCCTCCAACAGGTTAGACTTTGCACTGTTAACTGTTTAACAGTGGCAATAGTAGATTATTCTTCTAATTTGCAATTATTCCAGACTATATTGACATAAAATGTAATCCTCATTATGATCACTTATTATTTGCGAACAAAAGTGTTGAAATGTTGGTGAATGGTTGGTGGGGGTGGATGACAGAAATTTTCTCAACTATCAAAATTATTCCAGCTATCCGCCACTACCATGTTTTCATAGGCATAGGTTTGAAGGAGAACCCTCTAGACTACTATTTGCATGTAGTCTATATGGTGTATTATTTCTTATATGCTCCAAAATGGGCTCTGATCTTCTAGAGAATTTTCAAGTAAAAAATTTATATTTTCAAAGCCAATTTTCTCAATACCATATCGTTAGTATAATTCGCAAAGACGCTACGTCCACTTTTTTCCAAAATTGAGATTTTAATGCAAAACGGTAACATTATACATAATACATATTTTACAACAACAAAACATGTCATTATATAGTTTAAAGTTGTTGTAATTTTGTGGTTTGCAAAAACGCTAAGTCCACAAAACTACGAAAAATATTAATACATATTAATATTATTAATTAATTAATAATAATAATAATTATTAACATTATTAGTTATTAATATTATTATTATTTTGTAAAAATAATTGCGTTTAAACAGTTTAGAAATTTTAAAAACTGAAAAAGCTACAATGTTTTTTGTGTCTCCTGTAAAATTTGAAAAAAGGGACTTAACCTTTGCGAATGAGACTAACGATATCACTTTATATGTGACTATGTAGCTTATTATATTAAGAAGCCTTGGAACCTTCCTTTGCATATAGCATGGTACTCATAGACCTAGAGTTTTTCCCAAAAATTAGCTCCTAAACAAGTGGGCTTATTCAGATGGATACTGTTAAATAGCTCTGTTAATTTGCTCTGTTAATGGCATATTTTGTTCTGTTAACGCCAAATGTAGTCGTCGTAGTCTAGTAGATAGTGTGTCGGCTTATTAGACGTAAGGCAACGGTTCAAACCCCAGGTCAGACATCAAAACGAAATTATGAAAAAAATATTTCTTCGGCAACTGTATCTCAGCAGATTTCTGGCAAAAACTCTGAGAGTAAATAAAATTGCCATGAAGAGCTTCTAAAAAAATCTCTTGTTCGGAGTCGACTTTGAACTGTGGGTCCCGCCACTCATGTATAAAATTAACGCACACAATATAAGTGGTGTAAGAAGCTAGGTCGTAATCCTAACTAAAAGGTTGTAATGATCAATTATGTATGTATGTAACGCCAAATGTAGCGCTGCTAAAATTTATGGATTGGTCTTGGATTTTCAAATTCGAATTTATCTTCACACACATCAAAAAATTTGGAAATATTTTCAAATAGTTTCGGGCACTCTCCTTAAGTGCTTAAAAGTTGAGTTTGGTGATTGTTAGAATTTTATTCATAGCGTACAGTTTCTTTTGGCGCTCACTATACATATATACATTGAGCGAATTTAAAGTTACACAAATAATTAATAACTACGAAAGAAACTACGAAGAAAATCTCTTCCACAAAAGAAAAAAAAACAAAGAAACTCACTTTGTCAAAGGCTTTATTAAAATTCATACATCAAATGATACTGTCAATCATATCACAACAATAATAATGGTTAGTAAACAACGTCAAAAAAGCCTTGAATACTACTTTTGGTATGAAAAATATAATTGAAGGCCGGTCGGTCGGTTGATTTTAATGTTCACAGTCAATTGAATTTTATTTGTTTGAACGCAAATTGTTTTGTTCAAATTTGTTTCTTTTTTTGAATTTAATTTCACTTTTATATTTAAAAACAACATTTTTTTTTTCGTTTTTTTTTTTGTCGTATTATTTTGGATAATTACTATACTTTGTAGGCTGTGTCAGAGTCCATTAAAATAATTGACGAAAATTAGTAGTTAAGGAAGCAACAAACAAACAAACAAAAAAACCAACAGAAGTCTGACCTTTCTACTGGATAACTATTAACGATTTAAAAAGCCTACTGAGAATATAAAACATACACCACAAGAAGCATTTAAGAAGCAAGTGAGCCTTCTTTAAAGCAGTTTTTGCCCTCGATGAGAAACTTTTCTAATGCACGGGGAACAAAGAAAAGCAGCTTTGATTTGAACACCTCAGTACTATTGTTTCTTTTTAGGAATCATCCACACAAAATCGAATAATTACAGCGAAATTTATATCTGGCGCCAGATATTTACCAACCAGGATCCTGCGTTACGAACTCAATACCTCAAAGTTCTGTATTGGCAAGCGGTGTTGTATGGAGGTGAAGTCGCCGTAGTCAAGTAGGCAGTGTGTTGGCTTATTGGTCAGATCAGACATCTCCAACGCAACAAAATAAAATATTTCTTCGGTGACTTCTTCTCAGCAGATTTTTGGCAAAAACTCTGAGAGTAAATCAAATTGCCAAGAAAAGTTTCTCAAAACAAAGTCTACTTCAAACTGTAGGACCGTCCCACCACTCTCGGATAAAATTAATACACACAACATAAGTGCGGGGAGAAGGTAGGTGGTAATTCTGACGGAAGGATTGTAATGACTAATTACGCATGTTTGTATGTATGTATGTATGGAAATATGTTTGACAACTTCGAAGTTATGCTTAGTTAAGTAAGTACAAACGATAATGAAAAGATATTCTGAAAAACACTGCTAAGAAACAACAAAATGCTACTGGGATGCGTGTAGCATAGTAGGAAAAATTATTTCCACAGGTACGATACTGAAAGAAATGACAGTGTGGCTGACTTTCTAAACGTATATTAACAATGTATCAATACAGTATTTAACCTTCCTATACCCGAGCCATATAATACTTTGGAACCCTTTGCATCTACTTTTATTTGGATGCCTTTGTTGCTTTTCCTTGCGCATTAACTACAACAGTGTTGCAAAAGGAAACACAATATATTGTCAAAATTTTTAGGGTTGCGTTTACGAACACGCTGCAATGTATTACAACAAAGCAACATGCGTTTAAGAAGTCAGCCTGTTATACAAACTGATGACGGAACCCTAAGACAAAACAAACGTGCCTTCGAAATAAGAACTCTGCAAAAAACGCCAACCAAAATGGGAAAACAGTCCAAATGATGAGTGCGCTGATCCTTTCAGTCAATCTCATGGTTTCCATGATAGCTGTTCTATATAGACATCGTCCAGCGAAACGAATGGTATCCTCAGATATCTCAATAATCAATCAATCAATCATCCTACGTGCAATGGCTTGTGGTTACAACTGTGTGTGGTGAAGATTAACCCTTACGCAATGAGTGCCGTGTATATAGGACAGTCACTCGGTACAACATCATAGTGGTAGTCATTTATTTGTTCACTTCACACATGTTCGCGAACGATGACGACGACGTATGGTCAATCGCGTCTTCGTAAAAGGCTGTAGTGTGTGTGGTTAGTACGAAGTCATTCGTAGCATTTGACGCTTTCACTGAACGGCGACCTGAACCAATAAACCACCAATAAGGTACCTTTAAAGAAGTCGTAGAATAAATTGCAGTAATGGCAAGGAAGCTCTCTATATTATTAACATATGGGCGAGAAACTTGGATACCCACTGCCTGCTAACACAAGTATCACTTTAATAAAGAACTGTGGTGCTCTGTGCCTTCAGTTGCCTATAAATAAGCGCCAGCAATTCTTATGACATCAGTTTACCAACTGCACCTAGAAGCAGGTCGAAAAATCTAATGAAATTTGGAAAACTACCGTATCTCCCTACAGCTAGGACAGTAAGAAATGAAATGATATTGGAAACATGAATCCATTCATTAAGAATTTAAATTTTTATAGAAATTCATTACACTTTCCAGTTAAAAAATCGTTCCAACAATTAAATTACAGTGTAAGTAGCCGAACGCATAGCCATATAATGCCTGTAATATTGTTTTACATCGTAATAGATGAGGAGCTTGTTTACTAGTGATTACTATCTACGCCTGTACCTCTGTTATGCCACTGGGCTTTATCCCTGTGTACCTATTTTTGTTAATGTTGGTTGTGCGGAGAAAATAAATTCTCAAGAAATTCTTTGAAAATTTTTGTTAAAATTCTTTAGAAAAACGAAAAAGAAAAAACGCACTTAACGCACATACTCGCACAAAATTTTTCGTATAGAAACAGTAAAAAAAATTCCCAGTTCTGTTCTACTGATGATAACAAAAAAAAAAAACTTCTTCTATAATTAAAGTTCATTAACATAATAATGATGATCATTATGAGATCATAATAACGTTAAAAACAATGAACGAACACCAACCACAGTACAATGTTAATAAATAAAACAGCGTGAAATGATCACACTGGAGTTTCGATTTATGAGCGAGAAATTCTCTGTCATGGGTTAAAGAGAGAGAGAGACAGAGAAAGAGAGAAGACCTGTTTGTTTTTGATAAATATTTGGCATTGTTGTTGTTGATCTTAATTATCATCAATGATGAAAAATTATGTAATATTTTTTAATAAATGCCGTCCCCCTATCTTGCGTCTCCCCGACATTAGCAGATCGTTTAATCATGTTTTTTTTTTCTCTTTCAGCAAATTTACCCTGACCTTAACATTGTAAATAGTTTCAGTGTTACTTCTTTTGTTGCTGCTCTAAAGTAGACTTATTTTAACCCTCAAACAGCCACCAAGGGTCTCTCGAAGTCAAGTTTGTTGAGCAAATTAAAAATCGCCAAATTATTATAAAAAAAAATACTTACAATTGGAAATGTAATCTTAAAATTTAAAAAATGTGGGAGGCCAAACATACCTGAAAGAGAAAGAGAGAGAAATAAAAATTATTACGTTTTATGAAAAATCTAGGGTCAAAGAAATAGATTAAATAAGAGAAACTGAGACAATAAATTTTAAAATAAAAGTTAAGCTCTCTAATTTTGAATACAAATTATTTTTTGCAAATTATTTTACAGGTCAAATCATAAAGGTCAAAGGTCAAGATCGAAGCAATCGAATTCGATTTTTGTGAAAATCTTCCATCATTATCGCTTTTCAGGAAAACAATTGCAGTTCAAGTGGCCTACACATATACTTCATAGGTATTAGTTTAGTCGTTCGAAAGAGGTCTCTGCTATTCAATTGCTCAATTGTCCAAAACTGACGTCATTTTTGCTGATAACGAAGGAGTTTGAATCACGAGTTCTCGTCTAATAAGCTAACACACTATATACTAGACTACGTTCATGCACACATAATTGGTCATTACTGCACTTCAGTCAAGATCACACCACTTACGTTGTGTCTGTTAATTTTATACATAAGTAGCGGGACCTACACTTTAAAAGTCGACTCCGAACTATGTTTGAGCAACTTTTCATAGCAATTAGATTTACTCTCATAGTTTTTGCCAGAAATCTGCTGAGGGGAAGTCACCAAAGAAATATTAAAATTTCGGTTTTGTTGTAGATGTCTGACCTGAGATTTAAACCGTGGCCTCACGTCTAATAAGCCAACACACTACCTACTAGACTACGGCTACTTGAAGTAGTCAACTAGACTTGTTTTCATTGTTCTGAATATGATGGTTGAAGCCATTGCCGAAGAACTACACACCACTATAGTTAAAGAAAAAATACTTTTGTCATCATGGATCTCCATTCCCCACCGATCAAGATCGCAATTGTGTGACTTCACAGGAATATCACAATATCGTGTACATTGCAAATAGAAAACTTTTTAAACTGTGTTGTAACAATCAATTCATTCCCTGGATACATGATGAGTTCCCAGGATTTAACATTCCATTTCGCGGTTAGACATTTTCAATGCGTCTTTGAAGGGTTAAAAACTACAGAAAAAAAATCTCATTTTACATCTGGTTTTTCTTTTTGCGTCTTTTACTATGAATTTTGTTTTTCATTTCGTTTTTTGCACAATTCGCACAACAACATATTCGAACAGGTAGTACTCGGCAGTAGTTTGTTTTTGTAGCTCCATCTTCATCTGCCTATCGTTTCTGCACAAGTGTCTGTTTTCCTCGACTCTACTTTGCTTTCAGTCAGTCTGCCAGACTGAGCGGAATATGTCTACTATGCGGCAACAACAACAAAAGCAACAGCATTACCAAGCGTAGAGTGTTTTTTTTTTCATATGATTTTAAAAGTCAAGTTCAGCCAATAACCCAGAGCGTGACGTATTTTTTTTTTATTTCTTCCTTCTCTTTCCCTTCTTACAGTCAATGACATGAAGTACACAGAGCAGCAGATCAGATTCATAAGCAGCAGCAAATAATCACCAGCCGTAGAAAAAGTCTACGTCTGTCTTGTAAGTAAAGTGGTAGTCAATTGGTTAGTATGTAGTTGTTACCTGCTATTTTCTGTTGTTGTTATTGTTGCTGGTATTATTGTATATTCCTTGTAATCATTGTGCTGAAGAAAAATTTACAAACTAAACGTAGAGAAATTGTGAACGACTAATAATCACAGAATGATCGATGATAAGTGGAACAAGTATGAACAATCGGGAAAAGACTTAGGCTGCTCCGGCTTAGTCCAGTCTGATAGGTAGCATAGGCTTCTACTGTATTGGGTTGATGAATTAGACTAACTGACAACTAAGACTACCGAAAGACTAGAGTTTTCCTTAGCCCAGCCTGTAATTGCCTTAAACGCTGATTTGTGAGATTAAGCCTGACTCTTCAATTCAATTGGACCTAAGAGTACTCACCGGAGAAGAGTTGCTTTCAATAAGAGCCGCCAAAACGAAATGGATTACTAAACACTGCTATCAAACTAATATTCCATGTGTTCTGCAGTTATTTCGCAGTATTACTGAGGTTTGAACCACGGGCTCTCGTCTAATAAGCCAACACACGACTTACTAGACTAAGGCGACAAAAGTTTAAGAGTTTATATTTTAAAGCTACAGAATTCTCTCTAAACGTGCAAAACTTTACAGAATTAAGAACATTTTCAAAGTCCTGCATAACAGGTTAGGTTAGATAAGTTTGGGTGGACCCTCCTCGAAAGAAGGGATCTATCTCACTTAGGTCAACATTTATGCGTGCCGGGAATAAAAAATATTCGCCAAAAAAAAAAAAAAACCAAACCGAGTCTAAAATAAATCTTGCTGTTCTGGCTATGTTCTTTCATTTGAGAGCACAATCAAGGATGTAAGAAAGTGAGAGACCAAAAGCCTGCCCTAACACATGAGCTGAAAGACAGTCTTCTCTTTGTCTTTAAATCCACAGCTGGTGCAGAAGTCATTAATTGCCGTAATGCCAAGTCTTTCGACGTGCCTACTAAGATGACAATGGCCTATGGAATCGATACAGTGCAATAGGCTGAGGCAAACGTAGCGATATCCCCATGTCCCGGAACCCAAGTAACCATTACCTTTGAATGATACGAAATTTCCCTATGAAAATACTTAGCCTTCATGGGATTTAATCGCCGCCTTGCAGATTCAAGTATATAAGGAGCTTTTCAAGAAAAATCAGGCCACCTAAGAAGTGTCCCGTTACATTATGAACGATGTTGCGTTCCTATATGCAGGAGGAGAGGGAGGAGCTTGTATATACCGGCGTGGAGAGTTGAAAGTCTACACAGAAAGAAAAACGGCGTGCTAAAATTAACTTTTCTATTCTCAATTTTAGCCAAAAAACGTGCTTGAAAATATAAGCCCGTTTTGGCTATTGTTTGCTTAAAACAAGCAAAAGACGGGATTGATTTAAAAAACTAAACCTTATATTACTAAAATCAACACTAAAGAGCTCAAATCTATTTAAAAAAGTGTTATTTTGAGTAATTTGTTATTTGAGTTATGGAATTGTGGGTTTTTAAGTTTAAAAGTAAAAATTTTAATAGTTCTCATTTAAGTTGCATTTCTTTGGTAGATGACTTGGATTATTCTGGTTGATGACTTGGATTATTCCGGTCGATGACTTGCATTTATTTTGGGTAGAAAACTTGCATTTTTTTTCAAATCAATCGATTTTAGGATTAAATCAAGTACGAGTTAGAGCTTAAATCAAGTTCAAAATTCTTGAAACAAGCTCGTTTTTGGATAAATTTAGGTTTAAATCAAGTATAATTTAGGGCTTAAATCAAGTTCATTGTGCTCGAATAAAGTACGATTTGCCTCAATTCGATCCCATTTATAAGTACGAAATCTAGCTTAAATCAACTTTATAATTCTTGAAACAAGTGCGCTTAAGGATTACTTCAACTTCTGATTCTCTTGAATCAAGTACGACTTCGATCTTAAATCAAGAAAAAATATGCTTAAACCAAATACATGATGAGATCACTTTGATCCCAAAAAGGCTTAAATCGCGCAAAAATCAACACTTTTGTGCTTGGCTGATTCGGGCTTGATTCAACTCTTTTGTACTTGATTCAAGCCAAACCGTACTTACCGTACTATTGTGACCGATATGGATTGATTCAAGCCCGGATGGCTTGATTCTTTTTTTGAGTGTACAGTTAGTGGCGGACCTATGAAAAGTGATTGGCGATTGCTTCTATACCTAAAGATGGAAAAGTCTCGTATGAGGTGATCTTACATTTTGTACCAGTAATTATGTGGCACACTGTAAATTGCTTTATTCCCTGATTATTTTACTTATTAAAGTAACAAAAACAAACTACACAACACAAGTAATTAAGAAACAAACAGAGAAACATATAGAAAAACAACATTAACTACAACAACAACAACAACAAAATCTATTGCGCAAGTGTCAAATTCAGTTACTCATGCGTTTTAATACCCCCGACACGCAAAAAGTTTTCTACCATTTCCAAGGAAATTCAAACAAATTTTGCTTGTTTTCTAGGTTTTTTTTTTTTTTTTTTTTTTGTGTAATTCTAAAACAAGCCAAAACTAAAGAAGAAGATACATTTACTTCAGAAAAGAGGAAGAAAAATGTTAGCAAAAGAATAGGAAATAAACTTATTTTTTATAGGCGTTGGTTGCTTAATTGTAAGTGAGGTTCCCTGCCTGCCTTCCATTTTAATTTCAGTTACGTTTAAATAGTGAATCTGTTTTTTTCTTCTTCTTTTCATGTTTTTTTTTTATTTTTTAGAAAAGAAATCTAAGAAATTAATTGTTTTAAAACAATGATTTGCTTGGATTTTCATTTTCTTCTTCTTTTTCATTTCAAATCCAAATCATTTGGTTTGTCTTCTGCGTTTTTTTGTTTTCTTTCATTTTCACATCAAATGTTGGGTGCGGAAACAAAACAAAACAAAAAAAAAAGAAAAAATAAAAGTTTTATTCACAATTTCCTCATATTAAACAGGCAACAAGAGCTACTCATGATTAGAGTTATTTAATGGCACTGATAAACTGTGGGAATGCAGTTCAAATCAAGGGCCTTATCTGTTTAAAAGCAAACATTTTAAATTGTTGGAATACGTTTGCAGCAAAGCCTCCTTTATCGGACAACAATTTTATACAAAGCTTTATGTATTAGCATTATGTATTAGCACGTTCACGCCGGCGCGTACCACCGGTGGCCCGCACTAGACTGTCTCATCGGGCGGCGTGTACCACCGGTGGTACGCAATTGATCATGCTATTAGACGATACGTAATATTTAGTATTTAGATCTTTAACACTTCGACTTCCGAAAAAAAAAAAAAACCCAAGAGTCACGTCAGGATAGTGCGAAAAGTATTAAGCGCAGCCGCCCGTAGGCGACAAGCATGAAATAAAGCGCCGGCGTGAAAGTGTTAGCCTTAGTGTGAAGCAATTATCCGCAAGCTTTTGGAACATTGGAATTAGAATTGTCTGCTCTCTCTCTCTCTCTCCCTCTCTTCTTAAGATATTTGTGGGAATTATGATTAGAAACTGCTGGTTAGAGTTCTTAAGCAAATCCGGAATTTTGATATATTTCGAGATAAAAAAATCTTATAACTCGACCGTTAGCTCTCTTCGCTGCCTTAATAGTTCGATTACTTTTTTAATTACTGTAACAGAAAAGTGATGTCAAGGCTACAGAAACCTGAAGGAGGGCGTGCAAATCAAAGTCGATTCAAGGGCCTCAATAGCCTCCTGAAGCGCTTTGAATTCAAAACGATAAGCCACGGTAATCAACGAACAGGAAACCAAATTCCAGAATATCCTTTCACCCACGAAAACAGATGATAATCTTTCTGCACTGATACCAGAGGAGCCTTTCAATATTTTCGTAAACAAATTACGACATTATAACACTACATAACATACATACATAATTGGTCATTACAGCCCTTTAGTCAGAATTACGACCTAGATTCTCACACCACTTATATTGTGTGTGTGTTAATTGTTATACATAAGTGGCGGGACCCACAGTTTAAAGTCGACTCCGAACGACGGATTTTTTTTTTAGAAACTTTTCATGGAGGAAATTTTATTTACTCTCAGAGTTTTTGCCAGAATTCAGCTGAGAGGAAGTAGGTGATGAAATATTTTTTTTTTTTATATTTTCGTTTTGATGTCTAACCTGGTTGTTTGAACCGTGGCTTAACGAATAATAAGCCCAAACAATACCTACTAGACTACGACGACTTCAAGCCTATCCTAAACTACTAGAAGCCCATCCTAAACTACTGGGCATGAAGCAAATGCAGTCAACGCTCAAGTAATGTTTCAAAGCATGCTTATGCGACATCCATTAATGATCTGACACGAGAGAGTGGGTATGTTTCTTTCCGTATAGATATACCAGTAAATAGTGACCTTTTTATACAGGCCACGTCATATTCTAAACGTCCAAAAACCTACTAAAGTCTGAACCGTGTGTGTTGCGCTCTTGAATTTTTAGCAATTATCGCTTCTATTTACGACTTAGGGGGACAAATTATGCCTCCTACATACAGAATTGTTCGTTACACCCGTTCAGTCAGGATTACGACCTAGCTTCTCACACCACTTATGTGGTGTACGTTTATTTTTTTACATGAGTGGCGGGACGTACAGTTTAATGTCGACTCCGAACGACAGATTTTTGAGAAGCTTTTCATGGCAATTTTATTTACTCTCAGAGTTTTTGCCAGAAATCTGCTGAGAGGAAGTCGCCGAAGATATATTTTCGTTTTGATGTCTGACCTGGGTTTTGAACTCGGGCCTTCAATCTAATAAGCCAATACACTACCTACTAGACTACGGCGACTTCAATTCTGTCTCCTGCTCTACCAAATTTTCGTTGATTGACTGCTTGAAGTCGCCATAGTCAAGTAGGTAGTATGTTGCCTTATTATACGAGAGTGCGCGGTTCAAACTCCAGCTCAGACATTTCGAACAAAACGACATGAAAACATACTTCCTTCGACGCCATCATTTTGCACATTCAGGTGCATTTATGTATGTAAGACGTGAGTACGTTTCATAGTACGTGAGTACTACTGTGAGAATAATACGGTACCACCCATGATGTGTGATAAACTTTTCTTGTCGAACCAAAAGTTGTTTCCGAAGAAGTCAATTTTTTTCCAATCGAAATTGCGTTGTGATCATAAACAAACTTCATCCGAGTACTTCGGACATGGGCATGTATCTATGAAATGTTGAAAGAGGCCTTTTCGAACCCATTTTGGACTGTGCATGTAATTCCTATTGTTTCGTGTGCAATTTTTTTTTTTTTCTGAATTTTATTTCAGTCATTGTTGATGTTGTCGATAGAGAAACTGGGCGGTCATTGTACCTGTGATTAGATTCATTTTGTTTTTGTTGTTTTTCTTCCCATTTTTAAATGTTTTTAATTGTGTGGTGGATTATTTTTCTGTGGTGTTTGTGTTGCGCCTCTGCTTTACTAAACACATTTTATGTGTATCACACACATCGCATAATGGATTTTCAAGTTTTTTTGTTTTTATTTTCTCATACATTTTCTATCAGTCACTCACTCATTCATTCATTTAGTGTTTCATTCATTCAGTCATTCATTTATGCCCGCATTCATTCATAATTTTGTTAAAACAAAACAAGTGTCTGAGTGCTCGTGAGTGGTGCGTACATTTATGACTGTGTGAGTGTGTTGTGTATGCGTATATGTATTTGGTTTGGTTTGTTATAATTGCCATCCATCTAACCAACCAACCAACCAACCTGCCAGCCAACCGTCTATCCGTCCATCCATCCATGTTGTGTCATGCGTTGCCAGATTATCATTATTCCTGTTATTGTTATTGTTGTTGTGTTGTGGTTGTTGCTGCTGTTGTTGTTGGTAATAGACCATTATAATCATTATCATGTTGTTAATTTTGTGTTTTTTTGTGTTTATTGTACCACATGTAGCAAAAGCAGAAGCAATAGCAGCAGCAGCAGCAGCACCATTGCCTGTAATTTTCTTTTGAAAACAATAATAAAAATTTAATTGTTTTAATTGTGTTTTGGGTCTTTGTTGTTGTTGCTATTGTTGTTGGCTAATGTTATAATTCTAAACTTCAATTGTTGTTTGTTTGCTGTTTTGTTTGTTTGTTTTTATTTCATAAACAATTAAAATTAAAAAAAGAAACAAAAAAAATGGGAAGAGATATTATATTTCATACAATCAACAACAATAAGCAGCCACAAAAGTTAAAAACACTGCTGTTGCGCATCAGTTTCTTAAATGACGGGGAGCGGAGTATTTGCAAAAACACTGGAAAATTTTCCCACCACCACTTCAAGTTGAAATTTTAGATTTTCCTTCTCAAAAGCCATCAATATTCAGAAATGACGGAAATTTAAGAAGAAAAAAATTTGCTGTAAAACCGTATTGAAAAAGAAGTTTTGATGTGTATGAAGATAAATTCGAATTTGAAAATCCAAGACGCAATCCATAAATTTTAGCAGTGCCACATTTTGCGTTAACAGAGCAAAATTTCTTCTTAACATAACAAAATTTGCCCTTAACAGTGCACTGTTTCCTATTTAACAGTATCCATCTGAACAAAGCCATTTGATTAGGAGCTAATTTTTGGGCAATACTCTAGGTCTATGAGTACCATGCTATATGCAAAGGAAGGTTCCAAGGCCTCTTAATATAATCATTACGTATAAAGTGATATGGTATTGAGAAAATTGCCCTTGAAAATACAGTAGGACCTTAATTATCCGTGATGGTCGGTACCGGAAGCATTCCGGATAATCGATTTTCCCGGTTAATTGAGTACCAATTTTGGCTAGTTTTTTAATAGATATTTTTATTCATTAATAAATGAATATGTACATATTTATATAAAAACTAAATAATTCAAGGATTTTAATTACAAACATGTTTCAAAAATATAAAAAAAAAAACAATTTTGTCAGAAAACAGTGAACAGTAGATAAGGATTTCCTATACTAAAGAGAGAATTCCCCTTTTTCGCTTGTTTGTCCAAAATAATGGAAAAAAATTGTTTTCTTATATCGGTTAAACGATGCAGAAAAATTTAAGTCGATCCAAAATAAAATTAAGTCGATGCAAAAAATTTTCTTTTTCCATCCCGGATAATTAATGTTGCCGGATAATCAAGGTCCTACTGTATAAATTTTTTGTTTGAAAATTCTCTAGAAGATCAGTGGCCATTTTGGAACATATAAGAAATAATACACCATACAGACTAAATGCAAATAGTAGTCCAGAGGGTCCTCTTTCGAACAGTGGTAGTGGAATACCTGGAATAACTTTGAGAGTTGAGAAAATTTCCGTCATACATCCCCCACCAACCATCCTTTACCTTGCAACACTTTTGTTCACAAATAATAATGATCACAATGAGAATTATATTTTATGTCAATAGTCTGCAATAATTGCAAAATAGAAGAGTAATCTACGTGTTGCCACTGTTAAACTGTTAACAGTGCTCTGTTAATAGCAAAGTCTAACCTGTTGGAGGCAAGAAGTGGCGTTGCTAAAAGTGTTGGTTTGCGTCTTTGGATTTTAAATTCGAATTTATCTTCACACACATGAGGTTTTTTGATCGCATGTTGGTGGTAATACTGTTTATTTTTTCCGTACCTAGTTCTGGTGGACCCTGGTGACAAATGCTTAAGAATTTTCCAGCGTTACGGAGCGATTGTGGTTGTCAAAAGCGCCTTACAATACAAAGAATTAGAAAAATTATATAAAAAATATGAAAAGACTGCCAGTGTGGCCAGATGTGGTCAGGCCTGTGCATTATTGCAATGTTCACACTGCCGCAACTAATGTTCCTGTTTGACAAAGTTTTGACGGTTAATCCAAAATTGTCGAAATTCACGACGATCACTTCCAGCCATTGGCCCTTGTTAGAAGTGATTAAAAATTAATTCAAGTCGGCTGACTATTTACATTTCTAAAAATATGTATGTTGTTTACCTGCTAGAACTCGTTTTTCGAACAAAAATTTCCTCGTCATTGAAAATCATTTTTCACTCGGCGAATACGAAAACAAACAAAATTATAGCTAATTGGGTTTAGGAAAACAGTGAAGTAATTGAGGAAAAAACAACATTGCTTACAGAAAAGGTAATTAATGCGCATTAGGCTTCAGAAGTGCGAAACAATACTGGAAGGACAGTTTCCATCAATTCAGACGGATAACAGATCTTTTCTTGCCTGCAATTATATAGTTTGGACGATACACAGTTTTAACGAAACAGAGCCGCCAGCTTTAAACTGCGACCAGTTAAAGTCATGCTTTATTGCATGACAAGTTTTTAGAAAAAATTATTTCAAGTTACGGCGACCTTCAGTTGGCCACCAAGTTCATATATTTCAACGCCGTTAGACATTCGCAAAAGATCACCTCCGCTTGGAAAATTCTCTAAAGTTGAAGCACTCGAAAGTATTATAGAAAGCATCATAAAAGTCGTCATACTCCAACAGGTAGTGTGCTGGCTTATTAGACGTGAGACCGTAGTTCAAACCCCAGCCCAGAAATCTCGAATAAAACAAAACAAAGTTCTTTAGCAACTTTCTTTCAGCAGTATTATGCCAATGAAAATCTCAAAATACGATTTGTCGTAGTCGTCGTTAACTTGTAGGTCCCTTCCAGTTATGGTTAAATTAACGAACGCAACATGGGTGGTGTGAGAAACTTGGTCGTCATTTTAGTTAACCGGTTGTAATGACAAATTAAAACGGTTAGCAAGAAATCAAATTCTCAGACCTAAAAGGGAGAGAGCATCGCTTCTCTAACTATCGTTATCAGAAACAAAACTTTGGTGATATGTTCTAACAGTTAAAATACATTGACAGGTAAGAGTTAAGGAAAGCTGGTCGAAGCAGAAGTTATAAAGGCTAAGAGAATTTACGTTGTTATTAGAGTGCCATAATCTGCTAGATAGCTTCTAAGTTATTCGCTGAAATTGGACAAGGAGACCTTGGCTTATATTGGTCTCCTTGTCCTAAGCTAAATACAAGAAATTGTTATTAAACGTAAAAAATAAGAAAAAGGAATAATAAGGATATCTTTAGTACAGTACTTCAAATATATCCAGAATTAGTTAGACAAGCTTCAAGTAAAGTTCGTTGTAAAGAAAAGCCTCCAAAGCTCTCAACATAAAATTGTCGCTACTCTAAGTGCAATAAGTTTAAAAAAATGTATTGCATACAGTTCTCGATTATGCAAATGGTGTCATAAAAAATAACAGGACAAATGACGTCATAATAGTTTTGAAATCTCTCACTTATTTCAATGTGTAGTGCAGAGCTATCGTACTATATAATATATGCTAACGAGTAGCATTTCCAATTTAAATTAACATTTTTTTCCATTAGAAAACCTAGAAAACCACTCTCCCGCCACACAGGTTTAATTTTACGAGAAATCAAAAATCTTCAGTCTTTAATAAAATGTCACCACCGATAGTGGATTAATAAAATTAAATTCTTGCCAAGAGAGAAACATGTGCCGCCGAAAAGCCATAAAATCTTTTTGTTATTTTTTTGCTCAACGAACATTTGCAAGTAAATGGCAATACCCAGGAGCAAAGAGGTGGAGGAATATTTTCTACATCAAGCAACGTATATTCACCATAACCATTTTTACCCTTGTCACAGGAACAGACTTCCGTTTCCTGATGTAAATGTGTAACCACAACGTAGAAGAAGGAAAAGAAAATTGGAAGAGTATTTATGAAACCAGAATAGAATGTCTTTAAGGAATGCTTGTAACATTGCCAAACGAAACCACACACACAATACAATGATATAAAGGAACAGCCATCCTGTAAAGGTAAATTGTAATAATCCTGGCCACCATATTCATATGAAATCGATATGAAAGCGTATGTACATATGTATGAGTGCGGCACCACACATGTTTTAAATGGTTGCAATGGCGGAAAGCCGCTTAAAATGGCTTGACGGCTCCCTCACGTGACTTCGTTTCACTTAAATGCTTAATAGGGCCACGGAAAGATAGAGATTTTAAAAGGAAGACAGTTTTTATATTCCTGTATTGGGTAGGGGAAACACATGTTTCTGTGCATAGTAATGATTACAGAAAGATTTTCTCAAAAAGATTAGAAAGAGTTTGAAAAACCGTTTGAGCAAGCCAAGATATGTACAACAAACCAGGAAGTATTAAAGAAAATGCTGAAATTTTGTTCCCCCTCCTTCTTCTGTTTACGAACTCAAGAGATAAAGTGTATGACGATGAACCTTTAAAAGGCACAACATCCGTCCTTGACGCCGCTTCTTCATTTACCATCGCTTGTGTTCTTATCTTTTTATATTATTTTTTTCGTTTTTCTTAATGGAGCTTGACATGCGATTCAAGTTGGATACATTGCGGTTGCATTTGCTTTTTAAAACTTTAATTTTTCTTAAGCGCCTGTAAGTAGGCAAGTGATTAATGGTGCCACAAAAAGAAAAAAGAACAGTTTTTGAATACCTAAAGTTCTCACTGTCACTTAAAGTGGTTTCCAGAAATTACCACACAGTGTTTAAAAATAATAATATTCACACCTTAGGCGATACAAATTTCAATTACACTGTGCTACATTTCTCATTCACCTTGTTTAACATTATTACGAAAATGAAAAATCTCGATATTGATGTTTTGCTTTTACATCGCTTAACATTAAAATTATAAATAAAAGTTACAAAAACAAAACAATGCAGTAAACAAACTTGTTTACAAATTATCGTACTGCTTAATATAACAACAAACACCAGCATTAAAAATGGTAAACAAGTAAACAAAAATACACAAACAACACTACAAGAATAAATGTAAACAAAATACACAAACAACACTACATAGAGATTTCGAGAAGGCGAAATTATGAACATTTGCCTTCAAGAACATTCATCAGACTGTTAACTTTGCCATATTAAAGGCAAGACAAAGCAGGCGACAAGTCAATCTTGTGTGAAGACGCGGTGTGTTTGAAGAGAGAAATCGTGGTTTGAAAATCTCCGTTACAAAGATCTGTCGAATAATTGTCTAGTAACTGTTATTGTTAACGCAAAAGAGTGTAAAGAGGAATAACAAACAAAGCAATTGTTGTTGTTTACATAAAGTTGTGAACAGCGGCACAAAGAATTGTGGGAATAATAAAGAATTTTAATTAAAACTAAACATAAATTTATTTTTATTTTGTTTGCAATCTGCGAGCTCATATTTTAAACGCTTTTAAAAGGTAAAAACAACAATATTTTATTTATTAGCATTGCCCAGGCCTGCGGGTATGGATCGCACTTTTGTAGGACACTCTTATTGCAAGGAAAAAGTACTCAAAAACCCTGTAAAGAAAGTGGCCGTTAGTTGCGCTTTTCAAAGGACCTTTAAAGACTCATTGTATTTAAGCTGTAGAAACCGTTGTACTGTCTCAATACCATTACGAGTTCATGTTTTTATATCGACTTTGTTTACTCTGCTTTTATTGTTTCATTCGCCACTTTCTGCTTTCCTACTCGTATTTCACTTTTAATTTCAATTTCAGTTTCAATTTTTATTTCTATTTTCAAAATCATTTTCATTCATAATGAATATCGTCATTGTCGTTGTTAGTGCTGTTTGCGTTTTTACAATAAACCACAAATAGGCCTATCAGATTACCAAGGTCTTTGCGGGTCTCTGTAGGAAAAAAATAACTCATACAATACTACAATCGACAACCTACAACGCCACAAGTCAATGTCTCATTTAAAAAGATGGCAACAGAAAAAACTGAAAAACAGTAAGGAAAAGTTTGCTGACGGATGTTATGTTTCGTTTTATGGCACCAAAAATAGAAGCGTTAAAACACATGAAATCAATGACCAGCTGCACACAAACCCTACAAGTTCAGTCAGATTGACTCAGCAATGTTCACTACAAGGTACCTCACGTCAAGCCAATTGTAAAGGTAATATTGGATACAATCCTCAATCACATCTTATGTCTCCTATCCTTATAGAGAGTCATAAGGAGGAGAAATAATAGCAGACCAGTGATGGTTCCTCGTTAAGGCAGTTTTACCACAGGGGTCTAGACATCGTCCATACCTACATACATAATTGGTCATTACAACCGCTTAGTCAGGATTACGACCTAGTTTCTCACACCAGTTATGTTGTGTGTGTTAATTTTATGAGTGGGGGGACGTACAGTTTAAAGTCGACTCCGAATGACAGATTTTTGAGAAGCTGTTCATGGCAATTTTATTTACTCTCAGAATTATTGCCAGAAATCTGCTGAAAGGAAGTCGTCGAAGAAATATTATTTAATTTTTCCTTTAGTTGGAGATGCCTGACCTGGAGTTTGAACCGAGGCCTCAAGTCTAATAAGCCAACACACTATTCACTAAACCACGGCGACTTCAAGACATCTTTTATGCTTTCAAGATATTTAAAAACGATTCTACTTCAGTATTACTTGTGCTGGTAAATTTATACTCTAGGGCGTCTCCCTTTCGCAAAGGTGGCCGTGTGTACACCGCAGTCACTTGGTGCATCGAAGTTGCTGACGTCGTGTAAATGCGATAATTATTTATCGGTTCACAGCGGCTTTTGGCGCTTATATACGACAGCCATTTTTTTGTTCACTTGCTTTTTGGCGAACGATGACGAAGATGTTGACTTGAGGTTCAAATCCGACAAGACGTCAACATTTTTATTATGATTTTAGAATTTTAAAAATGATGAAACTTCAATGCCGTCTCCGAACAAAACATCCAGGAAGCTCATCTAACGTCTAATAATGATAACACCAGCATCGAACGTAATAAGGTTCAGGTTCAAAAAGATTGGCAAAGCTCCCCATCACTACTCAATACATTTCCTTGGAAGGTATTGTTTTTAACCAACGAGAATGGCACCCGTCTCATTCTAGGAATGGTTAGCTTAGGGCAGTCGCCTACATTGCTAACTGAAACATAGAGACGAAATAGTAGAGTACAACTACTACTGTTTTAAGAGGTGAAAATAACCCTAAGGTTGCAGACAATATGAGCAAATGAATGTAGTGAAATCGAGGTAGTGTAGCTAGTGTGTTGATTTATTAGACGTGAGGTCACGGGTAAATACCCAGGTCAGACATCTGTAACAAAACGAAATATGATAAAAAATATTTCTTTTGGGTACTTATCCTCAGCAGACTTCAGGCAAAAACTCTAAGAGTAAATAAGATTGCTGGCAGTCGACTTTAAACTGTAAGCCTCTCGTCACTCATGTATAGAAATTAGCTCGCACAATATAAGTGGTGCTGAAGGGTTGTAATGACCAATTATGTATGTGTGTATGGATACAGTGCTAGAAGTCACCGTGAACGGTGAAATAGCGTTTCGTGACGAATTCAATTACAAGCAACCGGGGATGCTTTTTAACAAGTTATTATGGGTTCCAAGCTTGACAAATCTATCATTGATAGATGTACCACGACCAAGGTAGGGTTCTAAAGTCCGTTTAACGAAAAAATTTACAAGAAAATAAATAAGACTATAGTCCAACTGCCAGACAAGGCCTCGAAAGTTCAAACTTTGGGTTGACATCTAGAAAAAGAGAAATATTAAAGAAATACTGTGTTATTCAGTGATCCACTTCAGGGTCTGTGGCAATAACTCTGAGGTTAAACTAACTGTCATGTAAAAGCTTTTCAAATCTAAGTTCTGGATTGATGATAAACTACGTAGATTCCGCAATTCATGAGTGAAATTAACGCAAATAGGTAGTGCGAGAAGCTCAACAGCAGTTCTGACTAAAGAGTTGTAATGGCCGATAATGTAATATAGAAGGTATGTTATCGAAGAAATGCCGTTACCTACCGTACCTGTTACTTCAGCTGCTGCCTTAATTTCCTAGTAGGGTGTCGTCGAGTCGTAATGTAATACAGATTGTGTTTTCAAATTTTTGATTGAATCTCCATAATTTTGTAATGAAGTTGTCTTCTAAGAAGAGTAACAAAATCTATTCGTGTCTTGATTGATATTCGATGAAAGAGAAATGATACGAACAATATTGTAATTTTATTGAAATAGAAGAAGAAGAAGCAGCAACAGAAACAGAAACAAATACAGAAGCAGAAAACATAAAAAGAAATTGAAAAATTAATCAACAAAATACAGTGACAGAAAATAAAAACACAACCAGAAATAGAAAAAATTTCTGAAGGATTTATGAATTTATGAAAGGGCATTTAAAGCAGGGCAAAATGCCTCCAAAAACTCTTATTTGAACATTAGAAATTTTGAATGGGTACCGATTCTGGGTCCGAATTTCTTTAGAATGGTTTGTAACTAACATGTCAATCAGATTTCCATGAAACTAAAACAATTCGTGAATGACAAAGAATTCAAATCCGCTATGTATAGTACGAGAAGACATTTGTGACACAGTGATTGAAATTTTGAGTGGTAAAGTGGGCCTAGAGCAGATGGTAAGGTTAAAGTTCAAGCTATTAGTAAGTAAAGTCCCATCCGGTGTATCTCTAAATCGTTGTGGTCAAGACAAAATTATAACAAAAGCGTCGGAAACAAAACGAGTGTAATAATTTGACGCATATCTAGCAAGAGGCTTGGAATTTCCCGAATATAACACATACAAGAGCGACAACGAACAGGAGGATGACAGTGTGTCTCCAGCGAACTTCTTTTCTTTTGCTTGTGGAATGTATTGTTTAGATAAGAATGACTGGGCTTATCCGTAATCATAATGCATATCTAGTTTCCTTTACTCCGGCCTATCACAAATTGACTTCACGGCCTCCTCACAAACTCATCCCCCAGCTAGCCCAATCCATCTCACACAATATTAGTCTAGTAAGAGAACACAGGGTTTTTAACACAGAAATGGAAAATATTTTTCCATTTTCTCTATCTCACAGTGGTATTATTTTGTTTCTGACTTCTACGGCGTGCAGAACGCTTGATTTATCATTTAAAATAAGCAAATTGAAAGCTATAACGACATCCTGAGGACAATATTAACCTGATGTTTGTCTAAAACATTCGAATTAAGGTTCGAATTGTAGTAGAAAGCATAAGCCATGGTTTTCGGAACACATGGTTACTGTAAAAGGACTGTGTAAGGAACATATTCAGTTTTAATAATGAAGGTTAACTTCCATTTGTAATAGGTTCTGGATTGCCAGGGTTGCCATCTGATGTCACATAGAAGAAATTTTTGTCTAAAACATCGAATTGAGATCCAAATTGTATTAAAAACCATAAGCCGTGGTTTACGGAACACTGGTTACTGTAAGAGGACTGTGTTCCACTATCCTAAACTTTTTCAGGTAAGGAACACATTCAGTTTTCTTAATGAAGGTCTTCTTTCATGTGTAATAGGTTCGAGATTGACAGGGTTGCCATCTGATGTCACATAGAAGAAATTTTTGTCTAAAACATCGAATTGTGATCCGAATTGTATTAAAAAGCATAAGCTGTGGTTTACGGAAAACTGGTTACTGTAAGAGGACTGTGTTCCAATATCCTAAACTTTTTCCTGTAAGGAACACATTCAGTCTTCTTAATGAAGGTTTGAGATTGACAGGGTTGCATCTGATAACATATAGAAACAATGCCCTCTGTGAACATGTATTGAGTATAATGGAGAGAAAGTTTTCTTGCTGTCTAAAATTCCTAAGATGTTAAGATCGTCCTTAGTTGGTTAACGGGCTTCCTGAACGAATTATTTGTAAGGGAATTGGCTAAAGTCCCTTAGTTTTTATACGAAGAAAATCATAACGAAACTTTTTCGTTTTCATATGGAATCTTGGCAGAATTCCACGTACCCGTACTCAAACGGTTTAATCGTGCTTCAACCAAATGGGTCTATACAAGTGAAATTACTTCTAAAAAAATTTTTTCACAGTGTGCTTGTATGCAGCCAAGAAGAAAAATGTTCACTTTTATTAAATGAAGGAACAATTTTTAAAATTTGAATGGAAACGAAGAAAGGAAAGGAAAGGAAAAGAAAAAAAGAAATGAAACAAGGCTTCATAACATTCACACAATAAAGTCGATACTGTTCACTGAGCAATGAACGAAATTTGATCTCAGTGTAGTATGTGAGGAAAATGGATGGAAATGGAATGGATGGATGGGCAGGCCATCATTAACCGATGAAACAGTACAATCAACTTAAGTTTTCCTCTTTCCATTTCCATTTTCATTTGACTTTAAGTCTCAACATCTTATTTTACATTTATGAGGCTGGCTGACTGGCTGGCTGGCTGGCTGATGATGATGCTGCTGCTGGTGATGATAATGTCCAAGACACACTCCTCACGTCGAAGATTGTAGATGGAAAGACGGAAAAACAAAAACTATGCAAATATGATGTTGCATAGTGACGACCATGATGATGCCAATGATGATGCTGATGATGATGAAGAGTAGTAAATAAAAAAAGTACAGAAAAGAAAACTTTTTATTCATATGTGAACAACAAATATGCAAAAAAAAAACAAAAACAAAAATAAACAAAAATTTAATAAAAGCTGATGTTGTCATTCGAATGCGTATTAATCACTTTAAATTTGCCAAACGTGTAACACGACAACTACAAAGACAACAGCAACGACAACGACAACGTCAACGCAAAGGAAAAGGACAATAATAAGAAAGAAAACAAAAGTAAAGAAAACAACAGAGAAAAAGGATACTTTCTTAGTGTGTATGTGATAAGAAAACAAAGAAGAAGAAAAATTTTTGTCAAGAGAAAAAAAAATAGAATCCTTTTGATGAACTAAAAACAATAAAAGAAATAAATTTCTAAGGATTTTTATACATCCTTTCATACATATAAACACAGTGTTAGCATATGTGTTGATGTTGTGTGTCGTGTCGTGACGTAACGTGCCGTAACGTGACTTGCCGTGAGCATCCAATAAAATGCTAAAATGTATTCTCATCTATTTATGGCTCTATTGTGGATTATTTTATGTGATTGAAGCCGGAGAGGATGATGAACAGTGAGTGTTACAAACAAAAAAAGAAAAAAAAAACAAAAAAAAAAAAGAAACAGAAAAGAAAACTATCTTTAGATTGAAATTAAAACAAATCAAAAAAGAACAAGAAAAAGAAGAAGATCGAAATCAAATTATGATTGCAATTAATAAAATTAAAAAAAAAAACAGAAAAATTCTCATTGCTTTCTTTGAATGAATTGAGGGGAATTTTCTGATGAGTGTGAAGACTCTGTCATGCTTTACACGATTACTAGAGAACCATACATACAAACATAATTGGTCATTACAACCCTTCAGTCAGAATTACGACCTAGCTTCTTCTAGAGAACCATACAGACTCCAATAGTGGCTCAAAAGCTTGTCGCCGTGCGATTCCAGTACATCCAGAGTACATCTTATGATGATATATTGCATATATTTACTGACAGTAAAGCGGACTTGCCTAGAGAATATGTACACCATATCCATGGATGTGTGTGAAGATATTTAAATTTGAATTTTAACACCAAAGTCGCAAACCTACACTTTTAGCAGCGCCACTTCTTGTCTCTAAAACGGTAAACTTTGCTATTAACAGAGCACTGTTAACTGTTTAACAGTGGCAATATTAGGTTATTCTTCTACTTTGCAATTATTGCAAACTATATTGACATAAAATATAATTCTCATTATGATCATTATTATTTGTGAACAAAAATCTTGAAATGGTTGGTGGGAGACGGACGACGGAAATTTTCTCAACTCACAAAATTATTCCAGCTACACCACCACCACGGTTCGAAAGAGGACCTTCGGGACTACCATTTGCATATAGTCTGTATGGTGTACTATTTCTTATATGTTCCAAAATGACCACTGATCTGCTAGAGCAGTTTTCATATATATTTGCCAAAAAAAAAACGATTTTTACGAAATTGAAAATGTCCTCTCAAAATTACTCCAACTCCCACCACGGTTCGAAAGAAGCCAATTTGCTCAATAATATCAATTATTATGTGACTATATTGCTGACTATATTAAGAGGCCTTGGAACCTTCCTTTCCATATAGTATGGTACTCATAGACCTAGAGTATTTCTCAAAAATTAGCTACTAAACAAATGGCTTTGTTCAGATGGATACTGTTAAATATCTAAGAGTGCTCTGTTTTTTGTTCTGTTAAAAGGAAATTTTGCTCCGCTAAGGGAAAATTTTGTTCTCTTAAGATGAAATTTTGCTTTGTGGCGCTGCTAAAATTTATGGATTGCGTCTAGGATTTTCAAATTCGAATTTATCTTCAAACACATTGAATAAATCCGACGACTTTCAGCCCTTCGTCCATATGTTATCGTTAAGTGGTGAACAAAACAAAAATACTTCTTCTAATAATAATAACGAATTTCATGTATTCTCAAAAATCCGCTAATAAATCAAAATTCTTTTCTTTCATTTCCATTTCATAATTTTCCTATTCGCTAGCGTCCACATAAAATTGCATATGCCTGGTGGTGGCCAAAGAAAACGAGCCCAACAATTGCATCTCCATCAGCAGCATCATAAAAAACGACATGCATTGCCACCAACTCATCATCACCACAAGCATTACCATCATAATCCGCAAAGCCAAAGCATAGTAGGACCACCACCATCGCCGGCACTACCGACAAGCAATTATTTAACAGGCATAACTCCGACGTCATCATCATCATCAAAGAATTTACCACAACATTTCCATGAAAGTGATGGCGATGCGTTGATTTCGTTGGAAGACGAAATTTACGGTGGTGGTGGTGGCGGTGGGAATCACGGTGACAGTGGTTTGGAAACAAATTCCGAAGAACCAATGATGATTCCTTCATATTTGGCTACAAATTTTGCATTATTTCCACAGCCAACAGCCACATATGAAACCGAAATAATACCACACAATACTGAAGGATTTAATGTGGTCGACCAACAGCATCATCATCATCATCACAATGAGAACGGGGTGGGCTTGGATAATGAAATCACGGCACCTGCAGCATTAGCCGCCTTAAAAGGCAGCAGCTTGGAAACACAGTTTATGTTGAGTGAACAACAGCAACAACAACTACAGCAACAGCAACTGGACAAAACCATTAAAAATGAACAATTGTTGCAACAACTATTGCAACAACATCAAGACCAAAACAATGATGATAAACTGGAAATTATGAAACCAGGCACAAAACTACGCGCCCAAAAATACAGAGACGTTAAGGATGACTATCACAATGAGGAGGATATGAAAGAGGCGATGGTGATGTATTCAACATCACCAAGACAGCCAACAACGGGCTCAACTCGTAGCAACACACTAAAGGCCTTATCCGTCGATGACATATGGTCACAATTACAGCGACAATATCTAAAAAAGTATGTACCACAGGCCCAGCCTATTGCCAATGACAGTAATGACAGTGCTGAAGAGCCACGGTCAGCTCCTACAGTTTCAACAAAAACTCAACGTAAACGCAAAAGAAATACAAAAAGATACAAACATGCAAAGCCAACCAGAGCCAGTGCTGCGGAATCCTATTCCTCCTCCTCGTCCTTTACATGGCCATCGAACATCTTAAACCTGGGCAGTAAACACTTTAAACAACACAAGCGACAGCCACAGCTGCATCAAACACACTCGCACTTTGGTGACATCCAGTCGTCATTAAGGGAGACGGATGTGTTTGCCAAACGACCATCGTATAACATCCGACATAATCACGACATCGAAACGGACTCCTCTAGTGAAGACGGAGGTGGTGGTAGTAGTGGTGGTGGTGGTGGTCTTGGGGTTGGGATTGAAAGTGATGAAAGCCTGGCAGTTGATAATTCAGCTGCTGAGGATGATATTACAATTGACGAGGAAGTGTATGGTGATGGCTATGGCAATGCGAATGGCGTTAATCATCCTGATGATTCATACGAAGAAGCAGTTTATCAAAGAGGCAAAAAGTTTGCAGGCTATACTGCTTATGGCCAACATAATCCATTTAATTACCATGATCTGTATGGCGCCTATAGTACAGCCATAACGGCCACCGTACCAACTAAACTACAGCCATCCACATACCATCCAAATGCAGTGGCAACCACACAAACTACTGCCACAAACAGTGCATTTCTACCCACCCTACACCAGCCATCAACTTCATATCAATGGCGTACGCAACAAACTTATCCCACCTCATATCAAACATATCACTTGCAGCATCAATGGCCAGCTGTGGGTGGAGGCGAAGGCAGACACAATCACTTACAGGCGAGTGCATTACGCCCTACAAAAGCTACAATTACACAAACGCCCCATACGATACTGGCGACACACAGTAACGACTTTACTTCACCATCTTCATCAGCATCGTTCTCCTCATCATTTCCATCGTCGTCAACATCTGTTAGGTCTACCATACAGACACCAGCGGCAGGAACATCATCATCATCGTCGTCACGCTACAAAAAGCGTAAAAATCGTACAAAAGCCAAAAGGAATCGCATTGTGGTCATCTAATGACTGCAACGGTATTTGGCAACGTAAACTGCCAGTTTTCCCAGTTGCAATACGACACTCAAAAAAAAAAGCATCAGAAACGAGTATTTTTAGCTTATGACTGCAGCGCATAGAGTTCAAAGGTTTAAAGGGGTTCATTTAAGTGTTGTTTTGTATTTATTTCTTGCATAGTTTTAGGGGATTTTTAAGGTTGTTTTCTAATGTTTTTATTAATTTATTGTATATTCATTTAAGTCCATTTAAATAAAATGTTAACAATTCTTATTAAATTGAAGAAGTTTAACTTGTTAAGGATGGTTTTTGCTGTTTTTTTTTTCCAAAGACTCATAAAATTTCACAAATTGCAGTCTGTACATGCCGCCGCTTAATCTGAGGTATTTGAAATTGGAAATCCTTTCATCAACTTTGCTGGTTTACGGGGAGGGAAATAACAGAAACTAAACATTTTCGAGTCATCTTCGTGTTTTCAAATCCAACAATTGAGTTCGATATAAAAATAACGATGTTTACGTTTATAGAGATTTTGAGAAGGCGATATCACGAACATTCGCCTTCAAGAACATTCATCAGACTGTTTGCTTTAACAGATAATAGGCAAAGCAGACGAGTGAGTTAGTGAAGTTCAGTCAGTATTGTGTAAAGACGCGGTGCGTTTGAAGAGAGTAATCGTGGTTTGAAGATCTCCGCTGCAAATTTCTGTCGAACAATTGTTTAGTAATTGTTTTTTTTTTTTATGCAAAGGGTGTAAACAGAGGATTAACAAACCAAGCAATTGTTGTTGTTTACATAAAGTTGTGAACAGTGGCACAGAGAATTGTGCGAATAATAAAGAATTTTAATTACAGACAAATCTATTTTTATTTTATTTCCAATCTACAAGTTCATATTTTAAACGATTTTAAAAGGTAAAAACGTAACAATATTGAATGGAGTTTGTGTGTTCTATGCCTTTGCTATCGACACCGAACTCGACCGACAAACTGAACGCTGGCACTAAGATGATTTTAGCCTTGGTACGTTTAATCAACAGGCTCATTCCTTTTGCATGCACGATTGAAATCATCAATTTTTGTTGAGCATTTCAGAATGGGTTTAAGTCGGAGGTATTGTTGAAATTCTCCAAATGCTACCTAAGATTCCATTTAATGGCGCGCACTTAATTTTGTAGCGCTTGAGTGATAGCAATCTCGACGACAATTAAGAATAAAATTCGTTTTATACTCACTTACTGACAAGAGTTTATATTACAAAAAAAAAACAAATTTCCTGAAGTCTTACCTGTAAAGAGACAAAGAGAAAAAGCAAACGCATGAGTTTTTTAATCGATTATGATGGAAAAGAAAACTTAAAGTTACAGAAAGTGAGGTTAAATGAAATTGACAGAAATACAATAATGATGTGCAGAAGGTTTGCCTGGAAATGCAATCCAATAGTGACGTATCGGGTACTTGTCTGGGCAGACAGAGCGAACATGAAAACTTGGAGCTTACTTGGAGTCGTACAAGACACAGAGACTAGTGTATAACGATATGACAGAGGATATGAGAGTCTGTTCTACAGAAACGCTGAAAACATTTTAGATCAAAGTTCGTTGGACATGGTAGCGCAACTACAAAACTTTAAATACTATGATTCAATAGAGGATTTTCACTTAAAGAATCGAAAGGCTGTAGTCGCTATAGTCTAGTAGGTAGTGTGTTGGCTTATTAGACGTTAGGCCTCGGTTCAAACCTCAGGTCAGATATCTCCAACAAAACCAAATATGAAAAAATATTTCTTCGGCAACTTCCTCTCAGCAGATTTCTGCCAAAAAGTCTGAAAGTAAATAAAATTGCCATGAAAAGTTTCTCAAAAATCTATCGTGCGAAGTCGATGTTGAACTGAAGGTCACGCTACTCATGAATAAAATTAACACGCACATCATAAGTGATGAGATAAGCTAGGTCGTAATCCTGACTACGGGTTTGTTATGACCAATTGTATGTACGAGTATGTATGTATGTATGTATTTATGTATGTATGTATTTATGGATGTACATATGTATTTATGGATGTATGTATTTATGTATGTATGTATTTATGTATGTATAAATCGATTGCCTGACAGCTCCCTTCTCAACTGGCCCCTGCACAGAGCCAGACTGATTTTAGGAAGTGCTTCGCAACGTGACTTAGTAACAAAATGAGTGAAGTAATCAGAACGCTGCACATTACTCTGTTATGAAATTATCGAAATGAAATATTTAGCGCTCATGGGGATAACTGATGGGTATCTTCCAAGCAGAAGTCTATGCCATAGAAAGACGTGCTCAATTCAACTTGGATGGAAGATACAAAAGACAGAACATAGAAATTCTATCTGACAGTCAGGCTGCACTTGACTTTTATGAGGATAAATCGAAAATAGTATCGGATTGTCCGAAAAAACTGAGCCGGCTAGACAGAAAGGTATCGAATAGCCCATTTTAAGGTCGCACTATGAGAACAGAATACAAATTTTGCACCCCAATAATACGGAATTAGAACTATTTCACTATTTTGTAAGAGTATGCGTGTGTGTGTTCGTGTGTCAAAAAAAAAAAAGAAAACTATTTTTCTTAAACCAATAATTAAATCATTACCTACAGCTCTGCTAGTTAGCCACATGCCGAGTGTTAATTAACATTTGTAATGCACTGTAGTTCCCTAATAGAAATAGCACAATAAAAATTAAAAATATCCCGTTGATTTACACAATAAAACTCTCTCACTCTCACTCTCTCTCTCTCTCTCTCTCTAATTGCCGTAATAAGAAAGAGAGCAACAGATCTTAATAAAAATAATGAACATTAATAATGACTGGGTTCTAATTGAGTATGTATTTTAGTAACTTTGTAGAATTAATAACAAGCATACGCTCTCTTTTTTCTCTCTCTTTCTTTTGTTTTAAATTGTAGGATAAATTGCAGGATTTTCTCTCGCATTTTAGCCACGTAATTGGGATTTTATTATACCCCGAGGGGTAACACCAAACGAATAACTTAAAAACAAACAGCCAAGAGCACAGTAAATAAAATCATAATGAATAGAAGAGCAACCAAAAGGCAAAGAGAGGGGAAAGAACGGGAAAAAAGAACTGTCAAATTAACAAAGCATTTTGAACAAATTGAAGCCATAAACAACTCACGTCGCCAAATATCAAATAAATCACATTAAATTCAAAATTAAAAATAAAAAAAGAAGAGAATTGTGCATTTGAACAAAGAAGATGCTTTCTATGTCGTGTCTCTCTCTCTCTCTCTCACTCACTCTCCCTCTGAGTAACAACCGTTATTTTTGATAATGCCAACAAGAAATGCAATAAAATTGAGATTGAAATTGAAAGACCACTCAACATGCCAGAGAATGTAATTGAAGTCATACAGAAACGAAAAAAAAAAGGAAAAACATACGAAAACGAAGCAACAGTAGCAATACACAAACAAACAACAGCAACAGCTAATAACAATAAAGAAAAACATGACATCAACTCTAAAATTAAAAAGAGAGCGAAAGCAAGAGAGAGTGTGTGTGTGTGTGTGTGTGTGTGAGGATAGTGGAAAGGGAAAGTATGTAGAAAATAAAGAATGTAGTTGTGTTGTTGAACTATAAGGGTCGGTGGTGGTGGTGTTGCACAAGCATTGTTTTCGGTTTTACGTTGTTATTATTATTGTAGTTGTCGTTGTCGTTTTTTGGGCTTAGAAAGTGAAAATAAAGTCCCTTGGCATGATACACACTCACACACACACAAAAGCAAAATAAATCTCACATTACAAACTCGTTTATGTGCGTATACTTTAAACATATAGTTGCTTATATCTATGTATATGTATGTATACACATACATACATGTATGTATGTAAATTTACATATACATATGTTTGAACATGGAGAGGGCGTACGTATGCAAGCAAGTATGTGCATATTTTTGTTTACGATAAAATGAAGCCAAAAAAGAAACAAACAAATAAAAACACCCACCATGTTGTGTTGCTCGCTCACTCATTCAATAACAAACATTAAAATGATGTCAACTTTTATTAAAGAGTCTGAAATTATGGGTGTTTTTCAAACGAAAGAGAGAGACATAGGAGAATGAGAGAGAGAGAACGAGAACGAGAGTGGGTAACATAAAGTCATAATATATTTACAAACGCCCAAAGTGCTACACATTTATCCTTCTTAGTCGAACAGCGGGGGTGGTGTGGAAAGCAAGTGGGGGGGGGGCAAAGGTCATAGGCTGTGTTTCTTTAATTATTTTGTTTCACAACATATGCTGACCTATTTAGGGCTACCAAAGCAGGGGAGAGAATATTTTTTCTCTATTAATTTGCTTACAAAGAGATCAAAGTTCAATACAAATGGATACCCTTTTTGTTGCCAAAGAAAAGTATACGGGGGGTTGGTAAAGTTAATGTAGTACAAGGCTTTAAATTTCTAAAACACTGCAATTGTACAGTACTTTTTAATTTCTTAAGGACATAGTGAGGGTTTTTCTTTAATTTTTTAATATTTTTCCACATGGAAAGCGATAAACTATCGATAACAAATTATTAAATAGAAATAATTATTGATAATAAGACATATTCAATGGAAAATACATTGGCATTCGCTATACAAGAAAAAACCAATCATCGATAACTGCATTTTCTTAACAAAAACTTTATCGATAACAGAAATTTTCAATATTTGGTTAGAAAAAATCAGTTTCCGATGAAAGAACTTCAGGGTTAAAAGAGAGAACAAAACAATTTATCGATAAATAATTTTTTTCAAAAATAAAAACTTATCGATTACAGAAATTATCAATCAATAAATTTACTGATAGCAAAAATTTTCTATATTTTGTACAAAAAAATACACTTAACTACCGATAACAGAAATTCTAAGGATAACATTTATTGATCGAAAGCAATAAATGTAACAAAAACAAATTCTCGATAAATATATTTTTCAATAAAAAAAACATTTTTTCGATAACAAAAATGTCCAAAACAAAGTTGTTGAATATTTAGTACAAAAGAAAACAATAGTTATAAAACAATTGGTTATAAAAAATGTTTTCAGCAAAAAAAAATTTATCGAGAAATTTATCAATATTTTTCCAATAAAAAAATTTTTCGATAACAAAGACATCCAACACATAGTTGTTGTATATTTACAAAAGAAAACAATGAATTGGTTATAAAAAAAATTTTTCAACAAAAAATTTATCGATAAATTTATCAATATTTGACAAAGTAATGTAAAATAATGAAAAAAAAATTCCATTGACAACCGTTATTAATAAACAATCCTTCGATTTGTTCATATTCAATAAATTGTTGAATATTTGGTACAATTCTTTGTCGATAGAAAAAAAAAGTTGTTCAACAAAAAATTTATCGAGAACAGAATTCTTATTAACACAATATTTGTCAATTAATTATTGAAAAAATATAATATTTTAATACAAAAAATAGTTGTGGTAATAAAAATGTTGGATAAACTCTGGGACGATATACACTGAGCGCCAAAAGTGAGTAAACACCAATGAAATAATTCATTTTCTTAGGATAGCAAGAAAAGTAAATGAGAATAGTCGAATAGATTTCCAAAAATAAAAACGTTTATTTATTAATTATAAAATGTTAAAACAAAAACAACAATTCAATTATTGTTGTGCTACAAGTATATTTTTTATAATAGAAAATTTAAAATTATAGTGGGTGTTGACTCACTTATGGCGCTCAGTGTATAGCAAAGAACAAACATTTATCGATAACTGTAGTTAAAAAAAAGGTAAATAAAACAATTATCTATAAGACCTTTTCAGTGAAAGAATTGTTCGATAACAAACAGTTTTCAGTACTTGCAACAAAAATGTTTACTATCGATAAAAGAAGGAAATAAAATCCACATTTTCAATAAAATTGTCACCCAGGAATAGATTACAAAAATGGCTTAAAACACTAAAACAAATCAATTCTTTTATTGTAGAAAAAAAAAACAATTCTTTTGTTGATATTCTGTTGACAAATTCAATGGCACGGCAGAAAAGAGCACAATATACAAATTACCTCAAAGTTCAGCACACATTAGATGATTATCACAAATAATTTTGTTATTTTTGTTTTTAAAACGATAATTTGTTTATAACCTGCCAAAAGACAATTCATTGCATTCCATTTATGGCTTTAATTAAATAATTACAGACTGACTGTGTTATAGATTCCATCGAAATCGAAAACATTTTAATGGAGAAAACCTTGAATAGAACAAAATAATACACAGTAATTTAAATAGGAATTTTTTAAACCCCATCCCTGCATGCACACACACACATAGAAAAACCAATTTAAATTTTAAGCAAGAATGATAAGACAATATCTCATCATTTTAAATTTAGGAGGGAGAGAGGGAGAGACCACAATGAGAATAAAACAAAAACAAATTCTCATTTTTATTATCACAGTTTAAGGCACAAGTGAAGAGCGAGTGCGTGTGCGTGTGTAAAGTGTGATTGTGACATTTAATGCAATTGCAATTGCTCGGACACACATGCTTTGGCGAAGAACCGGTTTTACTGTAAGGGACATATACCAACCATCCAACCAACACATACACCGCCATCAATTTAAAGCAGTAAGAAGCAGAACAGGAATAACAACAGCAACAACAATTGCTACAGCAATAAGAAATTGTGTTAATAGAATGTAAAAATGACAACAATTGTTACTCTTTCTGTGAGTCTCTCTCTCTTTCTGGTTTTAAGATCCCTTATTTAATGCAAGCATAGCTATGCGTATGATTACTGCTGCTGCTGTTGGTTTTATTGTGACAATTGCTGTGAATTATTATCATTTGTGTGTTTGTGTTTCTGTATGTGTGCACACTGTTACTGTTAGAAATCATGGGAAATATGGTTGTGATCATTGTTGTTTTTTCCCTTTTTTTTCTTTTGTACTCTTTCTGTATGCTATCCGTTACATTATTTATAATGACGTCAAATGCACATGTTGTTGGTTATTGTTTCTCAACAAAAACAAAAGGGGTTACATTAGTACTGTGATTGTGATCATTGCGTGGTGTTGTGTATATGTATGCTTGTTATTACTGTAGTGACCAGTAAGAAAAAAAAAGAAACAAAAAAAAAACACATTTCATATCATTGCTGTGCGTTTCAATTTTTTTTTTTCTCTACTTTTTCAAATCCAAATGACCCACATATGTTTGTTTATGTCTCCACTCCCTCTCTCTCTCTCTGTGTCTCTCCCACTCCCTCCACTCTTTTTAGAACAGCAATTTGCAATAAAAAAATACCGTTTAATTTAAGAGAATCATCATCATCGTCGTTGAATTGTATTATTTGGTTTCAGTTTTTATGATGATTAAATTTGAAGTGTGAAAAAAAGAGGGGAAAAAACCATCATTTTTGTTTTGAATTTTTAAATGTTTTTATGTCTGCTTCCTATTTTGTAAGTGACAGTTGAAAACGTGGACATACACACACATACGTACGTACATATGTACATATGTAGGGGACAATTTAGATTAGCAGACCAGCATTTTTCAGCATTTTTCTCACAATTTTTTTTTTAGAATTCTTAGTTGTAATGTTTGCGGGAGTCTAATAACTAAACCCAGCCAAAGGATTTTTAATGACCTTTAGGGATTTATTGAAAACCAATGACACAATTATATAACAATATTATTTAAAGTATTGACCATCCTGAGTTATACATTAAGAAATGCTTAACGTTTGCCGCCTAGTTCAGGCTTTGTTAGAGATTATATCGCTTTAGTCTTGCTTCGCAGGCTCTAAAGATTATTACAGGATAAAAGACGACTAGAGCATTGAAGCTATCATCAATAATTCGTTTTGATGCCAATGATTTATCCGTACTACTTAGGATATCTTGTTCTGAAGGGAAAAGCTTCCCAACGAGAATTCGTGTTGATATTAAGAAAAAATATTCACGTTATTTGCATGCAATGCTTCGCCGACTGTTTTTTGTAGCAAAAATTGAAGTAAAAACACCAAATGTACAGAATGTAGTGGTGTACCGTAAGCAAACAATTCAAAATACTCTCCCGCAACGTACGTGTCTCCTACATTCTCTTCAGGGTGCTGTTCTGTTGTCGATAAGAATAACTCCCTGCCTATTAGTTTATAAATGCCCTGGTTTTTCCTCTTGGAATGCATTTAAGTTCCATAGGTACCAAGCATGCGTTCGCTGATTCGTTGTTCTCATTACAAGATCTTGGCATGAGTCGTTATTCGGAAACAAGTGTTCTTTGAGTCCGCTATGACCGCTAAAATGCTGGTTACAATATGCAGTTTACTTCTCGACATTGCATAAATCACTTTTCATTATAAAAATTACTGATTTTCTCCTTCTCTTCTTTAGCCAAGTACATTCATCCAAGCCACTCTCTTTCTACTCCACAGGAAGTTTCTGGTACATGAGCAACATGGAAGCTACCCCCTCCCCGCAGATCAGAAGCAGATCAACCTGCTTATTGCCGTGAATTCCTAAGTGACCGAGGATCCAGTACAACCTAGTTGCTTCGCATTTCTACTTTGGATCAATTCCTTAAGAGACAAATGGCCGGAGTTCAGCCTGACTATCATATAATATCATTATGTTGCGTTCGTTAAACTTCTTGTCCAAGTAGATTTGAACAAATCTTTCTATGGTGTAAACTTTCTCTTAGAAGCAACTTGAAAATTTCTCCATGAGCTCTAAATATTTCCCTCTGAGTCTGTACCACTATGTGATCATCTCACATCATCATCTCTTGCAATAAGTTGTGTGGTACACAAATACATATACACATAATTAGTCATTACAACCCTTTAGTCAGGATTACGACCCAGTTCCTCACACCACTTACATGAGTGGCGGGACCTACAATTTAAAGGCGACTCCGAACGACAGATTTTTTGTGTAACTTTTTATGGAAATTTTATTTTGCTCTGAGTTTTTGCTAGAATTCAGCTGAGAAGAAGTCACCGAAGAAATATTTGTTCGTACATATTTCGTTTAGCTGAAGATGTCTGACCTGGGGTTTGAACCGCGGTCTCACGTCTAATTAGCGAACACACTACCTATACTAGGCTACATAGCTCCGTCCTATTGAACCCACTTGTTGTTGGTGTCCAGAGACCATTCAATTCAGAATCAAAAAAACATCGACTTATATGGCTTTCCGTTCACAGTGATGGCCTAGACAAAGTCCTGACCGCCAGTCCAGAACCTATACTAAACAGTGACATTTTCGGGGTGCTCTTATAGATCTTATGTGGATTGATATCGTAACAATTTTACCGTGCCACGCCGAATGAATGAATGAGCAAAATTTAAAGTGAATGGTTAGTAAGAGTGCTATTAAATTGGAATAAATAAAGGAAATAACAACAACGACCACAGATTATCGTCCAATTGCTGCATAATTAATTTTCAAAACTGTATTAGAATTCACAAAACCATACGAATACTAAACATTAAAAAACACATTTGAGAACCTCTGGTTTGAAGCATAAATCAACCACCAAAAATGATAAAGAAATTCCTCATATTGAGAGAAATACTTTTAAAAAACAGGCTCTTTAAAGCAAAAACAAAGAAAGTGTTAATACTTAAACGTTAATTTTGAATGTGATAATATGCATGAATCCTTGTTAATATGCGTGCGTATGTATGTGTAAATATTTTAAACGATACATGTTTTCCCACACAAATAGTTCGTGTCACAGTTATTTGTAGAGAGAAAAATTTATTACGAAATATTAAACACGAGAGGGAGAGAAAAAAAAAAAAAGACTGCACATCTATGAAAAGAATTTGTGCCCTTCATTTCGGCTGTTACGATGATGATTGGACATTTTGAATGACAAATTCCACAAAATAAGATTGTTGTTGTTGTTATTGTATTTATAAAGAATTTCACTTTTTTCACTCACACACATTCACATTGATTCCTAAAAGTATGCTCTGCTTATGCTCTTTATGTGAAATAATGAAAACGGGAAAACCATAAATATTTCGTTATTAAAAGAACGTTGGGCCATCAGGTGACAAAAGAGAAGACAGAGCTGTTTGAGTGTGGTAAGTAGAAGCAATGTAATGAAAACATACCTACAAAGAAATTCATGTGACTTATGATGAATGAAAAGTACAACGGTTGAGCAAACAAATTTTTTTTTTTTTTGAGAATTTCAATATTAAAAAATTAAATGAACTCAAACTGTTGATTAAACAGAATTGAGATACACTGTTATAAAATAATAATAAAACAAAACCACGAACGATAGAAAATAATAAACATTAACGACAGTAAAGTTCTAGAAGTTGACAAACTGAAAACAAATGAGGTTAAATTAAAGCGAAAGGTAATTATCAGTGAGTTATAGTCCAAAGCACAACGTATAAAGCTATAGAGTTACAGTATTCCCTCGATTTACGTCGTCTCGATTTACGTTGTTTCGATTAACGTCGTAAAAAATTTTGTTCCCTTCAACTTCGATTTGCGTCGTCATTCGATTTACGTCGCCTCTGTTGTTTATAAACAAAATCAGGGGAATTCCCTCCTTAAAAAAAATTCAATGCATAAAATAAAAATTGAATTATTTTAGTTTCTTTTTTGTAAAATGTACATAAATAAATTCATCTGATAGTATGAGTTATTTGAAATTCGATTTACGTCGTTTCGATTTACGTCGCCTTTTTCCGGAACATTCTACGACGTAAATCGAGGGAATACTGTATTCATTTTTCGAATTTACACGATTCTGGAAGTTGCCAGACTGAAATTAAATACTGAAAAAATTAAAAAGGATAACGTTGCAAAGCAGTAGACATAAAAAAGCTTCATATTAAAGTAGAATATTTCAGAATTGCTAAGTTTTTTTATTTGTAGCAGAGGAATGTGGATTTCCCCACAAACTCCAGCCAAATTACTATCGCATTCCTATTCCATTCGATAACTAGCGGTTACCCATCCAAAACTTCGGAAATAACCAATGTAGCAAATCAAGGTTTCATTTAGAGTTTCCTCAAGATCCTGATCCTGTTTTCGGATTCCTGACTTGAAAATCATACAGGTTCTGATAATTAACTGCCCGTATTTCTTCTCATTCTTGGCACAGTTATCAGTCATACTTTAAATTATTTTCTACAAAGGGAGAATACAGATATTACTCAGTGTTTTTCCCACTTTCCATAGCCGGTCAGATTACAATAAAAACTTTACGTTTCCTGGTATCTAAACTAGACGTAATTTAGTCACAGCTAACCAATCTAGTTAGTTAGTAGTATCTATGTGAATTACTATCGACCCTTTGTTGTCCTATTAGGAAATATTGGGTGTATAACTTAAAAGCGGTGTATTCTTCACAAACTTGTGAGCGTTTATTGTAAGACATTGCCAGAATAAAGTATTGGCTCCTCCTCATAATTCTAACAAAAAATACATTACGAATCAATTTATATTTTAGATCAATAAACTAATCAAGCCTATTTCGGATACCCAGTTGCAAAATGTATGTGTGTGAAGATAAATTCGAATTTAAAAACCAAAGACGCAAACCAAGACTTTTAGCAGCGCCACTTCTGGCCTCTTTGCTATTAACAGAGCACTGTTAACTGTTTAACAGTGGCAAAGTAGATTAGTCTTCTACTTTGCAATTATTGCAGACTATTGACATAAAATATAATTCTCATAATGATCATTTATTATTTGTGAACGAAAGCGTTGAAATGCAAAGGATGGTTGGTGGGGACGGAAATTTTCTTAAATCTTAAAATTATTTCAGCTATCCCACCACCACGATTTTAAAGAGGATTAAGAGGCCTTGAAACTATCTTTTGCATATAGTATGGTACTCATAGACCTAGAGTATTTCCCAAAATAAGCTCCTAAACAAGTGGTCTTGTTCAGATGGATACTGTTAAATAGCTAACAGTGCTCTGTTAAGGACAAATATTATTCTGTTAAGATGAAATTTTGCTCTGTTAACGCCAAATGTGGCGCTGCTAAAATTTATGGATTGCGTCTTGGATTTTCAAATTCGAATTTATCTTCACATACAGAGGAATTCATGCTGTTCTACTGGTATTGTCGTAATGAAACCAATTTACGTCATAATCATGAATTTAAATGTCTCACGGTCTTAATCCTTACTTTCAGATGAGTTCAATTGCTTGAAAATATACTTCTGATGTTTGATAACAATATTGTTGCAATAATTAATGAATTTGTAGTTTTCACCTGGCCACCTTGATGAAACTTTGGAATCCGTTACATCCTTAAACCGGATGAGAAGAAACACGTAAAATGAAATAAAAAAAGAGACGACGAACATACTGCGAAAAATAGAAAGTAAAAGAAACTAAAACATGGCCTCCTAAGCCAACACCATGGAACTAGGGGATGAGATAGAGAGAGGTGAGGGGGAGGACAGCAAATATAAATTAAAATATTTACACAAATATTATGTCAAGTCTAGCCCACATCTTGTCATAGACATGACAATTCAAAATAGTTTTTTTATTGCCAGCCAAGATGATGAGGCGGAGCCAGAGAGTGAATATTTAATAAAATTAATTAAAAAGGAATTAAACGGATGGATGGATGGGTGCCAAAGATTCTTTAGAACTACATATTCTCTCATGCTCTCACTCACTCACTGAGAAATGTGAAAAATGATAAAAGAAAAGGGAAAACAAAGCAGACAGACAGACATTTTGCATGAGAAACATTAAATGTCAACCAAATATTCATTACCATAATCATTTTGGGGTACACTTTGTGTCTCTGCCACTCCACCCGGCAACCATTCATACAGTAGTCGCTCACAAATTAGAACCGCTTCGTTTTTGAGGCAATTCTAATTTCTGGACGTTTTTTTTTTTGTACACGCGTATCATATTTCACAAATAAACTAGCCACAAAATACATATGTAAATGCGACAAAAAAAACATTAAATACGAAAAAACGTATATAATTTGGTGATTCCCCTTTTTAGTTTTACAGAATAAAAAGAATTTGAGGATTTTTTGTGTTAAAATAGCACAAAAAAAAAATTAAATTCGAATTTTAGAGCGTATAATGTATTGCAAACACTGATTCGAATTTCTGGAATTTCTAATTACTGGAGGTTCTAATTTGTGAACTTCTACTGTACTGCTATTACCCGTAAGACAATAACATGTTATACACAAAGGATTTGCCTTCCTTCTGCTCTTTTCAGAGTTTGAAATATTTTTTTTTTCACATTTTTTTGCTCTTTTTTATAGCACTTGCTGATGGTGTGCAAATGAAATAATGAGACTAGCAACCGTTCAGGGAGTTTAAATAAAAAGGCGTTGCAGTATGTGTTCTGTCCAAAAAAAAAAGGACAAAAGGCCGACACAATTATTTTAGAATTCTTAAGGGAGTATATTGTGTTTGTGCTATAAAACACAAAAAAAAACAAGAAATTAAATAACTACACTGGTCATCATAACTATTATTATTATTTTAATAAGAATTTCAATCCTGCATAACACACCCTTGTCAATTCTCTCTGTACTCTCCTCCTTTCACCAAAGTATAAAATGGGATTACATACGTTTATCTACGTTTTAGCTACATTTGTGAGAAAGAGGAAATTTTTCTCTGTTAACGCCAAATGTGACGCTGCTAAAATTGATGGATAGTGTAAGTGTGAGTGGCCTACCGTAGGTGCTGAGTGTATTTTCTTGAATTGTTGACATTTGTAAAACATTATAAGTGGTGTTGTTATTGTTGTTGTTGTTTTAATTGTTATCTTGTCATTTGAAACCCTTTCATTTACCATATCATTTTAATTCATTTATTTTGTTCGTTTCTCTCCACCCTTCTCACTTCATTCACTTATGCCCGTGTACTGTACTTGAGAAAACAGGGTGTGTTTATAATGATATCCTCTTCGTTTGCACTGGGATGTCACACCTTTTTTTTCATTCATTCTTTATGTTTGTTGTTGTTGTTTAGAGTATAATTTTACAATTAAATGTTATTTTGAAATGATGCACGACAATTATATTGAGTTTCGGTTTGGTTTTTCTATTCACTGAGTGACTACAATTAAATTTCCATTTCAATTAAAATGTATAATGCAAGCGGCATTTAATTGTTAAATTGCCGGCTTAATCATCGTGAATGGTTTAAGAAATTATCAAAAAAAGAAAAAAAAAATTTGTAGTTGGAGGAGGAGTAGAGTGACAATGAATTTTTTTTTTTTTAATAATTTACATAAAGGTTAGCAGTTAGCTTACCGTTCACAGGCAAAATCACTCAGTGACCCAACCATATGACCTATTCTGTTACCCACAATTTACACAAAAATAAAATATGTTTTCAAATGATGGAGTTGATCAGATTACATTATGCTCTCTTCTAGCTGCCAATCAATCTAAGTGGCCAATCAATAGCTCCTGCAAACCATAAAAAGCTAATAACAGTCGGCTTCACTTCTTTAGAATTAGACTTCATGCAGCACCAGTGATCTTAGATAAAACCATGAAACCGTAGACACCGATGAGAAGTGAATCACTCGGCCTTAAGCACTAAATTAATTTCGTTCGTGTTCGGGCTGGTGTTACTTCCCAACAAGTTTAAATTGAAATTAAGATGCTTTGCCTGCTCTAGATTATTGTGTTCAGGAATGTACACAATCTGAACACAGCCTGGCTATCCCTTACGATGAACATTAAGAAGATACCTATTGTAGTTGCTTAATGACAACTTCTGGAAACTTAAAACAAACAAATAGATCCAAAAGTACCTCTGAAAACACAAAATTATTTCTTCTTGGCCAATTTTGAATACTTTTTACTTGATTGCTTCACTGAACCTTGGTGCTGTTAGCGGTATTAATTGTCTTCCGTAGTTAGAGTAGTTTAGTTTTGAATACTTCCCCTTCAATCCCATCAAACAATCAAAATAACATTGTTTACCGTCAATGGAGACTTTATAGACGAATTAGAAGGATCTGATGACTTGGTTACAGTTTTTAAATCAATTTTTCATCATCAAAAGAAGAAAATTTTCATTGCTTGAAACCTAAATATCAATACGGCAGCCTGCAGTCCGAAGAACTTAATTTAAAGGATGTTCAACCACTACCTGTAGAATACAGGCCAAAGCAAAAATAACGTTCTATATTTGCAAAGGGTAGGTGCCAACGAAGATGAACTATTAAGATTGAGCCAAATGATCACAGGTGGCCTCCACTAAATACAATACACCCGCTTGTAGTGGGCATTATTCAGGAAAAAAGATTGGTACGTGCAAGCAGATATGAAGCCGTAATACTTCATAATAAGAGAGCTCGTGACATACATATGTTGTAAGATTGTTTAAAAACAAGTTGAAATATGGCGGAAGAAAAATTTAAGTTACTCTGCTTCAAGTACAAAATTTCCCCCCGTTCAGTTATCATATGGCTCAAACGACACAGATCACTCTCACGTGAGTAGATTGTCTTCAGAGCAGGAAACTGAGTTGATTTGTTTTTGGCACTGTGTTATCTAAAAGATGCCAAAAGGGCATACTTGAAAAATTTTTTAGGTATATTGCAACAATATCTCACCATAAAACTCCATAAATTGATCAAAAATCAATATGTGTGCAGATAGATACGAATTTTAAAATCCAAGACGCAAACCAAAAATTTTAGTAGCGCCAAATTTTCCCTCAACAGAGCACTGTTAGCTATTTAACAGTATCGATCTGAACAAGCCCACTTGTTTAGGAACTAATTTTAGGATCTATGACTACCATCATACCACATTCAAAGGAAGCTTCCAAGGCCACTTAATATAATCAGCAACATAGTCACATATAACGTGATATGGTATTGAGAAAATTGTCTTTAAAAATATCAATTTTTTGCTTGAAAATTCTTTAGAAAATCAGTGGCCATTTTGGAATATATGGAACATAGTATACATATGTAAATAGTAGTCTAGTGAGTCCTCTTTTGAAGCGTGGTATTGGGATTTGAGTAAATGAATTTGGAAAAAAATCGATTTTTGGTCAAAAACATATGAAAATTCTCCGGATGATCAGTGGGCATTTTGGAACACATGGGACATTGTACACTTACCCGACTATATGCAAATGGTACTTGTTGCAACTTAAAGTGTTAACATTATTCTGTTAACATCAGAATTTGTTATGTTAATGCCAAAGGTGACTCTGTTGAAATTGTTGGTTTGTGTCTTGGGTTTTTAAATTATTTAAAAATTATGGTAAAATTGCAACCTACAACGGCATATTGCCGAAACATTTTCTTCATATTCGTAGCTATTTGTGGATTGATTCCAATCCCTTTTCATATTTGATCCCAGCAACGTTTGAAGCTAATTTTTAAAGTCCTGTTAGGAGCTTCGAAACAAAAAAGTCAAACGCAATATAATCTGAAGCCAAGTTTCCTGTTCATAGTTTTGCAAACTGTTTTGAAATGATCGTGTATTACAATCGCAAGTATTGCTGTGATGAAGAATTATGAAGTTATGGTTACCGGCATTTTAGATTTGCTTTCGATATCATGGCTTAAAACAGGGAAAAAAATTAATTTTTAAAAAATTTAATTAAATTTGTGAACAATTCTCTTACAGCATTGATATGACTGAACACACAAGTAGAGTAAACCAAGAAAGAATTTCAATTTAACTGTCGAAACACTTTCGATGAGATGAACAATGGAAGAACATAAAAAAAAACTTGTGCTCTCAATTAAATTGGAATGTTTACACTGGAGTTAATAATACCTATGCAAGTGAAAAACTAAGTACATCACATATCACAAACAATAACAGAGAGAGAGAGAGAGAGAAAAAAAACATGTAAACAATCATGCAGTCCATCCGATTTGTTATGGTCTTTAGAGTAGTTATGAACAGACGTCGGCACAAAGAGAACATGATAAAAATGGTAGTGTATTTGTGAGAGGAATGTATTAACCCGGAGGAAAATTGTTAGTAATATTTTCAAGTGCAATCAAATAATATGTATATGTAGTGGAAAATATAAAAAAAAATTCAGCGCCAAATCCCTAAAAACTGCGTATTTAACTTGACAAATATTCTTCTAAAAATGGAGATAATTTCACATTGTTATTAGTGAATCCCATTGGAAAATGGTGAATCCTACTGTAATATTTTTTTTGGGTGTAGAATTGAAATCCGAAAAAAAGCGACATGAACCTTCTTCTTTAGAAGCTGACAAGCAACTGAATGCATTTTTACGCTCTTTGTAACGAACATTGTTGTTGATTTTCGTGTCCTATGGGTGTAAAAAGCCGAAGATGATCTTCCCCTGAGAGACATTGGTGCCGACGTCTGGTTATGAACATTAGTTTCAAAACTACATATACATACACTGCCATAGAAGCCGAACGACACCATAGTAAACAAACACAAACAAAATAAATGAGAAATTGAAAAGAGATAGGGAGAGAGAGAAAAAAAAGAACAGCAACAAAATCAACACACATGAAAAGTTGAGTGACCATTACAAATACACACACACACACTCAAACAATGCAAACATAGGTACTGCAAGAGTATTATTTAAACATGAGATGAGAGTGAAATAAACTTCTATGCATGCAAACAAACAAGCAAATATTGTTCAACCAACGAAATTTCTTAAATACACACATGTCTCCTCTGTCGTTTCTTTCTCTCTCTCTCACTCACTATTTTTTCTATGTGGCTGAGTGTATTATTTACATAAAAATATGCTTTAAAGAAGTTTATGTGTTCGAGAGAGAAAGAGAGAGAGAGTTTCACTCTCCTCTTACTACTGTGCTGTTGTGAAGCATATTCTTTGTTGTATGATAAGTACAGTGTACAGCAACACTTACAGTGTGTGTTACACTCTACAAATATTTTTATTTTATTTTTTTGTTTCAAATTGCAACATTTCATAATTTTTTGGTTTTCTCAACTCTTTTTCTTTCATTTAAACTAAGAATAAATAAAGAATGTGATGAAACTATTGATATTGTAATATGACTAACGTATATGTATGTATGTGTCAATACATATACGTTATTAAAACATTTTCAAAAATATGATAAATAAAAAAAAGCTATAACAAGACTGATACTCACACTATCATAAATGTGGTCAATATCTGTGTATATTTAAGTGCAATGGCACCGTGGTTATACCACTACTTACAAAATACTTTATGATTCCTGTTCGTTCCCATTTGAGGGATATAAACAGTTCCTCCGATAAAGCGTATTGCCAAACATTTTATCATTTTATTAAAGCAATTAACTGTGCCCATTAACAGGTTCTATAATAGTAGGGTTGCCATCTGTCGATGAACAGAAACAACACTCTTCGTGAAAATGTATAATTTACCCATTGCTTTCTTACGTTGCTCAAGAGATTGTGCTTCTTGTTACGGTTTCCACTGAGCCTAAATATTTATGAACAGAAACGCGTAGACAGCAGTGTACTGAGTATGATTATAGTAGAATAAGAAATGAGCCCATAACCATAATACGATCATCCATCTACAGGGACACACAAGCAGGAAGTGTGTGGAATGTCTATTCATATAGCCAGATTGCTATTTAACAAGTGGGACACAACGCTTAGAACTGTAAGAAGATGACGTTTTCTGAGCATAGTACTAGTGCCCATTATTCGAATTCCTAGCCACTAGAGAGTAGCCGGAAATGCAAAAAGTCTAACTAGCATAGAAGAACACCAGGAGAAGACAGATTGAAGTAAGCTCATCAGCAATAATGTGACCAGAATTAGAATTATTTGCTCATGACAGATTACAATGGAAGAATTTTATTGCGAGTCCGTGTTGCATTATGGAACAATACAAACAAATCAATATGTATGATATATTTGGAAAATATCAAAAATACAGAACATAGACCGAAGAGGTAAACCAGGCCTAATCGAAGCGTTTGGGTTCAATAAAAACTGAGTTAAAAGAGAGGGATAAAATGCCGCATGGAATGCTATGTGACACTGCGAAAAATTAATAGGACACTCTCACCATTCAGTACGATAAGTTTGACAAAAAAAAAAAAAACTGTGGTGGACAAGAGGGTAGATGCTGTTATTCAACGAAAGAATAATAGCGAATGCAGTGTATGTGGAAAGGGCACCCAAACTATGAACGCAAGAGATCCCAAAATGTTAAGGATGACATACCAGACATAACGCATTTAACATGAGTGATTTTCTATTAGTTTTACGTGATTGGCACGCGTTATCAAAGTGCCTACAACAGGGCGATGAGACGTCTTGGGAGTTTGTCGATAAGGTATCTGTTTTGAGTGATATTCCTTACACTTCAATCAACCTATTGAAGCGTTCTGCACCGCTCTTAGCTAGTTTGATGTGGCATCTGTACTAAAAAGACGTCAGACACCCATATTTTTTAAATAACGTATGTATGTATTAACTAGTCGGGCAATTTTTATCATAATGGCAATTATTATCATGATGGAATATTAGACGTTATATCAATATGTGGCAGCACCGAAACAGATGCAAACAGCAGTCTCAACACGACTTGTGTGGAGAAGCTCACAAGTATCTAGACGAACCCAGCCTAAATGTTCAATGCATCAGTACACGATTTTATTTAATCGTTAGGACAGAATGCATTGAAAATGGCACACTATACTCCTAAATGTCATTATTAAAGACACAAACCGCGCAAATCAAATGGCAATGTTAAGTCATACATGCAATAGCTACCTTCACATCTTTCAAAATTTTTTCCCTTTCAAACCCACAGTGCAGATTGAATTTTTCTTCATTTTTATTCTCCCTCATGTAAAGTATAATATTTGTGTGTGTTAGTGTTTGTGTTCAACACATTTTTGTTTTCATTCTTTGCTTTCTGATGATTATTTGAGTATTTGTGTTGGACAAACACAAAAACACACCCTCTTTTACACTACTAACTTAGAGAAATCGTAATTTGCATGCTGAAATCTATCATTGTGACACACACTCACTCATCACACAGACATCCTCTAGACACCTCAGCAGTAGAGAGCAAAATAACAGGAATTTTCTAATACTTAATCAAGAAATAAAATTTGTGTTACTCCTGTTGACGATATGAGAAAGACAGTGAGAGAAAGAGAGAGAGAGAGAGAATGAAAAGTAGATCTTTAAACAAAACTGTGAGGAGAGACCACAAAACATAGCAAAGATTATGCATTTGAAATAAAAAGTTTACATTTTCTAGAGATTAGAAGTGAATCATGCATGGAATAGAATCACACACGCACCATTACAAAACTCAAACTTAAATAGAAACGCAAGAGTTTCATTATCATCATATCATATTATAACGGAAGCATCATATCGTATTTATAGATGATGAAAACTATTGCATACTCTTGCGTGGCAAAGAAAAATAAAAACTAAAGTTTGAATTTTAATAAAAGAAATTTGCAGTTGAAAAGCATTACACAAAAGCAAAAAAAAAAATTGTGAATCGAAATGAATTTGTAAAAATGTAGGATATTGAACGTATGCTTTTAAAAATTTTGTTTATATTGAGAGAGAAAAAACTTACACTTCTCTCTACTCTACGGTCTACTATATTAGCTAAGAAGTGAACTAAGCTGAGTGAAAAATTTATATTTACCGCTTTACAATCTACAGCTGCAAGAGAAGTTATAAGACTCTAGCTTTCTGACGTTAGTCCAAAAAAAAATCATATTAAATGGAATAAAAAACCACTGGTCAAGAATTAAGAGGTGTATTCTCACCATACCAACGGAAGAAAAGGAAATAAAGGCAAGCACATCACAAAACCTATCAAATTTTTACCTCCTTCCGCAGAGCTTTCAGAATGCTAAGAAAGTAACACACAACCAATAATACTTTTGTGAATTTGAGAAGCCGTGCAAGAAAGATAAAAAGAGGCAAAGACCCAAGTAGGTTTGAGGCAATCAAAACTTTTGTTGGGAAATTACAATTAGAGGAGAGTTAAGTCAGGAATAACCTTATGCCTATAGCCTTAGAGTACACTAATCCAGAACCCAATACGTAAATTCTGTTACCATGAGAATGAATCATAGGACAACATTTTTGAAACCTGTGTAGCATTAATACCGAAGGGATCAGCTGAATGCATATCAAGTTCTAAGCAGGAAATTTGCATTATTGATAGCGACCAGCGTTCTGGAGTTTATCAGACGAATGGACTTGGAGGAGACATTATACGGATATCCTATATCATGTGAGCGGAGTACAATAGATCGTATGGTCACATTATCTCTTCATGACAATAATAATAACGGTCCAAAGGGTCCTCAATAAAGCTCACCTAGCATGCACTGGCATAATTGAGGCATCCTACCTGCAGAGTAGGGGACATAGCTATAATATCTGACACCCATCCAAACACTTAGACTCCTATGCGGATAACTCGAAATTAATTTGTGACTTTCCGTGTAAATTAAAGCAGCAAGACAGTCAGTCGCTGCTGAATCCCAGTGGATATGGAAATTCAAGACAATGATATGAGCTTCCATACCAGTGATAGGACCAGAATCTTTCTGTGGCATGGGAAAAAGGAGACTGAAGGAGGAATACTTTGAAATTTGGAGTGGAACAATTAAATTTTTTAAAAGGTAATTACAGTGAACAAAGATTTTACTCTTGTGTCAGAATATACCGCACTTGCTGGAGAATAGTGACCGGTCTTCTGACCGTAGATTCAACCAGAATTTGTACAGAATCGGGATATAGGGATCGCGTTCGAAATCAATGTATAAATCTTGTTAACAAGATTACGACCTAGCTTCTCACATCCACTTATGTTGTGTGTGTTAATTATTTACACGAGTGGAGGGACCTACCCTTTAAAGAAACTTTTCATGGCAATTTTATTTACTCTCAAGAGTTTCTGCCAGAAATATGCTGACAGGAAGTCGCCGAAGAAATATTTTTTTCATAATTTCATATTGATGTCTAATCTGGGGTTTGAACCGAGGCTGCATGTCTAATAAGCCAACACACTACCAACTAGACTATGGCGAATTCTTTGATTGAATTACTAGGAGGCGTAATGCAGTTTAGAATGGAAACACATAAGCACTTATAAAGTACTAGACAATTATTCTAACTGACACGGGACGGCGGCCTCAGCGTTGTCAGGACATTAGGATTGCTGGATATACAAAAACTTTCTGTATTGTACACTACAGTACAGTACAGTACAAGCAGAATTCTATTCTTAATTGCTGTTGTTAATAACAATAAAAGGGAGAATAAAAGGAATTTAAAAAAATAAAAAATAAACTCTTTAATAAGAGTGCCAATGACCAGTTGAAAGCATTGTTGCAGTTGTTTTTATTTATTTAGCACAACAATAATAAAAACAATAAAATTTTAAACAAAAACAAAAACCATTCTATACTTCTACAAACATACATACATATGTATGTACATACATATGTATGTACATACATATGTACTTATGCATTGCAATAAAAATTCAAAAAAAAAAAAAATATTACAAAATTAACCCCCACTTCTCTCCCATCTGTTGAGTGTTGGTTTCAAGTTGCAGCAAAAACACTTCAAAATACATTGTGTGTGTAGAAAACAAAAAAATTAAAATAAAAAACTTTTTTTTAACATAATAAAACTTTTAAAATGTTTCCAATTTCTATTGTTTAAAAAAATAAAAACCGAAGAAAAAAAAATCTCAATTAAAAGCCAACAATTATTGGAAAAAATTAAACTGTGTTGAACGAATTGCTCAATGGAATGAATGAAAACGTTTTCAAAACACACAAATTTTGATAAAATTGTTTAGAATTGTTGAGAATTAAACAAACAAAAAAAAAAAAAAACACAATTAAAAACGTTGTAATTGACAGAAATACTAGAAACTATGTATTCGCAAAATGCGAGAATTTTATTGTGGTCACATGTTTTAAGCGTCAAAAAAAAAAATCTGGCCGAACTTGGAAATGGAGGCTTCACTACAGATGACGTACCAAACTGTATCTTTATATGACATTTGTTAGATCGCTAACATCTGACTTTTATTATTTCCTAGTTAATCCTAAAATGACGAGGTAGTGGCAACACAATCTTCCGACACAATTCATCCGAAAATATAAAATTGTGTACCAATAAACAAACCATCGTTTAAGTAGGTTTGTTCCAATCATGGAGTGGTTTAGGAAATTTGAAAGGCGACATTCTCGCTAATAAAGTCACAGTATTTATATACCATATTAGAGATGAGCGATATTTTCAAAACTGTGATTTAATCACGGTGATTGATAATTCACTGGTAACTACAGTGATTGAAATTGCCAAATAACAGTTACTAATAATGTCGTTCTTTCAAAATTGTTACATACTCAAATTTATTTCATTTTATTTTGAGCGAGGCAGACTTACTATTAGATGATGCTGATTATTTACTTTTGTCTTTTATACATGAACTTTCTGTGAAACTTAATTGTCAAACTTCATATAAAAAAAATTACATTAAAAATAATAACATTGATGACACCACTTTGACTTTGTTTAGTAGTCTTTTCGTAGTATGTATCTAGTTGTCTCTTTCTTACGATTTAATAAAATACGTTATTGTCATTATTGTATTATTGGAATACTGTGATCACAATCACTGTTTTAAAGAACAGTGATTAACAAATCACGTTCACTGAGAACAACGTTCTTCAAAAATCACTGGATCGCTCATCTCTATACCATATGCTTGGAATGTGTTTGAAGATAAATTCGAATTTAAAAACCAAAGACGCAAACCCACATTTTTAGGGTAAACTTTGCTAATAACAGTGCACTGTTAACTGTTGAACAGTGGCAATAAGTAGATTATTCTTCTAGTTTCCAATTATTGCAGACTATATTGACATAAAATATAATCTCATTATGATCATTATTATTTGTAAACAAAAGTGTTGAAATGTAAAAGATGGCTGGAGAATTTTCTCAACTCTCAAAATTATTTCAGCTGTCCCACCACCACGGTTCGAAAGAGGACCGTCTGGATGGACTACCATTTGCATATAGTCTGTATGGTATAATGTTTCTTATATGTTCCAAAATGGCCACTGATCTTCTAGAGAATTTCCATATATTTTTGGCCAAACATCGTATTTCCCAGAATTAGCTCCTAAACAAGTGGGCTTGTTCAGATGGATACTGTTAAACGGCTGACAGTGCTCTGTTAAGGGCACATTTTTATTCTGTTAAGAGGAAATTTTGCTCTGTTAACGGCAAATGTGGCGCTGCTAAGATTTATGGATTGTGTCTTGGATTTTCAAATTCGAATTTATCGTCACATACAAGTGATGACACTAATGGTGTTTTCTTTTCTACCAAAAAATGTGCATTTTATTAACGCAAAATGCAATTTGGCATTTGTTTCTTAAAAATGTTTCGCCCTCTAAAAGGGTGGTATGTTTTATTCTAAATAATTCGCACTTGCCAATGGTGGAGGGCATTGCATTTTATGCCCTGTATAAATCGAGAGTACTGCTAATGCCCTGTAAAGTAGATGACTTTTGTTTATTTATAGGGCTACTAGATGAAATTTAAAAAAAAGTGGCCTGGTATTGTTATCCAATTTGAAGTTAATTTTTTTCATTGTTTTGTGGAGTAATCTTAAGGAAATATTACATTATTAAAGCAACATGGTCAGCGGTATAAAAAATTGCATTCAATGTTAGAACAGTATTAAAATATTTTGTTTTTTGTTATAAAAAAAAGCGTGCAAAAAATGAAGTCGAAAAATTAGCGATCTGGCAACTCCATTGGACAAATTGGCATTTCCTCATTCATTTTCTTAATCAGTGGTAAACACAAATAAAAAATGACATTACAACAGGGTTGGTCAAAAAATTTTTTAATGTACCTTGTAAGAGGGTGACATTTTCTTTGTAGAAAAGAAAACACCATAAAAGTGATCCCCGATCCCCGATCCCCGAGTGGTAGTAAACACTCAATAATGAAATCCACAACAACACTTCTGTATGCAAATAAACATTCTCTTCTCATACGTATTCTCAACATTTCGATACAACTCTTCCCATACCATCAAACGGAAACTTAAAAAAGAAAATTTTTTTTTTTATTTTAATTCAACAAATTCTCTCTCTATTGGCCCCTGTAGGTTGATCAATAGTTTTTTTTTATATATATTCATTTTACAATTAAGTTGTTATTGTTGCTGTTTTTGTTTCTTCATAAATAGTTATTTGAAGCAATTATTTTTGTTGTTGATGTTTTTTTTTTTTGCTATCAAAGAATTTGTTACAATTACTAAACAAATATCCTGATATCACACTGAGAGAGTGAGAGAGTGAGAGAGAGAGAGAGAGAGAGAGAGTATGTGTGTGGGTGTTCTTAGTATTCTCAATTTATTTTATAGAAATTACGGAAAAGAAGAAGAGAGCTTTCACTTTTAACAGTTAGAGAGAAATGGAATGATTCGGTTGTTAACATTTTATGCAAAAGTTTTACTGGAATTTATTGAAATGTTTTTATTTTTTTATTTTTGTGGCTTATTTTGCTACAAAAATAAAATTAAATAAAAATTAAATTTCTGAGAATTTTATTCTAAAAAAAATATATTTTTTAATGGTTTTAAAATACAATAGAGAAAGATTTTTATTTCAAAAATTGTTTTGTAAAAAGATTTGTTAAATAAATAGAATTTATTTAAGAACAAAACATATTTTGAAGCATAAATTGGGAATAGTTACAGCATAATAGTACAGCAATTATAATAAAAAATGAAGAAAAATAGAAATGTTTCTGCGGTTATCACAATAAAATATGGCAACATTAATTTAAAAAGGTTTAAAAATAAAAATTTTCTAAATTTTTTTTTATTTCTGTGGTTCTTTTCTTGAACTGAATTTGAATAAAATTTTTTAAGTTTATTATTTAATTTGCAATCACCCTTATTCTGGTTGCCGTCGTCGACGTCGTCTTGCGTCGACAGTTTAAAATTGGTATTCTGTTTGTCGTTATTGACAGTTATAGATGACTGTCGGACACACATTTGGTACTCTGTGAGTCAATACGCCGTCGATATTGTGTTGTGTCGACTCTGATTTTATCGACATCATTTTTGGTAACGACGACGACGACAACCAGAATAAGGGTGAATGAAAAGTTAACAACTTAATAAATATTATTATAGTTTTAGGACTGTTTTTTAGGTATTCCCGACTGTTACTCGGAAAGTGCATATTGCAAATGAAGGGATCTGGAGTGTTAAAGGATCCCAGGACGTTCCTGGTTCGAATATGATATCATCAACCATTCTAGTTCGCTTCTGGATCACCGTAGAGCAGACGTATCCAAACTGATCCAGTTACGTACTGGGCTCTGACAGATTAAGAATAACGCCCCTCGGATTCAATTACAATATGATGACCACACTATCATAGCTGCAACAATTTAGAAATGGAGATGTAGGCGACTTTCTTAGATTTCACAATCAAATGACGTGGATTTCAGCACGGTATCTAATGAGTATATGTACGTGGATTGCAGGAAATTATTTGGAAAGGTATACACAACGAAAGGTAAGATAAATAGAGACAAAGGCTCTTCTGCAACCAAGTAGAACTAAGGTATTCAAAACATTTGTTGACAAATTACATTAAGAGGAGATTTGGAATAAGCTGAGGTTGATAACTGGTCTTTTGACAGGGCACTATAGACTCAGAGCACACATATACAGTATGGAGGTTGTTCGGGGGCCTGGGTACACATCGGGTACTAGGCAGGGAAATGTCATTATTGAAACCGAGCAGCAAGCTGAATTTGTTCAGATTTGGAGAAGGCATTATAGGAATACTCTGTAAAGTAGAAGGGGTGTACAATACTCCATATTATTGCAGTACTAATACACCCATTAACGAATAAATAAATAATAGGGGAATACTTGAAGCTCCTGATAGTTAAGTATATTCATGTCCTCCAACCAATCATTATAGAAGTTCTGAATCATCTCAATGACTTTACTTGATTTCAATTAAACTATCAGATTACGATAAGAGATGAAGTTAAAGTAAGAATTTCTTCTGATAAAAGTAAAGTACTCTAAAGGCTACTACTGCAATTACTGCAGAAGACTTGGAATAACTATCTAAACCATAAAGAAAATCAGAAATGACGTTGGCCAGAATATAGCTTTTATGTCCTCCTTATTCTAAGTTATCCAAGTATTCATTTTTACTTTTTTCAATCGTTTTGGAAACATATGTAGTTCTGTCACAAAACATCTCTCACTCGCGTATTATTTCCTTGTTCTTTCTTTCTGTTTCTTCAATAAAGTTTACTAAGCTAAGCAGCTAACTTATGTACTGTAGTGTAAAGTTCTCAAATGAAAGGGTTGCAGGTATCGTTTCCTAGAAACAATGTCACTATATTTGCAAATGTATTGGGTTGTCGTATTAAATATAGTTGTAAACAACTTTATTCAGAGGTTCTTACACCGTCTGAAGACGTGACATTATCTGACCTGATTGATGTTATCGTCTATAAGAGTTTAACAGGCTCTTATAAATAAATTAACACTGAATAAATAAATTATTCAATACCCGTATGTTCAGAATCGTTGTATACTTTCTTTCAAATTGATTGCAGTCCAATAGGCTTTATGTTGATTTATTAGACGAGAGCCCGTGATTCAAGCCCCACCTCAGACAATTCGAACAAAACAAAATATGAAAAATATATTTCATTCGGCGACTCCCTCTCAGCAGTCTTCTGGCAAAAACCCTGAAAAGTTTCTCACGAATTTAGTTCAGAGTCCACGTTAAACTGTAGGTCCCGCCACTCATCGATAAAACTAACACACACAACATGGATGATGTGAAAAGGTAGGTTGTGATCCTGGTTATGGAATGGCAAATTCAATAAGTTCACTCTCCCAATATGATGGCTATCATGGAAACTAAACGTTTGTTACGCTCAAAAATCTCATGAGCGATATGATAGCTGTGATAAGAAGGTGACTTTTAAAAAAGCTTTTTTTAGCTCAAGTGATGATTGGCCTATATTAACATGTTCTAGTACAATAGAGTTGCCAACTATAGTTGACTTGAAAAAATTAACTGTATTAGACTGTGCTGAACAGAGTGCCTAATAGCAGGTGAAGTTATCCGCTCTGAAGGCTGCCTGGATGAATTCTTTGCAGATGGATTAAAGTCTATTCGTTTTTAAAATTAGAAAAATTGTACCTACTAATCTCAACAACGTAGGCAAATAACTGATGTTATTGCTTCAATACCGATGCTCAAGACTGCATTCCAGAAAAAATTAGTACAAGAAAGGCTTGTCTGCTACGTCTTCAGAAAAAATTGAAACTTAAGAAGGATTTCAGTTTAATTGTTTAAAATTTTATGAATAAAAGGAAGATATTTAACAATCTTGTGTAATTTTTATTGTCACCTACTGTAACACAACTGGCGTTAAGATTTTGAAAGCTTTACATTGAAAACAGAAATTCTAGACAACATTGACATAAATTTTAATCAAAACAAATAATCTTTTGATAGGAAATGAAAATATTTAATAAAATATGATGATATCGAATCCACTGCATCCTCCCCACCTATGTATACCATTATATCCAGCCTTAACGGCTTATGTCCAATAAATTCAAATAACTTCATCCATATACTACTGCCTGGTTTGGGTGTCAATACAAATACAATAAAATCAAAATGAAAATGCAAATGAAAATTAGAACGGCATATGTCCTCCAGAAACAAAGTAACATTACCAATACCAGTAAATGGCTAAGAAGTAAATAAAGAAAGTAAAGAAACAAGTGCAGTACAAGAAGAGGACAAGGATAATTTCTATAGATTGCCGGACAAGACTAGGCACAATATACATGGCATGTCAAACAGTGTCAGTATCTTTATGGTTACGGATATCTTGCTCTACAGATGCCAGTAAATTCGATTACGAATTGCAAAAAGAAATTACTTGCAATGTAGGAAGTGGGTGGATAAAGGAGTATTAAAGTGTGATGAAAAATATTAAAAGAATAGAAATTGAAATAAATATGAAGAAACAATAAAAATAGAATGAATAAATATTTGTACAACATGGTATACCAACCATAGAATATGAGAGAAGAAGAAAAATAAATATTTACTCACAGGATAGTAGAGCAAGTAAGTGAGACTCTAGAAATTAAGGAGAATATTGTGAACAACAATTGCAATATTTGAGATATGAAGACACAAGACCCATTAAAATATTAAAATGCAATTAAAACACAAGGATTTAACTGCATAGAGAAGAAGAAATGTGTCAATTATTAACGCAATAGGGGTATTCAATTAAACGAGAAAAGTCGCAAGAGTCTACAAGAATATAAATTCTCTTGTGTTGAATGGCTCAACATTCAAATAATGTTGCTTAACCCATTAGAAGTCTCCGTACTCAACTGAGTACAGTTGTATTTTTACGGGTATCCAAGCAAAACTAAAAAAAAACAATCGTTGTACCGTTATTTAGTTTCACAACAATAACAATAAGAGCTGCAGAAAACGAATTTGTATGTAGTTTCTGTTGCTTATGCAGAACTATCAGTCTGTATTGTGCCACGAATAAAGTGTGTGGTTTAGTAAACTATTTTGAAAATATTTGAAACAATACTAAAATTTGTTTAGTAATCTTGCATTATTTTTATAAAAATAATAATAACGCAACATAAAGGCTTCAAAGAATACTTTCAAATAAAAAAAATAAATAAAATAGAAAAGTATAAAGTTGGCTGTACTCGTTTGAGTACAATGACAGCATCCATAATAGTATTTGCACAATGGGAACCAACTATGACACCATTGAACCCCTAGGAACCGTTAATCGTGGATGCTCAAAAAAGCGTGAGAAGACTGACATGGTTATATCCAATTTGTTCCAAAACTAAAATAAAAGTATGGGTGGGGTTGACGAGCTCGATCGATCCATCTCTTTATATAGGATTGCTGTCCATGGTAAGAAGTGGTGGTGGGTATTATTTACATACATGCTTGATATGACAATTTCTAACGCTTGGAGGCTACATGTAATGAGCAGAGAGAGTCCCATGGATCAACTTTTGTTTCGCCGAAACATTGTGCGTTATTATTTACGCCAAGGTGGACAAAACAAATCAAGGCAGTCTGGGTCAATAGTTGAAGGTTTACCCCAAGATGGAGTTGGGCACTATCCCGCAAAAATAGAAACACAGTTACGGTGCGTAATTTGGCATGCCCGAGTACGTTGACAGTGCAAAAAATGCTGTAAAACATTTTGTGTCGAAAAAGAATGTTTCGAAAAATTTCATACTTAACAAGTCGGTGTACTCATTTGAGTACAACCCTATAACTCGTTCCCAAAAAAAAAAAATTTATAATTTTTCTTTCATTTTGTGTTTTTTTATGCATGTTTTTATTAATAAATAAATCTGAAATCAAAAACTTAAAGCCGGTTTTCATTTGACCTCTAATGGGTTAAAATTGTTTTCATTTCATTGGTAATTAAATTGTTAATTCGCCTGAGTTTTCTAGGTGTTTTACAATGACATAGAAGATGCTCTGTGATATCTTCTTCTTCGTCACTGCACTGAAACCCTCCTTTATCCGACTAGAAGTCAATGTGACCGTTTCGAAATTCCTAAGACGGATACCAGAAAGATGTCATTGTGTATTATTTTCGACCTTAGGACATGTACAACTGGGGGCCATTATCGCGCTACGAATGATGGTAGATGCCTATGCTGATTCCTGACACTTCAAGAGAAATCATTCCTTCCGTACATCCATAAAAGGCCAGATTTTTCTCGAAATCTAATTGGGTTCATCTCATATCTTCCTATCTTCGTTTTGTAAAACAATCAACGTGAGGCGCTTTGCTTGGCCCTCAAGAGTGGTATCTCTCTCTTACTCATCTGATTCATTTCAACTAATAATTGCAACAACTTACGGAAGTGAGAGGGTACCGTCTATGTTCACGCGTCCCGAAACCCACATAACCCAGAGTTTAAGTTAGAATTTAAAATTTATACTCACAGAGATGAAAAATTCAATTGACTTTAAAAGAAAAGAATAGTCGATAAGCCAACACATACCTGCAAAGAAATTAAAAAGAAAAAGAAAAATTAATTGAAATGTATTGTAATTATTGCAAAATGAAATTGTTGTTATAATTTAGCAATTTTAAAATAAATTTTAATTGAAGAACTCCCAATAAATTATGACATTTACCATTAGCAGTGTTCTATTGGAATTTGGCCATTTCTTCTGCCTTAATTACAAAGTTTAATGGAAAATTAAATTCAAATTGATTTGTTGTCAAAATATGACATAAGGGGCGACCTCAGCTGCCAAAGGAAACTAAAAATGTCGTCTTAAATCATAACTTTCCCAGCAACTACTACAACCACAATTAATAACGATAAGTACAGATTCTTTCAAGTTTGAGTTTCTAATACAAAAGTTGTTGATTTCTTTCGTTAAGAGAGTTTTTTTCTATTGTCCTTTCGAAAAACCTGCGTCATATAAGCCCATCACCCCATCGCCCTTTCCCGTCAATTAATGGCTATGACTTAGCAAGAAAATTTTTGAATCATTCACAGGTACATGACTTCTAGAAATTTTTTTATTAACTTATACTATATTCAGACATGCACTTTTATTGAGTTAATATTCGGTTTATTGATTACAATATTTTAAGTGTTTAGACATAACAATATACGCAGTTCAGCTGCTTATTCAATATTCATTTGACAGCTGGTAAACAAAACAGCTGGTTGTTTCAACAACATTGTTTTTGTTTTGTTCGTTGTTTCTTTATTTGTCGTTGTTGATATTTGAGTTGTCAAATATCAATATAAAGTGTTCGGAAAATTGTAATATGCTCACTGAACGTACTAATGTCAGTGCTGCATTTCAAGTTTTAGTCAATATTATAACAAATTATGATTTTATTGCGCAATAATTAATTGACATTTTATATGAAATATTGAGATCAATAATCCATTTATTGCGATTTACTCAATATAAATACATGTCTGAACATAGTATTAATAGGCCATTATGGGACGGAAACCAAGCTTCTCTTTATCCATGAGTGATGAGGCCTACAGTTTAATGTCGACTCTGAACGATAGATTTTCGAGAAACTTTTCATGGCAATTTCAATTTACTCTCAGAATTTTTGTAAGAAGACTGCTGAGAGGAAGTCGTCGAAAGGAAAAACTCTTTTTTTTTTTTTTAATTTGATTTTGCTCGAGATGTTTGAGCCGGGGTTCGTACCACTGGCATGCATATAATAAACTACAACGCCTTCGAATCCTTTACTCTCCATTAAAAACCTCTGACTTCTCAGGGAAATTTCCGATCATTCACAGGTAACTCTTACATGAGTTCCAAGTCAAAGCCATTTCATCGAAAATTGCATTGACGATCCAGGATTCACAATTTTATACAAAAAATGTGCAACAGGACCTAAGTGCTACGTGTTGTCTCTTTCAGTTGTACCTCACATATCGTTGATAGCATGAAAACACATTCAGTGTTGCTAGACTCTGCTGTACTAATCTGAAGAAGAGGACAGATTTTGTTATTTTCTCGAATCGTGTTGGGATCCATCACAAAAAAAAAATTTGACACACAGACCACTACGTTATAGGAAGGTATGCCGTTAGATTCGGGGTCCCCTCATAGCAAATCTGCAAGATCTGTGTATTTGCAGCAGCAGAAAGGGTGCAAAGTAGCCGTAGTCTAGTAGGTAGTGTATTGTTTTATTAGATGTGAGGCCACGGTTCAAACCCCAGCTCTGAAAACTCTAACAAAACGAAATATGAAAAAATAATTCTTAGGCGACTTCCTCGTAGCAGATTTCTGGCAAAAACTCTGAGAGCAAAATAAAATTGCCATGAAAAAGGTTTTCAAAAATCTGTCGTTCGAAGTCCACTTTAAACTTGTAGGTCCCGCCACTCATACTGTGAGCGTCAAAAGAAAGTGTACAATTCAAAAAAATATACTTTAATTAATTACCGTTAATTTTTTTTGCACATTATTTTATTGCCAGTTTTTAAAATTGAAACAAGAAAAGAATTAGAAAAAATTTGGAAATATTGTAAAATTTTTTCGGGCACTGTCCTTAAGTGGAAAACTTGAGTTGAGATTGTTAGAATTTTATCCAATGTGTACACTTTCTTTTGACGCTCACTGTATATAAAATTAACACACACAGCATGTGGAGTGGTGTGAGCAGCTAGGTCGTAATCCTGACTGAAAGATTGTAATGACGAATTATGTATGTATGTACATATGTAGACAGAGTTTGATTTTCAGCTCGTATCATGAAGAGATGGATGTTCAAGGCTTCTTATTTCCTGTCTTACTTGACGGAATGCTCCAGACGAGAGAGATCTGTTTAGGATTCGACATGCTATCTTATACGGGGCGTTTAATTCCCAAGTTGGATATAGGCTTGCAGTAGTAGAGGGTCTTAAGGAACATAGGACTGTTACAAAGCATCTACCACCACTTGTGAATATAATTTCCTGCTTTGTTTCATTCGTTGTTCGATTTCTGACATCTTAGTTTTTCCTATCTTGCTCAATAAGTCCCTCTTTTTTCCAACGTTCGTCTGCGAAGTAGGGTTCTTGGCTGTGCTATTTGAAGACCCTTTTAATATTTACAAATTCGATAACCAGGATGAAAACTTGTTTGTTTTCTGCCATTTCCAAAACTGAAATCCTCACATTAGTAGTCCAGCAGCTTAACAAATACAAAAACTATTCAAAATTAAATTAAAAAAAAAAAACTCGAACCTGAAATACTTTCTACATTACAGGAGATATTTCTGAAAGCAAGAGCAATAAAGAGAATCATGGATTTCATTACCAAAACACAATAATCATACCCAGAGAAGAAAGGGGAAAAAAGTATTAAATTTAATGTCATTTAAAAAAAAAAAAAGAGTAAAAGAGAGAAAGAGAGAGAGAGATAAAGAGGGATGAAAGGAAAAACGTTTTGAATTTTAATAAAAATTAATCTGCTGCTGCTATAATATAAAACCAACAAAACAACAATAATAATAATGATGATGAGCATGACAAGGATGATGGAAAAGCAAAACAAAGCAGCTTATGTATGTAAGTATAAAAACAGAGTGAAAACAGAGAGAGAGAGAGAGAGAGAGAAAGGATGAAGAAATCAAAAGAAGAAAAATATTTATAAAAAGACATAATTGATAACAATACATCCATCAATGTCATGTAAAACAAGAAATATTTATTCATTCACTCGCTCACTGACTGACACACACACTTATGCAGACTGAGTACACCATCACACTACACTTTCACATTTTCTCTCTTTCTCTGAAAACAAAAAATCCGTTGTATATTTATCCCAACAACAATAAAAAAAGTTTAATAATTTTATTAAAATCAAAGCGAAGATAACATACACGATAGAGAGGGAGAGTCAGTCTTACAGTCACTCTCGCTCTTTTTCTCTTTCGCAATGTTTTTCTTTTTTCGTAAACACTCTTGGGAGCACTAAATGTGAAACCATAATTTATAGTGTTGCCAATTTTCAATGTCTTTGCAACTGAGTTGTTGCAGAGACTTGCTATAACAGAGTGATATATGGAAGAAGAGGGTCGTGTGATAAAAATTTTTTAAATCTTAATTTGTTTAATCGTTCATACTGATGAGAATCCAGATTCAAAAATGTATTTTGCAAAGGATTAACACCAAATGATTCAAACTAGAAGTGCTATTTAAACATGTTTCTCTGTTGTTCCCTGCCCCATCAAACTGTTTATGGAAGGTCTCATTTCTAGGCCATTTTCGGTACATGGTCTTGACGTACAAACGCAATTTAGCGTGAGCCGAAAACGTTATGACAGGGCAGTAGTGGCGGACCCTACAATTTAAAGCTGACTCCGAACGACTTTTAATGGCAATTTTATTTACTCTCATGGTGTTTTCTTTTCTACAAAGAGAATGTCACCCTCTTACAAGGTGCATTAAAAAAATTTTTGACCGACCCTGTTGTAATGTCATTTTTTATTTGAGAAGAACATAACACAAATATTAAAAAAGGGTGTATGCCCTGTGTTTACCACTTATTAAGAAAATGAATGAGGAAATGCCAATTTGTTCAAAGGTGTTGCCAGATCGCTAATTTTTCGACTTCATTTTTTGCACGCTTTTTTTATAACAAAAAAAAAATATTTTAACACTGTTCTAACATTGAATGCAATTTTTTATATTGCTGACCATGTAGCTTTAATAATGTAATATTTCCTTAAGATTACTCCACAAAACAATGAAAAAATTAACTTTAAATTGGATTAAATACCAGACGACTTTTTTAAATTTCATCTGGTAGCCCTATAAATAAACAAAAGTCATCTGCTTTACAGGGCATTATCAGCACTCTCGACTTATACAGGGCATAAAATGCAATGCCCTCCACCATTGGCAAGTGCGAATTATTTAGAATAAAACATACCACCCTTTTAGAGGGCGAAACATTTTTAAGAAACAAACGCAAAATTGCATTTTGCGTTAATAAAATGCACATTTTTTGGTAGAAAAGAAAACACCATCAGAGTTTTTGCCAGAAAACCACTGAGAGGAGGAGGTCATTTAAAGAAATATTTTTTCTGATTTTCTTGACCAAAATGTGAAAGTCGAGGACTGTACTTTGATCGCTAGTTTAGTGCACCAACAAACTACTCAGTAGACTACAGTGACTGTGTTAGAAAATTTCTCTTCTATTTTACCGGGAACTACTGGGAACATGCCCGGCGCTAAGTCAAAGGAGAAAGAGACATCTTGGGGCCTACTCCATCGATTATCAATGTGATTTATCGAAAATTGACGTCGGCAGTTTAAGTCGCTTCATTGGAAGCTCTAAGTGGTTCCAAGACTAGGGGATAATTGACGGAAACTGTGGTATCACAATGGGCCCCATGTGGCCTAAGTAAGTTTATCCGAATTCTTTGAGGGGACGGCCACCCCTAGCTACCTACCTTCTAGAGATAAAAAATTCCAGAAAGTTTTCTCATATAACTTTACAGGTCATGGTTTAGAATATTAGTTGTTTGATTATCATTTGATGGTAAAAACTAGGAAGCTAAGGAACTTCCTCCTTATCTCAAATGATCTTAATGATAGTCAGCAATCGCCTTATGCGGTAAATAATATCAATATTTTTGTTATAAGCGATTACCGAGTACTATTTTACCTAAACCATACCATATTACTAACCAAACGAGCCTTTAGACCCCATAAAGTTGTTAAAGATCTACGAGTAATAAATTTTAAAAGAACTGTCAAAAGCCAAGTCGAAGTGTAGTCCAAATACGATCCATTAGAATACAGTAGTTCACGCGCTTCCTTAAAGGGGTAGGGCATGAAAGTGTAATGGCCCAAAGGCAAAGAAACAACTTAGGAACATCAATTTGGTTTGCAGCATAAAGACACATTCAGTATTATTATGCTCTGTTGACCGATCTGGATAGGAAGAAAACTAATTTTATTCTTTCTTGGAATCGCATGGCCACAGATTGGAAGGCATGCTGATAAAGGCAATATCCCTTTGGACGATTTCTGCACAACCCGTAGATGTAAGGGCATCTGTAATTGTAAGGGGCGGACGATTTCTGCAGAAGCTGTACTTCTAAGGGGCAGCTATTTTTGCCTCATTTGTCACTGCCCAACTCTTGCCAATAAAACAAAGGTGTTTTTTGGCTCCTCGTTTTTCACTGTGACTGACATGATTGAAATGTCCAATATGAAGATTGATTATCGCAACAATGAAATTTATTTTAGAATTCATATGATTTCCCATAGGAGCTTAGTGCTTGGGTTGCAATTCACAACGAACATTTTTTTTGGCGTTAGTGGGACCTTATCATTTAAAATTAGCTATCCTCGTATAAACTAGCTTACAGTAGATGGTTTACATGATTTTTCTTCCAATTTCCAATATTTACAATAAATCTAAACTATGGACGCTTGCAAGTGCATGTTCATTTATCTAACGACCTACGTATCACACATACCATATATTGTCAATATTTCATTGCTAGGAAATGCTTTTTTTTTCCTCATGATTTTTCAATTCCAAGTAAGAAAACCAAGTACACAGAAAAGAAAAACGAAAGAATTGCAAGAAAAAAAACAAAACCAAAAAAGACGGAAGCTGGGGAAATCTCTGTTTAAATGGCAATTAATTTTGCATTAGAAATCAAGTCTTTCGACTAAAAAAAAAGAAGCAAAGAAAAAACAACTCACTCCGTCTCTCTCGCTCTCGCTGAAATCTCTTGAGTAACAAGAGTTTTTGCAATATTATGGCTCTTTAGAGAGATAATTTGTTCCTCCATCTTCTCCATCCTTCTCGACATGTTGTCAAGGAAAAAATACAAGGGAAAACGAAGAACAGATAAAGAAAACAATGAGAATATGTTGATGATGGAAAAGCTCAGGAGAATATATTGAAGGAAAAAAAACAGAGAGAGTGAGAGAAAAAATATTTCTTAGGCATGTAAACACGCACACATACACACACACCCATAGACATTTTAAAACACTTATTGATATGTTGGGGGTACTTTATTCTGGTACAATACACCACACCATAAGAAAATTGTAACTGTAACTGTTGCAAAAAACGTTGTATATGTATATATGTATACATATGAGTGCATGTGTGTGTCTTTATTTATTCTCTTTGGATTTGTCTTCCATTTTTTTAGGAATTAATTCTTCTCATGGCATTTAATGCGTTTGTATTTCACACAGATTTTGTTTTTTCTTTTTTTAAAGGAGTTGTTTTTAATTTATCCCTGATTTTCTGTTTATTTTTGTTAATCCCCTTTCTCTCGAATCAGAAATGTAATCCCAAGAGTAAGTGTCAAAATTCCACTGAGATTTTTAATTTAATTTCGTTGAAAAAAAAAAATATTTGTTGTTGTTGTTTGAAAAGTGATTCTGCAATATGATGAGCAATATTCAACGGCAATCTCAACTCCTGTCGTGTTGTACTTAAAGCAGATTCAATAGAATAATGCATAGCTACGACAAAGACCTTGTTAAGCTTCACCAAACAATCATACAACAAAACAGCTATTCCTCATCAGTTCAATTTCACGGTTCTACAACATACCATTCTTGATACGCAACTTTACCGTGACCAACTGAAGTAAAAACTGCTTATCTTTCTTCTTGGTTTGCGAACAAACTAAGGCCTTAGGCCACTGAAGTTGGTCATCTGTTGTTCAATGGCCGAATGAACGCAGATCTATTGACTGTTAAACTAAAAGAAGATCACGAGCAGATTCGTTCATTTTTGGGCGCGTAAAAATCGTTTAAAATGAGTTTTGGGTTCATAACTGTACTAAAGCCAATTTAAAAGTAGAATTACGAAGATAATATATAATGATACGTTTTCTAGGCTAATAAAGGAAGAAGTGGCTCATTCAATGATTGGTTATCTCTTTTAGTATTTTTTAAAGAAATTTTTCTTTTTATTCACTCACATATTTCTTGATCTTTCACACAAAGTTGAACATACAAGTCAGGGCCATCTTGTCTAACTCAAATGTTAAGCGAGAACGCTCCTGCCTCTCCAATGACACTGGAGCACAGCATTATGCCCAATAATAATATTATATAATATCGACGACTACCTCTCAGCAGATTTGCAATAAAAAAGTTTCTTAAAGATCTGTCGTTCGGAGTCGACTTTAAACTGTAGGTCCCACCTCTTATGTATAAAATTATAACACACAAGGTAAGTGGTGTGAGAAGCTAGGTCGTAATCCTGACTTAAGGGTTGTAATGACCAATTATGTATGTATGTTATGTGTACTTTCTTAAGTCGCCGCTGTATGCATACAAATAAAAAACCACACTGGTCTCCGAAGCCAACAAAACCCATAAAATCGGTCAAATCCAGCTTTATTTATGCGCCAGAGTCATAGAAGCATATGCTGCTTGCAGAGAAGCCGTGGCTGACATTTAAACGACGTTATGTTTCACACAAAATGGGTGTGAATGGGTGAGTGTCTCACACTTTATTTAAATTAAAAGATAACAAGCGCTTCATGACTGATTCAATGTCTAAACCCTGAGTCACCACCCTGAGCTAGGCACCTTAAATTGCAATGACGCGTTGAATTGGTCACGGTATGCATTAAAGTGATAGCATTCTAGAGAAAAGAAATCTCGATAATGATGTGTGTGAAGATAAATTCAAATTTAAAAACCAAAGACGCAAACCCACACTTTTAGCAGCGTCACCTCTGCCTCTAACAGTACTGTTAATTGTTTAACATAGACCATACTCTATCTTCTACTTTGCAATTCTTGCAGACTATTGACATAAAATATAATTTCCTCAACTCTCAAAATTATTCCAGTTGCCCCACTACTACGGTTCGAAAGAAGATCCTCTGGATTACCATTCGCATATAACACAATTTACGGTGGCAATAGCAGATTAGTCTTCTACTTTGCAATTATTGAAGACTATGGATATAAAATATAATTCTCATTAGGATCATTATTATTTGTACACAAAAGTGTTGAAATGTTGGTGGATGGTTGGTGGGGTGAAGGCCGGAAATTTTCTCAAATCTCAAAATTATTCCAGCTATCCCACTACCACCGTTCGAAAGAGGACCCTGTGGACTACCATTTGCATATAGTCTGTATGGTGTACTATTTCTTATATGTTCCAAAATGGCCACAGATCTTCTAGAGAATTTTCAAGCAAAAAATTAATATTTTCAAAGGCAATTTTCTCAATACCATATCACTTTATATGTGACTATGTTGGTGATTATATAAAGAGGCCTTGGAACCTTCTTTTGCATATAGTATGGTACTCATAGACCTAGAGTATTTCCCAAAATTAGCTTCTAAACAAGTAGGCTTGTTCAGATGGATACTATTAAATAGCTAACAGTGCTCTGTTAAGGGCAAATTTTGTTCTGTTAACGCCACATGTGGCGCTGCTAAAATTTATGGATTTTGTCTTGGATTTTCAAATTCGAATTTATCTTCACCCACATTCGAGAATGTGCCTGTGTTGAATCGCAGAAGAAAATGTACGAAACTCCAATAGAAGAAACTAGATGTGAGTATTTGGAGCCTGAAATTCGATTTCAATTCAGATTTAAAAAACAACAGGTGTTGTGTTACGGGCATTTTGGAAAAAAAACTTTTTATTTCTCGAGATAATATTTAGTATTCTAAAATTAATAAATGAGCCACAGTCATCTGTGTCAGATTCCTCACATCAGTGATGTTACACGGTATTATTAAATCAAATAATTTTTATGTTTTTTTTTTCTTCATCTTTTTTGTTCATTTTCTGTTTGCAATAGAATTTAAAATTAAAATTCTTAGATTTTCAAGCATAATTAACGTTATCGCACAGAAATAGGCAACCTTCACCTGTCGCCAGATACAATATTAAGAGACAAGCGTAGACGAGAATAAAAGAAAAACAAAATCAGGCAGAAAATTTCATGAGGAGCGAACAGGCGAAAGTGGGGACCACCACCACAAGCAGAAAGTGACAAATCAAAGCGTTTAATTAGACATAAGAAAAGAATTGTCTTCCCCCTGTCAGCTATTCAACTCCTCATCCTTCATAAAATGTTGCAAAAAAAAAAAAATGCAACAGAATCATCACAAGACATTTAAGCCACAAACCACATAAACATACCGTAAGATATGCTAGATGAGAGGGTTGGCGGGAAATTGGAAAATGGCGCAAAAGACAAATTTCATAAATTAACAAATGACATGATACGTCACACGGTGATACAAAATATTTGATTCGAAAAGTTTATAAAATTATTATTACACAGGGAAACTGATGATGATTCTTTAAAATACAGAAAAAAAATTGTTGAAATTGGCAAAAATCTTACATAAAAATAAATATTTTTTAATTAAAAAAAAATGTATTTAAAAAAATACTCAGCATTAACAGCGTCATCTGCATCGTATAGTATCACCAGTGACTGCTGTTGTAGCCTTAGTAGCACCACCAGGCTTATATTCGTTAAATTAAAACAGGTGGACTGTGAAAATTAATCAAAAAAGAATTGAAAAAAAATGCTTTCTTGAGTTGTTTTTTTTTTGTTTTTTAATTCGTTTTTAAGAGAATAATTCTTTGCTTTTTAACTCGTGCAAAATGTCAATGACACGGATGACTAAATTATTAATGACAAATGCTACAGTGACAGCAAAAAAGAAACACACATACACGCACCCATGTACACATGCACTTGGGATATATTTTTAGTTAAAAAATAAAAATTTTAATAAGAAAAAAAAATTTTGATTTTAAAACAAAAATTAGTCACACACCCCGGCCGGGTCATTATAGCAATAATTTAAATTTTTTTTTTTTTAATTAAGGTTTGCATTTCAAGCAGTTTATTACACTCTAGTGGGAAAGGGGGATGCATGCATGTTAATTTGAATTGGAAATTAAATTTTAAATGGCAATTACATGCATTAGGATGGAACGTATGTATGTATGTCTGTATGTCAACATATTTATAAAGAAAAAAACAAATTAAATTGCTTTAAAATAATGATTTTCAAATGGCATTGAGGATTCACCGTAAAGGTCTTTAAACTTTTTGTTCATAGAACATAGAATGGAGTAATGCAAGATTTTAACTCCAAAGATACTCTAGAAACAATCTAAAGGCAGTAAGTAACTTAATCACTACCAACAGAGTCACTAATCTAAGTACTAAATATATATACACTTGTGGACACACAATTAAGTCACTTAACCAAATTTTTAATTTTTGTAAAAATTAAAAAGATTTAAGAAGAATGGAAACAAAAACAACTAATATTTATTAATTTCATATGCTTAATAATTAATTAACAACAAAAATTTAAATACTTATTCATTATAAAAAATGTTTTGGTACGAAGTTAATATCAGACTTAAAATTTAAGTGGACACATAATTAAGTCATCTGAAAAAAATTATTGAAAATTTAATTTAATTGCTTTATTTTTCACCCAAACTATTTTGAACCTTGAATATTTTGTGGGGTATCGTTTTTGGCGTATTATTTCAGTACATCTTTGTGGCATTGAGTTGAGTAAATTGCGACACTGCTTAGGACTAATGTTATTCCATTCTGCCAGGATAACATGCAAACTGCTTTTTTGCTGCTAGGTTTTTTGGCTGCAACTGCTCGTTTTACGATCCCCCAAAGATTTTCAATTGGGTTCAGATCGAGACTTTGAGCTGGCGAACTTTGAACTTTGTGATATCAGAGCTACCACTCTGAACTAACCTAAGTATGTACTATACCCTTTGACTATAAGCGTTTGTTTCTGTAATTGACGAGGTTAATAGACACCAATTTAAGTCTCAATTGAGAGCGTCCAGTGATCCAGTGGGATTGTCTGTCCATGATTCGCCTATACTCATAAAACCGGCTGTCTGTCACTTACAGGCCGAGAGCTTTAAAAGCCGGCAGTAGGCAAAAAATGCAAACTGCCCATCTTCTTTGCCAAATTTCGCTCTGATTATTTGGAAAAGGTACATATAATCTTTCGAGACCTAACTATAGAGTGTAGTCAATTGTATGTTTCTGAAATCACTGTTTGTGACCCATGCGGCTGGCTCTATTAATCGGCATGTACTAGTGTACCAAAACCAGTCAAAGATCAAACCGGTAAACGATCGAAATCCCTTAAAGATTCATAAGGTCCAGATGGAATCCAATCCCATCATTAACATAATTTGAGTGCTGGCAAGGTAATAGTGACTAAGTCAACCACCAAAACGATTTCCCAAATGCCAACAGTAAGTCATGCAGGGAGATCGTTCTAGGAATATTTCGAAGATTTCCAAGACCATGAAAATGGAATGCCCGAGTCCTGTTTCAAAAAACCTTACTCCACAGGCGTTACAGCTTCATATAAAAAAAAGGTTGAGCAAAAGAAAAGCTCTCTTTAGTGAACTAAATTTATTAATCGCACCCCTTTTGCTACGGAGGGGGTAACCTAATACAGCCCCTAAATGGAATAAAATGTTCCTAACATCCCCAGGTAAGACCAGACAAAGAAGTGATAGAAGACCATCACGTTTAGGCGATTATTGATCGTAATGCGAGTGATGTCATCATATCTCCAAGAGACCGGTTATCTCCTCTCTGTTAACCGGGTTGTTCATAGAAGTCGCCGTATCTACTAGATAGTAAGTTGGCTTATTAGACTCGAGACCGTGGACATCTGGGACAAAACGAAATATGAAAAATACTTCTTTGACGACTTCCTCGACTTCCTAAGCAGTCTTCTAGTAAAAACCCTGACTTTAAAATAAAATTCACCTAAAAGATCCTCAAAAATCTGTCGCTCGGAGTCGACTTTAAACTATAGGAATCGCCACTCATGGATAAAATTAACACACACAACATGGGTCGTGTGAAAGACTAGGTTGTAACCTTGACTAAATGGTTGTAAAAATAAATCAAGTAAGTTCATGCGTCTATTCAAAGCAATACAGGACTACAGCACCAATGATAAAATGGTACCAAGATCACATTAAATTAATAACATGTGCAGCGCTGCTCTTTAATCTCTCGGGTCTGGCACGAACCTTAAGGCAAATCATTTCACAGATATTCCATAAATACCGATACCTCCTGCCATATTATCGGATTCAAAAACAGATTGTGAAGATGTTTTAAATCAGCAGTTAGTACAGACCCACATAGCACTGAAAAGTAGCCGAGATTTCGCAAGCTGCAGAACCTATTACAAGTCGCCAAACTTATTTAGAAACAAAGACTCTTCAATATCTTAATAGCCGACACGATATATTTTCTTACTTTTGTAAGCAATATTTAAAATAAATTTGATCACGAAAGCTTACTGAGCTTAAACCCAGACCCTTGATAAAAATAATGATAATCCATCATTAAAGATTCCAAAGAGCTTGCAATACATTTTAAAGCATTATTTCCCTGCTGTCTGGGATGCACTTCATTTTGCTTTTTTAACGGTTCACATATAAACAAAAAAAAACAAGAATTTTTAAAACATGAAAACAAAATTTTTAATGTTCATTTCCTTTTAACGGTTTTGGTCTCGTGTGCCACAAACCAAAGACATCCGTAAAAGAAAATCTTCTTCAGGAAATAAAAAAAAAAAAATATTTTGCTACTTGAGCCATAAAGAAAAAGCGAAATACCGATAAATGTCAAAATCAAAGAGAGTGAATAAAATGATGCCTCGCCACCTACTTATGCTACAACACGTCAGATGGATTTTCTTCAACAGCAGCTTGTCGAAGCACAAGAAATCACTTCAAAGCACTTATGGGAGTTTATGTGATTGAAAAATAAGAAATAAAAATGCTTATGAACCCATGCAACATGTGGCACGTGAAAAAACTGAAATCAAATATTTTAGTTTATAGATGAATAAAATTTAAAATGTTTGCTGGGTTATGGTGCATTTTTTTTATATTTTTACTGCCGACCAATGCATTATCGAGAGTAGAACTAGCCACCCAGTCAGCCACACTAGCAATAGAATTTATGGCCATTAAACACATGATTTTGACTTTCACCATACACATACACACACAATCGCTCGCTCATTATTTGTGTCGTTTTTTAATGTGTTTCTTCATACACATGGACACTCATTTTAAAACATATTCACATACGCTTACATGCACATTAACACACTGAACCTTAACTTACAAGAGAGAGAGAGAGATAGAGAGAGATGGACGTTCTATTACAATTTTCATATTTACGACGTCATTACATTTATTTTATATATATATATATATATATATATGAGTGTAAGTATGTAACAGCGAAAGGATGTGTAAATGCCAAACTGAAGAAGTAATAAAAACGTTGAGTGCTGCAGTCCCATGTTAAGCAAAAGATGTTTTATGACAGGACCATAACACAGAGACTCTTTTCTATCATTTTTCCGTCTCTCTCTCTCTCTTTGTTTTATCAATTGCTCATTGCGGTGTAGATTTGTTTTCTTTTGTGAAACTATCTCGTCCTCTTGCTCTCTTTTATTTTGTAAATTTTATTTACCAGGCGTTCTTAAGTTATTCTTCAATCGAAGGAAGCTCTACAGGCATTTATTAAGAGAGCAGCTTAATAAGTTTGGATTTTTGGATGAAACACAGGGTTTGAGATATAAGAAAAATATTTCTGACTATACTCTCCCACCAACCCCTCTCCCCCCCGTTCACTCCCCATTTATATATTTCTTAGACTTTTTCTCCAATTTGTTCAAACTTTCAAAAAAAAAAAAAATAAAAAAAAATTAAGATGATTTCATCATTGGAGTCGAATATCTTTCCGCCGAGTCATTTCTTTAGGTTTGAAGGCACGAAATATTCGATTAGTGCTGCATAAGACGTATAACGGAGGAATTCGCCGCGTAATCAACCGAATTTTGCTGAAACTGCACATACGTTTACCCATGCAAGTTCAGTTGTTTTTTTTTTTTTTTTTTTTTGTCGTGTCCAAATTAAAATGGACGTTCCTTGATTGTTTTACCCTTTCAGAGTTGCCCTATGTTGGATTGTGTGCCACGAAAAACTAATAAACCTACCATAGGCTTTTGTGGTTCCATTTCAGCCCGCACCCTGACTACAATTTGGTTTCTAGTACGTTGTGGTGAATCCACGTTTCATACTTGACTACGAAATGACGTAATAACTCGTCCACATTATGATTGCACAACGAATCAGCAGTTATTAGAGCGATCTCGGTTAATTGAATGATATGTTGAAAACGAGCCTTGTCAGCAACATCCTTCGAATATGTCTTAAGACGTTAAACCGTTATATGCCTTCTATGGCAGGTTGGTTGCAAGACCAAAAGTGATTGAGAAGTATTACTCCATCCAACTACCGTCTGCTTTGTTCCAAGTAAAGCACTATCATTGAAATGCGCTTCAGCAATAGGATACTCAAAACTGTGGAAACAATTCTTTTTTTGGCTTCAAAAAAAAGCCAGAAAGACGAAAAAAATGTAGCGCCTGCTGTTTCTAAACAATTCGCTTTTCTCAATTTATACATCCAAGAAATGATAACAGATTTCTTATTTGTTCACTCGAAAGTTGTCAGAGTGACAGCTGAAGAGTTACAAGATGATCACTGCTGCAACGAAGTTCTTGAGATGGTTTGTAGAGCGTAGCACCTTTCGTCTTCAAATTCTAGTCACCAGCCTTAAGTGACCACACTACCAGCTATTTGCTAATCACTATCCTTACCCAAATGCATGCGTAAAGCAGTTCCAGTTCGTTCCATGTTCTTGTGTATGACGGTATTATGTCGCAGAATTAAAATAAGAACACTGTAAAACTGTTTCTCTCTCTCTCTCTATGTTAACTTACCTATCCTCCAAATAATTGTAGGCATTCTATAACCGCATCTTACTCCTCCTTCGCGAAGTAGAAGAATCACAGGCATTCTTCGTTTTCACTTTTTGAAAGTATTTTCTTCATAAAACTTTTATCGATTTATTATTGTACAAATGGGTGAGGGGTTATGTATGTATGTATGTTGTAAGACAATATATTTATTGATTGAAAATATAAAATTCTATTGTTTTTCATTTCTCAATTTCAATTAAAATTCCTTCGGTTTTTATTCATTCAAACAAAAAATCCGATTTAAAACCAATAAAAATAACCGCCGTTTATGTATTCAGCCACTCAATTAAAACAAAAACAAGAAATCGACAACAACAACAACAATTGCAACAACGAAAGAAAAGTTCAACCACAGGAATCTGCCACAAATAACCACAATAAAGCCAATTCAGTGTTGCCAAGTCGCTGATGTACAATTTATAAAGCAAGAGTTTACGTTTCAATAAAAACGTGTCAGCTTAGGTTAGATTAAGTAAAGGACACACAGCCAAGTTCTTGACAATTATCGACGTTGTGGGGACTTAGTCTAGCAAAGTGTTTTACCGATCGTTTTTCTTCCCCAGCTTCTCAGCTTCCTGCAATTATACATATGACTGGACATATAACCCGTAAGTAGTCTGATTTAATTCCTGCCAGAACATAAGAGAGTCCGGTTTTTTTATCTCTCCTGATTAGGCCACAACTCCTAGATATTTACATGCATTCCGTTGTCCCTAGCGCTCAAGGTAGCGTTTACGGGTTTCCCATTCTTCCTCCAATGAATTCACAACTTGATTTGACAACGGTTTAAGTTGGACTAATAAATGACAACAGTTGACGAGACACTTTGTTCTAGTCATGCAAGTTTGGATAAAAGAAGCTTCTCACAGTCTTGTCGACAGCATCCACCTCCACTGGAATACGTATTCGAAGTCGTTAAAACGTCTGCGATAACACGAGTTCATAAGGATAAAACCAAATCCTATATTGCCAGCACCTTCCAGTCGATGTGAGTCCATTTTCCAAGATTTTTCTACAAATACAGGAGGCTCAGAGTGCTCGCTCTCCTCTTTTTCCTGACTGCATTAAGCCTCCCAAATGTAACAGTTTACTAGAAAAACTTTTTAATTTTTAAATTCCTCTTCATTCACATCTGTATATCCTATTAGTTTTGGCCAGAGTCAAATGGATTTTTGACTGGGCTCAAATGGGTGCCATTGTGCTCTTCGTCTATAATTTCTGGCTGACATTACGCAGTCAAATTCAAATCTTTTTGATTAAAGATTTCATGCATCCATGCTCTCATGGTATTAAGTCTTATGGTCGTATTTCACAGCTCCTTGTTATGCCATCATGACTTGGAGATAAACAGTTGAGGATAGTGAATGATGGCAAAGAGAGTAGTATTTTTGCTTAATGGTAACTCTAATTTAATATTTTTTCTCTTTCTCACAATAATAGCCAATAAATTCATATGCAAAGAAAGGAAAATATTGAATACGAGCGATAAAATAAAAACAAAAAACAAAACATGAATAAAATCTACAAATCGAAACGAAGTTGAAGGAGCAATAAGAAACCGTCACCACAAAAACTATCGCATTTACCACACACACACACACACATAGACAGCAGCAATAAAAATTAAAACATTCAATAAAGAAAAATTACACACACACACACATACATACACACCATGAAATAAATTCGTCATAACAGGCAACTACAATGAGAAGAACGAGTTAGAAATAAAATATTCGTGAAAGCAAAATAATTTTAGAAACACCGAGAGAGAGAGAGAGAGAGACAGATAGAAAAAGAAATTTCAAAAAAAATGTTGACCTATCTCTCACTCACACACAGTTGTTAAACGGTCTATGTATTTACTACTCACTCATACTGTGATACACTATGTTGTTCCGGCTACACGACAATCGGCAACGGAAGTTAAAAAAAAAAAATAGTTTGGAGTGATGCACTACACACAGCAAAAAATATATACCTTACCTGTGCAGCGGTTTGTAACTGCTTGAAATACATACCGTTCGAGTGTCTATGATTTCAATTATTGGCACCCCTGAGTTCAATAGAGCGCTGTAATGAGTGCACAACAATTTGAAACACTACACCGCCAGCCTGCTTTTGAACCGAACACGGTGTTTCCAGTAACTTTCATCATTTTGGATTAATCAATACTGGTTCGCTTATGCGCTAATATGATTTCATTGTGAAGGCATTATTCAGTGAAAAAGTGAGCACTAACTTCTCTGTTAATGTATTCTTAAAGTGCTTAACTGCAAACTCGAATAGACCAAGTTCAATACAGTTAGAAACCAAAACATATGTTTGTCACCATTGTAGGTTTTAAAAAATTAAGTGTCTTCAATTCCTCCCAAAATAATTCAATTAGAAATTGACGTCCCTAGAGAGGATAACATCAGCAGGAAGGTCAGTCAACTTCATTTTTTGATAAGGAGCAGGATTAGAGCTTAATGACCAAAGTTCCTTATTACCCCAACCAACACAACTATGAAATATGCGATTCTATGTAGATAACGACAGTTGGCAACCCTATTATCCTAGATCATACTACAGTACAATGAAACTTAAACCGAATAGAAAAATAATAATAACGTAGTGATTGCAACATTGTATATTTATTGAGCAACTTTCATTCTTACAAAACCGTTCAAAAACGAAACTTACGTTCGAAGCACATTCAACTTTATATCACAGATGTCATGCCTTCGTAATAAGCAAACTAACGTTGCAGATTTTTTGGCTCTTTTAAATGCCGCAGAGGATAAATCGGTATTCACGGAGACCAGAGTGTGTGACCTTATGTAATTCGGATAAGCCATCAAAGTGACAATAATGCAATATTCTTGGGCATAATTTGCATTCCTACATATACTCTTTGCTTTTCAAACGAGTGGTTCTTGTATTGAATCTATAAATGTTGTCACACACCTTCATAGTTCATATTCCTGATTGAATTTTACTTTAACACATTCTCCGCCAACAAGTTTTTTCATAACACAGAACTCGTGACTGACAGCACTGAATGGTAAGTTATAGTAGGTACTCAATGTCAGTCACTGGTGACTGACATAGCCCAATTGGAGTATTCCACCAGTGACTGACCAGCGGTCAATGTGTTCAAAAGATCGTCTCGAAAACAAGATGAGTTTTCCAAGAAGAATCTCACCTTCCTTACCAAATATACGATGCAAGAAAATAACGTACACCTAGATTTGAATAAAATTTTATTGCATTAGGGATCCTAACCGCATTAGAAACTCGCAAATAATTTCAGAATACCATCACTTTACTGCAGACCAAAACAGAACGATCTACTCTTGATTAGTAGGCAAAATTTCTTTAAGAGGTCGCCGTGGTCTAGTAGGTAGTGTGCTGGCTTATTAGACGTAAAAGCCTGGGTTCGAGTCCCAGGCCAGACATCAAAAAATAAAAAAAATAAAAAAATAAAAAAAAAGTATTTTTTCGGCGATTTCTTCTCAGTTTCTCAAAAAATCTGTCGTTCGGAGTCGACTTTAAACTGTAGGTCCCGCCACTTATGTATAAAATTAACACACACAACATAAGTGGTGTGAGAAACTGCGGGCTTCTTGGGGACGATTGCCTGTAGACTGTCTAATGGTGAAGGTATAGCACTGGCCATTTTATAGTCACCTAGCAGCAACTCGTTTCCTTGCAGTTCGCATCTTACCCCTTTCCACCTTTCCTAAAAACCTGCACAATGCACTGCATGAGTAGGGGCCATCCCCTGAGTGCTGGTTTCATTAAAAAAAAAAAAAAAAAAAAAAAAAAAAAAAAAACTGTGCTAATATCAGGCAGTTGCCGTCTGATACTCCAACCCGCTTTTTTCTTTTTAACGACTAGTAGTTACCCTTTATTCGATTCTCCACTATGTATATCGCCATTTAAGTATACATATATGGTAAAAACCTGTTTTTTAAGAGAGTTCTTACTCATAATATTTCTTACTTAACTTAAGGTCACTACAACTCTTTAAATACGATTACAATCTAGCTGCTTACACCACCCATGTTGCATGTGTTAATTTTATTTATGAGTGAGGGGACATTCAGTTCCACGTCGACTTCGCACGATAGATTTTTGAGACACTTTTCATGACAATTTTTTATACTCTTAGTAAACTGCTGAGAGGAAGTTGCCGACGAAGTATTTTTTTCATACTAATTCTTTCGCACTTCAATTCTCTTGAGAATGTTAATGCAACAGCAGTCATGGGAATAATCGGTTATACATCGTAACATAACATAATTGGTCATTAGAACCCTTCAGTCAGGATTACAACCTAGTTTCTCACAACACTTATGTTGTGTGTGTTCATTTCATACATGAGTGGCGGGACCTACAGTTTAATAATCTACCCGAATAACAGATTTTTGAGATACTTTTCATAGCAATTTTATTTACTCTCAGAGTTTTTGTCGGAAATTTGCTGAGGCAGTCCCCGAAGAAGTATGTTTTTCATATTTCGTTTTGTTGGTGACGTATGACCTGGTATTTGAACCGTGGCCTCACGTCTAATAACTAAACTGGACTACAATAAAAGGATTGATTTTCTTTTAAAGGTTTAAACGTATTGCGTGTACAACAGTATAGTTTAGTTGTCTAATAATACTGTAATTAGGTAATTCATTTGGACCTTGAACGCATCTTTCTGCGCTTACGCTTCTTACGCCACACTTAGCTCTCATGTTCCATTTTACTTTTTTTTTTTTTTTTTTTGTAACATTGAATATAATTTCTTCACTTGACAAATGCTGACCTTATCCACCAGCAGAGATCAATAGATTTTGAGTTTGGAATAACAATCAACTTCATTGATCAACTAATAAACAGGATCAATGAAAAGAAATCCACTTGCACTCGGACAAAACGGTGCACGGCAGTCTGTCTTGACCAATTGATAACGTTTCATATTTTACTTTTGCTTTCGTGCCTTTGTTGAAATTAAAAACACAGATTTTAGAAACCGACAACAACAAGCGAAACTTTTTGCAGAGTATAAAACGGAATCTAAAAAAACAGAAGAACAAAAAAACTCTCCAAAAGGCTCTACTAGAAGATTAAAAGAAAAAAGAAAAATGAAGAGAATTTAAATCCCCACCACGGTTATAAACCGTATTAACACAGTTTAATGTAGTTTTCACTCTAACTAACGGAATTCCTAATCTTTCTCTCAATCGCACACTCTTTCTTTTTCTATTTAAGTATATACGTCTATATGTGTATGTGTGCGTGTGTATGAATAGTTGTAGTTCAGATTCCTGTATTTCCTGTATTTAATCACTTGAATTGTTTTTGCATTTACAAAAAGAAAGATGGCCTATTTATTTACCGTTTGTTTTTTTAAGTTTATTTTTGCATTTGTTTCGGTTCACTTGGTTTTGCTAGCTATGCTCTCCTCTCCCTACCGCTGTCGCTGCAGCCTTTCTATTACCCATTGTGTCTGTATGGGTGAGAGAGAGTTTATTTACAGTTTTACTGGCATGAATTGTGATTTGGTTTGTTGGTCTTCGTCGTCTATTGTTTTGATTTGTTTAGATTCGTCTTTTTTTCTCTCTCTTTTTTTTTGTTTTTCTTTTGTCCGAAAGGTTTCATCAACATTTCATAGGATATTGATTGAATGTCCTGTTTATTGACAGTTTTTTTTTTTGTTTTCTATGGACATGTTGCTATGACTCACTCACTTTCTCTTTCTATCTCTCTCTCTCCCTCTCTGTTTTGCCATTCATTTACTGAATATGTTTTTGTGTGGTCCTATTGAAATAACAATTAAAATGTTGAATTGCAGGGGCATTGTTGACATTTTGTGTTGTTGTCAACCGCAATCACAATTTGAGTATTATTTACAGTTTAATTAAAATTTTATTTGATTTTTATTGTTGTTTGTACATTAAACTCCCCCAATAAATACGTGTTGAAAAACTATAGTTTTTAATTAAAAGATTAACAAGAACAAGAACAAAAAAACACAACAAAAGCGTTCAACACAGTATAAGAGAATATTAAAGGGAAGAAAATAACAAAGAAAAAACTAACAGGCAGAGGTTTAGAAAAATTGTAAAATACAGTGTGAAAGTGTTTAAATTCATTCCAATAACAGATAAAATTACAATTAAGTTGTGAGATATTAAGTTGTGGTTCAAATGTGGTAAAAGTAGACTTCTGGCGACAACATAAAACCTAAAAACTTGAAGTGACCGTCCAGAGAGAAAGTTTTCGAAAATTGGTTTATTTTTCTAGAAATTACAGTTACGCAAATGGAGGTACTTACTGGTGTTTATCTTTATAAAAATATATCGTTATACTGTTGCGAAGACAAAATAAATACTGATTGTTCCAGAGAAATGTATTTACACATTAACACTGTCCAATCGACTGGTGCACTCATAATAGCTATTATCCATCTACGGGTTTCAAAGAGTAGCCATCTTTCATCCAAGGGAGAAGAACGCTTAAAAATATATTAAACTTGACCTACAAAAGTGGGGAGCGCCAGCATTACAGAGCGATGATCCTCAGTCTACTTGGGAAGGAATTGGGACGATAATTTCAAAAATATTTAACCGGACAGGAAACTTTACAATCAAGGTCGGGTCTGTGCACTATCGCAATGCACGCATCACAGCCCAAAACTATCGCGTCCACGGCGTTGCTGGCGATTGGACGTTTCTTACGGTTCTGCGTAAGCATTATAAATCGACAGTAAGATTCTAGAAGTTGAAAGATCACAAATAAATGAAGTGTAAATAGAGTGTGAAGTCACCGTAGCGTATAGACGACAGCCTGTGGCCACAGTTCAGATATCTCGAACAAAACATAATATGAAAAAATATTTATTTAGGTGACATACTCTCACCAGACTTAAAAAAAAAAAAAAAAAAAAAAAAAAAATGCCTTGAAATATTTCTGGTTCGCGTCCACGATAAATTGAAAGTGAGAAGCTAGGTTGTAATTCGCACGACAGATAAAAGCAAACAATTTATTCTAGCTGGAGATTAGATTATCAGAGAGGATGTCAGAACACTTCAGGAGGATGTCCCTCCTTATAAGTGGTAAAAATTGGGAATTAAATTTCAAAGGGAGGCTCTCTTACAGTTACAAGTTTAAGATGCATTTTATTTCAGAAAATGAAAGATTGGATTTGTTAGAAGTTATAACTAATTTAGGAACAGATGACAAGTGGTGTGTAGATTTATTTATGTTTGGTATACAATAGCACAGAAGTCGCCGTAGTCTAGTAGGTAGTGTGTTGCTTATTAGACTGAAGGCCCGAGTTCGAATCCCAGGTCAGACATCAAAACGAAAATATGAAAATATTTCGTCGGCGACTTCCTCTCAGCAGATTTCTGGCAAAAAACTCTGAGAGTAAATAAAATTGCCATGAAAAGCTTCTCAAAAAAATCTGTCGTTCGGAGTCGACTTTAAACTGTAGGTCCCGCCACTCATGTATAAAATTAACGCACACAACATAAGTGGTGTGAGAAGCTAGGTCGTAATCCTGACTAAAGTGTTGTAATGACCAATTATGTATGTATGTATACAATAGCACAACTGGCAGATTAATTACGAGTCCGGATTTTACTTTATGGCTTTCATTTAATCGTGCTTAACTTAAGATTTCGACTCCGTTAAAGACTATTTAGTTGTAGACAAGTAATGATGGCATCCCATCAACTGTTAGACATACATACATACTCGTAATTGCTCATTACAACCCTTCAGTTAGGATTACGACCTAACTTCTCACACCTCTTATACTGTGTGTGTTAACTTTATACATGAGTGGCGGGACCTACAGTTTAAAGTCGACTCTGAACGACAGATTTTTGAGAAACTTTTCATGGCAATTTTATTTACTCTCATAGTTTTTGCCAGAAACCTGTTGCGAGGCATTCGCCGAAGAAATATTTTGTCGTATTTTAGTTTTGATGTCTGACCTGGGGTTTGAACTGTGGCCTTACGTCTAATAAGCCGACACACTACCTATTAGACTACGGCGACTTCTTCAATTGTTAAAACAATAAATTAATGAAGTATTCTTATATTATTAAAAGCTTTTCTTGCTTCTGAAGCCATAAACGTTGAATTATGAATTTCAGAGCATTCTAAGAATTTTTAAGAATCTACCCAAGCCCCTATTTTTACAGATATCAGACAATCCATGGCGTGTGAATTTTTGTAAAATTTTAAACATTTTTTTTTTCTTTTAAATCGTTTGACTTTACTTTGTATATGACTCTTTAGTCATTTTTTTAAGATTTACTTTCCGGTTTAGAAATGAAATTATAACTGTAAATAAGTAATTTTTTAAAGAAAATTTAATAAATTATTTAAATAATATGTTATTCACCAAAAACAAAAGAAAAACAAAAACAAACAGAAATCATCAAAAATCGTATAAAAAGTAGACCTCAAATGAGCATTAAAAACACTCATGCAGCATAAAACTGAATACACAATAAAACTTGACCAAACAGGACTACAACAATAAATCCAAATAATAATAACAACAACAACACCAACAGTAATAATAAATTATTATTGAAAGGGTTTTTTAATTACACACAACACTAACCAACCAAAAACCAACAAAGAGTCACGGTCACGAGAGGAATTGGTTGGAGGGGGAGGAGAAGGTGGTTCGAGGGCAGCAAGTGCAACAAATTATATTTTAATCAATTCTCTAATTTGTGGTAAAATAATTATTTACATATACACCCACACACACATACATATATAGAAATAGAGTTCATTAAACAACAGATGTCGCCACAATAGACTGTGAAATAAATCATTATGGGCCACAAACCCAGATCGCGAGAGAGAGTGAGGGATGGGCTAGCTGTTTAAAAACGGTTTGTTTAAGGACCCGCACGCAAAAGGGGAAATTGTAAAAATTTGTAAAATAAATTTCTAAAATCAATATTTCAATGCAAACAGAAAAATGTAAAAATAATAAATTTTAGAGGAAAAAAAAAGAAGAAAATCGGTTATTGAATGATAAAGTAGGGCAGTAATGAATGAATTGTAAATGGCAGCATAAAGGTATTACAGGTTCTGTCTAGAACACAATTTGATTTGCCAATTAATTAAACAAGATCTCTGACAATCATTCATTGTAATACACTAGGCTTCACCCTGTGCCCTAGATTCAAAAACATATGGATTCCCTCTTAATATTCGCCGATACTGTCACATATCGATAACTATTCCAAGAGCAAAGTCTCAATACAAAAGTAAGTAACTGAACTCAGAACACTCAAATACTATTACCTTTGATAACTCCGTCTTTAAACGTACGCCTTTAAACGTATACAATCTAATGTAGTCACTGTTCAGGTCATTATATGTACGACGCTAGAGAAAAGTAAAAATGCAAACGGTAAAATTAGTCGAACGTTCACGGAGCGTACATTCGTTTCTAGCATGTGAAAGACAATAGCAACGACTACCCAACCATAATGGAATTTCGGTCAGCATTTGCATTATTTTCGTATTCTATAAACGAAAGCACTTTCCGTTACGTTTCGTTAACGTTCAGCTAATTTTGCCATTAGTCGTGTTCGTTGGCGCAATGACAGAGCTCTCTGATTTTCCTATATTTAGGATATTCCCAATATAATCGTCAACCTTTTCAGGAATATTGCCCATAAAGCGCCGGTTATGAGAAGGCGTTATAACCGATAAGTTATATTAGGTCTGTAACGAAGCGTAGGAGTAGTAAGAAGAGATTTCTAATTGGCACTTGGATGTAGCGAAAACTTTACCCCTCAGGAAATGTGGCATTGGCATGAATGGTATCCAATACACTGTAGCATTCATAATGGCAACGGATACGAGCGGATTAGCCGTTTAATGGTTTCAAAGCGTGGTCTAGTAAGGCTTTCCTCTAAAGAAGAAGAAGAAGAACTGTAAAAGTGGTGATTAAAAAGTGCCCCCTTTTTGACCATTACGGGGTAATTAAGATCTTCATAATCGACCTATTTAGCAAGGAATCGGGAAGAGGTTAAAAAAAAAAAAAAAAAAAAAAAAAAAAAAAAAAAAAAAAAAAAAAAAAAATTGGAAACACTGTAGTCAAGTTCAGTTCTGTGCATTGTCGCGATGAACACAGCAGAAAATTTGCCTACTGTTGGAGAAAGTGTGGCGGCTAAATAAAATATATCGGATACCACGGCGTTTCTAGCGATTGTAGTATTTTACATAAGGATTAACACTTTCAACCACTTTCCAAACATTCACAACGTCGTTGATATAGGCTGATTGGTTTCTAGAGCAACAAGCTTTCAATGCGTAAAATTTGAACAAACTTTTCGTCAGCATTGAAGCCCAATAGCTGGGTACATTAGCCACACAGAAGCAGTGTTTGCATCCTGAAAAAGTAACTATTTGGTGTGCATTGATCTAAATGTGTCATCTAGCCAATCTTTTTGATATGTTTATGATTATGTTTTGAACGGCACATGGTTTTCCATAAACAGAGCTGCTAGTCACACAGTACATTCGATTTCGGATTTATTGTATGAGAACATTCCAGAAATAGAAATTTCACATCCTGGCAGCGACGATTGCGCACCAACATTTGTAAGACTTTTTTGAGCGGCTGCGTCAAAGACCTTGTCCTAGATCAGGGATGCCCAAAACTAAAACTGTAGTAGTATTGGTGAGAGAGAGAGAACTGCACTGAAAGAAAAGTTGTGTAAACTGAAATAAAATGTTAGGAAAAAATCCAAAAAGCGGAATTTACAATAATATTTGGAATAGAAATTTTTCTACAATGGTGGCTTCTAAAGATGCCCCCAATTGATCAGTGCGCCGAATAACACTACTGCGTGACAATGGAAGGTTTTCGATAAGCTTAAAATTAAGTTTTTGAAAATATTTATTTAAAAATTTTTTAATGAACTCCCCATCAGAAAATGGTCTACCATGACTAACAATATCCAAGCTTATTAAGCTTGATAACTCCATTTTTAACATTTTATTTTCTGAGGTTTTTTCATTGTTTTCTTCTTCAAGTAACCACTCATTCAATTTTTCTAAATAAATTTTTTTATTTTTACAAAATAAATCATTAAAATCATACATATCACTATGATAAGAACAATAGTGCCTTCTAAAAGCATATTCTCTACATTCCTTCAATATTTTATAACATAAAATGCATTGAGCATCACCAAACGCATTTTTTATCAAAAAATGTTTCGTAAGTCATAGTAAATTTTTTTCAGTGCTTTAAGCAAAAAATATTAAAAAAAATCGTACATCCGCTACGCATGTGCATTCGTCGCTGTCTGAGTGACGACTAACCAAAGAGAATAAGAATATGTGTGTTTTTAGTTTGCGCAAAAGTACTATGAAATGGGCATCTATGTCCTAGACCAATCTACCATCTCACACCACCCATGTTGAGTGTGTTAATTTTTTCCACCAGTGGTGGGTCGCCCTACAGTTTAATGTCGACTCAGAACAATAATTTCATTCTCAGAGTTTTTGTCAGAAGACTGCTGAGAGAGGAAGACACCGAAAGAAATATTTATTTTCTTATTTCGTTCGGTTCAAGATGTCTGAGCCGGGGTTTGAACCACAGACGGGTAATCCACTTTTTTAGAACCCACATTTGTCCAGTTGTAACCAAGACACTGGTTCTCGAAAGAATCAACTTTTGCAACCAATCCAGAGGCAGGCATTATATTTCGCTCGTAGTGGGACAAAGTCCAAGCAATATAACGCAATAAATATTACATCGAAATCATAGATTCACAAATGTTTTGTTAACTTTTGATACCGATAAATGGATAACCCCCTTTACCTACTATATTGTATTACAATTGTAATTGAGAAGTATTTGCAAACCGATATTATCAGATCGTTCATATTTCATTGGCAATATTTTTACAATTTGAATTCAGATCATATTTAATACTCACTTTAATACTTAAATTGGTTTACAAGTGTAATTTAGCCACATACCTGAAAATATAAAGAAAACAAAGATGGAATTAAAAAAAGGTGGTAAAATAAAATAAAACTTTTGATAAGCAAAAGACATAACATGTCAATTTGTCTTTTGTAATAATTATAGGGCACCAGTCCAATTAATTTATTATTTTAACATTTTAAACGAAAAATACGGTGCGTGTGAAGGAACACATTAAAAGTGCATGTGTAGAGAAGCAAAAACCACACATCAAATAACCACCCTTTTATTGTGACAGTACAGATCCACAAAGGTCCACAGAAAGGCGTTTGCGTCAAAAGGCTTTAAAGTGTAATAAAGTGTTGTAACGTTTTGTAAATAGTGTTTACACAATAGCAACAACACAGTTGTATTTATTTTATTTAAAATGAAATTTATTTATAATTTATACGGCAACAAAAACAAAAAAATAGAAAAACTTATTTCATATGCAAACATAAATAAAAATTAAAAAAATATGGCAACATATTGTTTCAGATTTAATTTATGACAGCAGCCTAGAAAACAAAACCAAATGCAAACAAAATAATTCAATACAACACAAAAACTAAATAGAAAAATATGTTTTTATATTTACAATTACAACAACAACATCAGCAACAATAATTTGTTATTGAATTCATAATTTAAATGCACACAAGAAAAATTCCAGAAGGCGAGGCGAGCATTGGTAGAACAATCGATAGATCGGCAGAGTACTACCAGGAATAAACATCACTTTAATAAGATACGTCTGCTGGATGATATGGATAGACGGCTCTGACTAAAGGGGTATAAAACCGCAGACCACATTTGCGACATATTACAATACCTGGCCAGCGCAGATTAGGATCTGTTTGCACTTTTCCAAACCAATAACAATTGAATTCAGGGCAAATGGGTCTCATTCTATCGACTTTATTTTGAAAACAATTGAATAGGAGACAAGCTGCAGGAGACCTGTTAAAACGGTGTAGAGGTCATCATATGCTTCGTCGACGAAAAAAAAATAAAAAAAAATTAAGAAAATAAAAAAAATAAAAAAAAAAATAAAAAAAAAAATAAAAAAAAAAATAAAAAAAAAAATAAAAAATAGGAGACGAAATATTTGGCAAGTTCTGGAACTCTATTAAAATTATTTATCTGTCAACATATTAATTCTATGCCAGAGAACTTCTTACAATTTTAGGCCCATAACCAAGTCAGTTTTATATACCCTGAGGATGTGGAGAAAGAAACGAGAGTTTATGGTTTCAGAAAGAAATTTTCCGAACCCATGTGTATATGCCATCGAAAGATGTTCTCACTTAAACGTGGATAGAAAATACAAAAAACCGAGACATACCAATGCTATCTGACTAGGCTCCTATGAGGTTAAATCAAAAATAGAATGGATATAGCTTAACCCGCTATTTATTGAAAATTGGGTAATCCTGCGAGCATTCGCGGCAATGTGCTGGCAGCCGATCTTGAGAGGAGAGGAATTTAAAAGCCACAGATGGGGTCATAACCTTTTTGTTGAATGGAGGCGAAATTTAGGTAGGTATACTCAACGAAAGGAAAGAAAAACAAAGGCAAAGTTTCGTCTCACGCCACATAAGTTTGTTGAGAAATCACAATAGGAAGAAATTTTAGTCATGCATGAAACTATCCACGAATAATGTCTTCCTTTGATAGGACACTGTAAACTCAAGGTACACTTGTTCATCGTATCGAACCCAACAAAAAGATTCTGTGGTAACGAGAATTAATCATCAGAACACAATCTTGGAACTTTAGAAGAAACATCTGGGTGCATTTCAACTGCTTGTCCAGAAATTGGTGACATTGTTGACGCAGGGCAGCATTCTGAAGACAGTAGGCTTGGAAGAGACATTACAGTGATACCCTATAGAGTTTGAGAGGAGTACAATAAATCGTATTGTTGCAATACGTCACCCCTTCACGACAATGATATTTGTATACCTTGCTCTAAAGCGATGTGTATTTCAAATAGTAATCGAACGAGGCAAAAACCAGGCTATAAGTCGTATACCCTGGCCTAACCTTATAGTTTCTACATAGTTTTTAAGAGAACTCGGTTTCGTGTCCGATCGAGCAGCTAAAAATTGAAGATCCTCGAATTCCACCAAATACAAAACATTTCCGTGGAATAGTGCTTCGGACTTTCATCATGGATCCATCTGTCTTTGCCAGTACAGATTCGATAGAAAAATTACTTTTTCATTGCATTCAGTCAGCATTTCCGACACAAAAAGTCGTTTCCTGTCTTTGTGGCATCTGATAACCAATTGCTTTGCTTTTGGATGAATTCCGCTGCTTGTAAACGCTTTAAAATTTCTTCTTAAACGACGCTTAAGGCGCTTGTGATCATTTCACGGGATTTTTAGCGTCAGTAAAGGTTGATTTCAGAAATACTTTTTTTTTTTTTGTTGAGCGGTGTTCAAAGAATCCCAGCGAATCTGCTTGTCTGACGCCCTATGATTTTGGAAGGTCTTGTTGATTTCGAAAAGATCAACATTCATGAAGTATTGACGTCAAAGGCAAGAGAAAACTGGACTAAGGTCAAGAGTATGGCAAGGCATAAAGAAGGCCGGGATTATCCCACTGCTATCGATTCAGTTCACAATAATTTCACGTCCCCCTATTATTATTATTTGCGAAATAAAAGCGGCAACCGTGTTTTAACACTGCAAAACACAGAGATAAGTGCGGAACAAACCATTAAACAGGTGATGACAATGTCTAACCAATTTACTTAAGCTTCCTCCTTCTCTCTAATACATACATACACACATATATACACACACAGTCCGAAAAAATTGTTTCTAAAATCGATTTTACTTGTAAGAAGGCCTGCATGTGAGTTTGTGTAACTTACTTTATCAACTACTTCGTTAGTTAGCAGCTCGTATCTCTTGGTATATTCGTCACGCACACACACACACACACACACACACTCTCGCTCTCTCTCTCTCTCTTTTTCAGTGTGGTTACCTATGTATGCCTCTGTGTTTCTGAGTGCATGTTCCCAGTCGCATTTAATCTTCACAGTCAACTTCATTAACAAGAAAATTTTGCAGATTTTATGGTTTTTGGAGAAAAGGAGTCCGTATTTTTTTCTTCGTCTTTTTGCCAGCACTATAGAGACTACGACTACAACTACAACAATAGAAACAACAAGAGCAACAACAATATTATCAACAAGATCATTAACATACAACATAATGACGATTGTCCTTGAAACCACAACAAAGCCAAAAAACTTGTTGTAAATCCTAGTATAAGATTATGGTTTTGAAAGACTCAACAGATGTGTGCATTTTATGTTTGTCTCACAAGTTAATAACACAACAATGACTACAGTTGGTGGCATGAAATTAGAAACAAAAAAACATTTTCTATAAGAACACAATAAAACTAAACAATAATCATTTCCTTAACTAATTACTTCAACACAACAAAAGTTTAAGGATTTAATATGAGAAAGAAAGCAATAAAGCAAAGTTTATATGTGGTTGTAAATGTACGTGTGTGTGTTTTGTTGTTTTCTAATAAAGTTTAAGCTGCTGCTGTGGTGTCTCTTCTGTTTGTTATCGACATGAAAGTTTTGCGAGACAATCTGAAACCAAGTAGAACCTATACAAGCAAACATTCGGAGAAGGGTGTTCTTTCTCTCATACACAGACTGCTTTTTACACCACCCCCCGGATAATAATAACAGTTGCGTTTAAAAGTGTATTTAACAGAACTATTATACGTACATGCAGCGGATTGGGTTACTTTAGTGGTGGGTGTTGCTTGTTTGTCGAGGTGTGTTTATTAATTTTCGCAACACAGTGCTAAAAAGAAAATTTTCTTCCGCTTGCACAGTTTAGATCAGAAAGTTATTTAACAATTATTTTTTTTTTTTTTTTTTTTGATTACAGAAGAACGCAAGAAAAAGTATTCAGCATTACAAGTTATCGAATAGTTTTTGGTTTGGCAATTTATAAGAAAACAGAGTTCGAACTATTCAAATACAAAAAAATATGTTGCCAAAGCAAAGAACAGCGATAGGACATATATTGACAAGACAAAAGCTAGCCACAAAGCTATTTCAGAGAAACAAAAATTTTAATTAAAAAAAAAAAATATTTCTCAAATCAGACACAAGTATCACGGATTTAAAAAGTTTAAAATGTTTTCATTTCTTCTGAGAATAAAGTCAAGACTTATGGATAGGATTTGCTTGACAATGGAGATAGCCTTCGAGCACATTCATCCTAACACGAGTAGGTTAGGTTAGGTTAGAGGACGTGTACTTGTCAAAGGACAAGCGCAGTACCCGGAGGTCGAATTGACCCATTGTACAACGTCCTTAAAATGGAAGGATAATAGAGGGGATAGGAAAAAGTACAGGAAGTCGAAAAGGGAGAATAGGAAGCGAATGACACGAGTAACTCTTCACTGAATACATATTAATGTGTAGTTTGATTACCAGCCTGAATGAATCCAGTATTTATTCCTCATATTCTCCAGTGACACCTCCCATTTTCTCAGTAGAACTGGCAGAAAAAAAAGTTAATCCAGAGCAGAGCAAAACTCTCACTACAACTCGCTGATCTTCTCAGACATCAAGATATTTTCGTCTGAATCGTTAAATACAATGGCAGATCTCAATGGCACTTTACACATCTTTACATATAATTTCCTACGCAAGGGAGTATGAGAGGCCACCTATACTACGTGTTGGATCAACAAAACTTTCTTGATTTCTGGACATATACCATCTTTATCAGTTTCCATTTTCCTTAAAGAATGAGTTTTTTGTGTCTGGTAACCGTGGAACAATCGTTTGGCCAACTGACTACTTTTGATATCCGCCGTTGAGAGGAAAAAATTAAACCTTATCACCCTTCTTGCGGTAGTATGTTTATAACGTAACGGAATCATGAAAACCTTCTTCTTTCTTAGAAGATGAATGGACAGCGTGTATTAAAACCTAACACGAAATAGTTTTTGATTTCCAATACCAGGAATTATTCAGGGACGCATGAATATGAATTCTCTGTAAGCTTTAGACAAGTTTACCTACATACGTTGGACTGAAGTTAGCATTCAATCACTACACGTGCCTTTCGCCAGCTTTGTCCTATGAAAAAGTCAAGACTCATCTTTGATTAACCCCTGTGAAAAATTTCTTGTGTATTGCCAGCGCAGATGGTGTTCCATGTAATAATTGGCATTTGAATTAATGGATACCCAGCTAATGGAATTGGTTTTCAAAATTCGATATTTTGAAAATAAAATTTTCCATTTTAGATTTTCTGGAAAATAATTGCCATTACGCTTTCAATTTGAATGTAATTGTTATGTAACATGATTAGAATCTGGGTAACACAATAGGCCATATGGGCCACCGATTGAACTTGCCTGTGAACGGCAAAGTATTCTCTAACCTTACCGGTAAATCTTCAAAGATTCACGCTAAGGAAAATTGTTGGGAAAACATTGACCATTTTGAATTACAGAAAATAGCATAAAATTTGAGTACATTTTCGTACAGAAAATAGCATAGATTCTAGTGATATTTCTAAAATGTAACATAAAATCAAAGTATATTTCTGAACAAGAAGTAGATCAGCGTTTGGCATATTTTGGCGTAGAACATTTTCATATAGAAAATAGTATGGAACCTGACGTACATTCTTTTAAAAAAAAAGAGCGTCTAATTTTAGCATATTTCGTATAGAAAATAGCACAGCATATTTTCGTATGGAAAATATCATAAAATTTGAAAATATTTCTGTATACAAAATAGCGTAACATATTAGGATATTATCGCGTGGAAATTAGCATAGCATTTTAGCACATCTTCATATGCAGACAATAGCACAGAATAGCATTGAATCTCCACAAAATAGCATAAATTCTGATAATATTTTTAGAAAATGGCACAGCATATAATCTGTACAGGGCATGAAATATTGCAACTTTGTATATTTTTATATATAAAATAGCATAAAGTCGCGACACATTTCCCTATAGAAAATAGAACAGTATTCATAATAATTTCTTTCTAGGGAATAACACAATCTCTGGAATCATTTCTTTCTGGCGAATAGAACAGACGCAGGATATATTATCATGTAGGAAATATCATAAAATTAATTGGAATTTGTGTTTAAAACATAGTACAAAATATATTCGGTATAGAAAATTATACATCCTCTGATCAGAGCATAGTACAAAATTTGAGTAGAATTTCTTACCGAAAATACCAGTTTTTGGCCATATTTTTATGCAATAAATAGCATAGCATTAAATAATATTTTAACATCAAAGATAACACAGAATGTGGCCACATTAACAGTACAAAATATAAGTTTATACTCTTATAGGTAATAGCATAAACTTTTTTGCTAGAAATAGCATTCGATAATAGCTTTGTATAAAAAATAACATAATAATAGCGAATAAAAAATAACACAACAGAAAAAAAGCAATGAATATAGAAAATAGCAAATAGCAAGGAACGTATAAAATAGCAATGAATATGTCATATAGTATCATATAGAAAATAGTACAGAATCGGCAGAATTCTCTGATAGAATATCTCAAAAAAAAAAAAATTTTGTAGGGGATAGCACAGATGTTGAGCATAATATTCCATAAGAAGCATCTTGAAATGTTAGCAAGTAGCACAGAATCTTATCATATTTTCATACAGAAAATAATGTGATTATCGTATTGACAATAGCATACGATTTGAGAACGTTTTAGTAGATGAAATACCATAACGTCTAACCATACTTTGGTATAAAAACTGTCCTTCCAGAGATTATTACACCTTCTATTTAAGACTGTGATAAAATCTATTCTGCATGAGTTCATTTTAAAGCAATCAGTTAAATTTCATTTCATTTGGGATATCATTTTAATTACCTTTCATTTCGGTTAAAGCAATAACGAAAATTCTATTGAATTATTCAGCAGAGAGCAGCAAAATGAAATTAAATATTAAATGAATTGAAACGAAACAAAGAAGAAGAAAAAAAAACAGAACGCAACGCGAATTGAGTAACAAAAATCAACAGGGAAATAAAAAAAAAAAACACTTGAAAAACGAAGCGAATAATGCATGGAGACTAGGAAAAAAGGAAAAGAAGCAGAAGAAGTTGTAAATAATCGTGTCAAGAGACCTCCGCCTGCCACCGCAAACAATGCCAAAATGGTCAGGATGGGGAAATGCAAACTTTTGGAATCACAAGCAAACAAGCAATTTTCAAAAAAAAAAAAAAAAAAAACACGTCCAACTACTACCATATATACATTCCTAGTGCGGGCGGGCATTTAGTCGAGCCGTCCCCTCGTTGTTTACTCATTCTGTCGGTCATTCATTCCTACATTCGTTCATTCATGCTTTCTCTATTCTACAAAACTTTGTTTATTTCCACCTCCCCGTTTTGAAATGAATTGCAATGGAATTCAAAACCAATACAATAAAAGAATTTAAAGTTGTTACCGGAAATGAAAGGAAACTGAGAGAACCAAAAAAAAAAAAAAAAAAAAAAAAAAAAAAAAACAAGAACAACACAAAGAAGAACAAATCGTTTTATTTTGCTCTCAAGAAAGAAGTTTTGAACAAATAATGGCAACAAGAACAACAACAACACTAGTATTCTCAATAGAGTTTCAATTCTTTCTTCTGTTGGCATCACAAGAAGTAAAAGAAAGAAACGAAAAGAATAACACACACACACACATACAAAGCGTCCAGACTGATTGTATTGATTGAATTGAGGTTAAAAAGGAGCACAAAACAAATAACAACACCAACACCAATGACAAGAACAAAAACAGGAACAAAAACAAGATTCTGTATCAGAACCAGAACAACAACAACAACAATTCCATAGAAAAACAATTTGTGATGAAAAGTAAAATCGCAATAGAAGAGCCAATGTCGTACAAGTCGACTGATACTATCGACAGATGATACCCGTGGCCTGTATGTGTATGTGGGGGGTGAATCACAAACGAACATTTAAAAATGCAATTGAGTGTCAAGTGTTTTAGAAAGAAAGAAGGAAAAAAGCACAAGGAGAACTCTGGCCAGGGAGGGGAGAAGAATATAAAATAAAATACAATTTCCAATGAATTAATGACTGAATAGTAGCCATTGTGGTTTTCTAAAAAAAAAAGTGTTTCCTTCACTTCACTTTCCGAGTCTTTCTGAAGTGGACAAACAGACAGAAAACACCATTAACATCAACACCAATGGTCACTGGGTAGCCACCACCATACTATCAATTGGTTTAAGGACTGCCAGCAGAAAACGAAATTAATTTAACGGAAGTATTCAAGTGGATTTTGATGGGATGTAATGAAAGGGATCATAAAGACTTACACCAGAGATCTCGCCTGGCAATGAAGCTAAGGCAGTGGGGTGGGAGGAATTACTACAACGATTTTATGCAATTCATAGATATTTTATTTACGAAAGAACTCCATAAACTGCTGGAAAACAATTGCAATTAAAAAGGAACTGAAATATTCGGGATTGAAAAAGGTATCTGAGTTCATCAGATGCCGACGAGCTCGCTAGAGCTGGTGCTCTAGTCCCGGAATACTCTTCAATCAACTTAGTAATGTCGCTTACCTCTTTCAAGCTGGCTATCGTGCGAAAATTCTTCCAAGACGCCAACTTATCCTGGATCAATGAGGAGTCCTGCTCCACAGCTAGGCTCAAATGGCCCTCAATGGATAGAAGGCGTACCAACCAGCTACTTGAACTTGGTCGAAACATCATCTCGACCACTGTGGCCATGCTTACAGGTCACTGTGTAATGGGTAGACACGCGGAAAGAATGTGGCTACCATTTAACGACTTCTGTCATGGATGCAGATCTGCTGAAGAAGAGGAGACTGTTATCCACTTTTTTTTGTCAATGCCCATCTCTTGCGAGGTGCAGATATAAGTTATTTGGCTCTCCGACCCTTGTCAGCTTGACGAAGCTATCGTCCATTGATGTCAAGGACATAGCCTCGTTCATCAAGCTTTCGGGCTGGTTTTCCAGCGTGGGATAGTCGTGCTTTGGATGTGCAGCCCTTGCGCTGACCAACTTCTCCCTCCTTGGTTCGGAGGAACTTGGTCAATACAGGGACTGCGTTCACCTGTGGATTCACGACGGGCCGCTAAGCGTGCTCAAATGAGCTTTTGGTATCAAGGCTACCACACGAACCTCATCAGGTTTTCGCTTTTTCTATTGTGATTCAGACTGTACTTTACATACATCTTTCACTGAGGTCTAACGATTGTAAGTCGGCGATATTGTATGTTAGTGGGTTTAAGGTTAAATTCGATCAAAACCATAGCATTACAGCAGAATCAGGAAACTTGCTCAATCGGAAAGTATTCCACTTTTGGGTGAAGTAATATCACGAACATGAATGGAGCATACATAAAGCATTTAAAGGAAAACCAAGCATGCTAGAGCATAGAATCCATTCATCATGATTAGAAAATGTCGGTAATTTTTGTGTAAAATGGCGTATAATTCATTTGTTAGCCTTGTTTTCGTGCATGGTCAAGCTGTCAATGAAAGTAACCTAGTGGATGAACAGGATAGTTAAGTTTGGTGATAATCTACCAGCCATGAACATATATGATGTTTGCTTTTACATCGCTTAACATTTAAATTATAAACAAAACCTAGAAAAACAAAACAATGAAGCAAACAAACCTGTTTACAAATTATCGTACTGTTTAATATAACAACAAACACCAGCATAAAAAATGGTAAAAAAAAGTAGACAAAAATATACCAACAACACAGCAATATTAAACATAAACAACGATGTTTACATTTATAGAGATTTCCTGAAGGCGTAGTCAAGAACGTTCGCCGTAATCGTGGTTTGAAGGGCTGCGTTACAAAGATCTGTCGACTAATTGCCTAGTAAATGTTATTGTTTATGCAAAGGGTATAAACAGAGAAAAGCAATTGTTGTTGTTTACATCAAGTTGTGAACAGTGGCACACAGAATTGTGCGAATAATAAAGAATTTTTATTAAAACTAAGCACGAATTTATTTTTATTTTATTCGTAATCTACGAGCTCATATTTTAAACGTTTTTTTTTATGCAAAAGATCATCACAATCAATCACAGCGACTGTTAACAAAGTTCATTGCTTTCTTCGAGTTCATTCGAGAGGACAAGATCTTCTCCACCACGACTTCTAAAGATGCTGCAATAAAGAGGGGATAAGAAAGAAATCATTCCCTACTTTTTCTGTAACCTCTGAGAACCACAAAATACTTGAAAGTGATTGAAAATATTGTTGCTTAAAGGCAACACTATCTGTTGAGTTCTTGTTGTTGTTGTTTTTGTGGTCAACTGAGTCAGCAGCTTCTTCGGCGCTAACATTTTCATTATTCAAGACCGTATTCACTGAGTGTTTGTTTCTTCGTGTGCCAGTAAATTTAGGTGCCAGTTTGGATTTTGGAGCCATTTGGGAAATTGAATTTGATTTTAAACAGTCAAACTTGTATGAATGTGTGTATGTGTGTGTGCATTTCCAATTACGTGAAAATACAAAATATTACAACAATAACAACGAGAAGAAGAAGAAATGCACAAATTTTGTGCTAATGACTAGTGTTGGGGGAAATTATTGAATTTGACTTTTGCATGGACAAAGTAACGCTGTGGGCGTATACTTACAAGACGGTGTGAAAAATTAATGAGCAAACGAACGAACAAATGAACAACAGAACGAGTAGATGAAATTACCACAAATGCCGTGAATTTTAAAACAAAAGTAAATGCAAGGGGACTCCAGTTGCCTAAATGTAGGCAATTGGTTTTTAAAACTCTGTGTTGTGGGAAATTATTGAATTTGATTTTGCATGGATAAAGAAACGCTGCGGGCGTAAACTTACAAGACGGTGTGAAAAATTAATGAGCGAACGAACGAAGTAATGAACGATATAACGAATTTTAAAAGAAAAGTAAATGCAAGAGGATTCCAGTTGCCTGAAAGTAGGCAATCGTTCTTTTAAACTCTGTTTTAATAATTATAAGGGTTGTGGCAGTAAATTTAAAAGAAACTGGAATTTTAATGCATTTTCCATGGATTTAATTCCCCAGCAATGAACATGTGAATCGTTGGCCACCCCAAAATTGTTAATTGAAACAATATTTATAAGGAAACAAGAAAAACCCTGACATTTTATGGCCATTTTTGTATTGACATCATGCGGCGTCGAAGAAATATAAAAAGAAAAACGGAAAATGTCGAAAGTATTTCTGCAATACTAGCGTATTTAAAAATAATAAATTAATAATGAGAATTAAAAGCGGAGAAAAGCGAAACGGAAACCAACACATGGCCCACCAAAACGTAAAGAAAAACAACAACAACGTGAGTGAGTGTTCTTAAACGAAAAGAAAAAATTGTGGCACGGAGAGTTCGCATTAAAAGTGGAACCAATCGTGGAAAAGAGGAAAAAGGGGGAGGGGCGGGCGATAGGAAAAAATGCATTGCTGCTGCAATAAATACATCGTAAATTTTAATTTATTAAATACAGTTTCTGTTAATAACATTACTTTGCTCTACTTGTGGTCATGGTGCATGCCACCACAGGACAAAAGTAAGTCATGGTGAGCAGATAAGCTGTGTAAAAATAAAAAATAAAAATAAAAGAAAAGAAATGAAAGGAAAGGAAAGGAAATAAAAAAGAAGGAACGCTTAAGAACAATAAGCAAGATATAGGATGTGAATTTTATGCTGATTATCTGGAGTTAAAACGCTTAAAAACCAGAGACTTAAAGCACTCATTAAAATAGGCATTTGCGGTTCATTGTTTTCAGTCGAAACAATTTGAAAATTGGACACAATCATAAGGAAAATATTGATTTTCAACTCAACTGCTTCGATAGAAAAGATCTTGCTTTCACAACAGACTTTTTCAATAAGAACAGATTTTTGAAATGCTCTCAAACGAGTCATAACTGAAGGGGGTTCCTTCCCATTGCGTTACCAAATATTGAAGTAACTTTTCAAAGCGTTAAATTCGACGCTCGATAAAGACAGGCGGCTTCTTTGATGAAGTATTTGGAGGATTAGTGAAGGCTCTTAATTTATAAAGTTCAAACGTACATAAAAAGTAGTTTCCACTTCTGCCGAATCCGAACCTATATTGTGCGCATTTGTATTCAAACACTTTCATTACTAAAACACATCTGACGATAAGACAGATAAAACTGAATGCTGCTACTAGGAGCCGTTACGCACCCATCAATTGTGATCTTTCTTTAAATATCTTGCCCATATGGACCTCTCAGTAGACCATGACATTTTTGCCAATCTATTCGGTTTAAATGACAATGTTTTGATCTGATTTTCTATATACAAACATGAGATATGGAGGTGTAGTCAACTCGGAAGTTACGCTGTTAAGTAACACTTTTTAATGAATTGTAAAGCACTTGAAAAGCCTAAAATCAGCCCGGTGTTCGACGTTCCAAACCATCAATTAAGTATCATAAGACCAGAGCACTATGCTGGAAACTTTATGCCCGTTACAATACTCTTGTAAAGGTAGACTTATGGTTTTTCTGCAACGTCCGGCTGACCAGCTGGCACTAGCCACTCTATTATGTCGAACAAAACTCATTTTCCACTTCACGGCAATTAGATTATCAAACGCTGCTCTGCAGCCAAAGACTTCCTCTAATGCAAAGCCTTCCTTCGCGAGTCTGTCACATTCGAAAGTTATATGTTCCGCTGTTTCAAGATCACTGAGTGGCATTTAGCGGCATAGCGGTAAATTCGATTTTCGAAATGAATTCTTTTGCTTCAAGAATGCTTAGCAGAAATTTTGTCCTTTTTTTAAAGGCACACATGACCCCACAATGTCAATCGGGTGCTTGCAATGTTGAGTAGTGAAGACACAGTAACATTTAGAAATCTTAGGCAGAGAAATTGCGAATTCTCTGATCCTATCCAATGTTAGCAAAAGATTTTGACTTTGGGAAGTGATGAGTTCAGTAGCCCTCTGATATCAAGTAGATTTCCAATTGACTCACTTCAGGAGACTGACATTACAAAGAAATGATTTCAAAGACTCCGTAGTTCCTCAAAAATCAGTTGTTCAGAGTGGACTTTAAACTGGAGGTTTCGCCACTCATAGGTAAAATTAATACACACAACATGGGTGGTGTAGGAAGCTAGGTTTTTGTCCTGACTAAAGAGTTATAATCACCAAGATTTTACCAGGATATACTGCTACCGTTAAAAACATTCTAAAGACTGTTTGCCTTCGGCCGAATATACTCAGCGTTTTTAGAATTTTCTGAGGACTTTGGTAGTAAGGCATACTTTAAAGTTTCTAAATGATCTATTGATAGATGTAAGCACCAGAGCAAAGTACAAAGAGAAAAGTGTCTCTTTTATCGGCAGGATACTGGCACTTCAAAACGACATATTTTCCAAGTCAATATTGAAATAAGGAATTGAAGAAGACTTTATGGGACTCTTTCTCTGCTTTCCCGTGTTTCCTGGACAATCTAATGACTTTCGTGAGAATTTTTAGTTATTCTGTGATAATGCAACGTTTCGAGTTCTGAGGACTAGGTTTACTGATGGCTACATATATGAACCAAAGCTTTTGCCCGAATGTGGATCGGAAAAGTAAGTTATCCGAACTGAAGTTAGAAACGATGTCACATCTTCTCTGAAATAGACCAGCTGCTCAGAGCACTGTTATGGTACTCAATTTCCTTTTTTATGACCACTTGCTTGTCACTACAAAACACAGTGAATGGAAAGAAATGTCACGGTTCGCATGAATCCGTACCAGAAGAGATTAACATGATTCACAGGCTAATGCCCAATCATAATTCCTTTGATCAGTTGTCACAACGAATGCAAGAGACTACAAACTGTGATGTTTGAAAATTCAAAGTTGCCAGCATTGCACGCCAAAGCTAAATTCAATCTACAGATCGAAAAACGCTAAAACGCCCATAAAAAATTTAAATAAAAAATGTCATCACGAATAACAAAATCTGACTTCACAGAATTTTTCATTCAATTCAAATTGTGGAAAACAAATTTCCTGATTTTCTTTATAGAAATTGAAAAAAATGGAAGACGCGTAGGAAATGAAAACGTGAAAAAAAACATTCAATTTCCAATTACTAAGTATAGTTTGCAACAGAAGAAAAAGAAAGAAATTCTCCATGGAGAAGACAAAGGAAGAGAAATAAAATTTATAGAATGAGGACAAAAAATGAAACCGAAAGGACTTTAAAATATTGAAAGGAATAAAAGCTTTGTTTTCTAAAACAAAACATAGCGATACAGGTTCTCGTTTCTTTTAAAAAATAATAGAAAGAAAAAAATAGTGGCAGCATTTAAAACATTGTTGCAAATGATTTGTAAAAATCAAAAATATAAGAGATTTTCTAACACTTAGTATAACAGTTTTATAACAAATTCTATTTCTCTCTCTCAGCTAGTATAAGAGCGTATAAGAGTTCATAAGTTTATGTATTGTTGTAAACAAAACTGTTGCATACCCTTAAGGGCTTGTGAGAGAAAACTCTTATACGCTGCTTTGGCTCTCTTAACTTTCTCTTCATATGCTGCCACTTATCATCCTTTGTAGATTATAACTGTTGAATATTTAATGATTTCAATGGAAATCAAAACCAAAATATCTCCGAGTATGGAGAGAATATTGTTAAACGCTTAACAAAATTTAGCACGTTCAAATTTAAAGCATACTTTAAGGGAGTGAAGTAAAGTAACACGCCCGTTAAATTACTTTCACTTGCAACACCACCACCACCACGAGTGTAGAAAATTGATTATTTTACTGGAGAAGAGAACGTAAACATGGAATTCGGAAACCCTGCGCAGTTTATGCAAAAGTCATGCTCTTAAGCCAAAGCATAAGAGCTCTTCTGCTACTCTCTTCTATTAGTCACCGTTATGAATCGTAATGAGTTACGATGTTATTAAATACCAAATACGAGTCACGAGTGGCAGGTGGCGAGTGTTTCCGAAAAACCTAAAGGAAAACAAAAACACGAAAAAAAAATGGCAAAATAAAGGGAGAGAAAAAATAAAAGTTAAAAAGGCAGCAACACGAAAGCGGAAATGGCAACAAGTAGTTTCTGTGAAATGCCGACAAAAGATTTTTATCACTGACTTCAAGTTAATGGCAGAATCTAAAAAAAAAAAAACAGAAACAACAGAGTGAGAGTGAGCGTGAGTGTGCGAGTGTAAGTGTGAGAGTTTAAAAAGGGGACCCAGCACCACACTCTCGTAGACTGTCATGAAATACAATCGAAAGGCAGTGCAAAAAAAAAGGAGAAAAAAAATTAAAATTAAAGTTGTTGGCAAAACTATAAAGTTTCCGTAATTTCTATATATTCAACTGCAGTTGTTCGTTTCATTCGTTTTTTTTTTTTGTTCTTTTTCAGAATTTTTATTTTTTCTGCCAGTGTTTCAAGCTCTTTGTGTTACCATGAATAATAGTGGCAATTTTCAGCAGTAATTTTATTTAAAATCAGAAAATAAAAATAAAAAACATTCAGTGCATTCGATTCAAATCTAGATTATGACAAACGGCAAAGAGAGAGAGAGAGCGGGAGACAGAGAAAAAAAGGCAGGCAACAGGCCAGCCCTGAACAGGCCAATGAAATCCGATATAAACTTTTACTTTAGGGTAATGAAATGACGATGACGGTTGCGATGTTGCATGTTGATGTTGTGCCAGGAAGTTGTCAAATTTGGTACAAATATTAACTTGAAGTTGGACACAAAACTTTAAGGATTTAAAAAAAAACTGTAAGAGTTTAATTGCATTCTCCTCTTTAACATTTAAAGTCAATTAGAAGGGTCAACAACAATTTAAGAAATTAAAAATGTTCTCAGGCTTTTACATGGAAAATGGAATAGGTTTAGGTTAGAGGACGTGTACTTGCCAATTGAGACAAGTACAGTACCCCCGGAGGTCAAGTTGACCCATTGTACTTCATCCTAAAGGAGAGAAGATAAGAGAGGAGATAGGGAAAAAGGAGAGCAAGTAGGAAAGGGAGAATAAGGAAGCAGAGGAATTACACAGACTAACAAGAGAGCGCGACTACACTATTGAAGTCCTAGCACTTCTCAACCAGCTCAAACTAACAATGAATCTATGGAGAGCCTTGATGTTGGCTCTCGACACAGAATTAAATCCCCCAAAGAAGCTCCTACCAAGCCTCTTCAACCTCACCCTACTAAGGGCTGAACAGTTATAGAGGTTATCGATAATCTCCAACTCCTCCTCATCGACTTGTCCTGCAATAGTTCGGTTGGGATCTGTTCCCGATCCTTGTCAGCAATTTAATCTCGCAGTGCCCCGTAATAAACCCAATAACTAACATTAAACTGGCCTTACACTGTCTAGAAACATAACAAACCGATCCATTCCTCCAACGCCTCTGCTCTTCCCCCTTGACCCATCCATTGATGAGGCCGTAGAGGTGGCGGATTGGGGGATCAGAACCAACTATCAAATCGCCCTCAAAAAGTGGAAAATAGAATTCTTTTGAAAATTTAAACAAGTTGCTGACTAGAGAATACGGCTGGAACTGATTCTACAAGTCTTTCCAAGGTACTTTCACTTTAGAGGCTCTGCAGCTATTAGGAGTCAACTCTTTTAAGTGACTAGACAGTGATACGATTCAAATATTGACAGAAAACATCGGCTACATGATATCAGTTAAGTTCAAATAAGAGTGAACAGATAGGAATGAGAAATTCAAAGACTCTGTACAAATAACTTGAAGCAAAATGCAACTGTGGAGGTGGAGGTATCTTTTCGAAAAACAAACTACAGGAACTTTAAGTTTCTATCACGAAAATAGGGGTGATTGGATTGCCGTCACTATTATTGGAAAGAGCAATATATTCAGCATGAAATGCTGACCACTTTATTTACCAATGTCCGCCTCAAATCTTTTACATTTGAATCACTATCGATAACTAAAGCTGAATTCTCGGAAAGTCATGTTTTTAATCACAAAACGTGATCCCGATTACCTTTGTAGTATCGCTTGAGGTGGCATTACAGCACTGTATATAATCAATTGAGCTTTGCTCCTACCTACTATCCTATCGTAGAATTTACGGTCGAACTTTTTGCATGACGCATCCCTGAAGCTGACTAAAAGACATATGTTTGGCTATTCAAACTCCAAAATAGCACACTCAATGCAATTTTTGAAAAGTCGCCGTAGTCTAGTAGGTAGTGTGTTGGCTTATTAGACGCGAGCCCATGCTTCAAATTCCAGCTCAGACATCCTGAGCAAAACTACTTCCGCTTTGAAGAGAAGATAAAATTTCAATGAAAATTTACACAAATCTGTTGCTCGGAGTCGACGTTAAATTTGTAAGTCGTACCACTCATGAATAAAATTAACACACACAACTTGGATGAAGTAGGAAGCTAGGTTGTAGTCCTGGCTAAATAGTTGTAATGACCAATAAGGCAAGTTAAGTCAGTAAGTACGAAATTCTCGGTTTAACCAGGGTATCCCCCCGTTCCTTCTACAAAATTTCTTTAAATTCCCCTCCTAAAAGTATGCATATGATTGCAATCTTATGTAGAGTATTACGAACTAAAATTAATTAACCTGAGGAATTTTAATATGACTGTGTCTAGGCAAAATTTTCACACACTTTAAAAACCGATTCCAATAGTGTTGTTCGGTTTGAGTGTGAACACATGCAATGCAACACATATTATTACCATCACCTGGTGGGAGGAAGTGAGTGACTTCGATGACTTGTGATAATGAGAGCTGGTGATTGGCATTGACACAAGTTGTCAAAAACCAAATGTGGTAAAAATCATAAAATCTGGCAATTAATTGAACAAATTAATCCGTTTCTAAAATGTTTCACCAGAAATCCTAATTATTTTCAATAGAATTTGACTAAAACAGGAAAACTAATCATTTCAGTTGCCACAAATGAAACAATTTATTGCAGAATATTCAAAAATAATTATTTTAACACTTGAATTATAGAAATATTTTCCATTCTTACCATTAACTGGCATATTTGATAAAAATTGATGGCAACAGAAGGAGGCTGAAAGAAGCAGGATGCCATAGCAACTACTGGGCTGAAAATTTTCCCAATAATTTATCTAAAAATACTCATCAACATTTTATTATAATTTTACAATTAAATTTAAATTAGAATTTTATAAGGATATGAATATTTATTTCTAATCAAAGCATCCGCTTTTATAATATTCATCAGAATATGGAGGGAATATAAAGGATCTGTGTGTGTGTATTAAGTTAATAATGTTGGAAAGATTTCCTAATAATCTCTATCCATTATATGTGCACATTATGATTCTGTTATAAACAATTTTGATTAGAAATTTTGTGTTATTTTAACTTTAGAAATTAATAAATAAGAAAATAATTCAACAAAACTACACTGCACCACAAAAAATATGCCACACAGATTTTCCAAACAGCAAATCTTAATACACAAAATGTGTTGATTAGAAACAAGTTAACAAAAGAAGACTTGAAAGTACTATACATGGATACTTAATTGGTGATTGGATATTTCTAAAATGTAACATAAAATTAAATCAGTGTACATATTGACATATTTTGGCGTAGAATATTAGCAATTTAGCACTTTTTCTTATAGAAAATAACACGGAAACTGGCATACGTTCTCTTAATGCAAAAAAAAGCACGTAATTTTAGCATATTTCGTGTAAAAAATATCATAAAATACTTCTGTACAGAAAATAGCATATTATATTAGTATATTATCATGTAGGAAATAGCACAGCATTTTAGCATAAAATTTGAGAATATTTTAATACACAAAATAGCACAAATTCTGATAACATTTTTAGAAAATGGCACAACATATACTCTGTACAGGACATGAAAATAGAAAATAGCGCACCATTGTATATTTTTATATAGAAAATAGCATAAAGTCGCGATATATTTTACTATAGAAAATAGCACAGTATTTGGAATCATTTCTTTCTAGGAAATAGCACAACCAGAGGATATATTATTATGTAGAAAATATTATAAAATTCTTTACAATTTTTGTTTAGAATATAGCACAGATTATAAACACATTTCGGTACAGAAAATTATACATCCTTTGATCAGAGCATAGTACAAGATTTGAGTAGAATTTCTTACAAAAAATAGCAAAGTTTTTGGCCATATTTTTAGATAATAAAAAGCATAGCATTAAAGAATATTTTAACATCAAAAATACCACAGAATGTGGTCACATTAATAGCATAAAATATAAGTTTATACTCTTATAGATAATAACATAAATTTTCTTCTAGAAAATAGCATTTAATAATACATACATAGAAAATTGGTCACTACAACACTTCAGCCATGATTACGATCTAGTTTCTCTTATATTATGTGTGTTAATTTTATACATTAGTCAAAGGACCTACAGAAACTTTTCATTACAATTTTATTTACTATCAAACTTTTTGTCGGAAATCTCCTGAGAGGCAGTCGCCGAGAGAAATATTTTTGCGTATTTCATTTTGTTGGAGATGTCTGACCTGGGGTTTGAACCGTGGCCTCACTTCTTATTTCAACTTATTTTCTTAACATCTTATCGGTCTTGACATCTCATCGTTGACCGCATGATAACCGATTTTATTTGGCCTGCAATTTAAACTGAACAAAACGAAAAAGACTGTTGAGAGAGGAAGGTTCCGAAAGATGTATTTTCTTTTTATATATTCGTTTTGTTTGTTATGTTCAAGCAAGGATTTCAACCACGGGATCATGTGTAATAAGCCAACACACTGCCTATCTAGACTTCGGCCATGGACATGGAATTTAATTCCGTATGTAGACAGATGGAGTGACGTCACCTGGCATGAGGGATGATGGAAATGCAGAAGCGATCACTATCTGAGGTGTTCAGTCTGGCCAGAATAGGAATAAAACGCAGACAATTCGAATATCACAGATTTGAGGAGAAGAAAACACGGTTCGAGAGACATCTATGACGCAGCAGAAACTATTGCAGAGTTCCTTATATCATCTGAAGCAGATTGGAATCGTATATGAAGCACAATCAAAAGAAAAATACCATCGAAATAACTTTAGAGCAGTGAGCTGAGCTGATCTGCAAACAAATGTCAAATGAAAAAGACTAAATTTTTTTTTTCTTTGTTGATAAACGTTAACCCAGTTGGCCTCTGCCATTAGCTTACCCTGTTGCAGGTCATGAAAAATATGAAATATTTCGAATACGAAAACAAATACCGACAATTATGAGCTTCAGTTTCAATAACTTCTCATTTACATTTTGTTGGAGAAACGCATTTCGAAAATATGCTTTTCGAAGGGAAAAAAATACCAAAAAATTATGCACGAATTAAGTGAAGAATTTTTTGTGTTGATTTTACTGAACTCTCACCGCAATTCCGCTCATGTATTATTGCGGAATTCTTTAATTCCACCCACACAGGGGGCACATACTACATTTCAAAAGTTGCCGTAGTGGCAGAGAGGAGAGAAGTAAGGGAGGTGGCTGTTGTTGTGAAAATATGGTTGAATTTAAAATACGAAAATATGCAGTGCTGGGAAAAGCGTACGTTTTATTGTATTTTCATTTGGTTAACCAGTATAAATAGGCATATCTCATTATTATCAACGTACATATGTACACTGAAAAAAATATCGTAGGTAATATTAACTAAAAAATTTAGTAAACCTTCAACGAAAAATATATTCATCTCTATAGATTTTTTATTCAAGTCTACATAAGTTTTCTTGAAATCTACATACATTTTATTAAAAATAAAAATTTTTATTTAAATTAACGAAACAAGATTTTTATTTAAAATTTATTTAAGTAGAACCTGTTGATTTGAATAAAATTTTGTTAAAAATAATAAATGTTTAGTAAAATTAACTAAAATTTACTAAAATTAAATAAATCTACTAGAATAAAAATAACAAAAAAGTTTAGTTATTTTTTAGTCATGTTGAATAATTATTTTTTGTTAATTTTAAAAAAATTTAGTAGAATTGAAGTAAATTCGTTTAATTTATTATAGTACTGTAAAATTAAAGAAATTTCGTCAATTTAACTCCTTTATTATAGTAAAATTGAAGAAATTTCGTTAATTCAACCCTTTTATTTCTGAAATTAAAAAAAAAAAAAAAAAAACGAAGTAGGCGTTGGAAAAATTATTGTCAGAATGTTGGTTTCATTTATTTTTGAAGTTTTAAAAAAACCAAGTAGGTGCTGGAAAAATTTTGTCAGAATTTTAGTTTCATATCTGCTACGAAAGTGTATATATTAAAAAATTGTGGTTTTAGTTAAAAAAAAAGTGTTAATACAAAGTGAGATTTTTTTTTATTAATTTAACAAAATATGAAGTGTTATAAGTGTAAAAAATTATTTTTTTTTTTTTTTCAATAAATGCTTAATTTTGCATTCGGTTGTGGAGCAGAAGAGGGCTATAAATTTAGGTAAGAGCTGCACAAACATATTTAAAGTATTAAGTGTTATAATTTGTTATGTCTAATTAGATCCGCCTGAAGAAAACACTGAGGAAAGCATCGAAGCAATCCTTCTCGACAACTGCACTTGGGAAAAAATTGAAAACCATTGGGCAGCTACCAAAAACTACCGGCTATCTGAAGTAGCAAGTGCACACTTCGAACATAATAGACAAATGGCCGCAATATAAAAAACCACTTGGTTTTAAGTTGGTATGTATGTTATTTTGAAATAAAATCAAAAAGATTTCTGTTTTTTAGTTAGGAAATTAGTATTTTGAATGACAATTTTTAATTTATGTAACTGCGTTTTAAGGAAGTGTATGTTTGATTAATTTTTCAGATCGATATGGATTTCATGCACATGTATCCAAAATCAGAGCCCATACATAAATTACCACAAATACAGTTTTAAACAGCCCACAAATTAATACATCAATTTCATGTTTGAAATAATTTTTTTTAATTGTAAACTTACGTTTTTTATTATATGTATATTAGTTTTTTTAACTGTTTTTTACTAAAAGTACATATGTACATATGTATGTATATATAATAATTATAATATTAACGAAAAATATTAATAAAATTAAATAAAAATTCTCTAATATAAATAAAAATTATTAGTAAATCCAAATAAAATTTCTTCAATATAAATAAAGTTTTTTATTAAATTCAACTAAATTTCGCCATATTTACATCCCTCAAAATAACGAAAGCATTTTATTCATATTGAAGAAATTTATTCATATTAAAGAAATTTCTTCAATAGAAATTAGAAATTAGAAGAAATTTATTCATATTAAAGAAATTTCTTCAATATGAATAATTTACTAAATTTATAAATTTTTACTAAAAAAGACGTAGATATGAATACACATTTTTGTTAGCTGATATATAACGAAATTTCTTCAATTCTACACCCCTTTTTACAGTATTTACGGAAATTTTTGGTTCAGTGTATGTATGTATGCCACATACATGGCATGAAGTAGGAGTTGTTGCAGCAATGCATCATCATCATTATCATTATCATGATCATAATCTACTACTCTGTGTTTGTTGTTTGGAAAATCAAGTGTTACAAGTTATAACAATTTCGATTTGTTAATTGCGAAGCCTTACCTCACACACACTGTGAAGCACACATAAATTATGGATTTCTAATTAAATTTAGAATTTAACCTACACTTCTGTAGTTCTCTCTCCGTAATGCACTATATTTCGTTAAAATGGAGCACCCATACACACATCATAATCATATTTTGAAATTATTTGTACAGTTAATCAGGATAACGTTCATATGTAGGTAATGTGTGCTGTTAATTAGAAATTAAAGGATTGTATTGCATACGTACGTAATAGAATTTAAGTACTCCTTGGAGAGTCAACGTCCTTAATTCCTGAAATGATTGTTTTCCAAAAGAGTGCACCCTGCATCTAATGACCAGTAACGACTCGTACACTCGAACTCATACAAAGTTCCGCAACAGAGAGTTTGTATTTCCAAGTCGAGGTGAGGAAAGAATTTAGGATAAAAAATTAAGTTTGCTTATCAGTTAGGAGTAGCCTAAAGCTTTAGAAACAAGAACCCAATACATACGAGGTCATTAAAATCTATTCATGTTCGCTGCTGAATGAATTACAAATTCACATGTCGTCCAGTATCATCGGATATATCCCTTAAAAGCCATTGATCTTTGTGGATATTAGGCTAGTGGCATCATCTGTCCATATTTCTTGTAAGAACGACATTTGCCAGGCCACCACTTTCAATAGCGAGCGCTGCAAGTCGATAATTACCAACTTTTTTGTGACTGGAATGGGAAGGTCTGGACACCTGCTTTCAACAGCACAGCGCTTTAGCGATTTGAAGGCATGCTCATAGCACGTAAAGCCAATGGGAACTAGCCCAACGGGATCGTGAGGTTTGACTTCGTTAGAAGACTTTTTTTCTTGAGTGGTTTTCTTAAGTCTCAATTGTGAGCGAATAACCCACAAACTTCACAAAGCGGTCATCAAAGCCACTCTAATGCACGACATTTCGAATGCGCTCCATCCGTGACGGAGATGTAAACAAAAATATATTCCACACATAATGGCATGAATAGGTCGATAATAAAGATACCAAGCGATTAAAGTACAGCAGCATTACATCAAAAAAAAGTGTGTGTTCTCTTCTATCGTTTATTGTTGTACTCTACAGTGTTTAATTGTGTTCTCTTTGCAACACAAGTTCTACAAGAGAGATCGATTGGTGTCATTAAATTACGCCAGAAAGCCTATTGAGCAAACGATCGGAACTGCCGCAACAACCTTGTTCTAACCCTACTTGTCTGGTTGTCTTTAACCAGAATCTGATTGGATTACCCCGCAGATATCATAAAAACATCTGGGTTCCTATGAGGCAATTACATTTGGTGCTCGCCCTAGTTTACGCCAAACTTGGATGGAAAGACTGTACCACCACCAATAGGATTATGGTTTTAGGCCATAATTTCAACTTGAATGCCTCCAATGATAGCAGTATTGGATGAACAACACTTGAAACGATGAGAGAAGTATCTACCAGAAGTTGTGAGAGCAGCAGAGCCATTAAGTGCATCATATGACCAACAATGCCTCGAAAATTTTAATTGAAAATGGGTAAGTATTCCTTAAATACTACCAGGTCTACTAGGTGTGTAGTATGTTGGTTTGGCAACTCAGACATCTCGAAAAAAAACGAAATTAGAATTGAAAAAAAACCTTCAGGCATTCTAGTCATCAAATTGAAGCTCTCAGCTAGTTTATCACGGAGACAGACCTGTTATCAAGGAACACTAGAAGAAACTAGAAGTTAAAGACCAGGGAAGGGAATAGCTATTCAGCCATGACAATACTAAAGTTGTCGCCCTTCCAAATCGCCTTAAAGCTTATAGTCCAAAGAAGTCGGTCAAATGAATGACGTTTAATGTACAGGATAAGAGGCAGGATGCAGTTCCATACCCCGCAATCCAAATCAAAATTCTAAAGTGTTTTAACAAAACTTCCAACACTGTAAACTGTAGTCAAAGTTCAAAGAAGTCGGCCAAATTAATGCCAATTAATGTACAGGATATGAGGCACGAGGTGGTTACAAATTCCATACTAAAAATCTAATAAATCTCTGGCCAGACAATTAAGACTTAAATAGCCTTCAGCACAAAAATCGTCTCGAAATGTAAAAGATACCCACAATAATACAAACATAACAAAATATTTTGTTAAACTGCCAAAATAATATTGATTTTAATGAAATATTATGAAATGCGAAATGGTTGCAAGTGTAATTTGCAACATGTTGGCATATCTGTGATATGGATTGCTACTGTTGTGCTTAGTTACACACCTGCAATCTACATCTGTGACCAAATAAATCAATTCTAATTAACGCTATAAGTGTATATTGGGTGGTATCCATCGTTCGTTCGTACCTACGTACGAGAGAGGGAAGATAATAATTTTGTCTGAAATCAATTGCCTCCTCCCCCTGACATTCAACTCTTAACTTTTAAGCACATGTAGTGAGGCTATAACCTTACATGCTTGCTGTTATTTAAAACGGAAGATACAAACCAATTTCAAATAACTTATCAAGGATTAGTCCGGCTTTTAGAATACGTTACAAATGTTTGGGATAGTGACAATAGCAGTGGTAATAACAGTGCTTACATCAAGAAATTCGACACAGTCACTATCAGTCTCAAACAAAACTAATCACTTTTCTTAATTCCATATATTTATTGGCCCCCTTCCATCATCTATGTACTGTGCAGTATCATAAATTCAATATTAAAATGCATTACAGTGGGGGAAAGTGAAAAAGAGGTAGGGGGGAGGAGTAAAGACAAATGCCTGCCAGCTAATTAAAATCAAAATTCTACACAGAAGAGAAGCCATACCATTTACAATATAATAATTATAAAAACTACGTTATACTGATTGATATTCATCAAATAGGAAACCTTCCCCTGAATTAAAATTTCATTTATGTTCTCTGTGTGTTTATAAATTATCATTTTAAAGAATTTCACCTTGAATTTGCCCACCAGCCAGCTAGCCAGTCTGCCAGCCGGCCAACATTGATTTTTATCGAAAAATATACCACACTTCCATCAATTTCTAATAAAAGTGACTGAGTGAATGAGTGCCCCGTGTGTTTCACTCTCCATACATCCATCACATGACGGCACACTGCATTCTAATTGAAGAGGACGGGTAAGAAAAAGTGTCCAATTAATAATAAAAAAAAAAAAATTTTTTTACCACCACAAAACCATCACCTCCATTTGACGTCGTATTTTCTTTTCATAATTTGATGTCAGCGAAATAAATTCTGTCATCGGAACGTAGCACATATCAAGCGACAAACGCTTAAAAATAGCCAACGAAATGGAAATGCAAAACAAATTTAATGAGAATTTGATGCCTGTCTACACACTTAGTGATTTGCTGATGAGTGTGATCATTAAAATGACAGAATGCTACCAGGAAAATATATTACGACCCTTAATGATAAGACTTAGCAGTCGATTATACATGGCAACCAAATTATGGTTGAGTTACTAGCTGTCCAGTTGTGCAACTGACAAAGCAGCATTTAACTACACAGCCCTGCATGGGTTTTGCAAATAAGATGGCTCCAGGTGTTTCCGAAGGCATTTTGCGCGCTGATCACGAATCTGGATTCCAAAACTTTCCATCACGTCAGGTTTTCGAGAAAAAGGGGGCTGAAACTCCTAAAAATAGCGTTTTTGGCCATTTTTGAAGAATTGTAGAGCTAAACACTGACGTGCTAGAACCATCGCTATTATCGGAAATTGACAATTGAGCTTTGCTCTTTAAAATGAGCCCAATTTGCAAATGCAAATTGTTTGCATGCACCCTTAAAGTAGTGGGTGGGTTTATGTCAAGGGGTGCAAGAGAAAAAGAAACACATTACGGAGGTCCTCAAAAATTAATCAGATTTACTTGAAAATTGTTACTCAGGGGTTTTTGGGGTCGCTGATTACAGATCTTCATTCAGATTTTAAAAATTCAAAATGGCGGTCGATGTTTATAAAAATTAATCAGATTTACTTGAAAATTGTTACTCGAGGGTTTTGAATTTTTAAAATCTGAATAGATTTTTTAAAGCTGGTAGTATATTTCTCATAAAATTTTTAAAAAGAGATCCCAGATACATTTTTTCGTATAAGTGTCATCTTTAAAAGGTAGATGGAATTTGATTTTATGTTTTGCGTAGACTTTATTTTTAACGTTGCCACACCTTTAAACTGTACATAAAATAACAAATTAAAGCCAGAAATTGAACTGAAAGATGGTGTTTTAATAGATTTTCCACTTAATAAGTCGCTTCAATAAATTTAATTTTTGTGAGAATATATTTCAGTCAGGCCATCAAATTTGTGATTTGTTTTTGTTTAATAAACGATAAAAATGTTCCTTTAATTTATAAAACTTACCCCGTTTTATTTTTATTATTCGAAAATATCATCGTTTGGAATATTTTTTTTTTTTTTTTTTTTTTTTTTTTTTTTTTTTTTTGCTATTTGTTGTTCTCAAAATCGTGTTTTAAACTTTTCATTTTCATTTTAAAATTAATGACGGGGCTTACCTGCAAATATAAAAAGAGAAAAAAACGTTACGTGAGAGAGGGAGAGATAATAAATAAATATTTGGATTATTGTGCAATAACGTTAAAATAAATAATAAATTAATTAAATTACAACAACCACAAGAACAAGAACAAGAACAAAGGAAGCATGAATGAATTGAGGTCAGTGTAAATACCAGGAGAAAAAGTAAGAAAAAAACGAAAAAAAAAGCAAAAAAATGAATGGAAATATTTGTTAATGAAAGTGATGGTAAGTAATAAAAATGTTTCAGTCGGTTAACACCAAGAAGTAAAATCTTTACGGTTTTTACGGGCCGCTAAAATTTTCTATAGGGGGGCCATTATCACTCTCATTTAAACGATTTAGGGCCTTATTGCAACTTGCCGTTAACTAAAGGAAGGATTTTAACGGGCAGATAAATTGTTTTTCATTATTTTAAGTAGACAATATGGTAGAAGTGAGCGTTAAGCTAAAGGCAGGATCATCCTACCGGTAACTTTTAAAGTTAAGTTTATGTTTGAACTTGCCATACATATATACTATTTTCAATATGGCAACTTTAAATATAAACAAAATGAGCATATACAACAAAAGAAACGAAGCCCGTCGTTGCCACTGCGTTTAAAAAAAACTTATTTAATTGAGCGGTGTTATCGACATTGCTCCGGCACTGCCATATTTTGTGAAAAAGTTAAATTTGTTTTATCTGTAAGTTGTAATAACGAAACTAAGTTAAAGGTAACCTTACAGTTCCCTTTAGCTAAAGGTACCTTTAACTAAACCCAAGTTTAACGGCAAGTTATAATAATGGCCCTTAGTCTGTCAGAAATCTCTTAACCGTGAATTTATTTCGAATACAAACTATGAGGCAATTAAGACCAATGATGAAACAATCTTCATCCAATTCCTTAAAGAGATAAAAGCATTATGAACCATAATCTCACCTAACTGTCGAGGATATTATTTCAATACCATATTATAAACCACAATTGGCTATTCGCCTCACCAGGAGCTTACGTAGAAGTACTACTCAAGGTAGTGTTTGTTTACAGAGAAATTTTGTCGGTAATGGCATATTTTGGACATCATTGCCTTGAAAATGAGCTAAAATTTTAGAGTTAGAAATGGAAAACTTAAGGAATTGCAGTAACTATGGTAACATTTGAAATCGATTTTGGAAGGATACCCCAAAGACGCCAAATTGCATTCTTATAAGTGGGGAGAAGCTTACCACCAAACACAAGATCCTCTCATTCACGATGTAGAATTGAAGCAATAACTGGAGTTTAAGCAGTAAACTCGAATTGCAAGTTGAACGGAATTTCATTTTCGGCCTCAGTGAGACTAGAAACATTTGGTGTTTTTTAAGAAAATGTTCGTATAATTATTGGACCTCTGGTAGAGAATATTGTCTTATCAATAACTGGAACATTTTTATAAACACGCATACATTGAAACAAGATCCTAGCTTAACATAATCCATGTACAGGTCATCTGCAAACATACTGAGCCCAATATGTCAATAAAAAAAAAATTATCGTCTAGATTTACGGTTGTTGTGGGAAGGTCTGGTTAATTAGAAAGAGTTGTTAACAAAAATCCGTCGTTCGGAATCGACTTTAAACTGTAGGTCGCGCCACTCATGTAAGTCGTAAACCTGACTGAAGGATTGTAATGACCAATTATGTATGTATGTATGATTATAATACCTTATTTAATTGTTTATTACAACCATTTAGTCAAGAGTGCAAACTAGCTTCCCACAGCAACCATGTTGCTCTAAATTTTAACGTTTAATCCACTACGACGGCTTCACAGGAAATATATAACATCCAAACATAGATACTTAGAGAGAATATGATGACCTAAAGCAACATGATGTACTGATTACAGTCATCGACTACCATGCCGAGTATGCAAGCTTGAATGAGTGATCGAACACCTACCTCTCTTGAGCTCTACCTCTTCAGGGAGCTCTACCTCTTCGCAAAGAGCAGAACTCAATAAGCAAATAACATTGCTTCTAGATAATGACAGATGGCAACTCTGCCAATCTAGAACTTGCTACGGAATACCTAGAACTATAATTATCGATCAATTAAATTGATGCAAAGTATAAGAAGCATACTATTAAGAAGATGAGAGCTTGATATGCTCTCTGTGACAGTTCTCTCTTCTGTGAGTAGCGTCAAAATTTGCATAAAATTTGTATACGATTTGCTAAAGACTCATTTTGAATAATTTTGAAACAATTCTCTTCAAGTTAAAGAAGAATAAATATACGCCCCTAATACAATAAGAATCTTTTCCTGGCTATACGCATATAGAGAACGTGTACGAAACCATATATTTTAAGCAAAACTATCACAAAAATTTAGAAACCTACAGTTAATGCCGAGAAATAGAACGCAATACATAGTAGGAGCATAGTATCATACGGTTTAGAACAGAGAGATTACGATGAATGGCAGCATAAGTTTGAGCTCTGAATAGTATCAGATATAGTTAAAGATTCTTGACTAACGGCACTTCCTGTATAGCAAAAAAAAAAATCGACTCGAACGCTAGGTTGAGCTGCCTGATTCTTAACCCGGACATAAACGCAACATCTGAGAAGGATCAAGAAACTCTTGATCATTCAACGTGTCACTGACCAGTGCTCAAGCGAACTCGTGTAAGAACACTGTTAATCCCATTGCTTAGGTCGCTCCGGAATTACCCGCTTACAAGTGATTCTCTGTTCGATAATGATGTTTTAATAGCCATTATCACCATGTAATGAATTTCGTTGCAAAAAAAAAAAAAACAAAAACAATTTAACACACTTAAATAAACAGACAGTTTCGCTTTTTTTTGTGTAACATGCTCACGAAAAGAAAAAACTTGTAACGAGTGTAATAATGTCAGTGGCCAAGTCAAAATTTAACATTTTACACGTTTAGGGCTGGCTTAACAAGGCGTAGGTTTATTTCCTTATTTTTGTTTTTGTTTTAAACGCCCTCCACCCCCTAGTTTAACAACAGATATTTTCACGCCTGGTTTGCGTTTAGGTCAGGTCAAATGCAGGCGAAAGTAACAATGGAGATAACAACAGAAAGAGAAAAGGAGAGAGAAGGAGCGAGAGAGAGAGAGAGAGACAGCGGAAAAAAACAGAGAAATTGTTTTAATTGTAAATTTAAGAACAACAACAATACAAAAATAATGTTTATAAGCATTTTTATGCATAAAATAACGCACATTTTAATGAAAAACTTTTAAGGCCGTGACTTTGTGTGGTAAAAGTGAAGCCTACTTTAAGGCTCAACAAAGTTAAAAATTTATTGCAAATGCACAGGAATAAACAAGAATAAATTTAAAGAGGTAATAATGAATTTATATTTCAATGAATTTCTTCAAGTAAAATTCTCCCAAATAGCGTAAAAGCAAGTACGGCAGTAAACATAATTATTTCGAAAGATTTTATTGTTTTAACATTTATGTTTGGTAAATGTTTAAATAAGATATAGAGCAAAAAACAAGAAATAATTGTTAACCTTCGTGGAAGTTATAAACTGTTGTAAAAAATTATGAGAATTTAAACTTTTCGAAATAAACCTTAAATACAAGACACGAGAGCATCCAATAAATTAATTATTGCGCAACCCATACATATAATTTTACCCTAAAAGTATGCACGAAAAGTTGAGATCGGAATAATGTTGTATAAAAAAATGGAGGCAAAAAGTGGCGCTGCTAAAAGTGTGGGTTTGCGTCTTTGGTTTTTAAATTCGAATTTATCTTTACACACATTCTCTGTTTTACATGTGGTTAAATGGTTATGCTTCTGCCTTTTAATCATACATCATGCTATCGTTGCTATACGCACATTACACACTGATTACCTCAAGTTTAATTTGTGTTTAATTTAAATTTAACTTCTCTCCTCAGACAAAATTATTTCAATAATTGTTTTCATTAAAAAAAGAAAAAAAAGAAAAAAAAGAAAAAAAATAAAAATAATTTCATTACCAGCTGCACTATGGCAGCTACAACTAATAGAGTTTCTGTTGCTGTTGCCACATGTTATCACTTGTGATGAAAAACTAACAACAAAAAAAATTTGTTTTAAATCACAGTGAAAAGTTGTGAGTCGACGAATAAAAAAAAACTAAACTAAAAACTAAACTAAAAAAAAAATCAAAATTTTATTATTATTTCAGCTCTGCTATATGGTTTCAAAATAAAACAAAAAACTTTTTCGCAACTGGAAAATATTTCGAGTAAAATACGAGTACGTACAATTTTTCACAGAACAACAACGGAAAAAAGTAAACATTGTGCGTATACGATGTGATGTGATGTGGCACAATAAAACTAAACCACTCGCAGACAGAGGAGAAAGGATAGAATGGGGCCTGAGAAGAGCACAAATGTAGTCACAGTTTAGGGTGAAAAAAAAGAAAGAGTAGAGTACACAGTATAATAGAGCAAGAGCGTACAATAATAATAATAATAATAATATACAGCATAAATAAAGTTTAAATTAAATTGTTTTCGAAATTAAAAACTTTATCGTGCTACTACACTACTACTATCGGGTTTTCCAATAGTGGCTTTCGAACTTTGACAGTTGAGAATGGCCATCTTGTGGAAGCTACAGCTGTCAACTATCATTTATTCAGGGTGTTTTATCAAATCACAATGGACTGAAATAGCATGGGTGTTCTGCTCTGCCAACGTACTTTGCACTTCGTCCATTTTACGATCGCAATAATTGTCCTACCGAGAGAACTATTCGTAAAGTAGTCGATAAATTCAAGTCCACTTAGTTCAGTAAACGATCGACCAAAACCCGTACGTCGTTGAAACACAAGATCTGGAAATAATATCGCCGTCGTCAGTGAAAGTGTGCTGAGGAATGCGGGGCACGTCGCTCACGAAAACTCGATCTTCTGGAATTTTGCGACGTGATTTGGAGCTGCAGTCGTACAAAATTAAACTGACCTTGGAACTATAGGCAATCGGCCATAGACAATGACGATTATTCGCTGAATGGGCTGTGGAATAGTTGACAAAACATCCTAATTTTCATCGAAAAATTATCTTCAGCATAGCGCCAATTACTGGATGAATTTGAGGCGATTAGGTCTAACAGCGTCTAATGCATGTCAAAAAAGTAACGGTTTACTGTACATTTTGGGGTGACGGAATCATCGATCTATATTCCTTAGGCCTGGTCAACGGTGAGCACTATAGATTGGTTGTTGTTTACGAACTTCTTTTGGCCTGGATTGGATGGTGTGGACACCAAAGTCATATGGTTTCAACAAGATGACGGTTGATACACATCTCATGCCACATTGGATATTCTGCACGAGCGACTTGAAGGCGCGGTCTTCTGAAGAGGACGTAATATAAACTGTTCAGATCATGCGATTTGATCCCGTTTTACCTTTTCTTGTGGAGTTTCCTTTAGTCGCGGGTGTATGCGAATAAACCATAAAACACCGAGGTCCTCATGTCATATTCATCATGGTTTATATCCCGGAGTCAAAGAAAATTTAACATTCGGGATGCGCTCCAGCCAGAGAAGCCATGAGGGACATTTGAACGATGTTAGATTCCATACATAATGGTAGGTTCTTCAAACGAATAAATAATGTCAATGATAACTGACACACACTCCGTTTTATTTAAATTTAAAGATAGAAAGCCCTTAATGAAAGACTCAATACTACTACCATCACCAGCAAACTCATGAATTTTTCTCTTTTTTTTTCTATTTTGTTGAACAAAAATTTTAATGCAACAAAAGAAAATAAAACAGAAAGAATGAGAAACACCAACTCATATGAGCATAAATATTAAAACAATATTTTGATAGCGTTACACACTACCACACAGGCAAAGTCACAGTCTCAGTCACATTTAACACAATTTTTCACAACAAATGTTTGCTGGGCTATTCCTCATACTCATACTCTTGCGTTTAGTAGTTTCTCTTGTGAATTATAGTCTGTTAAGTTGTGTTCTTTAGGGTTCAAAGTTGAAACCGACTGCGATGATGTGGCTGATGAAGATGATGATGATGATGATGAGTATAATGATGTGTGCTATTCGTTGCTTGTGGTTGGTTGGTTGATTGTGGCTCCTGTTATTTTAATATTTCATTAAAAGTCACTTTAAATAAATGTTTTGCTGTGTTTTTTTTTGGAAAAGAAATCAACATTAATTTCTATGCACCTTTAACACTGGCACTTTGAAATTCACACTTCAATTATGTACGCTATACATGGTGTTTTGAAAAGTTTAAAATGAAAGCGATTTCAGAGCTTACTTTTGATTATTTTTGATTTCAAAGAACTTCTGGTACAGAGTAATACAGCTGCAATACTAGGGGAATAGCAAAAATGTTCATTCCTGTTTTCTCGAATATAAAAAAAAGTAGGAAACGTTATCCCTCTCCAAATAATCCATCCAAGAGGGTTCCTGTCCTCATGCTCCTTAGGATATTGCAGAAAAGTCAAGTAGCGGCGCTCCTTTTAAGCAGTATAGGATATAATACACAAATTTCTTTAACTCTGTACTCAATAGAGTAATCGTGTACATCTTTCTAGAGGGCATTCTTTCTTGGCAACTATAGTTGGCAACCCTGTAATTCCAGAACCTCCTACTATTGACCAATTATCTGATTACCTGGAAAAAGAGCGGGGCCCAATCAACAAAATTCTTCATTGCTGCAGCTAACAAATGTTCATAGATAGAGGTAGTTATTTCTAAGCAATCAAATGTATATGGTAACCCTATCATCCTAGAACCTGCTATACTAAACCAATCAGCTGATTATTTCGAAAAATTTGATTAAACTGAGAGAAAGCAAAGACATAATGAGAAGGTGGGGGATAATTCGCGTAACATTCTATATATTCTCTCCAAAAAAAAAAAAAAAAAAAAAAAAAATATTAAAACTAATGAAAGAAAATTGTTTACCTTGTTTTTCAGTTTTCGTAAGTAATTTTTACTCTCAAGTCTAAGTAATCTTTTTATACTTTTCATACCGACATACCTTTGACACCACAATGCAAGCGAAATGAATTTTAAGTCACACAAGATTCACAATTAAAGTTTTAACATCACAACCCATCAGACAGAGAGACAGATAGGCAAATAGATAGACAAAAGTACCTACAAAAATGGAAGTTTCGTAATGTAATGGGAAATTATCACAATCATTTGAAAGAGGGCATATCAAGCTAACATTACGGAAATTCTAATCACAATTGTAGTTTTCGGAATAATGATGAAAGTTAGACAACCCTAACGGAAAGCAGTTCATGTTAAATAACCTAGCTCAAGTGGCCAAAAGTAGTTCCACATCGAGGAGGAGAAACAAGCCATGCGAATGAACTTAACCAAGGGCAAGGACATCTTGGCACAAAATCAATTCATTTAGTTACTGAGGTAATATAATGACATAATTGAAGGAGATGTGGATGAGAAAGTAGCCAGCAATTTAAAAAAAAAACCCAAGGGAGCTTTCGTTCGTTCTCCTCAAATCTGGAAAGGGGCGAAGATTTGAAAGTTGGAAGTATGCGTAACAAAGTCTGCGAACCAAGACTAATAATGGCCTTCGAGACTAAAAGTTTTTAAATTAGATGCCGTAATTTAGATGATAGTGTTTGGCATATTAGACGCTAGCCCATGATTCAAACCCCATCACAGGCAAAACGAAATATGAAGAAAGATATTTCTTCGACCACATCCTCTCAGCAGTCTTCTGACAAAAACTCTGAGAGAAAATAAATCTGTCCTTCGGAGACCTCCCCCCGCCCTTAACGGATAAAGTTATCAGACTCAACATTGGTAGTATGAGAAGCTAGGTTGCAATCCCGACTACAGCGTTTTATTGACCAATTAAATAAGTAAGTGAGTAAGATTACTTTTGACATGAATATAATTTGAATCACAGATTTGTGGTAAATATATCTTCAGTCACGGTATAGAACCTGCACAATATGTTCGATATCAGTGTCTACACGGAATTATGGAGGATGCATCCGGTATTTTAGCCGCTAAAGTTAACCTGAACCATCATTATAGTCTGTCTAATAGCTCAAGTCTTTTTCAGCCTGTGATCTTGGCTATTAAGGAAGATTACTCACTTTTATCTCAAGATGGAAAGCTTGAACGCATCTGTGTTTGACAACAAAGCGGCTACTATTGCCCTACAAGTGAAGGATTCTCTGATTCAGTAGAATCTTCAGGTCCAAATATAGCGCTTTAATTCTCTTATAAGATCACATTCAATCTAAACGGATGGCTAAACTTACCGACAACTGATCGATTGAAAAGTGTGTCTGGAAAAGCAGCAGACAGCTATTCAGGCTTTTAGGTACCTCGATCTGCCAAAATGGAGTTTCACACAGCACTTTGCAGTTTTGAAGTGATTCGGTAAGCGCTGAAAATGGTGTCTCTTATCACTTGTTGACACTCGTGGTAGTTACGAGCAGAACCTTCCTCCGACTACAACGACTTCGCTTACCTGAGAAGAAAGGTTTTATAGGGCCCAAGACTAAAACCAGATCTAATTGATGTTCTGAACTAGTTGAACTAGAAAATTTAAATTACTGGCGTGTGAAATAAATTGAAATTTTTGCTCATTTGAGTAGAGATCATTTAAGGGTATTTAATCTAACGATGGCGGGAATATCCAAAACTTTAAGGTTTTATTGTGGTTTTTAAGAACAGCAAATATAATTTATTTATTTATTGTTGTTATATTTGCTAACATTAACAACAAAAGCAACAATATTTTGTCAATCTTCCACGTCTCTCTGTATCAACTTTGACAGATGGTTTTTAAAGCAACTAAAAGTATGCAATGAATGTTGTTATAGAAAAAGAAAACAAGATCTACAGAATATATTTTAAAATATGTATGGCTTGGTAGCCCAATGCAAAATATATTATGAGAAGTGGGGAGGGTGGTCTGTTAACCATTCCCCAAAGTATGCAATGAAATTTGTAAAAGAGTGGAATTGCATTACCGAGAAAGAGAGAGAGAGAGAGAAAATCATCGCAGAGCATAGGATAGTACTTTTTTGATTTGATTTTCATACTTTGTTTTATTTATAATGAAAAGTAATTTAACAAAACTTTTATAGTTTCGCTCTTTCTCGCTCTCCCTCTCTCTCTCTCTCTCTCTCTCTCTCTCTTTCATTCACCACTACAAATAGTTGCTGTTGTAGTTACAATTTTTGATGGTTTTCGGGTAACGTTTTAAAATGCATCAGAAGAGCAAAAACTTAAACTTGAAAAACAACACTTAAGAAGAGTAAAAACTAAAAAGAAAATCTAAAGAAAATGAAATTTTTATTTGCAAATATAAATAATAAATAAAAGCAAATGTTTTGAAAATCAAAAGAAAAGAAAAAAAGTTTCGTTATTCCAGGAATAAAATTTTTTATTTTGTTTTCCATTCATTAAGATGCGCACACAAAAAAATGCATTTCATTACAGAAGTTTTTAAGAGAAGACTCCATCAAATATTCATACAGGCTTGGTTGGTTTGCATTTAACAAGCAAAGAATTTTTTAAAAACTTTTTTGATTTAATTTCGTCAAGAGTTGTTCCAACTGCACCCGTGAGCAATATATGGAGGGCGCGAGGAGGAAAATGTTATTCAACTGCTGTTGTCATATTTCAACCTTGCCAGCATCATGATTTAAAAACGTCAGATGTTATATCAAAGAAAAGCTACTCTCATATACCACACAACTAGAAGTACCATTATTAGCTTGAGCTCTCTCTCTCTCTCTGGAAATCGTTGAATAAAAACGTTCCAGTAGATAATACTCGCAATAAGTACTTAACAATTGGTTGCCACCTTAAAATCATCCACACAAGAGCATACGAAGCAAGAAGAGCAGAGGATTTCAGCACTTTCTCCAATTTTTTTTTTTTTAACAACCATTACTTAGGAGATAGCCCCCACTCATGCTGTACGTTATGTTGGATCCATGACTATAGATTGAGAGACAGAAAGGAAAGAGGAAGAGGTGTTCATGGACGTTAGATTTGTATCCATATATGTTATAAGTAACGAGAAAATCTTCTGTAAATAGTGGGGCTGAGGAAAAAATTTCCCCAGTAAGGTATAGTGCGTTCCACTGATCACAAATGGATATGCTCTGCGAGAAAAACGTCTATCACGTAAAAAGTATATTATTTTCAGCAAAAGGTTCTTCATTTCGATAAAGAAGAATCCGACAGAAGAGTGAAAAGCAAGCTACTTTGGGACGGTACTCCAATGAATGAAAAGGACATCTTCACCCTCTTCCGTATGGTCGCGAAGCGTCAAAATGTACTTCGAGCTACCGGTCTATGTATAGATTGCAGATTATCATCGGAAAATAAGCAATGCTTCCTAGCGCTTTTCTGTAGATGTAGGTAAACCAAAAGTCCATTATCTCTTTGGAATATTTACGGTTCCGAAACAGTTGGCCTGTTTCTGCTACTGAAGACTAAAACTCAGCCTTGTAGCAGAGTTTTAGCTGGATTTACAAACAAACGAACCCAGTCATTTATATCAACTTCGTAACTGTTGTTAACCGTATAGCATTCTGGTCCCTACAAAACCGAACGCAGAAAAACTTTCATTATGGGTTTTGAATTTAAAAATTAACGGCTTTCAGTCGCTCTAGAAATAAGCCCAGAAAAGACAACATCAACATTAAAAATCATAGACAGAGATTGAGCAGAGCCTTATCTTTGAATAAAAGTAGGCCCCAATGGGGAAAGTTCCCGACAATTCACACAAAATACAATATTTTCAGAGGGCGCTACCCTGCTGTCATAGGATCCCCAAAGAAGTAAACCTGATTTGAGGTTAAAAAAAAAAAATTGAGTAATAAAACTCAAATAAAGCAAAACAAATGATGAGAAAATGGCCACGAAAGCTCCATATTCAGAAAGGGACAAAAACAGATCCATAAGCATCCTCAGGGTATAAATACTGGGTTGTTTCTTTGATCAAAATTTTCGCCCGTTTTCGTGACGGTATCCTCCATAAGAAATTCAAGGTGATTCCTTCTGAATGGATTATTTGTTTTCTGGTAGAAATTCTGAGATGAAATAAAATTGCCACGATGTTTCTCAAATCTGGCGTTCAGAGTCAGCGTTAGAGTGTACATAGGCCCTGAAATAGCCGTCACTCATGGATAAAATCAACATACATGACGTGGGAGATGTTAGAAGCAGGGTTGTAATCCTGACTAAAAAGGTTGTAAGGACCAATTACGTAAGTAAAGCTGGATTCACCCACTGAGTCGGAACAATATTTTTGTTCTTAAACAATTTTTTTTATATGCAGTTTGACGTTTCTCTTTTTGAGAGAGAGAGCGAAAAAGAGTAAGATTGCTTCGGAACAATTTCAGCTCGAATTGGTTTAATTTTAATTTTTGTTCTGAAACAATCGTACTGTGCTGCCAGATATTTTAATTTTTTAAGTAAAGTTGAACTGAGCTGCCACATCATATTATATGTACATTTCTATGTATGTATGTATGTATAATAAAATACACAGCGGTTGTTTTATAGCACTTTACGTCTATCCATTTTTATTTCACTAAGATTTGTTTTAATTTACAATTTCTTTGTAACACAATAAAAAATATGATCACACTCGCAAACTCACAAACGAATTGCAATCATCTGCTACTGTGCTGCCTAATTGTAAAACTAACACGCATCGTTTCCAAAAATATTTCATATGGTAACCTTGTTTTTCAGAACAATTGTTCGAAGTGGGTGAATCGTTTCAGAACAAACTCTCAAAAAACTGAACTTGTTTCGGAACAATAGGTGAATCCAACTTAAGAAGCAAAAGAACGCTGATGATTAAAACTAAAGAGCTTCCTTTTACAAAGAACACCTTTCTGAAATGTAGCATATTTTAAGGTGTCTTATGGAAGTCTTAAATTTAAAGTATACTTTTAGGTGTTAATAAATTAATTTACATATTAACGTATATTAACCTCAAAAGTTCATTTATTATGATGTCAGTAGACAAAAAAAAACCCTCCAAAAGGCCAGATAAACGGATAGAACGAATGACTCTATTTCCACCGCACCTTAAAGTCCTCCACTCCACTCTCCCACCCCTCTTTCCTTGTCTATTGAAGCTCGAAATACAAAAGTATGAAATAATTTTCACTTAACTGTGATCCCTTGTTCATTTAGTTATGGTCGGATACTTTTACGCTACCTTCTCTAATTCGCTTCGTCTTTTTTTCTTTTCTTTTCTGTCTTTTAAAGTTGATTGCTGGTTACTTATTTACTGTAGTGTAATACAAACTACGATGCTACCCCCCTGCTGGTTAACAAATACTTAAACGCTGTGACCACCGTTATACGCTTTAGACTTTAAGGGCAACAGTAGTGGTAGCGTTAGTTAAAGATAAGTTAAAGGGCTGACTGGTTATGGATACAGAGGATTACGTAGGCACAACCATTGTTTGAGTATTTCTGTTGTTGTGTTTTTGTTGCCCTTGTTTTAGATATCCTGTTGACACTTACACACCACACTCCTTGGGGAATTTGTAAATAATTTGCTATTAATTAACATACATTCATTTCCCCTTGGTTGTCTCTCTCTACTACGACAACTACTACAGCCGGAACTGTATTTTTCTTGTAAGAAATGAAGCAGAGGAAGGACTTTCCAGTTAAATGTAGGAAATGAAAAAAAGTATACAGAGTGAGTGAAAATTCCCTATTTTTGTTTAACTTTTATTATAACAGCAATGAATTGTTATGGCGTCATTTATCAATGGGTGTGTAGGTTTCATAGGAGCGTAAGCGTATTTACGCAATTCTCTAAAAACAAAAAAATTTCCTAAATGCTCCTCTTGGCAAATATTAAGCAGTTACTACAGAGAGATGGAGAATGAGGAGCGGGCCGAGGGTTGAGAGATTAAACAATTTGCAATTGAATTAATTTTCAAATTATTAAAGTTTTCATTTAATTTGTTTAAAAGTTGTTCATTTAAATTTCAATTTACAATTAAATTAAGCAACTGTTTGAATTAGAAAAAGTTTTCAAAACAAATATTTTGAAAATGGATTTTAGATTGTATGGGCTGGCTCTTGATCAATTACACACCATCAGCTGAAAGCTCAATTGAACACAGTTATCCATTAAGTGTTTACAATGCTTATAGCCATAAACAGTTAATTTGTTTACAAAAATTTACAGTTGCTTACATTAAACGTGTGTAATCAAGGACACGGCATTAGCTATTCTCACTTAGAAAGTCACTTAACGGAATAGTGAACATTTACAACAGTTTCGCCTTAAATTTGCCAATTTGAAATGCAAAAAAATGTGATTGAAGCCCAACTACTGGTTAACCAAGTGGTGCCGTATATGTTTCAGATCGATTTCAAAGTTCAAAAGAATATTTGCGTGTCCAGAAATGAAATCGTTCGAAGACGAGTTTATTCGTCCAATTGTAATCCGGGCTCACTGTTAACTAGTGCTTAGGGTATTGGCTTCCTAGACGAAGGCTTGAAACTGAACTCAACTTAAACAAAGAGCATCTTCACTGCTATTACGCTTCTTGAATCAACAGTTCGGTGTCGGATGTTGAACTCTGGATACCAGTTATGGTGGAAGAAGAAAATTTGTAATCCTAACTAAATGCGTAAGGGGTTAATGGCTAATTAATTAATTAAGTTAGGAATTTGAAGCATCCAGTTCCACAATGAATGCCGATATTATATTTATTTGCAATAACTTTTAAAGAATCTTTTTCAATTCGATTAAATTATTGTTCAATTAAATTAAAATTTTTAACTCAGCAATATGTACAAACGAAAATAAAATAAAACTTTAAAGCATACTAAGAGGGGGTGTAGCTATGAAAGCAGAAATTAAATTAAATCAAACAATTTAACCGTAATTAAAAAATATTTTAAATGATTTTATTAAAGTATATTCCATAGAGTTATTTCATTGTATTTGATTAAAACATTATAAAAAAAAATAAAATAAAAAAGCTGGAATAGCAATTAATACTCATTGTACGGCACAGGATATATTTTATTGTTTCAACAAAATGGCACCAAAAATTACCTGCAACCTACTTAATTACTTGCTTACAACCCTTTAGTCAGAATTCTAACCTAAGTTCTCGCACCAACTGTATGGCGTGCTACAGATTTGACAAATATTTCATTGCAATTTTATTTGCTCTCCGAGTTTTTACCAGAAGACTTCAGAGTTTCTGAAGAAATTTTTTTTATGCGGTTGAAGCCACAGGGTCTCGTCTAATAAGTCAACACACTATCAACTAGACTACGGCGATTTGAGTTAGTTCTATAAAAATATATCAGGCGCCTTACCATCCAGGTTCATAATATTCAAATGCAGGTTAAAAAGTTGACAAAATATGAACCATTGACACCTCCGGATCTCAAGGGACACCAAACAACAGACTTTTAGATTCTCCGGGCTTTACACATAAGACAATTCTTTTAAATAAGTCTCATTGCCAAAAAAAAATTTATTTTAAAACTCAGTATTTAAAGATTATTGCTCTGATCCCCAATTAGCAAAACTACGTAGCTTTAAATGATGAAGAAAGCGCAAATGCAGATACTTAATACTCTATAATAAGGCTTAGGATAGGCCGTGGGACCAATGGAATGGGATTATCCGCGATATTTCCTCTAACACAATTTTCGGCAGTGCATACTTTGCACAGCAAGCTAATTATGGTGACCATAAATAGCTCTTAATGCCTGACAAGTAGCCACGATTAAATCACTACTTTTGCAGTGAGTTCTTCAGTGGGCTGCACACAATGCTTTACAGAGAAAATTGTCTTTCAATAGCGAAAAAAAATTTTAACCAGAAGCCATTAAATTTTTTTGAAGTATACTGGCCTCAAAATTATCACTTGTTTTCGGTAGACACACCCTGTGATCGTCCACAAAGGAATTATATCAAATAAAGTGCGCATAATAACATTGTCTTTCAACATATCTGGCCTTTTAATCCGTTGAAAATCCAGAAAAAATATATAACTTTGGCAAGCAGATATAGCAATTCTTGATATTTTCAATAGAAAGATATTCAGTGGACGGTGTTAGACCTACTACATTAGCGGCAAAATTAACAAATCGGCAGTTGCTGTGGCTTGTTACGTCCAGCGTGCCTACAAAAGATGTTTCAGTAATGTACCTAAGGAGGACCTGTAGTCGCCGTAGTCTAGCAGGTAGTATGTCGACTTATTAGACGTGTGCCCACGATTCAAACCCCCGGGTCAGACATCTCCAGCAAAATGAAGTATGACAAAATATTTCAGCAAATTTCTGACAATAACTCTCGAGAGTAAATAAAATTGTCATGAAAAGTTTCTCAAAACGAATCAGTGGTTCGGTGTCGACTTTAAACTGTAGGTCCTGCCACCCATGTATCAAATTAACACACACACACAATATACAGTGGTGGCCATGAGGCCATCATGAGGTATGGGACTTGTGGAAAGTATACCAAGGAGATTGGCAGCTATAATAAAAAATGATGGATACCGAACTAAGTACTAAGTTTATAGTGAAATAAGTTTTTTGTTTTGTTACTTTTCTAAATGTGAATAATTTTTTTTTATTTTGTGCTAAAATACTGTCCAGCGTTTTTTGACGGTTATTCTATTCTGAACAGAAAAACAGCAAAGGTATATATAGGAATGACAATGAATATATTGTGACGTGATCTTAGGAAGACATGTTTCGCGTATAAAAAAGAATTATGAAAAAAATTAAAGAAATACAGGAAATATTTGCTTTTAAAGATAGGCAGTAGCAAGTGTGCTAACCTCATGGCCACCACTGTAAGTGGTGTGAGAAGCAAGATTGCAATCCTGAATGAAGGGTTTCAATGACCAATTATGGATGTGCGAAAAGTCGCAGGAAAGGAAGGTAGAAACCTCGAAGGAGTGATCAAGTTGCAGATGATCTGTTTCAGTGGAACGAATAAATTAAACACTGGAAATTAAATTCAAATTCAAGCTAAATATCTAAAAATTGTGGTATAATCTAGAATTCATGAAAAATATATTTTATATTGAATTAAAATCGGAGATTTCTAGAGAGTTCCATCTCTCGTCATATAACATTTCAAAAGCAAAAGTTTCAGCTGTAATCCTTTTCAAACTTGTTAACTTTCAGTTTATTAAACAAGGTCTCGAGGTTTTTTGTTGACATATTAAACAAAAAAAATTAAAAGTTAATACCAATTAATATAAAAATTATAAATTAATTCAATGAATGAAAAAGAAAAGAGACAGAAGAGATTGTTATTGTTATTATCTTTTGTTATTGTTAAATATAAATTGTTGCATATTAATACACCACAAATGATTTTTTTTACACCACACATACACTCTATTTTACCACTACAGTTCAAATAAAAAAAAAAATAAAAAAAAAAATAAAAAAAAAAATGTATTACTCACCCCAAAGTCAGAGGTAAAGAGACAATAATAAAAAATTGAAAAACCAAAATGGGTTGACACATCCTCAAATAGCCATACACACTCAGGGGAGAACACGACTCTCTCTCTCTCTTACTTCTCTCATTCTCTTCCTTGTCCCTTATTATTCCTGAACAAACAGTTTAACACACCAAGTGTTAAAAGTTTATTATCAACCAGTGTTGCAAAATTCAAATTTTGAAATGGTACTGAACGCTAACTGAAAGAGTACTTTTTTGCATCAAGTGGTACTTTTACAAAAAAAAATATTTATTTGTACATAATACACGTACGGAATGGAATAAAAAACTAACGACTTATACATGTTTCTCATATATAAACCAAGACCAGCTGTTCGGAACGTAATAGAACGTAAAAACCCCGTTTATTGAAATGTCGAAGGAACGTAACGGAATGTACGTCTATTTTAGCATATGAAGAGCAAATTAAATTCTAACCGAAATTACATTACGGTTTGGCAAGTGTTCTCATTGCTTTTCGTATTCTAAAATCGAACTTACATTGCGTGGCCGTTGGACAAACCGGGGCTAAAGACTAATTCTACCTTTAGCATTACGTTGAACATGTTGATAACCATTAATAGCTGAGAAGCGCAAACCATAAAATATTAATAAAAAAAAAGTACTAAAAGTGTAGCGGGGGTACCGAGGTATTTTAGGAATGAAAAAGTACTGAAAAAAGTACTAAAGTACTGAATTTTTCAACACTGTTATCAACACGCAATATTTTGTAAAAAAAAAAGAGAGCGCGCGAGAGGGAGAGAGAGCGAGCAAGAAAATATTACAACAACACTAACACTAACAATAAATAATATGAAATAAACACAATATGAAGTCATTAATTTTGCAGTTAATTAAACGCTAATTAGTGGGTATGTATGTGTATGCCTGTCTGTCCAGTTAAAACTCATTTTTGTGTATTCATCTGCGATATTAATTTATAGGCCGTGCTCTATTAATATTATTGTTTCTAGTGTTGTTGTTGTTGTTGTGGCTGCTTATTTTATTATAATTTCTGTTTATTGCTCTCTCCCTCTCTCTCCCACTTCTTCTCTCTCTTGTATAACAAAAAATTATTTATCAGAGTGCTTAAGCTTAACAATTAATTTCATAAAAATTACAACAACAATAAAATATTAAAATCTACTTTCTCTTGCTCTCCGGCTTAATATAGAGATATTTGTAATTATTATTATAATTTTTTTTTTAGCGAAAACAATTAATCATGATTTTTATTTAATAAACAAAACTAAAAAAATAAAAATAAAATAGTTTCCCTTCTGCTATTTAATGATAATAGTGTGAGAGCGCCTAAAACTATGCAACAAATTAACAATTACTGTGACAATATGAAGTAGCCATGTTAAAAATGTTCACCATAAATTTCAAATAATTGCTGCAGTGCAGAAGCTTTCTCGTTAACGAGTTAAAACCAGTCTTAAAAATGCCGTTAGAAATGACAAATCCTATATGATTTAAATTGCCTAATACTGGGTTCAGACATGCACCTTTATTGCGTAAATCGCAATAAACGGCATTATTGATCTCAATATTTCATATAAAATTTCAATTAATTATTGGTCAATAAATTCATAAATTGTTATAATATTGATAAAAACTTTAAATACAACACTGTCATAAGTACGTTCAGTGAGCAGATTACATTTTCCGAACGCTTTCTATTAATATTTGACAACTCAAATGGAAACAACGGCAAACAAAAAATGGAAGGTCAGCAGAAAGGTTTGTATTTTATTTTGAGTTTCATATCAAATTTTTCTTTCTCATCCTTCTGAGAAAAGCCACTTTGGAGTCAAAAGTAGTTCCCAATAACCGCAACAGCTCGGCGATTCGGTTCATCATTAGCAATACCTTTTTAAATGTTAAATTGTTTTCCATTTTTTAAAAAAAATTTTTTGGCACTAATTTTCGCGATTAAATTAAAAGCAATGTTGTTGAAGCAATCAGCTGTTTTGTTTACCAGCTGTCAAATAAATTTTCGTATATTATATGTCTGAACGCTAAAAATATTGTTCTCAATAAACCGAATATTGATTTAATAAAAGTGCATGTCTGAACATAGTATAATGCTAGACTTTAAGTAGCTTAAGATCCCCTATTCCGAAACGGTTGCCGTTCTTCGGTGTACGCATAACATTGGCACACACTGTACTTTTAAGTTTATTTCATAGAAGTGCCTTTAAGAAGGCTTTCGTATTTCTTTTCTACTTGCTTTACTTTACTAAGCGGTATTTCCCGAAGAGGAAAAGCATTACTAATGGGCCCATTAATTGATTTAAATGGACGTGACCCAAGTTGTTTAATTGTCGATTATTTCGTGTTTATGTTTTGGAAATGAAGAGTAAAAGTAAAATAAAATTAGGACAACAACAAAAAGAATGTGCCATTAATTCTGTATTTTATCTTAACTGAAATGAAACAGAAACAAACACACAAACAAGATTGCAAATGTAAACAAAGAAACAAAGAGGGGCGAAGAATGGCAATTCTTCCTTACTACAAGATTCACATGAACAAGAAGGCAGAGAAACTTCTAAACAACTGATTTGTTCCGCATGTTATTAAAAGCAGAAGAACATAAACGGAGTAAGAGTGTAACTGTATGCTTCACGAAGTTTGAGAAGGTATCAGGAAATATACAATCTAGAGGAGCATGTTATCAATTTTTGCAAAGTGCTTACCTAAGGCCGTATCTTTGAATACGAAATACATGAAATTTATATCGGCATAGGGTCCGCCTACATCTCACATACGACATTAATGTTAGAAAAAGCAAGGTGAAGCTGCCCAGACGGTGTAAGTCAGGCTTGCTGCAAAGGAAGATAATACTGTGTCTGATGGGATTGAAAAGAGTATGTGATCGTTTACAGTGTGTGGTGTGCGAAAAATGATCGTTTTCCATATGCGATAGACCCTATGGCAGGGGAATAAGAAGCTCTTGATGCTCTGATCATGATAAATCAATGCGATATTCGATGGAAGCAACCAACTTTTCAAGTGTCGAAAGTAATATTCAAGTGCCTCGGATTCTCACGACACTGTAAGAAATTCTTTAATATGTCTGATCTTCCTACAATTAAAGCTTTTTATATCCATTCGAAAATGGTATAAAAAAAAACTCAAGAACACAATGTATGAGTAGGTGCCACAAAGCCTATTTGAAGGCTTCTCAAACGCCTATAGAAGACGATGAAAGTGTTGTTTGGAATCAGACAGAGGACGTTATCCAACTCTATAGATTCATTATCATTCGTAATGTGGCTTGTGTCTCTTTGTTTTATCGCTAATTTGAACGGATTCCTTTTGACGAATGGAAATGGAATTGTTCTCGAAACTCGCTTAGTTCTACGCAATACACGTCTGTCACGTAGAGCACATCCGCTCTGGGTCCACTGTAACACTGTAAATTGCACAATGGATTACAAAGAAAATGAGTTCTTTTGACGCCTTGGAACTCTTCTCCTAGGACTTAGAAGCAGATTCAGATATAATAGTTTTAATACAATGTGTGGGGATCATTCCCTGAGTAATGGTCGTAAATTGAGTTTAAAAGAAAAAACAATCAATTGGCATCTCTCCTATCAACAATAAACGACATTTAGATGATTTTACTGACCAAGAAAAACTGGAGTGCTGTGAAGAAGTGAACAACTAAGTACTGTGAATAGTAAAGCAAATACGCAAGCACAGTACGGTAGCACAGCCCATGTATAAAAGGGTTTTTTGGTAATAACAGTTTCGCCAATGGACTGACCTAACCGCAAAATAATATCATGTGACAATTCCTCAAAGTTTCGTCGTAGTTTAATCCGACAAAGCCAATGAGGATTGGTAGCTACTCGTAATATAAAAACAAAATGAATACAAACGTTCTCTAACCTATAAAAACAAAAAAATTCTGTCTCTGTGCTTTATCTAAATCTTCTAAAAGATGAGTTTGTATTCAATATACCGTAATGAGAATGAGAAATAGAAAAAGAATAAAATATGACTTGTTGTCTAGTCTGTATTCTTCTTTTTTCCCACCATTTTAATGAGAATGATTACGGTTACTGTCCTTTTTTTTCACTATTATTGTTGCATACTTTAAGGAGTCACGATTATAAAACAAACTCTAAATATTTTGTAAAAATAAAAGAGAGCGAGAGAGAGAGAGAGAAGAGAAAACATAAAAACTTCTTAAGCAATTTTTACTTAATTATGAAACTTGTTAAATATTAATGAGCAGACTTGCCAGGTGAGTGGCATGACAGTGGCACGAAAACAAAACCAAAACAATATTTTTTGCAGTCTACCTCAATTTCCCTCACTTCTTAAAAAATAGAAAATACTTAACAAAAGAAAAGAAAAACTAAAAGATTGTTGAAAATAATTAACAATCAACACAGTATGAACGAAGAAAGTTGAGTTTATTTTGCTGCTTTAAGTGCGTAAGAGTACTACATTTAAATATTGTGTAGCATATTTTAAGGAGAGTTCAGTTAATAGTTAAAAAATAATTTTAAGACTTTTACAAATTGTTTTTGTTTTAATTAAAGAAAATATTGCATAGAATAACAAACTAGTTTTTAATTAATCGCAACTAACTTTCAATATGATTTAAAACTTTGCAATCATTTTAAATGATTGCAGATGTTCAGGAGGAGAGAAATACTTTTTTTGAAATTTATTTTAAGGCTTTCAAGGACAAAATTGCTACAACATTTAACACAGTTTGATTTTCTTCTTTGAATAATAGCAAGACCATGTTAAACAATTAAACAGCTGAAGACCGAAGTTCGAATGAACTACTGAACAGCTGTGGTTATATGGATGTCAGCATCTCAATCTTTGATGGTAATTGAGAAGGTGGTGCCATCGTGTTCTCTTATAAAAACAACATTTACTTAAAAAAAAGCTCAGTAATTATTTTATTCGAATCTAGATTGCTTGATTTTAAAGTTAAACAGTTTAACCAATACACCATGCCACCTCATATGTGGAAGGCAATCGTAGAATCTGGATTGATAATCAATTATGGATTTGGGGTAGGGCTTCAAGAATTTCGGAAAAGACGCCCTTGAAATTAAATTTGTTCATTCAACGCCCACCACACAAATGGTAACGTATTAGAAGAAAAATGTGAAGTTAAGTTATAGTTCTGAGTCTGTAGGGCGACTATTTAATTTACCAAATGAGTCTTTAAGGTTCGAGATATATTAGACCGTGCATTTGATGTGTATTCACATTATTCGATGAACTTAATCTTTCAACGCTCACAATGTAAGAGACCTACGCCCTTACAATAGGAGAAACTTGACCTATATTTAATACTATGCAGTACAGTACAGTACATTTTTGGTTTTGGGCATTGTTTTTGGAGGAGCATTGGTTGTAAAGCAAGTATGGCTTCTAAATTTATAGTCAACAAATATACTCCCAGAATCAACTTTTGGTCACGGGATACTAGATGCAAAAATCTTCAGTAAAGACTAGATAATCGATCAGCCTGCACGTGGGCATAAAGCGTAGCTACGATAGCAGAATGTAAAAAAGAGATATTGGAGGTGTGTATACAAGGCTGCTGTAGTTGAATTAAATGTTTTCTTTTTCGGGGTCCTACGAAACTCAATGCTTGGCAGTGACTAAGAACTTCAGTATCAAGCGTCCTTTTTTTTGCATTTTTTGTTTAAAAATCACCTCTCTTCGTCTTAATGAAGTCAGCCTTCGTGAACGTCATAGCAGAGAAAGGAAAAAGTCGTATGCAATATACAGCCTGGAATTGAAGAGCGAGAGATCCATATGGAATTTGGTACTTCTACCGTGAGTACAATAATATGAATGTCTAACTGAAATCCCTATAATAACCAATAACTATACAACGTAGCCGTATACGGTGGTATTGCTTTTTAACAATTCTGACTGGTACCGACAACTTTTCTTTCTGTTTATACAACAGATCGACAACGATCTGGCAACTTTGAAAAACTTATTGTTGATTTGTTATTGTTATTCCTTTAATTTCTATCTCTCGTGGTCTTTCTATACAATTTTGTTATTACAATTTAATCTGTATGTAGCATTATTCTAGTAAAACTTTTGATGATATTTTATTATTTCATTTAATTGTTCCTTATTCATAGGTTAAGGAAAAAAAAAACATTTTGTATCTATTATAGCTTTGAAACAATATCAAGCACATGTTTCCTATGTTATAGCATATTTTAAGGCTTTTTAAGTAGTAAAAATCTAATTTTTGCTCTAAACGAAAAAATTGTATGAAAGTTATCAAATAAATATTCATTTTTAATTGCCTACATTAAGGGGCTTAAATAAACTAAATTTAAAGAAAAAAAATTTTTTAAATAAAATTCGACAATTTATTTTAAAGAGTATTTAAATAAATTTTTATTGACTCTTGCCATAGTTTGAATGGGTATTTATGACTTAAATCATTTAATGAAGCATTAAATTTGTTCTTTTTTTTTTTTTTTGTCGTTATAAGCCAAAATCAATAGCAATCATTTAGGCGTATTTAGGAGGTTCGTATAGGCTTTCTGTAGATCTATGGCCCCCTTCCTTAAATTCCAGTCCATCATAAGCACATTCATAAATATGAATTATAATCGAATTGGTTCGAACTATTGCCAAATAAACTGCACACAAAAGCCAGCAATGAAAACAAAAAAAAAAAAAAAGGAGCAGCAGTTTAGGCGCACAAATTCATACAAAAAGAGAAACCGAAAGAGCGAGAGAGAGAGAGAGAGAGAGATACAGTATTTTTGTACAATTATCAAGCGGGCAATGTATACAGTTTGTTCATTTAAACATTTTTCCACTCTATAAATCAAAATTATATTTGAAAAGGCAGGCAGCAACAAATAAACACAACTACTACAACAGCTACGACGACAACAGCAACAACAATCATACGAACAACAGCATGAGTAACATTTAGGCTTAAACAATTTAGGCCAATTATTAAGTAAAAAGCCAGAAAATATTGCAACAATAACAACAACAACAGCAAAAAATAAAAGAAAAACAAACCAAAAACAAAAAAACAGAGAAGCAGCCAGTACAACAAGAAAAAAAAACATGGCAACATGAACTTGCCACACAAACCAACAACAGAGCGAGCGAGCAGCGGATGAGGGTTTAGGGATGTGGTAAATGATATTTCCCTTTCCCCTTGCAAAGAGAGAGAGCCAATGCCAAAAATTTATGAAAAATAAAAATTTCTTTTTGTTGGTTTGATCTGAATTCCCAAATACTAAAAATCATTCACACACAGACAAACACACGCACTTTTCGCATGAGTTTTCAAAACTTTTTTTCTCTGTTTTTGTAATTTTTCTTTGGCCAAAATATTTAAAAAAAAAATGTAATTTTATGGCAATTATAGATTGAGTGTTTTTTGTATATTTTATCTCTAAAAAAAACATATTTTTTCTAGCCCCTTATACCCCGAGTGGCCCCTTTCAAACTAAGTTGCCGGACCACACATAAAAATATTCTTTAATTAGTCATGTTGCAGCAAAATGCAATAAACCATGGACCATAAACAAATTAAAAGAAAAGAAACAGAATTTTTTTTGGTTCAAAACGAAATCTTTTTCAATAAAAAACAAAAAAGATGTGTTTTGTTGGGCATTTCGTAACCTACTTTTAGGTGTTGCAAATAATTGCATTTTAATGAATGTAAATCAAATGGTGAAAGTAGAAAAAACATACATAAAAAAGTACTTTTAGATAAAAGCAAAAGTACCATATGGCATTTAGAGAAAAGATAAGTACAAGTAAAAATAGACTTCACTCACTTCAGATTCTGGTAACTTCTAGAAACTTACTGTTGATTTGCTATTGTTATTCGTTTATTTTCTATCTCTCGTGGGCTTTCTATAAAGTTTTGTTGCTTTACATACTTTACAGCATAATTTAAGGCTTATTAAAGTAGTAGAAAAAATAATGTTTAGATCTAAATGCGCAAGTAGTAGGACTATAAAACCATCCTGCGATGCTCATTGTGGCTATTTGTCATTGTAATCCAGCTCATACTTTCGTATGGAGCGTTAGATTAGAGTAGGCTTCTCTTGAACAATCTCTAGTGCAAACTGTGCTTGCAACAGAGATATAGAATTTACCTGAAGTTTTAATCCCGACGGCATACTATTGATAACAACAGGTTAGCAGACGAAGTAGACAGTCTTAAGATCGTTTGCTTTATTGAACTCCGGTGAACTGTAGACTACTGCAACCCAAACACTCATTGTAAATTGAAATTGGTTGGCTAATCACCAAATCTCAAAAAAAAAAATGTAATAAACATAAACTGTACCTTACAAACTTCAGTCTATGGTAGAATATGCGCAGGTAGCCCCTCCTCTATTCGAAAAGACCGTAGTTTATATCCCAGTGGATAGGCTACCGTCGGCTTTTCGCATTAAGTTTTTCAAGCAGATTTATAAAGAGTCATCTAGGTAGGACCCTACAGATGGGTTTAAATCACGATTTCTATATCAAGGGAATGAACAAAAACCTTGCTCGAGACGGATTGAAAAACGAGGTGTTTTACAAGCCAAAATTTTTTTCAAAATTTCAACTGGCTAAAGTATTAACGAATATACACACACATACATCATTGGTATTCACGAACATATAGTCTGGAGTATACCAACTACATGGAGTGGCGGAAGCTAAAGTTTAACGTCATCAACACTAAGCGATAGATTTCGGATTCCTGGATAACTGTCATTAGCTGATTAAGGACTTTGCTTAATCAGACAGCGACACTCTCTATCCTTGCCCTGGTCTTGGTAACCTTGGCCTGGTCGTGCTTGCAATGATGAAAACCGAGCAGCTAATAGACTAAGGCAGGCACGAAAACACCAATAACTGACTCTGATCACATGCTATGTGTTCTTTTTCGGCTTGCTTAAGATTGAAAAAATTCGCGTCCTACGGAAGGCGGCGGATGGTAGATGGATTATGTTATAACACAGCAGATCTAGATTATAAAAGATAACTTGCTTTGACCAAAATTCACTAATATAGTCTATACACAGTGACAAATTTGCAAATTATAAAAAAATTTGTTTTCTGTCCTTAAGGATGTTTTTAAACGGATATGGTAATTCAATTACGACACTGGAGAGTTTAGGTGCTGGAAACCTTCCTATGTTCGGTGTGGTATAAAAAAACTAAAGATTCTGGAGGGCTTTTTAAAAATACGTGTCCTCAATTGTAGTTTTTGTTTAAAGTCAAATTTTAAAGCATACTTTTAGACCCCATAAAAAAATAAAAAGCCTGTAAATGAAGCGAGCGAAGAGGATTGTTGCCTTTAAATGAAGAACCTTGGAATTTCTGCATAATAAATTATTTTTTCTGTTTTTACATTTTCCTTCTTAACCTAATTGTATGCTTTAATTTCTATTTTGCTGTTCGCCTTTAAATATGCTTGCAATTACCGTTGGCCTCTACAATGTACATATAAATATTGATTTCTTACAAGATATTATTTTCATTTTCATTATACTTATTTTGCGCTCTCCAATAAAATGTTAATGTTTCCTTTTCCCCTTTTCCTTTTTCTTCTTCATTTTATCAATTTACACTCTTTCTTGTAATAGAAAAGGTAAACAAAATATAATTACTACTACCATCTCTCCTATTACCGTAACTCTAACCTACACTTTTTCTTACTTACTTAGTAATACAATGATTTTAACATTATCCAACCTATGGAGGTGGAGGCGGAGGTGAAGGGCGGAGAAGATAACATTTTAAAACATTTAAAACGCCCACCAGCACTATTAACCATTAAACCGGGTTGGTAACACTCCTCTATCCTCATCATTTACGAATAAAAGTAGTAATCAGGAGAGTATATGATGATGATGAGCCTTCTTTCTGGCTCTACCTTCTTATGGATGTGAATCTATTGAAACAGCTGGGCTGATATTACAATACCATACGGGAAGTCAATTACATCCGCCATTAAAGTGAACATTTAAGAGAAAAAAAGGATAGAAAAAAAAAATAAGAAGGAAAAAATCGCTTCTATGCTAAGCAAACTCAAACAACCGTGAAAATGTTGGCAAGAAAATCTTCCTTTAAATTAAATGACGTAAAAAATTATCCACCCACCACCAATAAGGTCGTGGTAGAGAAGAAGGGGGGGGTTAGATGATGTTTCATAGCTTCACTGTAGGAAAAGTGTAAAAGAAAAGAAATCCAGACTTCATTTAAAGTAGTACACTGTGGTTAAGGACGAATAAGGTAAGGATCAAGAGAAGCTACATCGCCTTCCCATGTGTGTGCGTAATTGCAGTCAGTTGGATCTATCCCTCGCATGCTCCAAAGACAATACTACACATATTTCTTCTAATCAACACCGAGAAAACTGATGGAGTATCCTGGTTGGTGGAGCAGGTTTATTTGAAAACAAGTTCACACTTGCTAAATAGAAGAAACATCATGGTCGGTCATCTGTGCTTTCTTCATTGATAATTTGGTGCAATTGTGAGAAGGTGCGACTTTAGTCTATGTGGGTGACAGCATGTTCTTAATTCCTTGATCTTCTTGATCCGATCAATCTTAACGTTCAGGGCCAAAAGAAACATATATTATGCAATAAATTTTATTCGTAGGAAGTTCCAGAACATGGGAGACAATAAGACAAACAGATACAGCACCATAGAGGGACTGGAGGCATGGTTTAGAGTTCAATTAGAGAGAATATATAACATAATTGGACATTACAACCCTTCAGTCAGGATTACGACCTAGCTGCTCACACCACTTATGTTGTGCGTGGTTATTTTATCCATAAGTGGCAGGACCTACAGTTCAAAGTCGGTCGACTCCGAGCAACAGATTTTTGAGAAACTTTTCATGGCAATTTTTATTTACTATCAGAGTTTTTGCAGAAATCTGCTGACAGGAAGTCGCCGAAGAAATATTTGTTCGTACATATTTCGTTTTGTTAAAGATGTCTGACCTGTGGTGGTTTGAACCGAGGCCTCACGTCTAATACGCCAATACACTACCTACTAGACTACGGCAACTTCAGAGCCAATGGAAGCGTCAATAACTAGACAAAATACTTCCGAAGTCGTTTTTGTTAACCTCTGCAAATGCTATTCAAATTGCCGGCAGTGTTTAAAATACCTATCGGAGTATAAAGTAGTCGTCATGCATGTTCATACATAAATTTCATTCCCAACAACATTAGAAATTGATTAGAAAACCTTTTAGTCTTACTTTCTACGTCTTTCGATTTCTTAACATATTTTATTAAATTGTTCGTCTATTAGTTCTATAACAACAACAACAACAACAGCAGCAGCAACAGAAAATAGGAAAGAAAAAAAGATGAGAAACGAAAGCTTTTAAAAAATCATTTGATTTTTTCTTTTTTTTTTCCTGCTCTGGTAACATTAAGACAGGAGCAGAAAATGAAAACGGAATTTTTAATGGCAAAAGTAAAGAAAAAAAAAAGGAAAATTAAATGAAATAGAAGAGAAGACAATTAAACAAGAGACACAAGAAACCGAGCCTATGGAAAAATCTTATCGGCATAAACAATTAAGAAAGAAAATGGAACTGAGGAGACAGCAAAAAGAAGAATATCGTATAACAACGATTTAATAAAACAATTTAAAATCAATAAAATAAACAAACCAACAACAAGAACTTTTTCTTCAATAGCAAAAAAAAAAAAAAAATAGTTCGCCTAAAACCACACACTACATTTTCTAACTTAAATATTAACTCTGAAGGAGATTAACTCACACCAAATGTACATACATATGTACATATGTGAGTGTATGTGTGTGTGTGTGTGTGTGAAGAAATGCCCACTTTGCTTGGCTACTATCACTATAAGCAAATGAAAATCTTTAACATAGAGAAAGTGCGATAAAAGTAGAGGGCAGGAGAGGATCATTTAAGCATTGTAGCAGCATATAAAAAATTTGTGGTAAAGTTATCTAAGCCAAAAGTTGTTCATGGTGTTCTCTATTCCTCTCCCTTTTTGTTTCCGGGTATCAGCAGATAAACTTGTTGTTTCAAAAAAAAAAAATCAACAAACTTTTCTAAACACTCGACACACACGAACACACACTCTGACAAATAAAATTCAAAGATTTCCTAAACACACAGACACCCACACATACATATGTATGTATACCGTTAGTGAGATTTGTTAAAGAGAGTGAGAAACACATAATAAAACCAAAACATTTAAAAACGAACAAACACACACACACACGAACTCAGGCATATGTAAGTGTTAAAACCCGACCGCAAATACACATATTTAAACCGAACATAGACTTTCACTCCCACCTTTGCATTCACATACACGCACACACACATATGTGAGGAAACCATATCTTTTTCACATCTTTGCAGTGATTTTTAAAAAGTTAAAGTCCATAAAAATAAAAAAGGAGTTGCAGGGTGAAAGAGAGAGAAACAGAGAGACAGACAGAGAGCGAGTGGAAAATAAAGCTTAGTGAAGTTTTAGGCTTCATAAACTATGCAGGAATGTGAGAGCAAAACGAAAAAGTTAAAGTTTTCCTTGTTACAGATTAAAGCACTGCATACGCCACCAAACCAAGCAATAGCGGGAAAATATAAGAAAAATGGAAAATTTAAAATGATGTACCACTACCTTTACTGGTCACTGCATCGATCGAAACAAATGGGCTATGCGGTATACATACATAACATACATACATAATTGGTCATTACAACCCTTCAAACAGGATTACAACCTAACTTCTCCTCACACCACTTATGTTGTGTGTGTTAATTTTATACATGAGTGGCGGAACCTACAGTTTAAAGTCGACTCCGAACGACAGATTTTTGAGAAACTTTTCATGGTAATTTCATTTTTCTTCTCAGAGTTTTTGCCAGAAATCTGCTGAGAGGATGTCCCCAAAGAATTATTTTTTCATATTTTCGTTTTGACGTTTAACCCGGGGTTTGTACCCGGCCTAATACGCAAACATACTAAGCCAACTATTATACTACGACAACTTCTGTGGTCTATGTAAAAAGATCAAAGGTCATCAGAAACAATTTAGCTTAGTTTTAAACCCTATTTACTATGGCCGTACTGCTTTAAAAATGATTCCGACAAAAGACTCTGTGCTGTACTGCTTTAGAACCCCCATAAAATTTAATTTCTATGATGTTGTAATCATTTTGTCAATTAATTTATTCATTTGAGAGTGTAAACAGAATAAAAGAGAGAGAAAATACTATTGAAAGTATTTTAAAACAAATTTAAAGAAATAGTTTGTCAACTGCTGTCGTGTTAATTCTAGCAAAAGACATAGAAACCACCAGTAAGGCCACAAAAAAGGAATAAATTTCCAGTTTGTAAATGACCAGACAATTTAGAAAATTTTCTTTGCAATACAAAAAGTTTTTTTTTTTTAATCTCTCGCCAGAACTTCACAACAACTTCAACTTGAAAAAAAAAACAGGAAAAGATTTCAACAAATCAAAGTCTTTTGTTTTCTATGGTTTTCTATGGTCTATGGTGTGTGGTCTGGCTGAATGAGAGTTTGTAGACTAAATATGTTGCTTTCCCCACCTCTCTCAGTCTGCCCTCCTACTTTGTGTCTAGCTGGGAAACACAAAACCGAAGTTTGAAAATGAAAAAATATTTACTCAGAGTCTGTTTTTTTAAAATCGTTTGTTTGATTTGGTTGGTTTAGAAATTTATTGGAAATTCTTTTGATATATTTTTTTCCCATGTTTGCCTATAAATATGCTATAAAATATTGTTTTCTTATTCACATCCTAAACGGTATGCATTAAATATTTGTTGAATGAATAAATAAATGATGATATAGAGATCCATTTGATATAAAATGGGTAATTAATTTAAACAAATCATTTAAATAAAGTGAACAAAAGAACAAAACCAATCTAAAAAAAAAGTAATTTGATATTTAAATATTTCCACAGTGGTTAGGATAGTATATTTTACCTGATTTTTTTTTTTTTTTTCATATATAAAAGGATTCTTGCAAGAACACTTACCTGAAATAAAAAGAAAGAAAATGGAAAATGAATTAAAATTGCATACAAATTATTCATTTAATAATATAAACAATTATTTAAACCCTGAGGTATGCTTTAATATTTTTTTAAAAATAGAGCCCAATTGTATTCAAACAAAAAGTTTTGAACCAGAATCTGAAGTAAAAACAAATCAGCTTTAAACACCTCATTCATAAATAATTAAACAAAAATAAGGTTAAGAGACAAACATTTTCCAGTTGAAGTCAATCTGTCCTGTGGCGAAAGAGTATGTAAATCTCAGCCACGACAAAATGGCTGAGTATGCTCAGACACTCGCACAGGATGTAAAGTTGGAAACCCAAGTAAATATGTTGGGCAGCTGGAAAAAAAAAACTAGGCGCAGGCGTATCAATCGATGGTTTCAAGAGCAGTGTATTTGTACCAGAGATCAGCAACGAGTATTCAAAACGATGAGTAGGTTCGAGTCATACTTATTATTTCTGATACTTATACGCATTCATACTTATTTTAATATGATACTCATACTACTCATACTCAAAGTTGGAAGTACTCGAGCCACTCGAATCACTTATAAGTATTATAAGTATTTTTCTAAATTTATGAATCAGAATGAGTAGGCGTATGAATCAAACATATTTCGAATGTTGTGAGTTTGATGTCAACGTTGTACTCATACTCATTGTAACCTATGCTTATAAATCAATGCTGTAGCGAGTACGAATGAATCAGAGTAGTTGAATTTCAATTCTGTTGATTCACTCATACTCAAAATTGCATGAGTGCTTATGAGTAGCGGAAAAACGATTCATTGCTGATCTCTGATTTGTACCGATTTTGTTCTTCCAATTACCCAAATTTCCATTAATACTACCAGCGACCTGTAGCCTAATTAGCGCCATACAATAGATAATGTTATAACCTACACATACAGCATATCTGGAGACTCCAAGTAGTAATATCGATATCAGAAGCGGTCGATCAAACATCAATCCCTCAGACACCCAAATGATACCGAAACTACAAGAAAAATTATAAAAAACATGCTCAAAAAATGTTTCTGAAACCGCCAATATTTATCCGTCTTTGCAAGATGTTCAGAAAAAGCAATGCTGTTCAGAGAATGGCATTAAAACAACTGTCAATGGCAAAACCTTCTTGAGTTCAGACAAACTAAAAGAACTTCTCGTAGGTTTCACCTAATAAAGAAGTAAAGTTTATCGTTATAGTATGAAAGCCACCACGTGCATAAGAGCATGGGAGTCCTTCTAAAAAGTACAATTAAAATAAAGGCCCCGCGTGAAATTGCTTACTTAGCCGCCGATTTCAATCCACAAATTCCTCACATACAATATAAAAATTAAAGCTGTTTTTGCGTAACTGGGAACAAATAAATAAGAACGAGGAACAACCCTCATCAGGGAATAGACACCCAAATTTATAAAGCCGTGTAAGGCAGAAATGGTAGGTAGAAGATCGAAATAAAGTACCAAACTTAAGTACGCTCATGTTTTGATCGTGGGTCAACAAGTTTGTAACTTTTTAAATGAAACACCGAATTTTGTATGCGGAGAATAGATAGGAGGGTTGAGAGAGTATTTCGTAGCCCGATTTATAGTTTTTCGCCATTTCTGTCCCTTAAACTATGCAGTAGTCGCCTGACAATGGCTGTCCAGCAAAAACTGAATAACGCAGTGTGTTTAGATTTTGTCTGGCATCTGGAATGACAGATATGCATCTGTTGGTAGCATAATAAGGGTCATTAAAAATGTTACTAATTTACTAATCCAATGTCGTATGATTTTTAGACGTACCAAGCAGGCGATTGGATACAATGAATGACATTTTCATAGAAAAAGCTTGATAGCTTCTAGGGTGCTGAGGAAATTCAGAAACAATGTGGCAACTTATAGAAGAGATATGTCATAGGTATGTCATCAAAGAAGTCATAAAAGATACTTTAACAATGATCTTCAACGCTTGAATGCCAGCTTATTGCAACAGCCTAGATAACAATGCCAGCGCAGAGAATCTAGTAATCTAGGACATAGTGTGTTGGTTTATTAGACCAGAACTCGTGATTCAAACGCCAGCTCAGAAATCTCGCACGAAACGAAATATGAAAAAAAAAATATTTCTTTTGTGCAGATTTCGAGCGAAAACCCTAGAGTGTGCCCACCCACTGGTGCTGTTAACCAGCACTAATCCTGAACTAATGTTCTTCCATGATCGCTATACGATATTTTCCATAAATAGAAAAATGGAACCAACATAAACTTTTTCCCTCTCACTAAATATGATTCATGACACATGATTTGTCAAGTGACTCTTTCCTTAGATCCTTTAAAAAAAAAGTTATCGCAATTCCAATGGCTGACTACCCTTCAAAGAATTATTATTAGAAGTACTTTGTACATCATTTTTGAGTGACTCTTTACTATGTGTGTGAAGATAAATTCAAATTTAAAAACCAAAGACCCAAACCCAGACTTTTAGCAGCGCCACTTTTTGACTCTAACATGGTAAACTTTGCTATTAACAGAGTACCGTTTTTTATTTGCTATTTTTTCAATGAAATTTAATGAATTGTACTTTCAAAAATTAAAAAAAAACATAGCCATGAATTTACATCAATAGCTCTCTCTATCTCTCCTATAACGTTAACACCCCATAAATATTTTTTTTAAAGGCCACAAAAAAATTCCCTCTGTTCCCTTTTCAATCTTTTTATGTCAATAACAAATGTTTATTCAACAAATAAAAATATAAATAATATGACAAAATAATGATAAATAAACACATACAAAATAAAGAAAGAAAGAAAGTACAAAACAAACATAAACAATATGAAGCATATCCACTGCGATAGACTCGATGAGAAATAAAACAAGTGCATATTTTTAGGCGTGAACGTAAGTAATATTATGGGTATTATCCCGTATTATTTGTGTTCATATTGGACAACTGACTGTCAGTTTCATTTTAAACATTAATTATGACAGAAATTCTTTAAGAAAATAACAGAAAAGAAAACAAACAAAAAAAATATTTGAAAAGTAACAGTAAAAATAAGTTCAAAAGGACAAAGGGCGTGGGAGTGTGTGCGATGTGTTATTAAGCAAATAATGAGTGTGTCATTAAGGCGCATTAAAAGGCAAATAATATAGAAGGGCAGGGGTAGGAGCAGAAAGGAATGGAAAAGTACTGTAAATATTTTCATTCTATTCACAAGGATTCTCTTTTACTGTGCCACCTCCTCCCCCCCCCCCTGTTTCCATACGAGCATTAACGGTTTTATTGTTAAGAAGTCGTTTTCGTTAGCGTTCGTTTAATTTTGAACCTTAGAAGAGAGGCGGTGGACATTAATCCGAGTAAGCTTATAGGGTGTTCCTTATGCCAGAAAACGATTTGAATCGTTTTAGACATTCACAAGGAAGGAGCAAGAAGGACAATATTTAAGAGTTTAAACTCCTGAATTACTTCTGAAAATGTAGGGAGGTGGTGCTGTGAATAAAGGACAATGTTAGAAGTAATCAAATGTTCTACTGTAAGTCTTTATGTCGTTCCCACAACCTGCAAAACTATTTGATACAAATTTCGAGCGATGGAAGTCCTTATTTAAACTAACATGTCATGTCACACACACACACACACACACATAGGTGGCACCACACCCTGTATTCAAATAATAAGAAATATTGCGTCATAAGTCATCATGTCGTTGTTGTTGTTGTTCGTATTGTTTGTTTTGTGACCAACAAGTCTCCTTTTTTTTTTTTTTCAAAGCTACATTAGGGAATAAAAGCAACGAAAAAGAAAAAAACCAAACAAAACAATAGAAAAAAGAATATAAATAAAGAGGCAAGGAGAAAAGTAGAATGTAGGAGGAGGAATAAAGAAAATGAAAATATTTCAACTTTAAGTGACATTTTTTTAATCGCAATAAGATTATGTCATGCACTCATATACATAGACTCGGAATATGTGCCACATGCCACATTACACTTTTGCTTGCCACACTGTTGAATGTTGAATGTTTCGATGACAATGACGATGATGGTATTGTTTATGGTTACATGCCACAATTATTGTGACTTTTCTTTTGAGATTTCCATTTCTCACTGTATTCTAATGAATACCTCAAGACTATTATTCTAAATATTCTATTCAAAAACCCGAAACAAGAAAAATAAGAGAAATATTTCGAATAACACAGATCCATAATAATAGAAATGCCTTCTCGAAATTATCCCAAACGAGTCTTAAAAATTGAAATTTTTTGCTGTCATTTCCATTGCGAAAAAAAGGTTTAAATTTTTTGCCCACTTTCTTCGCTGTCATGTTTTTATAACCTCTACAAGGGGGGGAGGGGGTTGTGTCCGCCTCCATAAGATTGTCAAAAGCCACAGAGAGTTCCCATATTGCGTCTTTTTCTTCTCCTCGTCCTGCTTCATATTACACTGACTGATTGACGTTTGTCAATCAAAATTATGAAGTCTTGTTATAAAATTTCATTTCTTTCATTTTGTTGTTGCTGTCCGTCCTTTTTTGTTTTTGTTTTCCTTGGTCACAATTTTTATTTTGATCTGGTGAAAAATAAAATTTGAAATGCAAAAAAACCGAAAAGTGAAAAACGAAAACAAAAAAAGCGGTTTTCATTCAAAAAATTTTTTTTTGCTTCTTAAGTCCCCTGTTAAGAAAATAAGCTAATGTCACCCATCCAACCAACCAACCCAGCGACCAAGCAGTGACTGTCAGTTGTCAGCCGTTTTGAATGCACCACCCACCACCAAGATTATAATATTTTGAGTTTGGGAAACGCATTCATTAAATGCGGTTCCTTGAATGGATGGATGGATGGATGGATGAATGAATGATTGTAACTGAATGGTTGTTGTCACTATTTTCTTTCTTTTTTGTTGTTGTTGGTTATATGGATGAACGGTTTTGTTTGGTTTGACATTAAGAAGGATTACGTTGATTATGAAATGAAAATGACACTTATTGTTCTGGCTATAATGGCAAGGATAATGATGTTGTGATTACATCTTGTTCTAATGAGGTGGTTATTCAGAAAATGATTTTCAAAGAAGAAACAAAAATTATGAAACTGGAAATAAGTTGAATATAATAATAAATCCAAACAAAAAACAAAATAAAATTTTTAAAACGTATGCAAAATTTCTCAGAAGAATCAAAAAAAAAAGGCTTCAGCTTATAGCTCAACTTGGAATACTTCTAACTTACCATCTCAGGCTATAGTTCACTTTTATAAACAAACGGAAATAAAGTTTTCTAATCTCTCTGCTGATCAATCTTATAAACAAACTTATCATAGTAATGGATATTAAGGTTCTCTAACACTCAGTTTTTGTCACTATCACCAGACGAAGCATGTGTTAACCCAGAGGAAAATTGTTAGTAATATTTTCAAATGCAACCAAATAATATGTTTATGTAGTGGAAAATATAAAAAAAATTACAGCGCTAAATCCCTAAAGACTGCGTATTTCACTTGACAAATAGTCTTCTAAAAATGCAGATAATTTCTCATTGTTATCAGTGAATCTCATTGAATATTAGTGAATCTCACTGAATATTAGTGAATCCTACTGTAATATTTCTTTGGGTGTATAATTGAAGCCTGAAAAAAAGCGACATGAGCCTTCTCCTTTCAAAGCTGACAAGCAACTGAATGCAATTTTACGCTCTTTTTAACGAACATTGTTGATGTTCGTGTGCTATGTGTGTAAAACGCCGAAGATGTTCTTCCCCTGAGGGATATTGGTGCCGACGTCTGACTATCACACATCATAATATTTTTCCTCTTCTGGGGGGTTACTGTGTAATTCGATTCGAAAGAAAATTTATACGAATTCGAAAAAAAGGAACTGTGTAATACAATTTCGCAAATTTATTTTCGTACGTACGTACTTTTTTTTCCCTTTTCGTATTAATGAATATCCCTGTCGAAAGTGCAACTGTGTAATACGAAAACGAATGACAAAAACGTTATATTTTTTCGTATTTCAATCGAAAGACATTTTGGTAGTGGAAATTTAAAAAAATAGAAAATGTAAGTATTTTTTTGTAAAAAAAATAAATTTTTTTAAAAGAAAAAGAGTACCATTGTGTATTTTGAGGTAGTAGTAGTGGTGTGGTAGTAGAAATATAAAAAAATAGAAAATGTAAGTATTTTTTTGTAAAAAAATAAATTTTTTTAAAAGAAAAAGAGAAGCATTGCGTATTTTGAAGTGGACCTTATTAATTTTTTTTTCATTTTCTAAGGAATGTTCAAAAACCAAAGTCCCATACAAAAACTAGACAATTTGAATTAATGGTTGAGTTTATGGTAGAGCATCCCGAATTGGCTAAAGGACACATTAACTCACCAGAAGCTAAAAGTAAGTCAAGACATTTGTGGGAAAGATTAACGCAGACACTGAATTCTGCATGTTTTCCTACACGCGATACAAGTGGATGGAAAAAAGTGTGGGCAGACTACAAAAACCATATAAAGGTCAAGTGCAAGCGCAACAAAATCGGTTTTTCAGGAACTGGCGGAGGACATAGTAATTATTGCGCACTTACACCGCTAGAACAGCAAGTTTGTGATCTCCTTGCTATTAATGTATCCGTCCATGGTATGAGTATATATATACATATACAATATACATCTATTTATGTATGTATGTGTGAATTAATATGTTTTGTTTTACATTTTATTTTTATTTCAGATGAATTTCCCTTACAACATGAATAAAAAATTTACTTTTAACTAACCCGAATTTTTAAAACAAAATCAAATTAAAAATTAAATTTGTCACTTATAAAGTGCTACCAAGTTTTTCTTAGTTATTTTGACATTTAAGTTCAAGTGCTCCCAAGTACATGCTGTTTTTACCCACATACGAATTAATACTTCGCTGCAAGTAATTCGAAAGCGTTAGATAGTACAATTTCATTTTCGTATCGAATATGCCATTCGAAAGATTTCAATTTTCGAATCGAATTACACAGTAACCCCCCTGTTTTTATTTTCTGGCCTTTTTTACTACCTCTCTTAATTTCTTTTGTCTTTCTATATGTCTTAATATTTTCTGACTTTCCATTTCATGACATTTTCTATCTCTTTTACTGTTTCCTATTTTTGTCTTCATTTTTAATCACTGTTTGTCTTTTTCTTACTATCATCCCTTTTGTATTCTTCAATCACTTTCTTTGTGTTTCTGTTCCTCTCTCTCTTTCACACTTGTTCTTTTATTTTCCCTCTCTCTCTCTTTCTCCCCTCATTTGCCTCTCTTTTACTCTCCCTCATTCCACATCCCACCTTTTGAACGTTCAAAGTACTTTGAAAAGTAGTTTGACAAACTCTTTTTCATTTTCATTTAAGCTTTGTTTCGCTTTTGCACATTCAAAGTACTTTGAAAAGTAGTTTGACAAACTCTTTTGCATTTTCTTTTAAACTTTGTTTCGCTTTTGCACGTTCAAAGTACTTTGGCAAGTTGTTTGACAAACTCTTTCGCATTTTCTTTTAAACTTTGTTTCGCTTTTGCACGTTCAAAGTACTTTGGAAAGTTGTTTGACAAACTCTTGATATTTTGTTGTTGTGTATACAACTATCGGTAGACGACGAACGAAGAACAAAGCAACTTTGCGAGTACAGCAAAGTGAGAGCTCACCCCCGCTCGTTTTTCCCCTCTCTCCTACAAACTCAAGACTTTTCAAACTACTTTGCAAAGTACTTTGAACGTGCAAAAGGCGTATATTTCTCACTCTCTCTCTCTCTCTATTTCTCACTCTCTCTCTCTCTATTTCTCACTCTCTCACTCTCTCTATTTCTCACTCTCTCTCTCTCTCTATTTCTCACTCTTTCTCTCTCTCTCTCTCTCTATATCTCACTCTTTCTCTCTCTCTTGAACACTCTTTTTCACACTCTTTCTCTCTCTCTTGAACACTCTTTTTCACACTTTTTCTCTCTCATTTACACTCTTTCTCTCTCATTCAAACTCTTTCTCTCACTCTTACACACTCTTTCACATCTTATTCCCCTCCCCTCCTACCCCAACCAATCTCTCTCTCACACCTTTCATCTCCCTCTCCCACTTCACATCTCCTTCTTCAATGCTCTTTCTTTAGTTTTTTTGTACTATCGCTGGCCTTTTTTTGAAAATTAATTAAATCTCTCATTCTCTCACTCCACCAGACTTACTATTCCCTTTCTTTTTTGCCAGGGTCTATTACTCTATTTTAACTTATCTTACTGTATTATTCTGCCTATTTCTTCATCTATACTTTGCATCTTTCCTTTCTGTTTTTCCGTTAACTAACTCTTCCACTGTCTATTTCTGTCTTGTGCTCTCTGGCAAATTTTTGTGTTGTCTTATCCATATATCCATATCATTAAACTTTTCAATCATATCATCAAAGTTTTCATGTTTCTTTCTCTTTCTTTTATGTTTTCGTTCGTTTTGAATTGATCATTTTTTCCTTTTCTTCATCTCTGTTCTCTCTGATTTTTCAGTTCTTTTTCTTTTCTTTCTCTCTCCCTGATTTTTCAGTTTTTCTTTTCTTTCTCTCTCTCTGATTTTTCTGTTTTTCTTTCTTCTCTCGTTCCGGTTTTTTTTGTAATTTTAGTAGCTCTTCTTTTTCATGTATTCTTATCCATATTTGGTAATTAAAAAAAAAAAAAAAAAAAAAAAAAAAAAAAAATTCCTTTACATTTTCAAATGTTTGTGAATCGAGAAAAAATAAATATTATCTGGCAACTCTCTTTACTAATCCTTCTCAACTGGTCTTAGGAATGACGAAACGTGTCCCACTCAACTCACCTTCAAAAGTTTAATCGCATGCCATTGCCTTATTCTTCTTCTTCTGCACACTCTATTCATTATTAAAATTATTTTCGTATTTCTCTGCGAGTGCACATAAATCATTAAGAAGGAAACAAACAAAAACAAAAAACGAACAATTAAAAACAAAAGAAACTTTCCGTTTTAATGTCAGGATATAATTCATGGTTTTTTCTTTGATTTCTTATTATTGTTGCATTTCGTTCTGTATTGAAAACAAAAACAATAAGAAAACAAAAAAGAGGGAGCCACGACTTGTAAGATGATGTCGATAATAAGTATGAGCAGACGTCGGCACAAAGAGATCATGATAAAAATGTGAGTGTATCTGTGAGAGGCATGTGTATAAGCCAGAGGAAAATTGTTAGTAATATTTTCAAGTGTAACTTAATATTTTCAAGTGCAACCAAACAATATGTATATGTAGTGGAAAATATAAAAAAAATTACAGCGCCAAATCCCTAAAGACTGCATATTTAACTTGACAAATATTCTTCTAAAAATGGAAATAATTTCACATTGTTATTAGTGAATCCCATTGGAAAATGGTGAATCCTACTGTAATATTTTTTTGAGTGTATAATTGAAACCTGAAAAAAGCGACATGAACCTTCTTCTTTAAAAGCTGACAAGTAACTGAATGCAATTTTACGCTCTTTTTAACGAACATTATTGATGTTCGTGTCCTATGTGTGTAAAAAGCCGAAGATGTTCTTCCCCTGAGGGATATTGGTGCCGACGTCTGAGTATGAGTGAGAAAAGAAAAGCAAAGAGAAGAGAGCGTATAAATTAATGCATTGCGAAAATGTCAACACAGTAGTGTGACAGCTATAGAAGTATAATATTAATAATAATTTATTAATTACAACAAAAACAAAAAGCAACAAACAATAGAGGGAGCACAAAACAAAAAAGAGAAAGCAAGACAAAAACAAACTAAACTAAAGCGTAGAAGGAAACAAAAGTAAAAGTGCAAAAAAGAAAATGTAAATGAGAGTACATACAAATGAATTAATGAATAATGGCGTTGGCGTTACAGTGTTGCCATCAAAACTAAACAATAAAAATAAAAACTGTGCATCGGCCATCACTGTAAATGAACACATTGTTTAAAAAAAAATGTGAAAATGTGAAAAGATGGATTCAGAAAGACAAATTACTATTCAAATATGTATTAAGAATATTACGAAAGAAAGAAAGAAAGGAACTAAAATAAAAAAAAAGGCAAAAACAAAAACTAAATGTCATATTGTTTTCCATGTTAAATAAGTGAATAGAAATACACAAAAAAAAACGTCACATTACTTACAATGGTGGAAAGAAAATTAATTACACAAAATAGAAGTTTTTGTTTTATGGAAATTATTAAAAAATAAAGAATAAAAACAATACTGGCCCAAGGTTATTTTAATCAGTCACTGATGTATACAAATGGTTTGAAAGAGAAAAATGTGCCATAGGAACCTGAATTGATTGATTCACTCGCAAAATGAAATGAAAAAAAAAAAATATTTTTCTTTTCAAATATCAAGGGATTTATTAATCCAACATCAGTTTGACTGGTCTGCACCTATAGGATGTTAATCGAGGTAGAAAGAAATCAATCATATATAGGAATAAAGTTTGCAAAATAAAAGTATTGAACAATAACATTCTAACTAACAAAGAAGGTATTACAAAACGCGGGCCCAAAGTTCAAATCCCAGTTTTGACATCTCGAAAAGATATTTCTCTCGGCGACTTACTCATAGCAAACTCCTGACAACAACTCTGAGAGTAAATAAAATTGCCATGAAAAGTTACTCAAAAATCTCAACGTTAAACTGTATGTACCGCCACTTATTGATAAAATTAACACACTCAACATGAATGATGTGGGAAGCTAGCTTGCAATCCTGACTAAGGAATTATAATAACCAACTAAGCAAGTAAATGTGACAGACAACAGTGTTTGGAAGAAAATAGAGATTATTTTTGGGAAAACAGAGAATATTTTTTCCCACATCTCGATAGGCATCTGCCAGTTCTAGCTGTAATATTTTCTACCACGACTTGCCAGTGTCATTTGAATGGATGACCTGGCCAGAAGGGGCAAGACCATCGAGCTCTCTGATGAATTCTCTACATTGGGGATCCCTTTAAGTACCTGTGGGCTTATAATTGACAATGCAATCGTGGACCTCGTCAACAGTAGGTGGGCAGCTTCGGATAAAGGCAGAGCGGCGCAGAAAATCTGGCCAAGGCTGGATAGGAGGCGCACGGCGACTCTGCTTAAGCTCCAAAGAAGCAGGCTCAGCGCTGTTATCGGGGTTATTACGGGGCATTGTATTATAGGAACACATGCGAGGCGTATTGGTCTTGGACACCTCGCGAATGATTTCTGCAGAAGCTGTGGAGATGAGGAAGAGGATGAAACTATTCTTCACCTACTGTGCACATGCCTGGCACTTGGTCAGAGGAGAAAGGGCCACCTGGGTGCCTACTACATGGAAGACCTAGATGAACTGTCATGCATGGATATTGGCAGTCTGAGTCGCTTCATCGGAAGCTCCGAGTGGTTCTTGGAATAGGGAAGAAGATGAAACTGTGGTGTCACAATGAGCCCTGTATGCGGCCTAAGTGTGTCTGCTCATGACTCCATCGGGTGGACAGCCTTCTACCTACCTACCTACCTGCCACTGTCATACAATTTCACAAATGCACCGCTCTAAAACTTTAATGTTATTGCGTATTCTACCTCCCACATCGGTAGAATTGTTAAAAACCATAGCTAAGCCATAAGCTATACCCAATGTCCCTCAGGGGAAGATCATCTTCGGCTTTTTACACACATAGGCCACGAACCTCAATAATGTTCGTTAAAAAGAGCGTAAAAATGCGTTCAGTTGCTTGTCAGCTTGCAATTAAGCAGGTTCTCGTCGCTTGTTTTTGAAATTTTTTTGTGTATCAATTATACACCCAAAGAAAAATTTAATTAAAATGTGAAGAAAAACTGGGAAACAGAATTTTTTTTGCTTTAAATATATTGAATTTCAGGTACCTGCAATATGTAATGATGACTCTTGCTATAAATCCATAAAAACTTGTGCCAAAAATACCAATGGCATCAAAAACCACAATATTTGTTCGAACACAGCTTAAAACAATAATTACTAACAATTTTCCTCTGGGTTATACACATGCTTCTCATAAATACATCCACATTTTTATCATGTTCTCTTTGTGCCGACGTCTGGCCATAAGTTTCTTATATTCGGCAAAAAAAAAAAAAAAAAAAAAAAAAAAAAAAAAAAAAAAACCATCGAATGATACTTCGTTCCATTGACTGCAATGTTGCTCTTTTCATTATTCTTGACGACATACGATCCAATAGTGCTGCCGGCCCACATATCGTACAAAACACAGTATCTTTGGGAGTGCATCGATAGCTCTTGAACAGCGTCCGTCTGTTCAATTGTTAAACTTGATAATTCTCTTGTGAAAGTACCCATTGAGATAAAAATGAGCCTTGATATTTAAAATGATATTTCGGTAGCAGCACATATCTTATGCACATATCTTATTGCGATAATTAAATTCATGGTGAAAAAGTGATTGTTAATGGGATCCCATCTGGGGTCAGGCTTACTGGATAGACAAAGTGGCACTTAAGTAATTAACTTTTTATCGAGATGAAGAGGTTCTGCTTAGACAATATTATAAGAGAAATTTCTTGTTTTATTGACGAGATATTTTTATAATTTCTTCATAAATCTGGTAAGGATATCCACCTAAACTAAAGGGATCAAAAAAATATTTTTTTTTTATGGAAAAGACGGTTTTTTCGCAAACAATAACTCCCACGACTTAATTAAAAACATAAATACCGACCCACACACACACTACAATATCACACCAAATCTATTTCTGTGTTTGGTCTACTCTCTCATAAAATGTATTCTCATACGTACTGTAATAATTTGTTTTTATTGCAATTGCCAAGGTAACGCAATAACTAATAATCACTCATTGTACACAATCCTGCACTGATTTATTGTGATTTGTTATTGTGCTCACACACAGCCACAGCCATGTAACTCCACACACGTACTCCTTCTATCGGTGGTTCTCTGTGTTGTTTACATGTTACAAAAACCGTATATTCATATGCACAGAGTGAGGGTGAGAGGGAGAGAAAGAGCATTAGAACAATGAGAAGTTTTAAATAAAACTTTCCATTGTTCTATTTGCTTGACTTTAGTAGAGGTGTTGTGCTGCTTTAGTGTTGCTACATTTGTGGATGTCAACAAAAAAAAACATGCATACGTGTGACTGGGTTACCTAAATTTACAAAAAAAAAAAACATATAGGCATACAGGCTAATACATACATATGTACATATATGCAAGCATACATCCATACATGTAAATAATTGTTGCTTTTTCACTTTTATACAGAGAGAGAGAGAGCGCATAAAATCACAATAGGGGACACAAACAATGATGGCGAATGGTGAAAGGCTAAACAGTTTTGTAAAACCTTGGAAAAGAAAGAAAGAAAAAAGAGAGAGAGAGTATTTGGAGGTTATAAATTATTTTTAGCTCATGAATATGAATGAGTGACAACAATAATGTTTGTTTTCTTTTATTCTGTTTCTTTGTTTTGCTGCAGTATATTTGGGAAATTTATGTAAGTTTTAAAGGCGAGAAGTGAGAGACAGAATGTAAATAGAAAGGGAGCAGGAGCTCTTTTCAATGCTAGTGTGATAAAATACTAAAAATACTCTTCACTTGTGTAAACTGTATACAGTAATCCTTCGAATTACATCGCCTCGATTAACGTTGTTTCGATTTACGTCTTCAAATTTTTTGTTCCCTCTAACTTCAATTTGCGTCGTTATTCGATTTACGTCGACTTTTTTTGGAACCAACTACGACGTAAATCGAGGGATTGCTGTAACTTTTTTAATTTCCTTGTTAAAAACATACTACTTTGTAGTATGAGCAATATGAAATACGTTTTACGTCGTTTCGATTTACATCGCCTTTTTTTGGAACCAACTGCGACGTAAATCGAGGGATTACTATACCTTGAATACAGAGTAATACACATAAACTCGTTTTGAAATATTTTGTTTCTTTTATTGGTAGCGCACTCACTGAGTGAGAGTTTAGTAGACATGGTTGATGATTTTTCCTAACAGCTACAGTGTAATTAGCATAATGTATAGCAGTGTAGGATGGATATGGTTGTAGTAGTGTAGTTAAACGATAACTTGCTATTTTGCTATTGTTGTCTTTTATTGTTTTTCTCCTATCTCCTCTCCCTCTCTCTCACGCTCTGCAGCACACATCCTTTCCGTTATGCACGCGAATTTTTATTGAAATAAAAAAAGTGTTGGCAAATAAACTACAGACACAAGTCAAAGATGGAAAGTGTGAAATAGTTGACAGTTGACAGAAAAGTTTTTTTTTTTTTGGTTTTCGTTATTTTATCGTCTTTTTATGACTTCAGAAGCAACATATTAAATAAAATGGGTTTTCCAAATCGTTTCTATTTATTTTAACGTAAATAAAAATCATAAAAATAAAATCCAGCCAAAAAGTATGCTTTAGAAATATAACACTTAAAAGTATACTTCATAAAACGAACATAAATAATATTGATTGCAAAGCAAGAAAGAGAAAAATTAACTGAAGGAAAAAACCATAAGATTTTTTAACAGCCAATAGAAAAGTACTTGAAGTATGTTATGGTATTCAAGGTACTTAAAATGGTACATACGTTAAGAAGTATTTGTGAAATATATATATGTATATATTTTGAAAAATTCTTTGGTATAATAACGATATATTTTAATATGTGCAGACTACAGTGATAACCATGAAACAAGCATTTGTAAATTAAAATTTAAACACTTTTTAAGAAGAATATCGTAGAGCCTAGGCAATGCGACAAAATACAAATAATTAAATACACCCGAGTAACTACCTAGTCTAAGTTGTTCAGTTAGTTGAGTAGAACTCAAAAATACTTTTTTTTATTTTTCTCGAACTCTCTAAACTTGTTTTATTTGACAAAAACTGGTTTTTTTGGACTTTACGCACAAATCTATTGATTACACAAACACTTCTGAACCGATGTCCAAAATTTAAAACTTATTAGAAAGGAGAGGGATGGGCCTTTAAAACGTTGTACATATAAATATTATTTGCTTGATATCGACTTCTGGTTGTCGTGCAAACGTGAAATTGACACATTTTGTGATAAACAATTAAGATTCATCAAAACTTTTGAAACTTTTTCAACTGAAAGTTCATTTGATAAGATGACATATATAAAAAATATAACACGAATGTTATACCATTTAAATTATAACGACGGTAATTTTTGTCCGATTTGATCAAATGAAGATAATGCACTTTCAGAAAGTCATCACTTATTTTATATTTTTTAATTTGATTTTGCAACTAAGAATAGCTAAACTTGAAAAAATAAGAAGAAAAAATATTTTCCAAGTTTATCCCATCAAAACTCATAACATATAAGTTTGAACAAAACGTTTATGTATACCGTTTTAAAGGCTAAACTCTCCCTTTTCTAAAATTTTTAAAATAGGTCCAAACATATTTGGGTAATTAATAATATTGTGTGAAAAGATAAAAAAAAACAGTTTTTGACAAATAAAACAAGTTTGGAGGGTTCGAGAAAAATAAGAAAAGTATTTTTGAGTTCTACCAAAGAAAATAAAGTATAAAGAATGTGCATTTCAACATATTTTGGAATATTTTTCAAAAATACTTCATGACGCGGGGGGAAAGATAGAAGGGAAGGAAAGAGAAACGAAGAGCGTAACAATGCGTTGCTCTCATCGTGCGTTTTTGTTGTTTGACCACTTTTTTATTAAATTTTCTGAAATCACTTATTCTGGTCAGTGTTGCCACGAAAAAAAATATTGTAACCAACATTTGTGAAAAAAATTACCAAATAAGAAAAAAATATAACCAAAACTAGCTGTACCCTGCGCGCGTTGCTGCTCCACCAACTAAAATAAATTTGAAGGAAAGACATTACACAAATATCCAATTAATTTTGAATCATTTTATTGAATTTGTTTCCCGTTGTCCAGATGATTCAGACGAACGGGCCTGAGTAATACGCATTCGTTCATTTTCTAATCTCAATTCTCTCGAACGGGTCTCAGCGGCATGTACTCGAAGATTTTCCAGTCTCAATGCTCGTTGCTAGTCTGATTCTGAGGCTCGTAATGCTCTTTTCTTCCGTGCTTGAGGTGTAGGTCGACCAATTACTTGTCATTCATTTTGAATAATTTTCAGTGGCGCCATCTATCGGAAATTAATCGCACCAACTTAGAAATCTCGTCGACTCATCCGCAACAACTTTGCTAAAGATCATATCATGATCAAATACACAGTTTACGATTTAATTCATATTTTGTAATTTTCAGTGGCGCCACCTGTCGGATATTGGTCATACCAACTTAGAAACCTTCGTCGGCTCATGCGCAACAACTTTGCTAAAAATCATAACATAATCAAATGCATAGTTTACGATTTAATTCATTTTTAGTAATTTTCAGTGGCGCCACCTGTCGGATATTGGTCATACCAACTTAGAAACCTTCGCCGGCTCATGCGCAACAACTTTGCTAAAAATCATAACATGATCAAATCCACAGTTTACGATTTAAATCATTTTTAGTAATTTTCAGTGGCGCCACCTGTCGGAAATTGGTCATACCAACTTAGAAACCTTCCCCGGCAGATAACCTGCACCGACAAAAGCTCGATCTATATCCCAAATTTCAAGAAAATCGGTCCAGGCGTTCAGGCGTAATTGGCTATGCACTCAATTTGCCCGTTCTTGGCCCCTTTCCCCCTTTTTGGACCCCTTTTGGTTCAACTTTAGAAACGGAACACCTCCAATAGCTATTTGGGAAACTTAACCAAGCTAAATCGTAAAAAATTACCTATAAAACAGATAAAATACAGCATTTATGCATAAAAGTACTAATTTTTGCCCATTTTTTCTCCCTTTGTCCCATTTTTTTCTCCCATTTGGGTCAAAATTTTGAAAAGATTTATAGCCTATAACCTGCACCGGCAATGGCTCGATCTATATCCCAAATTTCAAGAAAATCGGTCCAGGCGTTCAGACGTGATTGGCTAACAAACAAACCAACAAACAAACAAACAAACAAACAAACAAAAAAACAGACTTACAGAAAGATTTATAATATATATTAGGATTAAATTCACATTTTTTTTTATTTTATTTTTTCAAATACAAATTATAATTAATACAACATAGTAAGAAAAGAAACAAAAAATAACAAACTAAAATTTTAGTCTTACAAATTAATTCATTTCTACAAACAAAAGCTCTTTTTATAAGAAAAATAAATAACCAAATCCGGAAATTTTGGTTAAAAATAGCTAAACGGCAACACTGGTTGTGATTAGTGAGCAAGAGAGAGAAAATAAGTTGAGAGAATTTATTTATTTACAGCCATAGAAAACTGTCAATAATATACGATATTTTGATTTTCATTTCATCAACATACATATGTAAAGCTATCTATCTTAATAATTTTAGATAAATAAAGATAAAATAAAAAATCCATTTTTTTTTATTAAAAGAACATAAAGCTATCCATCTTTGGCTTAAAAATTATACCTAGTTTTTTTAGATAAACAAAAATAAAAAAAACCCATTTTTTATTAGAAGAAAAAATAAAAAAATTAAATACGGCCAGCTAATGACATAGAACATTTTTAACATAAAATATTTTTTGAGTGTTATTCTGAAATAAAATGATAACACATCCGCTACACATGTGTTCTTGTCGCAGTCTGATCGACAACTAAATCAAATAACACAAGAATGCGTGTGAGTTCTCTCTGCACAATTGTGCGGGTAGTAATGTTAAACAAATTTTGGTGAGAGCGGGTCGTAATGTTACAACCCGCCATAAGAAATTTTACTTCTACATGATGCGCATTCTTTATATCCATATTCTTTGGTTCTACTCAACCTTGTAAATAACTTAGACTATGTAGTTACTCGGGTCTATTTTCACTGTCGCACCATGTAATTTGTACAAATAAAAACGTTTCTGTTCGGTTGATGCAGTACTGCAAATTATTGAAGTGTTTGGTGAAATTAAGTCACTTGCGCCGAAATTGAGCAGACATGCTGATGGTCGGTTCACTCTAAGCCAAAGCCAAAAGTGACCAAATTAGGATTCATGATCAATACAGTTTTGCAGCAATGAATAGTCTTGCTGGTAACAAATCGGCTTCAACAGAAAAATTTGTTTCTAAAACTGTACAGTGTATGTATTTTGAGCTTCCTTCTATAATTAGTGTATCAGCGGTAGATACATAACATGCAGACATAAGTGGTCATTACAATCCTTTAGTCAGTATTACGACCTAACTTCTCACACCACTTATGTTGTGTGCGTTAATTTTATACATGAGTGGCGGGACCTACAGTTTAAACTCGATTCCGAACAACAGATTTTTTTTAGAAACTTTGCATGGCAATTTTATTTACTCTCACGAGTTTTTGCCAGAAATCTGCTGCGAGGAAGTCGCCGAACAAATATTTTTTCAAATTTCGTTTTGTTGGAGTTTTCTGAGCTGGGGTTTGAAAGGCCCGTAAATAATACATGCTTTATATAGCAATGAGAACACACATGAAAAGATTTTCACAAGACAATCCTACGAGAGAATATTTCTTGTTTTGCCTAGATATTCCTGTTATATTTCCAAATATAAGCAGAGCAGTAGTAGAGGCCAGAGTAATAATTTGTAAAACCAAAAACTTAATAAGAATTTATTAATTGAACAAGGTCTAGCAATCTAATCCATGTATCGTGCATCAATCCTATGGTTTATTGTTTATAATTGTAACATTTTATCGAGAAATGATTTTAATAGAAAGAAAAGGAAACTGATTACAACAATTCAATTTAAATTTTATCTTGATTTCGTTTTTTGAAAGTTTTCCTCTTGAACTGCTTTCCAAATTTCAATTTCATTTCATGACAAAAATAAAAAATAATATTAAAAAAAAAAAACGATTTTTTGTTTTATAACGAAACAATTTAATTAAAAACAAATAAAAAAAATAACAAATAAAAACGATCGAAATAGCACTCTAGAGCATAAAAATCGTGGAAAAGCAAACAAATTTTCATGACACATGCAATACAGAAAATTTTATTTGGTTTCACCCAGAGTCGTGGACTCTCTCCATCTAGAGCTCTACCCCCCCCCCCAACCCTTTTCACTTGCCAGCCAATATAGAGTAATAACAAACCAATTCCTGGGGAAAAAAATTTTTCCGCGACACTAGAAAATTTCAGAATTTTATGTTTTTCTTTCAGAGCCAATAAAAAGAAAATATTCTAAAAAGTAAAATAACATTTGAATGAACGTATTTGGATACAAAATTGCGCTGATTTCTGTCCTCCCAAAAGAATGGAAATGGAAACTTTGATGCATCGTTTGTCAAACGGTTTTATTATTTCTGTTGCCATAGAAGCAGGGAGCGAAAAAATCGTTGAATTGTGTTATTAGTTCAGCGAAAAAAAAATTTTTTTAAATATTTTGACCGAAATTCTAAGTAAATTGAATTTAATTTTTCATCAACGCTATTGCCGGCATATGACTTTCAACACACTCCTCTCCCATTTATATTATTTGCTGATGTTATTTTTGCGTCTTGCCATGTTAGGATGCACTGTCGTGGTCCTTGTAGTAAAGTGTGTCTCTGGGGGTCTCTGGGCTTTTCAACTACAGCACCACCATCCTTGCGATACCATCGCTTCTATGCACTTTCAATTCACTTCAGGAGTTACATATATACATGATTGGTCATTACAACCCTTTAGTTAGGATTACGACCTAGTTTCTCACACCACTTATGTTGTGTGCGTTAATTTTATACATGAGTGGCGGGACCTACAGTTTAAAGTCGACTGCGAACGGCAGATTTTTTTAAGAAACTTTTCACGGCAATTTTATTTATTCTCAGAGTTTTTCCCAGATCTCTGCTGAGAGGAAGTCGCCGAAGAAATATTTCCTTCATATTGAGATTTGTTTAAGATGTGTGAGCTGAGGTTTGAACCGCGGTCTCAAGTCTAATAAGCCAACACACTACCTACACACTTCAGGGCTTATGTTCCAGAAATTCGCTTTAATAATGATATTTGTGATATCAGAATCTGAGGCATGATTGCATACGATAATTCACTTCACAATAGAGTAGACGACTTTACGCAAGAGTTGAATCTTCTAAACTTTATTCGTCTGAAACTGAAACTGATTGTAATAATCGTCAGAATCTTGCTTAAGCCTTGTCTGCTTTTTCGCCACATTTCCGTCTTAATAGCAGAGAAGCAATATATGTTTTTTAATAATTGGTCCCGTACATAGCTTGATGGACTGTGTTCAAACTTTAATTATTCTCATAACTTTGGGTTACAAGCTATTTATCCCAAGTCTGGCAAAACGTGTTAAACATTCCAGATCTTCTAGTTTTACTTGCGTACATAGCCAATCTTGAAGAAGAAGATATGTAAATACATAGTATCCGCTTAATACAAATCCTCAAGTTATTGTAATAGATTTCATGCACAACACCTCTATACTCTCCGCACAGTCTTGTCTTATAATATCTTCCAGCATGGTGTAGTGAACACTTGAAAGCATTCGTGTTTTACCCTAACGTTGGTATGAAATGGTTGACCGATGATCACGTTGTAAAGAACTGAAAAGAATTCTGCATCAATGTACAAAAGTTCAGATTTTCTTCAAAGGCATTTCACATAGCAGTCCGTCTAATGGTAACGAAGGTTGTCTTGAAAACGATTAACGGTACAGAGATTGATGCATTAGAATGAATAGAGTATTGGCGGCCTGTTCTCATAAACTTATGTTTGATCGAAAACCAGACCGATTGTGTTACTGCCAGTGTTAAACAAAGTAAATTCTCTCCAGATATTATAAGTCTTCATGTCGAAAGTTGGGAAGCTTTGAAATGATGTATTTTTCGAAATCGAAATCTAATTTAACTCCTATCCCAGATTGATTTTATTTAAGGCAGATTTTGAGCATTTTACTAGGGCCAGTGATCAAATTTTTCGTTAAGGAAGCGGAATATTAAAAGTAAGAACTTTAAAATTTTGCAAAAATTGAACAGAAATAAACGAGGATAAAATTAAGATGTTGCTGGCAACGAATAGTGAATCCGCGCTAATACAACAACACTTCGAAAAAAGCGGACAATTTATGTGCCTTGTTAACACCATCAAAAAAAAAACAATTAACATAAGTCTGTAATAAGACCTAGGACCTCATACAAGTAGTATAAGTAGAATAAGGGTTTGGGTACTCTGGTAGGTCTTGTGGATAGTGTGCTAGACAATTAGCATGAGGGTTTTGGGTTCAATTCCCACCAAAGAATCTGGTCTATTCCAATACACCGAACATAAAGTCAAAGTTACTTAGGTCGTAAGTAAATAAATATAATTTCGCTTCAAGATGATGAAAATCAAGTGGCTACGGTATCAACAAAGTTCGGTTCTATGAAGCATGGGTAGGTACTTATCCATGCAGTTGAACTTGAAAGATACTTTGTAAGGAAAACGGGTTCGTCTGCGTAGAAGTAGTCATACGCATTAAATTGCAGCAGGTATAATGATTTGGTCATTACGTACGTACTCTTACGTATAGTTGTTTCGATAATCTACTTGGGAGAAATTACAAAAGAGGAGAAAAGAGACTCAGGTTGAATTCTAGACATGATGTGAAGAATTCGAGAAGAGGCACTAACAATCAAAGCGAGTATAAATCATTTCTAATAGAGGCTAAGGACCTGCAGATGATGAATACTTTTCAGGGGACTTGATAAAAACCAATCTTGACAGGCCTTTTTTAATTAAATTCCCGCCCTATTAGATTTATACAAACAGTACTCATGGCATACTGATGCCTTAAAGTAAGAGTTATTAAAAGTTATTGAAATAATAAAAACAGAAACCCACTGCAATCATGGCAACATATTAAAAACGTGACGGCACTGAAGAACCTTAAAATCTTAACACTTCTTGTCATCAATTATTTTGAAAGTTTAAAGAGCTTCTGAGTGTTTGCTACACCAACTGCATGCTATGATGGCAGGCAGGCAGGCAGGCAGGCAGACAGACATGTATGTGATGGATAAAGGAAACCCACGTTGTTGGCATTGCCACCGCAATATAAGCCAGGTTATGTAATAAAACACAAAAGAAGATTTTTATGATGTATTGGATGTTCAAATTCTATAAATTAAGAACATTACGGGTATTCAATGGCTACTAAAAACAATAAGAAAAATACAAAAAGTAAATACACAGCACCCTTGTAATTATCAATTAAAATTTGCTTTCTTTGGAAGCATGTGGTTGCCACAAAGCATCTCCCTCTTGCAGCATTCGGTATTGAGCCTTGACATCTAAGATTGCAAAGGTAGTTCGTTCTTGCTAGCTTCGTGCGCCTTAAGGTTTTCTTTGTTCGATATCGACTACTTGATCCAATCTAGAGCGATTACTGTGATGCTAACGGTCGGTCTTCCTCCTCATGATTCACATTCATAGTCTACCTTTAATGTAACTCAACCAGGATTTTGTTTAGGTTTCCCTCATGCTGAATGTATTGAGACAGAAAAATCCTGAATATTCTACTCTAAGGCACCTTTTCCACTTCCATACAACAGAGTAGACTTTACAAATGTTTTGAAATATCCTGAGCTTTGGATCGTCTGGATACTTGGGAGCTTCTGCCTGCTGATTGTAATCCTTAAATGCCACTCACACTTAATTGAGTCCATTGTACGCAAGTGTTTTTGTTGTCACTGTATTGTTTAGATAGCAGTCTTAAGAAGTTATCTACGTATTCGATTGGTTAGCCTATTAACATGATCGTTATTTATCCCTTGGCATTGGTTCCACGATTTGATCTCAAGTCAAACTTTACACGTTAAACTTTCCAGCTCTTCTAGTTATGCTTGCTTGACCTTCTGTTTTACTACTCCTTTGGTAGGAACTAATTGACTGATGCAACCATTGTTTAGAATTGAGATATCAACCAGCGTTCTTAGGATAATCGGATGTATTTTATGGGGCTTGGATTTTTGAGAGAGAACAATAGTGCGGAGGGATTGAATCAAGAGGCATCTGCTAACGCAGTAGCAGTAATCAAACGCATTGAATTGCAATGAGTGTGGCAGCTTTTCACGACATCTGTAAATATGGGTGAAGTGCTCCGAAGAAAAAAAAAACCTTTCGATAATCTCCATGGGAGAAATCGCAGCGTAGTAAGACTCTAACTCTGATGAAAGAATGAGGTTAAATGTGATCTTCTTTCTAGACATGATGTGAGGAATTCGAAAAGAAGCATAAACAATCGAAGCATGTGTAAATTCGTTCTAATTCAGGCTAAAGACCAACAAGTGGGGATAAAGTATTAAAAAGAAGATTTTAGGAGACTTGACTTGCGCTATACTTGACAAGTCCTTAGTTTTAAGTGAGCGTTGCATAAATCAAATGCTCAATTTGCCGTGAGAGATTCTTCTCCCCTGGCTCAAAACATCATCATTCAGCACGATGATGTTACGTTGAGGTTACAGAAGGAACCCTTCCTACGTTGGTGACTGCAACTCTGCAAATTTGTCTTTTGATCAGAATTGTTTTCCAGGGTACACCTTTTCTTTGCAAGGCTTTCCATCATATAGCACCTCTCCGAATGGTATCGAAGCAATAGTTTTGAAAGTTTTCTTCACGCCGATAAACAGAGAGTAGAGCAGAGTCAGATATTATCCTCCGTTGACACTAGAATCATAACAAGATTTTTCCCAAGTTTCGATGGGGATCAATGCAATGCTTTACTTATTTCCAATTCAGTTTTTTTTTCTGCTCTGCAATAAGTCGCCGTAGTCTAGTAGGTAGAGTGTTGGCTTATTAGACGTAAAGACCGGGTTCGTATCCCAGGTCAGGCATCAAAACGAAATATGAAAAAAAAATTATTTTTTTATCGGCGACTTCCTCTCAGCAGCAAATTTCTGGCAAAAACTCTGAGAGTAAATAAAACTGCCATGAAAAGTTTCTCAAAAAAATCTGTTGTTCGGAATCGATTTTAAACTGTAGATCCCGCCACTCATGTGTAAAATTAACACACACAACATAAGTGGTGTGAGAAGCTAGGCCGTAATCCTGACTGAAGGGTTGTAATGGCCAATTATGTATGTATTAACCTGTTTTAAGCTGATTCAATTTAACGGGTAACCTATCTGTCTGTATTTCGCAAATTGTTCACGATTTTCCTCTGAAGTATTCTCTGTATTACGACTGCAAGCAATATATCGAACGGAGTAATTTCGTTCTAGATGTTTTAAACTTAACACCGAAGCTTTTTTGGAGGTTAAAGGTTACATTTTTATATTCTTTTGAAAATTAATGTTCTAGGGCCTTTTAAGTGGCCCTACTATTAAATGTGTTATATGATGGTGGTGGTGGTGGGCCTCTATTCGCTGAATGCCAATAATATTGTCGTCAATGTTAAATGAAAAAAAAAAATAAAAAATATATCGAATGTCGTCAATAAGAATTCGTGATCATTTTGGAAATCAACAACACAACAAGAGAGGAAAAAAAAGAACTCTTTTTACAACATGTATGATTATATTGTTGCGTGATAATAAAAGGGAGGAGTGTTTAATAAAAAAAAGCGTGGAATTGATTATGTTGTTCGTTAGATTTGGAAAAATTAAATTAAATTTAAAATAAAAACAAAAAGGAAGAAAAAAAAACTGCAAAGTTTTATTTTGCATAAAATCACGTTTTATTTGTTTAAAACTTCAATTATGTTTGCGGTTGAAGGCACTTTCCCCGCCAATTGATTAAAGGATTTCTAAATTCGCAATGAATTTCGGTTGCTTAGGGGCAAAAAAACAAAACACAAAATTTAATTAAAAATTAGTTCGTTTGTTTGTTTTTTTTTTTTTTTTTTTTTGTAATTCTTTTTACCAATGTTAATAAACAAATAATTAAAAATTTATTTAAACTAAATGCAATGAATTGTGCTGCAATAGTTAATTGCATATGAACAAATGAATAGAATAATTTGTTTTAAAAATTAATACTGAAATACAATCTAACTCCTCTCTATCTCTCTCGCTTCCGCTTTTTTTGCAAAAAACATTGTTCACATAATATTCGGCGGCATACTGTAAAAGTATTTGAGATTTGTTTCAGAGATCAGCAATGTGTGTTCAAAAAGATGAGTAGAATCGAATCATACTCATAATTTCAGAACCTTATACGCATTCATACTTATTTTAATATCATGGAACCTCCTCTACTCATATTCATCATATTCATACTTAACAACACCACGTATGATGTTGTTGATTTCGACTCTCCATAACTCAACATATTCACGAATCACAAAATAAGTATGAATCGCGTGCGAACACTAAAATACTTACTAGAAGGTTGTGTGTTTGCTCTACTTGCTGTTCTGTCTTTTTTGCTTATGAGTCTTTTTTGTTGTTTTCTAAATGCCTGACAACTAAGACTGTCAAATTTGATGAATGATTCGAGTCACTCGAATCATTTATAAGTATTTTCCTAAAGTTATGAATCTAAATGAGTAGGCTTTTGAATCAAACATATTTTGAATCAAACATATTTCGAATCAAACATATGGTATGAGTTTGATGTTTGTCATTGCAACCTGTACTTATAAATCAACTTTGTAGTGAGTACGAATGAATCAGAGTACATAGTTAAATTTCAATATTGTTGACTCCTCACTTATGGTGTTTTCTTTTCTACCAAAAAATGTGCATTCTGCATGTGCAAAATGCAATTTTGTGTTTGTTTCATAAAAATGTTTCGCCCTCAAAAAGGGTGGTATGTTTTATTCTAAATAAATCGCACTTGTCAATGGTGGAGGGCATTGCATTTTATGCCCTGTATAAATCGAGAGTGCTGGTAATGCCCTGTAAAGCAGATGAGTTTTGTTTATTTATAGAGCTGCCAGATGAAATTTAAAAAAAGCCGCATGGTATCTTTATCCAATTTTGAAGTTAATTTTTTCATTGTTTTGTGGAGTAACCTTAAGGAAACATTACATTATTAAAGATACATGGTCAGTAATTTAAAGAAATTGCATTCAGTGTTAGAACAGTGCTAAAAAAAATTTTTTTGGTTATAAAAAACAGCGCTCAAAAAATGAAATCGAAAATTTAGCTATCTGGCAACACCTTTCTCATATTTACATATTTTATTGAAAACAAATCGAAAAATACAACATATTTTTAAATCTAAAACCTTAACGTTAATAAATATAAAACATTTAATACGTACAAAACACTTTTTTTTAAATTAATTTTAAATATTATTATTTACATTGAACGACTTTTGAACAAATTGCCTTTTCCTCATTCATTTTCTTAATAAGTGGTAAACACAGGGCATACCCTTTTTTAATATTTGTGTTATGTTCTTCTCAAATAAAAAATTACATTACAACAGGGTTGGTCAGAAATTTTTTTAATGCACCTTGTAAGAGGGTGACATTTTCTTTGTAGAAAAGAAAACACCATTATATTCAAAATTTCATGAGTGCTTATGAGTAGCGAAAAAACAATTCATTGCTGATCTCTGTTACGAATGCCTTTTTATTAAACGTTACTGTTCGTTCAATGGGGTTGCAATGGTTTGGAAGAAATCAGGTCGTCGAAATAGTAAAATATATGAACGTCCAGTTTGACTGTTAAGAAATATTTGAAGGAAGCATGCATCACAAAAGGATTACAATGTTAAGCAACATTTGAAGGAATAGTGTGTATGAAGATACATAAATTCGAATTTAAAAATCCAAGACGCAATCCATAAATTTTAGCAGCACCACATTTGGCGTTAACAGAGCAAAATTTCCTCTTAACAGAACAAAATTTCCCCTAACAGAGCACTGTTAGCCGCTTAACAGTATCCATTTGAACAAGCCCACTTATTTAGGAGCTAATTTTTGGGAAAATCTCTAGGTCTAAGAGTACCATACTATATATGGTACAAAGGAAGTTTCCAAGGCCTCTTAATATAATCAGCAATATAGTCACATATAAAGTGATATGGTATTGAGAAAATTGGTTTTGAAAATATCAATTTTTTGCCTGAAAATTCTCTAGAAGATATTCGGATTCTTACGAACTAGAACTAGCCAAATAGTCCTGACGGCGTTAGTAGTGGTTTTGCACCATGTCCCATCCTGATTAGAAGTTGCTAAACATCTCTGAATGCAAGGCCAGACATTTTACCATTGTTACAATCACTTAGGCGATCATAGCATCTAGCAGAAATCACTTGGTTTGTGTTCCTTTCTTCCGTTCACTTAAAACTAAATTAGCTTGCGCTGTGACTGCACAAATGGCGCCGAAAGAGTGGACCAGGATTCCTACTTGTGCTAAAACGCTTCGACCGCGACGAGAACCCGTAGATCAAATCCCGACTAAAACAACATAATATTTATTTCGCCTCTTTTTTTTGTCTCTCAACAGTCTTACTCTAAAAAGTTGAACAGAAATCTGTTGTTCGGAGAACCTGCTTAGTTATGGGGAGCATTAACACACTCAACATAGGTGATGTGAGAAGAGCTATGTATGTCGCGTAATCCTGACTAAATGGTTAGTTGTAATGACCAATTAAGTAAGTAAGAGGATGGTGGAGTTATTTTGTAAAAGTTTTATGTTCGAAATGAAGCAAAGAGGGAAAGAAAAGCCAACGTACCAGCAGTTCATTGCTGTTAACCCTTTCGTTACCGCAGTCCATTTAGCCGAAGTGGTGCTACTGCATACCGCGAAGTGTGCACATTGCATGATGACAAGTTGATGATCGAATATCTTCACAAAACGGAAAATGAATGCCGGCTAAAGCCGGCATTGGTGCATTTGTGCATGCCGGCTAAATCCGGCGCTGGTAACGAAAGGGTTAATAATTTGACTCGAAAGATCATCGAGGACAAAGGAAGGTCATTTGACTTAATTGAAGCTCAAATAGGAATAAATAGGGTTGGCAATGGTATATCCCGAATAAATGTTCGCCAAATTAACGAGTGACCTGTGGTCACTTACGTACTCAATTGTAACGGATTTACTGACGGTTTGTTTAGCACTTTGTCTTTTACGGTTAACACAGTGAGTGCATTAGTATGAAACCCAAATAGAAAAATGTGAATTCAGGATCTTTTCAAGCTCCTCCTCTCCATATTAACTAAACTAAACGATATTTCTTCTGAGATATCGATTTGTTACGTGTATTAGAGTACGGATTTTATGTGAACACTGCTTTGCGTGATTATTAAATGAGTGATTTAGGTTTCGGGTGATGTTTAATTTAATTTTCCTTGTTTTTGTTTTTGTCGATATTTTGATAACTTTTCTAATTTTTAAAATATTTTCTAATTACGGCGGACGGCTTTTCAAAAAATTATTACGTAATAATCTTTTATTTTATTTTATTTTTTTTTTTTTTTGTATTTCAATCAACCACTATTATGCATTAAATACCGAGAAAAACCACAAAACAATAATTTTAATAAAAATAATAAAAAATAATAAAAAAAAAAAAAATAAAGAAAGTTTCAATCAGTCAAGGTAGACTTAGATCGTATGCTACAATAGACTCTGTTTTCCTACTCTAATTATTTCACAATATGCGCTATGCGGTGGTAGGGTGCCACATGGCTTTAAAACCGAAAATATAACAAATATTGGAGGTAGAAAAACATGAAATTAAAACCAAAATCTAACAGAGTAAATTGTCTGAATTGTTTTTGTTGTTATTGGATTTGTTATTATTTTTATAAACAGCACGCAAACCATTCGTTTTTTTATTATTTCCAGAGCTATTGATTCATTTATAGTTTTAATTTTTTTTTTTTTTTTTTTTTTTTTTTTTTTTTTTTTTGCAACAATAATTAGCAACAAAATGAAATTAAAAAAAAAAAATATATCTTTTAAGTTTTATGGCAAAATAAATGGCCAACTCAATACCATTTTAACAAAAGAAAAAAAAATTAAAAATTTAAAGAAAAACAAAGGAATTGAAAAATAATTATTTCAAGTTTTTCATCATAAAAATATTCGCAAAGAAGAGCCAAAAAAAAAAGAAATAAACAACAACAACAAACGGACCAAGTGTTGAAAATCGTTGAAAAAACAAAACCCCACTAAAGAAATCAAATGCTTAAGTAAACAGAGCATAAAAAAGAAACAACAACAGCCAACAACCAATAAAATACAAGAACAACAACAAACAACAAAAATTAAATAAATAATGTAAATAAACAGAACAGAAAAAAACAAAATAAATAAATAAATATTCTTATTTATTCTTAAGTTAATAAAAATAAAATTTAAACTGTTGCGGTTATTTTTTTAAAAATCAATCTGTGGGAAGAAGATTTACTTTAAAAACCGCCTTCTCAGTGTCCTACCAATCTAGTCAGCGACATACTACAGTATAAGGTGGTATCCTTAAGAACCTTTCTACTGTTAACCTATTTGGCTAACAGTTACGAAAAGTGTAACCAATTGAGATCAATGTTGGTATCCTAGATGTTTTCAAAACATCGGACATATTAAGACACTGGGCAACTTTTATAGAAATTTATTGCTTTTGAAGTCGGTAATTTCTTTTCAGGCATGGTAGGTAGCTACTCCTAAACACTGAAGAAATTTTGAGTATAATAAGTGAGTCAACTCTGACTCATTCGTACTCACTACAACATTGATTTATAAGTACAGGTTGCAATCAGTATGCGTACAACGCACATTGGGGTTTTTGATGCCTAAAATGGGAATTAATTGAAAAATGAAATTCTTGAGTACCAAATATTTTTTGACATGAGCTAAAAGCACACAAAATTCTGCATCACTGTCTCTAGTAAGTACCGTTACATTACATTTTGATGTTTTTTAATCTTTCATGAAAAAAACTAAATTTTCAGTGTTTTCAAAATTATGCGATGTTTTTGTAACACAGGCTATTTTACTTGCCTGCCTGTTTATATGAGAAACACAAACAAAATTGAGTGTTTTTGTTTGTGTTTTCCATGCAAACAGGCAGGCAAGTCAAATAGCCTGTGTTACAAAAACATCACATTAGTTTTCAGCAAGTTTTTAAGTAAAAATATTAAAAAAAAAGTATGGATCCTTCAACAGTAGGTGATTGAGATTATATTTGCTTCGTTGTTTTTTAAGTTTATATAGTTTTGTTATTTTTAAAAAAAATTTTGTGAAGGTCTATAAATTTGCAAATTTTGTAGCATATATGGAAAAATAGTTGTGAGTTAAGCAAAGTTAAGCAAAAAAATTTTTTTTTTCTTAAACCTAAGACACCTTGTGAAATAATAGTAAAAAAAATTTTAGCACTTTCTTGCACCTGATTAAAAAAAATTAAAATATATTTGTGCACCTATATAATTTTTATTTATTAATTACTTTTTTTTTAATGAAAAGCAACACAATGCAGTAGATGTTTGCATTTATTTTGTGGATCAAAAAATAAATTACGGATTCAAAAAGAGTTCAGAGCTAAAACTGGGCTTATCATTGATCGCCCGAAGCCCGGTTTTGGAAATTCCAATGAAATTCCATCTCTTTCATCAGAAATTATAAAAGTAGATGAAAAACTGATAAGACGAATGCATACAATTATGATTACCATATCTAGTGGCCTATAAATTAAAACTGAAGCGTTTCGAAATTTTACTCAAGATACCGCAAAATATTTTGTAAAATTATATCCTTGGTATCATATGTCCCCAACGATACGCAAATTTCTAATCCACGTACCAGAAATAATAAAACACTTTTAATACCAATAGGACAGTTAACAGAGGAAGCGCAAGAAGCCCGAAACAAAGACTTCAAAAATGTTAGGGAGAATTATTCTCGGAGAAAAACCCCTATAGAGGCAAAGCGTTTACTGATATTTGATTCAAATCTAGATGATAATGAAGTCGAGAGTAGGATTATAAAATTTTGTCAGAACATATATTTTGAAGCAGTACATCAGAATCAATCAAAAACACAATTTTGAATTTTTTGGTTGTTAGGCCCTTATGCATTTCAGGTGACGATATTTATTTTTTTTATTATGGATTTATCTTCTTTAAGCAAAATAAACCAAAAAAAAGTTAAAATAAGCAACCAGGAAAGCTCTTACGATTTAATTCCCATTTTAGGCATCAAAAACCCCAATGTGCCATCAAACTCATACCATCATTCGAAATATGTTTGATTCATAAGCTTAGTCATTTAAGTTCATAAATGAGTATCATAAAATACTTATAATACTTATAGTATAGTAGTTATGGTGTGTTGGGTTATTAGACGTAAGGCCCGGGGGTTCAAACCCCAGGTCAGACATCAAAACGAAAATATGAAAAAATATTTCTTCGGCGACTTCCTCTCAGCAGATTTCTGACAAAAACTCTGAGAGTAAATGAAACTGCCATGAAAAGTTTCTCAAAAAATCTGTCGTTCAGAATCGATTTAAAACTGTAGGTTCCGCCACTCATGTATAAAATTAACACACACGACATGAGTGATGTGAGAAACTAGGTCCTGACTGAAGGATTAAAAAAAAAAAAAAAAAAAAAGACAGAGCAAACACAAAACCTTCTAGTGAGTATTTTAGTATTCGTACGCGATTCATACTTATTTTGTGCTTTGTGTATATGTTGAGTTATGGAGAGTCGAAATCAATAACGCCATCATAATACTTGTTGTTAAGTATGAATATGATGAGTACTTCAAACTTTGAATATGAGTAGAGGTTCCATGATATTAAAATAAGTATGAATGCGTATAAGTATCTGAAATTACATATGAGTATGATTCGATTCTACTCATCTTTTTGAATACTCGTTGCTGATCTTTGGTAGGCAGGTAGGGGTGGATTTAGACTACACTCAAATTTACCACAGCGTTCTGTTCTATGTATCTTATTGGTGAACTCTCTACCAGTTCCAATGCAAACGACAGCAATATTTGTCATTCATATTCCTTTGAGGTGGAGTGCTGTAGTAATTTAAATGCTGAAGTACAAACCCTTACAACCACGGCTTAAATCTGTACAAGACGAAAAATTAAGAGGCTTTAGTCCCCCTACAAATAATCCACATTATTGGAATTTTTTGTAGAGCTACTTCAAATACCAGTTCACAGTGGGGATTGTTTTCAGACAACGACAGATGGCAAAGCTACATTATTCTAGAATCTTAATCAGTAGATTAATCGGGTGCTTAAATGGAGAAGCTTGCTTGATTGACAATTGTTTGATGATTATAAATTACTTCATTAACTACTGCCTGATTGATTAAAAGCTTGATGGTTAAATTTATGTATTCCAAAAAGCTTAGAGCTAAGCTCGATCGATTAAAACTTTTTAAAATTAAGAAATTCGATTACTAATTTAAGGTTTGATGCGAACTTCGATTACTGATGGTTTAAAAACAGTTTCGTGGAAAATTTGATTGATGACGCAATAGATATAAAGCTTGAATAAATGATTGAGTGGTGTATTGATTGATTGATCTAAATATGATAGACACGAAAAGCTGTACAGCGATTGTATTATAAAGCTATGCTAAAAATGGCAAAGATCATGGCAAGGATCATTCAAATTGATTTACAATAAAAATAAACTGAACTTCATAAATTTCCATCAATCAATTGGATATGCAATCACTCGAACTGCAAATGAGCGATAATGTTATATATATGCGCAGCATAGTACCTTTAACAATGAGAAGATTTAAATTATTTTTAAAAATGTTTCACTCTTTAGGACTTAATCTGCAATTTGGAAAATTGAAAAATATTAATGACCAGAATACCTGTGTGTGTGAAAATATATTTTTTGTTTCTGATTTTTTTCTTTTTTTCTTTTTGAATGCCGCAAAAGAATTTTTATTTCTCTATGGCAACGATTTCATTCACTTTTATCTGTGTGGCAGCAAATTTTCAAATTGTTTGTTCTCTTTTTGCAATATTTTCATGTTCGATTTCTTCTTCTGTTTTTTTCCCCACTCGACAATGAAAACCAACCTATTCAGCCCCTTTGGAATTAAATATGCACACCAATAACGCCGATATGCATACACACGCAGTCAGTTCAATGCATAAACGAGGTGGGATAATAGGGGAGAATGTGAAACTGTGGTATCACAATGGGCCCTGTGTGCGGCCTAAGTGTGTCCGCTCATGACTCCATCGGGGGGACAGCCACTTCTACCTACCTACCTAAACGAGGTTGGGTTGATAATGAAATTACTCTGCTTTTGATTGCAAGAAGCGAATCTATTTATCCAAAATATTTAAAATTTTTAAAGGCCATCCAGCAATGGCATCTGAAGGGGCAAAAAAAAAAATATCAAATGTTTTCAAAATAATGTGAGAATTAATTGAAAATTTCTGTAGAATTTCTGTGTTCATAGAGGACCTTTTAATATTGAAATCTATCTTCTGTCCAGTCGCTTTGAAGTTAGTGATGTTCCAACTAGATGCATTGGTTACAGTATTAACTCACAGTCATTCGTACTGTGAGATCATTAGTAGAGGGTCTGGGCTCCTCCCCTACTCGTAGTACTTAACACGTTGACTGCCAACTACAAGATAACTCGTAGATTGCGTTCCCTTCTTGGGTGCCAACTACGAGTTATCTCGTACTCACTAATGTGAAAAAACTCAAATTGTCATTTTTGGCTAGTTTTGTGAAAATTGCCGTGGCAGTCAACGTGTTAAAGTAACCTACTTAGTTTAGCTTATGAATACCATTTTTCATTACATTACAGGCTCTTTATTAGAACTGCATACCGATTCATACGAACACACAACATTGCGGCTTTCAAAGCAAAGAAAACTATGCGAGAGATTTCATAAATGCTATCATCTATCACCTCAAGCAGTAAATAACTTTCTCAATGTCCAAGTCTGCTGCCTTCTGATGCCAAGCAAACTCAAATATTCGTCACTGCTTGATGCAAAGTCAAATTCCCAAAGAGATGGAAGGGATAACGATACCCAACACCATAGAGGGGAGCTTCTACATCGTTGAGGAAGCCAGAAGTCTTCTATTGAATGAAGGCTGATGTTGTTTGGCATGGTATGCTCAATGAAAGGGAAGACAAAGATAAGTAAAAACTCTTTCCAAATTAAGTGGGTTTGTGGCAATGAAAACTTTTGTTGAGAATCTACAATAAGAGAAGATCTGAGTCATAAATCAAGCTATCCAGGTTGGTAAACAGTCGCCATAGTCTAGTAGGTAGTGTGTTGGCTTATTAGACGTGAAGCCACGGTTCAATCCCCAGGTCAAAAATCTTTTCTTCGACCTCTTCCTCCCAGCAGAGGAATGGCAAAAAGTCTAAGAGTAAATAAAACTTACCATAAAAAGTTTCTCAAAAAATCTGTCGTTCGGAGTCGACTTTAAACTGTAGGTCCCCAGCCACTCATGTATAAAATTAATACACACAACATAAGTGGTGTGAGAAGGTAGGCCGTAATCCTGACTGAAGGTTGTAATGACCAATTGTGTATGTATGTATGGTAAAAAGACTTTTGACAGGGCTCTGTAGACTCCGAATACGCTTATGCAGAATGCGGGTTGCTTCAAGCAAAACACATACTTAGATACGGTAACAATAGGAATGAATCATCGGAACACATTCTAGGAACATGTGGAGCATTATTGTATTCCAGAAGGAAGCATCCTAAGTGCATATCACATGCAGGGCAAGGAACTGCCTCTGTTCACATCGGGCCTAAAGTTTGTCAGGGCAATGGGCTTACAGGAGACAGTATAGGAATGTCCTATAAAGTTTGAAGGGAGTACAATAGAGATCGTATGGTCGTTTGATTTCCGCTGAAGTTTAGATTAGAGGACGTGTACTTGTCAATTGAGACCCGGAGGTCGAATAGACCTATTGTAAAAAATGCTGAAGTTACTTTAACAAATTTTTAAAGGGCCAGTGGAAGTAAATAAAGAGTAGATTTGCCCCAATTGTTTGCAACAAGCTTTCGTTGAAGAACTAAAACTTGCAGAAGCGACAGATGCAAGCGTGGAAAAACTAAAAGTTCAGTGTTAATACTTTCGTCTGCGAAGAATTACTTTTTAAATGCTTGTTCATGATTGATCAACACAGGGGGAGAGAAATATACACTCACCAGAAGGACGGACCATACAGCACCCCTAGACCATCGTGTTCAGATCACTAGCTCGTTCAATAAAAATACAATTTGGCCACTGAAGATATACACAGAAAATTCAGAATTCAGAATGAAATTTTCTGTGCCCCAGAGATCGCTTGCAAGCAATTTTGCATGCTCCGCAAACGACCCCTATAAATGAAAATTCGCGAACATTAACAGAGGAACTCCAAATGTTACACCTGAGACACTTAAACGAGCTCCAGAAAAAATGACCCTCGTTAATGAAATTCCTCCGAGAGGAGAGAAGTTAGTTAAGAGTCACTGGCCCATTTAATTGTAACGAATCATTTGTTCATTTAGCCAAACAATAAACTGCAGTTGCAACAGTAACTGGCTGCAGAAGCGTCAGATGCAATTGCAATAGGAAAACTCAATAACAATAGATACAGTAGTGGACTAAAGTGGATACATAAAATTAAATTTTTTTAAATTTGTTATATATTTATCTTTTAATAAAAAAAAAACTTAAAAAGAAAAATTATAGCATTAAACTTAAGCATATTTCTTCAATAAAAATGGCTTTAATTCAGTATAACATATCTTAAAAAAAATAAATAAAAGGAATTACAAATTGATTTAACTTTTATCCGGTTTTGTCCATTTTGGAATTTTCTGCAATTTTTGTTGTTAGTACTTTGTCCAAAGGCCTTTGTTCTTTATTACAGATTTTATTCGATTAGGCATACTTTCCCCGAAATTTTTAATGGTTTCGAGTGGAAGATTGGCCCATTCCGTGGAAACTCTTGACCAAAGTTCATCCATATTGGTCGGTGCTCGTTCATATTGGGAAAGTCTTCTTTTTATAATCGCCCACAAATTTTCGATGGGGTTTAAATCGGGGCTTTGTGCAGGCCATTTCATTGTTTTGAATTCTTGTTCGGAAAGCCATTTTTGCACAATCTTGGCGGTGTGCTTCGGGTCCCCATCTTGCTGAAAAGTTATTTCCTTCGCCGGATAAGCGCACTCCTCAATAAATATGGGCAAATTGTTCTCCAAAATACTTAAATACTGCTCCTTATTCATTATACCATCTATTTTAACTAGTGGACCAACACCCCACCAGGTAAAACATCCCCACACCATTAAATTTCCACCACCGTACTTTACTGTTTGCTTGACGTGGTCTTTGAATGGTGTCAGTGGGCCTCTTCCAACAATACTGAATCCCATCAGACTGGAAACGATTAACTTTTGTTTCATCGGACCATATCACTCGTTTCCAGTCATCAATAGTCCAGTTTTTGTGGATTTTACAAAATTTAAGCCGAGCCAAAAGTTATTAATGTAATTTTAAAAATATTCAATTATGTATCCACTTTAGTCCACTACTGTACATGCATGGAGATAACAGTTGTCGGGATCAATGCAATGCAAATGCACAATCCGATATCGAATAAGAAGCGAGAGAGAGAAAGAGAGGGGGGGGGAATAGAATAAAATCGGATTTATTAGCTGCAAAATTGCTTTTCAATGCCATTTAAATTTATTTGGCTGGTATACCTTACAGTGAATAGTAAAAAGAAAAAAAAGAAAACAGATAAACAAACTGAGATCTCCATAGAAGCAGAGAAGTCGACCAAAACAAACAAACAAAAAAAATGAGGAGCAAATGCAGGAGAACAATTGCCAACAATGGAAATGAAATACTGCAGTAATGCGCTGTAGTAAATGCAGAAGGCCAATTTCTTTGATCCTGATGTGTTGCACAAATCCTCCCCAAAGTATTCCTGACTTTCAAACATTTTTGTTGCTCTCTCTCTCTTTAACTAGGTGCATAACTTTGCATTGCAAAAAAACAAAAAAAAAACTGGAAAATGTGGAGAATGCCTTGGTTACACAAATGCTTTGCAACATTGGAAAAAAAAAACAAAAGAAAACTCCAAACAGTGGTTTCCAATGAAGGCAAATTACAGGCAACAGTAAAAAAATTGAGGCAATGAATTGCATAAAAACTGTCAGTTTCTGCTTAATTTGCTGCCTATAGAAAATACAAAAAAAGCCCTGTTTATAAGCCTAAATGTATGCTACAGTTTTTTATTTTATTTTTGTTAATTGTATTACAATGTTTAAAACTTCCTTGCCGAGTTAAAAAAAATGAGAGAGTAAGAGACAGGATATGAAAGAGTGTAGCAATCGCAATATGGTATGCCTTTGTGTGTCGTTTCCCTTATACCACTCCTACCCCTACTGGCCCTATCAAAATGTATTCCCTTGTTTTTTTTTTTATTTTCAACTGCAAATTTTATTCTCTTTAGCAACATTTCCTTCCTTTTAGGCCCTTTTTTGATTTTTTTTTACGTTTCTTTTTTACAGATGCCGGAAAATTTTGCTGCAGTTTTTGTTGTAAGTCTTCTTGTTACTGGTGTTTCCAAATTGAAAATCAATAGTAGTTGTTGGCTTTGGTGATGATATTGTTTTTGCTGTTTTACATGATCTGTATGTCGTCGTAGCAGTTGTAGTCGTTAAGGCTCTAGTTGCAACACAGAAATGTTGAAAGTTGACTGTGATGGAATTTTAGTGCCAGAATTTTTTGCGCCTTTACTTGTATGGAAAACAAAAACAAAAAAATTCTTTCATTTTTTTTAAATGTCATTTGGTTTGGTTGGTGTTTAAGCGCTTTAATAGGATTTTAAGCTAGGATCTTGCAATCAAAATAAATTCCAGGAGAAAATTCTTGAAAAAATTTTCAGAAGTAACACGAGTTATGACAGCATAGCACGTTGTGATACTGCAGTTAATCTTTCCTTGACGCAGAGTGTCTTGCTTTGATGTTTGAGTAAATTTCCCGTGTCTTACATCAAGGTCTTTAGCCAGTTTTGCCTTACTATTTTGGACGTATCCTTTCAATAGTAAAAGAAATTTTAAAATCCTTTAAAAAATTACTTCATGCCGCCAAAAACTAGCCGACCGTTATATATCCAATGACTCAAGTCACAAGATCAATTTCAAAGTAAAACTGCTGGACTCCCGAAGGTATGTATCTTCCTAAGATTTCTTATGGTTTGAACAAGTATTCAAACAAATAAACGCAAAGAGATATGTTATAATAGGACAAAATTATCACAACGAGACCTTTAATGGAATGCAAGTGAACTCTGTTTAAGGCGGTTACCAATACTATCTCTCTCTTACGCGCTAAACTTCCATACCATACTCCCTCCATTAGAATAAAATGTTTCCGGTGTAGAAACACACAAAATTTCTTTCTTATACTCAGTCCCCCCCCCCCACTTGACACAGAAACATTGCAGGTAATTTTGCTCCACAAATGATACTCATTTATGAAAGTTCGAGAACAGGAACAAAGAGGCACAAGGGCTTACTTAATAGCCATCTCATCCATGCTAAACATCAAGCCTCAGTATAAAGTCTGCTTTGATCCGCTCCTATTGAACGCAGTACTTTTATTGTACATAAGTCTTCAAACCCTTTAGAACTACCGTCCACGATATCCTTCAGTCAGTTTAGTACCATTCAATTGCGTGATTGAGCAACACTGGTGTCGAGGTATTCAGTACAGCAATGGATGACCCTCCCTTCAACAAACCAGTGGAGGTACTTTTTCAATATAACTGAGGTCTCTAGTTCGCATTCACATTGAAATTGACTATCACCTGTAGCAAATTTTTAAATTTTACTGGAATTTTAGAATAAAAATTCTTCAATTATGCCGCTGTCATGCAGAATTCAGAGGGCCTTTAAATAGCACAAGTAACTCTACTTGATCAGTGCATTCCATAGCAAAACTTTCAGATATTTTCCCTTGATCTGTTAACAGTGACTTCCGAACTTTGACAGCTGATGTCTGCCATCATGGTGAAGCTACATGTGTCAAGTTGGTTTTCATTTCTTTAGTTTGTTCTGTCAAATCACCGTAGACAACGACGTGTGTGTGGGTTCTGGAGCACTTGACAAATGACTACAATTTCCTCGAAAAATCTTCCACGGCAATGAGCCCTATTTCTAAATGAATAAACATTGGAATTAGGAATTTAAGACGATGCCAATCCACATGATAAACAAGAGTGTACAATGAATCCTCAACAACTTACTGTTTTGCAAGGATTTTGGACTGGCGGCGTCATCCGTTCATATTACTTTGACAACCGCGTTGTCCAGACCATCACTTTTAACGGCAAGCACTGTATGTCGATGAAAACCAATTTCTTTTGGCCTGTATTGGATATTCTGGATACCAAAGACAGGACTGCGCTATGTGCTACGCCACGTTCAATATTTTGTACGACCGATTTAAGGGCATGCTCATCTCACGTGGAGGTAAATTTCTCTTGTGGGGTTTTCTGAAGTCACAGGTGTATGCAAATAATTCAGAATTCACCGTGGTCCTCAAGGTCAACATGCTATTATTTAAATACAGCCGGATTTATACGCCATAGTAATGGAAAATTAGACATTTCGATTGGCGGATTTATACGCCATAGTAATGGAAAATTGGACATTTCGATTGCTCTCCACCTAGGGAAGCCATGGCGGACATTTGAAAGATGTTTTATTGTACACGTAACAGCATCAATAGGTCAATTCAATGAATAAAAAATGTTGACGATACCTTAGACACGCTTTTTTAAATTTAAAGATAGCAAGCGCTTAAAAGAGCCTATGCTCCAATAGCTCTTTCATTTCCAATGATGTCTGTATCCCGGGCCCCTAATTAAGGTAATAATAAATACATTTCTGAGAAGTTTTGTCTTTTTTTACTTGCTATTAAGCGTTACTAGGGCCCTGATAATAGCATGCATTGAGGATACATTTTATATGCAAGTCCCAATTTTGTTGGCCTCTCTAACTAGAGTCAGAAAGATTCAGCGCTTTAACAAGCATTTTCTGGTTCTCTTGGATTAATTTTTTTTTTTCAAATTGGAACCAAATGGGTTGAAAAATTACGATGCATTTTCCACAATTTAAAATGGCAAAAAACTCATAAGTGAGATTAATTTAAAAAATATTTTATTTATTTCTCAAAAGGGAAGGAAATCATCTGGTCATAGAATTTTTAAAATTTTCTGGAAAATTGTGAAAGCGGAGACTCCGCTGTTGTAGAATTCGTTTGGGGAATGTTTATTATAGATTAAGTTATTAAAAAAAAAAATTGGATAATTTTTCCGTGAATATGTATGTTTGAAGAACTGGATGCAGGATAAAATAAAATCGTTAAGTGAACAAGAAAACAGGAGATGGCGAATTAATTTTCAGCATTTCGATTTTTAATTGTTGAGATTCCTTAATCTCCTTGCAAATAATACAGTCAGGAGGCTTCCTGACTCGTTATACCTCAGAGAGAATAACATCAACAACGAACATCAAAGAAACGTTAGTGCGCGCCATCTCTTGGCCTCAATAAGTGAAATTCCTCACAATACAACTCAACGCTATAATTCTGAAACCTGCAACAGCAGACCACAATCACTTGCTAACCTGGAAAAAATCCCGGCTAATGAAACTGAAACAAAATGGATGGATTAGATGCTTAGTGCCTTAAAGGCAAGGAAATCTTACATAAAACTTTTTTATTTTATTCTGTCCAATGTCTGTAGAAAATAAGCCACAGTTATTGTGATAAATTGAGCTGTAAAGGAAGAAAAACTAACTCATGTTGAGTCATACAATGAAAATCGAAATTAACAAAAATCAGGACCAGCAAGAGCCAAGAGAGAGAACATCCACCATCCGAAACATACTCACATATGGTGGTGGCATAATAATGGCAAACAAAGACATCGAAATAATGGGAAACCCAATATTTGTCACCATACATCCATCCGGTTGCCTTCTTTTCTCGTTTTTCAAATAAATGAACAAACATCAGCCATGGTGGATAGTTACTTAAGCAAGAGTACATACATATGTCTTGTACTTGTCTATACTTTTTTTAAATCTGTGTGGCATATATAATGTAAGAAACAGTGCAACAAAATCCTTTTTCAAATAAAATGTGGACAACAAAAAAAAAAAGGAACTCCAAACGAATCCTGTTGCAGCCATTTTAAATATTTTATCACTGTGTCGTGTGGTATGTGTGTTGCCTTTTATTTTCTTTTCATTTGATTTGCATTGAAACAGAATTTCAACATTTAAATCATCGTTTACCATTTCATAGCACAATTGTGCTGAGAGAACTCACACGCATTCTTGTGTTTTTTGATTTAGTTGTCGATCAGACTGCGACAAGAACACATGTGCGGCGGATGCTTTACCATTTTTTTCAGAATGTCACTCAAAAAATATTGTATGTTAAAAGATGCTTTTGATAATATTCAATGCCTTATATATTTTGTCGCATAGTATAATTTTTTTTAAATGCTTTAGAATGCTTGCTTTTTCTCTATTAATAAAAAATGGTTTATTATTTTTTTTATTTTTATTTATCTAAAAACATGGTCTAATTTTTAAGCCAAAGTTGGATACCTTTACGATCTTTTAATAAAAAATGGATTTTTTTATTTTATTTTTATTTATCTAAAATTATTAAGCCAAAGATAGATAGCTTTACATATGTAAGTTGATAAAATGAAAATCAAAATATCGTATATTACAAACACTTTTCTATGGCTGTAAATAAATCAATTCTCTCAATTTATTTTCTCTCTCTTACTCACTAATACATAACCAAAAAATTTTTGGTAAACCCTGATTTAAATGCAACTGATTCGTCCCGCATGTTTGAGAAAGTCTCATACATGCACTCATACGTGCATACATGTGTTGCAAGAAGTTCAACTTATAAATCGTTGAGTAGGAATGTGTGTGTGGCAATGTCTATGGCGATTTGAATTTAAATTGAAACGGTTAAATAAAGAGAGAGAGAGAGAGAGAGAAAAAAAGAAAAAGCAGCAGACAGACACAAACTCAAACAAAAAGGACAGACAACAACATCGTTTCAACAGAGTATTTGTGTGTGTAATGTGTACATGGGACATGTATTTGGCAAACAACATGTGAGAGATAAAAATGTCTACATGTCTGTCTACAGACTGTCTTGTCTTTCTGTCCGTCTTTCTGTCTGTTCCAACTATTTGTTAAAATGTGTACTAGAAGAAGTACACCCAAGAATAATTCTTTACAATTTAAAAATGAAGCTACTAAAATGCTTATTCTACCTTTCCTACTTTGAAGCTACTAAAATGCTTATTCTACCTTTCCTACTTCCTTTGCTTTTTCCCTATCACCCCTATTAGCATCTCCCCTTTAGGACGTTGTACAATGGGTCAGGTAGACATTGTATTGTACTTGCCTCAATTGGCAAGTATACATCCTCTAACCTAAGCTAACCTAAAATGCTTCTTCTCATCATGCATTAGGCATCATTGGAAAGTTTCGTATGTTAGGACAGCCTGATCTGATCATGTATAAATGTATTCCTGAAATTTCTATTAGGAACACAGGGCCTTTACAAACCTATCACCAGCCATTCAACACCCAGCTATTGTTTTCTTATGCACACACGTAATGTTCCACACGTCTTTGGCCGCCGTGTGAGCTCTTATCCAAAAATTTTCTTGTAATATCTTCTGTGGACGTTATTAGAATGTTACCTCTTCAGCATCACACATTCAAAGGAACTCAGAGCGTAGCAACTCTGTTGGAAAAATTTCTAAAGTATACAAGAATAAGCGTTAAAAGCTGACTATCTCTTCAGATAATAGCGTAACATTAAGAAAGAATCATATGTGAACAAACAGTATACCTAACGGAGATCAGCAACGAGTACTCAAAACGATGAGTAGATTCGAGTCATACTTATAATTTCAGCTACTTAAACTCATTCATACTTATTTTAATATCATACTCATACTACTCATACTCAAAGTTGGAAGTACTCGTCGTATTCATACTTAACAATACGCACGATGTTGTTGATTTCGACTCTCCATGATTCAACTTATATACGAAGCACAAAATAAGTATGATTCGAGTATGAACACCACAATACTCGCTAGAAGGTTGTGTGTGCGCTTTGCTTGCTGTCTTTGTCTTTTCTTTTCTCTTCTTTTGTAAATGCAACAATAACTACTACTGTAAATTTTGATGAATGATTCGAGTGACTCGCCAAAAGAGAGAAGAGCCAAAAGAGTGACTCGAATCATTCGTAAGTATTATAAGTATTTTTCTAAATTTATGAATCTGAATGAGTAGGCGTATGAATCAAACAATGAATCGAATGTTGTGAGTTTGATGTCAACGTTGTACTCATACTCATTGCAACCTATACTTATAAATCATATATATATATGAATATATAGTTGAATTTTAATACTCTTGACTCACTCATACTCAAAATTTCATAAGTACCTATGAGTAGCGAAAATACGATTCATTGCTGATCTCTGATACCTAAACTCCGATCAAATAACAAGTAATGGGAATGACCATGAGATAAGATAAACTAAAACACTCTAGAATATGACAAGAAAATGAGTCCCAGGTCCATATCTGCTCAACGTCTCCACAGTAATATGAATCTACCACGAGCTTTTCACCATTCAATTTAACTGCTGCTGGGCTTGGATAAGACCAGTTTAAGGTTAGTTATTGGGTTTATTACGGGACACTGTGAGATAACATCGCTGACAAGAATCTGCAACAGATCCCAGCCGGACTATTGCAGGGTATGTTGCAATGCGGAGGAGTTCGAGACTATCGAACACCTTCTCTGTAACTGTCGAGTCCTTAGTAAGTTGAAGACCCTTGGCAGGAACTTCTTTGAGGGTTTGAATTTTGTGGCGAGAGCCAACATCAAGGGTCTCCGTAGATACATTATTAGTTTGAGCTGGTTGAGAAATGCTAGGGCTCCTTGTGTCTTTTGTTAGCCTGTGCAATTTCTCCGCTTCCTTATTCTACCTTTTCTACTTCCTCTCCTTTTTCTCTATCCCCTCTATTATCATCTCTCCTTAAAGACGTTTGTACAATGGGTCAACTTGACCTCCGGGTACTATACTTGTCTCAATTGACAAGTACACGTCCTCTAACCTAAACCTACATAACACCTGGCTGCAGAAGACGCATCTTCAAACACAGCTTTATTATCCTCTATGCCGGAGCAAAGTGGATCTGTCTTTCAAACATCCAAATAGAACACTTTCCACATAAATTATCACAAGACTCGTATAGAGAGCAAAATTTTTCAGTTTTCCCAGAACACTATTCAATAATATATTGATAATGACCATGGAAACAAAACTATGATAGGGCCGCCTCAACTGACTAAATCGAAATTAGTGTTTTGGCTTATTAAACGAGAGGCTGTGGTTTAAACATCAGCTCTGACATCAATGCCAAATTCTGCTTTCGATGTCTACCTCTTAGCAGTGCCTGGCAAAAATTCTGAGAGCAAATTAAATTTCCATGAAAAGTTTCTCAAAAATTTGTTGTTCGAAGTTGATTTTAAACTTTCGACTTTAAACTGTAGATGTGTAATCCTAAGTGAAGGATTGTAATGACCAATTAATTAAGTTTTTTAAATTAGAATACAAACAAGTGTCGCCACTAGAGGTGTGCACAAGACATATAAAATTGCACAGTATTGTATTTTTCCCAAGACCGAATATTGATTGTAGCTGCAAATATAAATAAGTGTGAAGCAAAGATAGAGTACAAAAAAACAACTGCACTCGTAAACCATTGTACAACAGTATAAAAGAGAATTGTGTGAAGAGTGCAACAAAAAATATTGTACTCTTCATAGAGTCACAACATGCATTTTTAGTTGTTTGTTTTTGTTTTTTTAACAACAATTAATAAGAAAGCTCCGATTTTTTTGCTCTCGAGAACCGAACATCTTCGTCGACGCCACCATTGCCAGTAACTTTTTTATACTTTTTATTTCGGGGAAAACCCTTTTTTATGAGTTTATGGCGAAAGCAAAGAATGTATAGAAACACTTATGTACACATATTTTTCAATATGGCAATACTGAAAATGTAGCTTCAGTAGTAAAATATGCTCTTACAACACAAAGCATAGTTCCGTTACTTCACAGACAAACGAGTGCTGTTGTATACATTGAATAAATGAGAAATACACATTTCAGTGCACTCGTAAAATCAAGAGCAACAGAAAAGAGTACAATACAGTATTGCATTCGGTGAAGGGTGAAGTCTTGTGCACACCTCTAGTCGCCACCAAAGCTAAGATGAAACCAACCAGACTTTTAGAATTTAATAATAAAGACCTAAGGGTTTCCAAACTAGCATTGGTATTAAAATAACCCAGTACTACATCGTATGATTAAAAACCCTCACAAGCTTACTTAACGTCAAAATAGCACTGCTTAGGATAAGACTCGTCTCACCTTTTTTTTTAAAGATTCAGATAGAACACTGACCATAGAGAATTTGTATGGAAAGAACGTCATTCCATAATATTTCGATAAAGACCATAGAAACACTGTAAATTTAAGGAATGTCTCCAACTCTGACGGAATCAAAGCAAAACAAGTCAAAAAAAACTAGTTCGTATTACTATTATTTTCTGTGAGTGTATTATAACACAGTCTATTATAATCCGAGCGACAGCTAGCAAAGTATTAGAATATTGGTGGATTATCACAGAATCACCGCAATATTGCGGCCTTCTTCTATACAAATTAAAATCGATTTGGTTCTTTAAAAACTTATGACAAAAAAAGTGGAATCTTTGCTTACCTGTACATCAAAATTAGGAGGCTGTTGCTGCAATAAATTTCCAGGAGATTCAATTTGATTGGGACCTTGACCCTGATGATTTAACATGGGACTCTAAACAAAACGAAACGATCAAATTGTTTAAATATGCGAACACACTCTAGAAATATTCACTTTTACAGCTTACCTGTGCCATTTGCATGCCACCAACACCATTCATGACGGGCGGTTGTAATTGATTCATTTGTGGCATTTGATGATGAGCAAATGTTGAATTCATTTGCTGGCCAGGTGCACCAGGACCACCTGAACCTGAATTACTGCCAGGATGATCCATACCGGCGGCGCCTAACATATGATTGAAGGCATGTGGTGGAAAACCGGTATGTTGGCTGGGATCCAAAAGAGTTGGTGGACGTGGTAGGTTTTCTTCGGCCGGTGAGGGTTGACGAGAACCGGGTGTGCGGCTGTAAATAAAACATAAGGAAATTAGAAAAATTTCATTCAAATTTTCTGTTAAATAAAATGTAAATGTACAGTTTGAAATGCTGTGCTGTACGTAGTCAAGACAAATAGTGTGTTTGATATCACAGTCACAAACCGAAAAAAAAGGAAATTTGTTGTGGTGAAAACTGACAGTTAAATAATCATAACCCCGCTAAGCATGGACATATACCGGAATTTTTGGGACACTGTTATTGCAATGATTCTCAAACTGATTAACATATTTTGAAACGATTGTCATCAACAGCAGCCAAACAGGGGTAAAGAGGAACAAAAAATAATTCTTTTTTTACTTTTCGTACGAGATTTTTAGTTATTTTCAAACATAACCTTGTGGATCTCGTCAAGGGTTTAAAAATCGTATTTTTGGGGAATCGAAATTTATAAAAAAAAAAAAAATATTTATTAAATTGGAACAATGTACACGTGGTCCTTAGTCTTTTGAAACAAACTCAGATCTTTGAATATAAAAAAAAAAAATTTTTTCAACGTAATCTTCAAACTCAATATACAAAACGAAAAATCGGTCCGTTTGAAGTTAAAAAATTACGAAAGTGATAAAAAAAAAAGTAAGTTTTACTTTACATGCCCCATTAGTGTCCCCATTTTGCCCCATGTTACTACCATTTGCTGCAATCGAAGTAAGATTCTAATGGAAGACTTACATACTTAATTGGTCCTTGCAACCATTTAGCCAGTATTACAACCTAACTACCCACACCACCACAACACGTTGTGTGTTGTAATTTAATCCATGATTGGCGCGGGACCTGCTGTCTAACATCGATTCCGAACGATAGATTTTTGACACACTTTTCAGGGCAATTTTATTTACTCTCCGAGTTTTTGCAAGAAGATTGGTGAGAGGAGGTTGCCAAAAGAAATATTTTTTCAAATTTCGCTTTTGTTTAAGATGTCTGAGCTGCGGCTTGATACGCGGGCTCGCGTGTAATAAGCCAACTACTCCTGCTGAAAGAGGGTATTCGAATTTGGGTGGATTCATAATTGTCATCCAAAGAAAAAGGTTTTTAGCAACGCAATGCTTTTGTATTGCCAGAAACATAGACAAAGTTCCACAACTTGCGATGTGTAACAGTTTCAATAACTTTATTCGGTTAGTGAAGTTCATAGAAAATTAGGTTGCATACAAAAGCTGAACTTTTAACGCCTGCAGGAAGTCTATGCTAAACATATCACGTTACCTAGAATATGAAAACTAAATTGCTGAACTTCACAAACCATTACTTTCGATATATTCTTGGAATACGAAAACACTAAATGAGGACATAGGGGGAATTACGCTTCAGCAGAGCATTAAGATTGATAATTTAACTTAGACTGCTATGACTTGGAATCCGTAGGATGGATGATGTCGAGTTAGAACGCAAACAATAAAAAGCTGATCTGTAGCTAGAGAAACTAGCAATTCGTTTGACAAACTAAGATTCCTTCAAGATTGCGTCGCGGCGACGCACCTGTGCCATACTTTGTAACTTTTCCTGACGGTGCAACTGACCGTAAATTGTCGTCATTGTTTGCGTAAACGCAAGTGAAGAAATACAAGACTGCCGTGGATGCCGTGGACCAAGAAATAACTGCTCTATTTACACAACATCAATCGTTGTGATGCACCAAGTGACTGCCGTATATATTCGGTGCTCATCGCGTAAATGTAAAACATTAACGGGCTTAACCCTTTGCACTTCCTTGTCGCCCCATTTGCGACATTTCCTATGTTGGGAATAAATCCGTTGTAGCCGCATTTGCGACACGTTTCTTTAAAAGTTTGTCAAGCGCTTAGTCGATCAACTCGTGCGAGAATTACGAGAAGATCGTTCAAGACCATCCACCTCAAATCAAGAAGCTAGGTTTGACAAAAGACTTCACATCTTGCGTAAGGGCAAAAAAAGGAATTGCATAGTTTGTTCCAACAGGTAAGAACGAGGGCACAGACGAGACCCCGTGGACTTTTGCGATACTTGTCCCGATAAACGAATGCATATGGGCGAATGCTTTGAAAAATACCATACTTTGAGAGATTTTAAGGTTTAAGTTTGTTATTTTAGCCTTAAATATAAGCCACAATATGCTTTATTACAATATACAGCTATGGACATTAAATTAGCACAAAATCCATTTACAGTTTGATTATGATTTTTTTCCTACAAGGATAAAGACCTCTCATTCTGGAAAAAAAAAATACTTTGGAGTGATGAAACAAAGATAAATCGTTTGGGACTGGATAGTAGGGTCTTTGTTCATCGGCCAAAATGTCAGGCATTTAATCCGCGTTACACTCTAAAGACTATAAAGCATGGTGGAGGAAGCATCATGGTGGGGGGATCATTTTCATGCAGGGTGTGGGTCCAATCGTCAAAATTAATGGAAAAATGGACCGTTACAAGTATTTGGACATTATGACGAGCACAATCGAACCATATGCTTTTGAAAACATGCCAGTTTCATTCATATTTAGGCAAGATAATGATCCCAAACACACGTCTAATCTCGTAAAGGATTGGTTTTACAAAGAGCACATTCGCGTTTTAGACTGGCCGACGCAAAGTCCTGACTTAAAGCCGATTGAAAACCTCTGGCACGATGTGAAATGTGTAATTGCTCAACAAAAGTACAAAAATTTGGACGATTTGTGGCTTGGAATACGGAACGCTTGGTACTCGATTCCCAAAGAACGTTGCCAGAATTTGATTGAAAGCATGTCCCGTAGATGCCATGCGGTGCTTAAAAATAAACGCTATTCTATCAAATATTGACCAAGTAAACGAAAAACAATAATATTTTTACTATTTATTAAAATATATTATTTTTATTTCAAAAATTTTAATTTTGTGCTATTTTACTGTCCAGCAAAAATCTAGCATTTGATATGTTGCAGGCCTTAATGAGCATACGATCGGCAATTTAGTAAAAAAAATTTTGTTTTTACTTTAAAGAAGAATATGCCTTTTATGTTTTTATGTTAAAATTTTTTTGTAAATAGACTTAAAATACTATAAAAAATTTAGATAGTTTTTATGACAAATTTTTGTGCTAACTTAATGTCCATGGCTGTATGTAACAATTAAATTGGTTTGTTTAATTTTTGACCGCATTTCCTTAAACATTAATGCATGAACTTTTTACTAATATACCTCTGGAGTTACTGATTCCAACTATTGCTTATTAGGCTGGAGTGCAAAGGGTTAAAATTCCGCTACAGAACCCCGTCATTTTTAAATTCTACTGCCAATGAAAAATATTTCAAATTCTAATTAATGCCGTGTTACGTGCAGAAAAATTTCAACTGAAAAAAAAAAAATGGGGCTGACCATGAAATCTTTAGATTGGTGGTGGTGGTTATAAAGGGCTATCCATTTCGTGGTTTCAAAAGTATAGAACTGGAATTCAACATCTGTCAATGTAACTTGTGAAACAATTTTTTTTCTTTTCAGTTGAACTATCACACAACGCATAAAAATTATCAAAACCAACTACAAAAATGGAGATTCTGCCACGTGGCTGTGTGTCGAACAAAATTTTCTTCAGCGATGAAGCACATTTCACACTCGGTGGGTATGTTAATAAACAAAATTGTCGTATTTGGGGTTCTGAGAATCCTCAAGTAATTGAAGAAAGGCCATTACATCCAGAAAAAGTCACTGTTTGGTGCGCTCTTTGGTCCGAAGGTGTGATTGGACCTTACTTCTTCGAAAACGACGATGGAACGACTGTCACCGTCAATTCGGAGCGTTATGGTCATATGATAACCGACTTTTTTTTGCCTGCTATTGAAGAATACGACTTGGAGAATATGTGGTTTCAACAAGACGGTGCCACATGCAACACAATTCGAGCGAATATGGCTTTATTGCAAGAGACATTTCCTGGCCGCGTAATTTCTCGTCGTGGCGATATCAACTGGCCATCAAGATCATGCGATTTGACACCATTAGACTTTTTTGTGGGGCTACGCGAAAGACCGTGTTTATGCAGATAAACTTTCAACTCTTGAGCACTTAAAAACCAACATTCGTCAAGTTATGGCTGAGATACCGCCCAGTATGTGTCAAAAAGTGGTCGAAAATTACCTCAAAAGAATCAATGCTTGCAACACTTCGCGTGGATGTAATTTAAATGATGTAGTGTTTCAAACGTTCAAACTTTACAATGAAAAAGAAATATCATGAAAAAAATTTTTTATATGTGTTTTATTTACGTTTACTTTTGAAACCACGAAATGGATAACCCGGTATTATAATTAAAAAAAAACACATCTTCCCGCCCCCAACATGTTTTCACTTGGACTCCAATCGAGTGAATGGTAACAAAATGTTCACTTGAATTTTTTATTCTCATTCGAAAACTAGTTGCCATCATTTCTTTTCAGAATTAATTCATTCGGGATAATTCGGTTCCGTTGGCAACTCAACAAGAAAAAGGCGAAACAGAAAGCCATACCGAACGAATGACAGAATAAATAGAAAGAAAAAGAAAAACACTGTGATTTAAATAATATTTTTCATTCATTCATTCTTTCCAGTCATTCTGCTGCTATTCATTCAGTCGTTCTTCATTCATTAATTTATTGTGATGTTTTGCAGTTTTTTTTTTAAATTTTTTTCTAATTTAATGGCTCATGTTAATGACCTGAAATGACTGGCTTTAAACAAGAAAAGACAAAAAATACGTGAAAAAAAAGTTGTTTTAAATACAAGCAAATGTAAAGTAACAACAACAACAACAACAATAAAAAATTTATAATAATATAATGCAACTATAAATTAATAAAGTAAACAATAATAACAACAACAAGTTGTAGTATTTGTTGTAGTAACAGTAGCTGTAGCAGAGTAGGGTAATAAATAATGATGGCGCTTGCTTAATTATAATAATTTTTCAATTAAATATTCTGTGTTGATTTTTGTTTTTTCCTATAAATATTCGCTTTTAATTAAATTCATTTCAGTTCATTCAGTGCCAATTAGTTGTTGTTTTTTTTTTTTTGCTTTTTTTCTATAGTGATTCATTTTGTTTTTAATAACGTTGTCGTTGTTGTTGTTTTTTTGTTATTGTTGTTTTTATTTCCTATTTGAATAAGTTGTCTGCACGAAAGCTATTCCGACTGTTAATTGTTGGTATTGAAAAGTGTGGCTGTGTGTTGTCATTTTATTTGATTTTTTTATTACAGATTTGCCGATACGAATAGCACACCCTATAACCAGCAGCACCAGTCGTGCAGGCTTATAAATACGTATTTCTTTTATCCTTAGGGACAGCATAGAAGCTTAACAAATTAGTTCGTAGGACCATAGCTGCCAGATAAATGAAGCATCAAATTGTCAAATATTTGAGAAAAAATCGTCAAAATCGTCAAAGACGTTCATTGAAATCGTAAAAAAAAATCGTCAGAAAAAATAAACAAATAAATTGAAGGGTTTTTAAAACCAAAAACATGTTAAGCAGCAATAATATTGCATCATCTACACCCATGTGTGGTGTAAATTTTAGGGAGTCAGAAGATCATGACGTTATGGGCATGAAAATTCAGTGTGATTTTCAGTGTCTTGGTTCCTTAAGACGGTGCAATAAATATTTCACTTCATATGATCTACTTACCATTTACACCATTTATAACCGACCGAGAATGGCATACAACTCCCAAGTATGGGATGGCCCTTAACGTCTATTTTGAGGCTTCTCGACCGTCAGGAGAGGCCATTGTAGCTCGTTAATCACGATAGTGTGTCTAACTCCATTGATTCATTGGAGCATCGTTACAATGTGGCTTGTGTTTCACTGTTCTATCGCTACTACAACGGATATTGCTCGAGCGAAATAAGGGGACTTGTTTATGAAAATTATGTATTCCTACGTCTACACTCGTCTTTCTCGGCCAGCACATCCGTATGTGGTCGATTGGCCAGTGTATCGCACACTGCATTACAGACAAAGTTCGTTTGTTAGATGGACGATTCGTATGTATCTCCTGCAGAGATGTTAAAAAAAGTATAAAAATATTCAAACCTAGTGTCCATAAGCACTGCTCCCTCTTTCCTACTTCCTACAATATATTTTCGTAGTTCCAAACACAATGCCATTCCCTGAGTGTTGGTCATATGAAAAACAATAATGGCACTTGACTTTGTTCTTCCGATGGTAATATTAGAAGCTATAATCGAATTTTTAAAATTCGTCTGCAACGACATATGATAATTTATGCTCAGCTACGATGTTATTTAGTAGTTGAAATTTTTTGGCTTTTAAGGGATATAAAATACGGAAAATTCATCAAGGTATTCGAAAATAACTTAAAAATATAATACTTTAAACCTTGGTATTACAAGCATAAATTTCCAACAGTAACAACTGCAAGACAAATACAAAGCTTAAGGAGGCTTTTAATGTACGAAAGTAAAGAAAATGATGTAAATTTTTAATGACTAAAAATCGTCAAAATAAAGGCATAAATCGTCATGTCGTCAATATGATATTTTTGGAGCACAAAATCCTCAAAATGACGATAAATCGTCATATCTGGCAGCTATGCCTATGACTCTCACATTATGTACGAATGTACGAAATGTATTTACAGGAGAACATTACTTATTTACAGGAGAACATAAGCTAAAGTTTGTTGCAGCGGTGACTTTAGACCAGAGATCAGCTATGAATTGTTTTTTCGCTATTCATAAGCACTCATGAAATTTTGAATATACAGTGGCGACATTTCAAATAGCACGGTTAGTGTAAAGCACACGTCTTAAGATATTTAAAAAAAATTATATTTTGATTAAAATAAACACTTTGATTAAGAAAAAAAGGTATAAAGTTGACAATTATTATCTAGTTTATTATTTAAAATATAAAGTATTACTATTCTCATAGAATGGGGCGTGGCCAACACGCTAATCCAAGCTTTCGAAGATTTGTCCTTCAATACTGCAAGGACGGCCTGACATTTACCGAAATATCACAGAAACTGGATTGTTCGATAAAAAAAAAGTGTTTAACGCAATTAAACATTATGAAAAAACTCAATCTTTTGAAAGCATCACACGAAAAAGATCCAGAATAAGGTCTCAAAGGACAGATAAATTAATAGTTAGAATGAGCAAAAGTGATCCTTTTTTAACTGCGCCAAGAATACGGGAAAAAATTCAACAACAGTTGGGACTAAACATATCCACAAGTACAATAAAAAACAGATTACGAGAAAATAACTTGTTTGGGCGCATTGCTAGGCGTAAACCACATGTGTCCAAAAAAAATCGAATAAACCGAGTTAATTTTGCCAAGGCCCATTTAGAAAAACCACTTTCTTACTGGAATAATGTACTTTTCACGGACGAATCTAAGTTTAACCGCTTTGGTTCGGATGGAAGGTCATACGTAAGGCGAAATATAAACACAGAATTTGATCCAAGGTACACAACAAAAACCATTAGACACGGGAGTGGAAGCGTGCTTGTTTGGGGAAGCTTCTCATGGTACGGTGTGGGTTCTATAACACGAATAGAGGGTATAATGGACCAAGTAGCTTACAAAAACATTTTAATGATTATAATGTTGCCATACGTTGAGGAAGAAATGCCTCTAAAGTGGAAGCTTGTACAGGATAATGATCCTAAACACACGGCTAAGTCCGTTAAAAAATGGTTTTCTGATCATAAAATTGATGTAGTACCTTGGCCAGCTCAATCTCCGGATTTAAATCCAATCGAGAATCTATGGCACGATGTTGAAAAGAGAATAGATCGTTCTAATGCTACAAATTTGAACATTTTATGAACTGAAATTCAAAGAGCATGGCATTCCATCCCTTTAGAAAGATGCCAATCGTTGATTCAGTCAATGCATCGTCGATGTACAGCCGTTGTTAAAAATAACGGGTTTCCTACAAAGTACGGATAGTATTAACAAATTTAAATTTATTTAACATAATAAAAATTTTGAATTAATCTTAATTTTTAAATGAATTTTAGATGCACTCTCATGTGTGCTATTTAATTTGTCGTCAAAAAAAAAACTTTTTTTTTGTTAAAAAATTATGTAAAAAAATATATGAACAAAAAAATAAGAATAGAATCACTATTAATTTATTAACAACAATATAGGTGGTTTAAATATAATAAAAGTTTATAACTTTTTCGCAGCAATTGAAGGAAAATTATCATTAATTTCTCCATTTATGAAACGTGCTATTTGAGATGTCGCCACTGTAAGTAAGGTCTCAACATTATTGAAATTTAACTGAACTAATTCATTCATACTCACTACAATGTTGATTTATTAGTACAGGTTGCAATGAGTATGCGCACAACGTTGACTTCAAACTTCCCAAATCATTCGAAATATGTATGTTTGACTCATAAGCCTAGTCGTTTAGAATCATAACTTTAAAAAAATACTTATAAATGAATCGAACTTACTTATTTAATCATTCATTGCAACCCTTTAGTCTGGATTACAACCTAGCTTCTCACACCACCCATATTGTGTGTATTAATTTTATCCATAAGTGCAGCTATCTGCACTTTAAAGTCGATTCTGAACGACAGATTCATTTTGAGATACTTTTTATGAGGATTTTATTCACTATCAGAATTTTGGCCAATAGGCTGTAAAGCGAAAGTCTACTCGAGATTTTTTTTAATTTCATTTTCTTCGAGATGTCTGAGCTGGGATTCGAACCATGCACTCACGTCCTATAAGGCTGCTTACTACCAACTAGACTGCGGCTACTGTAAAACATTGAATTCTAAATCAAAATTTGGTCTTTTTGGTCCGCAATACCGAATTTAACCTGAGTAAATATGAACTCTTGTTATGATATTACAATGAGTCATTGTATCCGATTATCTAGAAGCTAACTGAGGCTAATAACTGACCTTCTGGGGCATGGGCATTGTCGACGCAATAGCAATATCTTTAAACCCGATATGTATTTTCTGTGCTAAGGGGAATGTATCTCCAAAACCTATACTTAGAAAGTGTGCTCCATTATTGAGTCTTAGGAGGAAAAATTTGAAAGCTTATTAAGTACTGCACAAGCAGTTGTCCCTGCTACGCAGTTTTTCATAGCAACAGGATTGAGCGATACATTTTAAGGACACCTTATCATATAGACCGATGACAGTACATTAGATAGTTCGACAACAAGGCAACATCGAACATCTTTGTGTAACCAGATTTTCTCATATGTTTGATAACTTGTTTGGTAATCAATCCCTAGTTCTTTAGCAACCTTCACGCTAATTATCTAGCAGCCTTTCTTTCACTGCAACTTCAGCATTAAGTGTCGTTTTTGGCGGCTGCGCTGGCTAGTTCATGTTGTTCGAATGGAAGAGGATGCTCCGGCCAGACAGGTATTTGATGCAGAGATTTGCGGAAGTCGACACGGCAAAGACGACCTTGTTTGCGTTGGAAGGACCAAATCGAGGAAGCCCTGTTTGCCCGATTGGCGGGACCACCTGACGAAGGCGCGCGAAAAGTAGAGGCGTCTGGAAGAATGTGTTAAGTTAGGCTGAAATCCGTTAATAGGATTGTTAATGGCCAATTAAGTAAATAAGTATTGTGGTTCTTAGAAAAGCAAAATACGACCGCAATGTTTAAAATTTTCACTCATTTTTAAACTCAAGTAACTTTTCGCAGAACATTGTGGTTGTAGATGAAATCTAGCAAACCAAAGCTTTAACTGTCACCTTTCAAACAAGCTATGACGGTGGCATTTCGAGTGGTATTTTCTAGTCGTCTAACGTCTACCGAACTTAACTTAAGCGAACACCCAATACCAAGTGCTTAAAGAAAAAGTTTGCCGCTTAAGTCTTTTGTTTTGTTTTCATTTGCAATTCCATTTCAACAGCAACATTTACGCTGATTTGATTTGATTTGTTTTTTTTATTTCTTTCGTTATGACTTTATTTAAAAAAAAAAAAACTTTAAATTATTGGAATGATTAATAGTGACGTTTTAACTGACAAACACTGACACATTTACGACCGCCTGTAACGGTGTTGTATTTCATGTTTAATTGCGTTACAAATTTCTCAGATTGAAACTCCTACACACAATAAAACGAAATGTAAACACAAAAAAAAAAAAAAAAAAAAAAAAAAAAAAAAAAAAAAAAAAAAAAAAAAAAAAAAAAAAAAAAAAAAACGATTGAGGTAAACAAACGCTTTTTATCAGAAAGAAATGAGTAATTGGAATTAATTATGGCAGTACAGAGCAAGTCGTGTTTATAAAGTTCAACAAAAAAAAAAAAATTTGCGATACTTTCTAAATAAAACGTACTTTGTGGGTCAAAAGAAGCGTAAATTGATGGAATAAATTATTTTCATTACTTCTACGAGTTTTACGGCAGAATACTCTGAAGCTTTCAAAGCGTGTACGAAGAAGACAACGTCAAATTGGTCACTGGAAACGATTCTATCTGTGGAATCAAGTAAGATGCGAGTACTATATGAGGCGATAGGGGTATACATTGCCCAGGACGTAAAAGCATACCACTACCAATCTGTGTACTGATACTGGAACGACAATCTAGTTCAAATTAAACACTGCTACACGAGTGGCATTAAACATGGGGATAGACAAAGCTGGGTATCTTTATGGAAGAACCAAAACTATGGTTCCATAGGGTTCCAAACTATGTTTCCGTCTGACTAACCTTAATACTGTTTTCCTAGCTGAAGTACGTGCAATCAGAGAGTGGGCGAGAGTCTTTCGAAGCACTGAGATACGAGTTATTTTAATGAAGGAAAACTTTCTATTTCATTGTCCTGATCTTGGACGCTGAAAGTTCCAACATTTTGTGGATGACACTTTACCAGACTTTTGAAATTTTTATGTATCCCCGAAAGTCTGCACAAGCGTTGAATTTACTGATTTGAGCGCAAGGAAAGCAAACCTAATACCAGACATTACTCATCCAAGAGTGTATTTTCCATTCCTCACTTCGCATTAAATAAACGCACTTTATCGATGGAAAAAAAATTAATAAAAAAAAAATTGTAAACAAAGAAACAAACAAGGTGTCTTCCTTACAAGAGGAACACTGCAAACTAGCTTCACTCCCGAAAGTGAACAAAAGTCACTGCGCAGGCAATGCCTTTTCGCCTATGAGAAGCATATGTGTCGCCCATCTACCTCTGCCCCAGTGAGTGGTGTTTTTGAAGCACAAGAGTCATCTACTTCCCTGGACAATAGGTTGAATGCGATGGGAATTCGTCTATCCGATGCCAGTAAAGAGAGCAGCATCTAAGAAAGCCTTTAGAACTCGCGTGAATTCCCTGAAAATCTTTAACAGGCTAAAAGATATCTCCCTGATCGAGTTATAAACCAAAATCAAAGTCATCTTTGGACACCACATGCTGCAGCAGCATCCATTACCACACTTTACCAGACAGACATAACTCATTCGAGGGCAGTAGTGGATTGGAAAAAAAACTAAAAATACATATGTATACGACATGGGTTTTCTATAAAGAATATGAAATATACGCGAAGGTATGGTGGAGACGTCACATTCGGTTCTAAATATGGCGAGACATATTAAGAAAATAGTAGTTGGGAGTTTTTTTATTACTCACCCTATACCACAGACCTTGCCCTGTCTGACTACTACCTAATACGATCGATGCAGAACACTTACACTGGAAAACGGTTAGAAAGTATTCGGATGAGAAAGGATCACAGCTAATATTGGTAAACACTCTATCAGCGCTACTTTCAATTAGAGTATGTAATGACAAGTTGCCGCAGCCTTATTAGACGAGAACCTGTGGTTCAAACCCCAGACACCTTAAGGGAAACAAAATATGAAAAAATATTTCTCGTGGCAAAAACTCTTAAAGTAAATAAAATTGCCATGAAAAGTTTCTCTAGTCTGTCGTTCAGAGTCGACGTTAAACTGTAGGACCCGTCATTCATGGATAAAATTAACACACACAACATGCGTGATGTGAGAAGCTAGGTTGTAATCCTTACTAAAGGGTTGTGATGATTAATTAAATGAGTAATCACAACCTAAAATCAGTTTCTCTGATCTATTGATATGAAACTCTAAAAATCCATCTTTTCAAGGTTTCCACATTCAGTTACTTAAAGAAAAATAAACGTTTCGCGTTCAACAAACTCTTCCTAAGGCTAAGTTAAGACTTTCAAAGGCAATATTTGACGTTTTGCAGACACCTTTACTTAATGTGTTAAGATTCCCATCTAGTAGTTCTGTTATTACCAAAGATAAGCTTTCAAAACTAATTTTTGATGCGATGTGTTCCACTGTCAGTGTATTAGAGTACTATGACCTGATTTAGTCATTGGTCTGAGGTTTGATTTCCATCAATAATCGTCTCATAAATACCCATACCCATAAAGTATTTTTACTCCATTTCTATACAGTGTTCTTTTTTATTGTTTTCATTTCTTTGAATTTTAAAAAACACTGTGTGCCCTCCCTCTTATAAAATTGAAATTCTATTTTAATTTACCCTGGACGGACCCCCTGTAGTGTGCCACAATAAATGTATTTTAAAAAATAAGAATAAGATGAGAAGAAGAATGACAAAAACGAAAGTAATTGACCCAAAATATTCTTATTTTTTGTCTTTCCATCTCTGGTGATAAAGATTTAAAAAGATACAGAGAGAGAGAGAGAGAGAGAGAGAGACAAGAAATCTTGGCCAGAGTACTTGTATAACTCGACAATACATACAACGAACGGCTGATGAATTCAGATACTAGCAAATCATACAAAAAAGTAGCATTACAATGACTTGGGAACGGTGGTGTTGTCTGTCTCCTCCTTCAAACACTCACTTAGTTACTCACTTCACTTACAATTGCGGTTATTGGGTTAAAAGCAACAACAACAACAAAAATAACCCCAACAGTGATGATAAACGAAAACGATGACGCGCTGATGATAGCGATGATATTTGATATCGAAATACAAGAAGAAAAAAAAATTTGAAGGAATAAAGTCACAAAAAAAAACATTTCAATAGAAAACTTCATCAGCATTTGAGAAGTAAAAGAGATTTACGAGGTGGCTGTCGTTTCTAGAAAAGAGGGAAGAAATAAAGCCAGAAACTCAACTCAACGCTTTTTTAACTTGTTGTGTCAGAGAGTGGAAATTCATAGTCAATGCAGCAACACTTGTGTATTGCTACTGCTCTTGTTACATGTTGTCTCCTGCATACACACAGGAAAACACATAAAAAGTCAAGTGACCATGCATTTCTTTATAATTTTTTTTTTTTTTTTTTTTTTTTTTGTGGATTTATTATGTACTTTAGACTCTCAGTCTCTCTCACACACACACAGCTGTTGTAGTAGTTGCACTGCAAAATCTTAAATCTTCTTATCAGCGAACAAATAACGGTATTGTCATGTAACATACAAAAGAGATTTGAAATTGTAATCCTTAATATTTTATTTAAAGTGACTAAAAGTGACTTCAAGTGACTCATAAAGTTGAAAAATTATTACCGAAAATGCATGTAACGGTTGTGTTAATACACCACCATCCTGTTATTGTCTGTGCTACAGGCAGAGTATTAAAGAAGAGCGAGAGAGCAAAGGAGATTGAGAGAGAAATTGATAGCTCGAAAGAGAGTAAAAAGACAAACAAATTTAAGGCGACAAAGGAAAATATGAACTGAAAATAAATAATCAATAAACAGAGATGGAAATTATGATACGTTGGCATAGTTCGGAGCAGAGAAACAAGCAATGGATAACAACAATCAGGCTGAAGTAGTGATAGTTGCAGCATCCATCAAACAAAACCAAAGGATATAATTGCCAAAAAAGCCAGCCAACTGACAAAGGCAAAAAAGATGGTCGGCTATCATCGTATACACTTCACAAAAAATCTTCAAATTGTTAGGGCATTTTCCCATTCTCCCTTTCCTACTTCCTCTCCTTTTTGCTATCCCCTCTAATATCCTTCCTTTTTAAGGACGCTGTACAATGGGTCAATTCGACCTCCGGGTACTGTACTTGTCTCAGTCGGCAAGTACACGTCCTCTAACCTAACCTAACCTAACTTAGGGCACAAGCAAGACAAGAAGACTACCATAATAGCTAATCTTTGCCACAAAAATAGAAGAAAAAAACAAGTCCGTTTAATAAGGGTAAATTTTTATAACTTTGGCTGAAACACAAAACATCTCCCTCAACTTCTTATGAATCATTTCCTTTTCAGTTCCTATCCCAGTTGAGCAGATGATTGGCAAACAGTGAGAAGTCCGACGATATAGGGCAAAAAACTTTTTTAAGACCTCCCGAATTGTATATTACTAGTATAAATGAGTTGGAAGTTTAAGGGTAATCACCAGGTTGCTAGATGACTATGCTATCTTCACGACCACCATTGCGATAATGTTGTGGCTAGTACATACATAATTGGTCATTACAACCCTTCAGGATTTCGACCTAGCTTCTCAAACCACTTATGTTGTGTGCGTTAATTTTATACATGAGTGGCGGGACCTACAGTTTGAAGTCGACTCCGAACGACAGATCTTTGAGAAGCTCTTCATGGCAATTTTATTTTGCCAGAAATCTGCTGAGAGGCAGTCGCCGAAGAAATATTTTTTTTTCATATTTCGTTTTGATGCCTGACCTGGGATACGAACCCGGGCTTTACATCTAATAAGCCAACACACTACCTACTAGACTACGGCGGTTGTGGCTAGTACCCCAATGCTATCCTATAGTCTCCCTAGTGAGTGAGAATATATACTAAACAAGCGCAACCTGAGATGGTGTAACATATATTTTCCGCCTGCCAAGGAATTCAGAGGCACAGACTTAGTATTTTAGACCTAGAAAAATTAATTTGACATAGGCTGGCTGGTGAGATGACACTATATGACACTAATCTCCTTTCTTTTTCTTCTCTTTGTCAATTATTTTTAACCTTCTTTCAGATTTAATCTAATTCGACTTTTTATCCTTTCTATCATCTTTTCATGGTATAGGGCATGTAGTTTCCACCTATTCAACCTGAGCTAAGGCTACCCATCCCTGAAACAATGTGATATTCTACATGTTATGAGTAAAAATTATTACGACAGCCACGAGCTAACGAAAATTGTTATGAAAAATTGAGGAACATGGTAGTTGAGTTCTCGTAAAATGTCGTTACCGTGTCGAAAGCAATTGGATGCTCTTTAACGAATAAGGATTGGTGATAAAATCAATAAAATTTCGTCGAAGTGATCTTTAAATCGACTTCTTGGGATTCCGATTTTGCAATCAAACCACAGGCTCATAATGTAAACCTAAGTTTAAACAACAGTTTAGCTGAATTTCCCAAATTATTTCAAAGGTTATGACCTGGGCTTTATTTTAAATACATTCCAATTGAAATGAATTAAACAATGCCAGATGGTAGAAATCTGTAAATAATTTATTTTATTTGTTGTTGTTTTTATATAATTATTTAAAACGACAGAATAAATCTGCAATTTTTTAATTGACTGCACTGTAAACCGTTTCTTTGTTCATTATTTTTAGAAATTCTTATGTTCCATGTCTGCAGTACAGTGCCTGTATGCTGTAATAATAACCTGTATTGCACCCAAACACATGCATATGTATGTATGTATGCATTTGTGGACATGCACATGTAATGTATCAACAGACTTAATACATTCGAAACCGGGAGAAGCAAGTGGAAGTTACAGAATAACAACAACAATAAATTACGGTGACATTAGTTAGCAGCCGGCAGGCAAGCAGGGCAGCAACCAAAACGACAGCAATCAGACAGGCAATAACAACAAAAAGTGTAACTAAAAACTTGAAACTCTTCATTTTTATCACCACTAATGTTGTTGTTGTTGTTAGTTTTATTATTTTTATGCAATAGCTGCAGACATTACAACCAAAAAAAAAAAAATAAAATAAGAAAAGTGTACAGAAGAGAGAGAGAGAGGAAAAACGAGTATGTTTACACGAGATGATTTCGTTATTATTTTAATAACAAACCATTACCCTCATTAACATTATTATTGTTGGTGATGTTGTTGATTGCTGCTCTTCTAGCTTGCCATCAAACATTACACATAAACACACAAAAACACACATACACGAACATAACAAACCACATGCCGTGTATAAGAAAACTAAAAACATGTTTAGTTGGTAAATTGATCTTGAAGAAGAATAAGAAGCAGACAATATGGATGATGGTTTCCTACTCTGTGCAATACTTCTTCTACTTCTTCTTCTAGTGGTCGGTAATATTGTTATAGTTGCCGAGGTTGTAGTTGCTAGACATAGACTAGGAGACACACACACTCAGACACGACAGATAAAATTTATCGTCTACACAACTAGTTATTATTGTAGACGTCGCTGTTGTTGTCGTCATATGTAAAACATGTACACAATGAGCGCGTCAACGTAATAAGAAAAACAGAAAAAGAAGAAAATAAACACAAACGGACAACCAACGTACGAACGAACGAACGAACGAACGTACCAACTACTAGCCCAGCAAACATGCAAGAGAACCTTGAAGAAACCAGTTTTACTATTCTAATGTCAATGCCATTGAACAAATAAAGTGAATAGTTGTTGTTATTGTAAAGCAAAAGCAAAAAAAAAAGAAGAAAATGTGCAACAGTAATAAATAAACAATACCAACAGTAATTACATAAAGAAAAATGTAATAAATAAACGAGTCGAAAAAAAACTATACAGAGAGCAATCAATAGGAGCAACAATGGGAGAGTCTTATTAAAACTCTTTATACTCTCTTGTTTATGATGAGATAACATTACAAAATATACGAATACAAGATGAAAACATGTTTAAGCAGTTAAGGGTAATAGTTCCTCTCTCTTTAAAATCACTTGAATTAAGGAGACAGAAAGATAGAGAGAGAAAGAGAATTTTTGGTAAAAATAAACACAAATCAATAAAACATTAAAATAGCGTATGTGTGAGTGTTTAAGTAGTGTACTTTACGTCAATTGAAAATTAAAACAATAATGGCCGTGTAAAAGAGAAAAAGAAATACAGTATTGGCTCACTTATTAGCTCTAGGGTAATATGTGGAAAATTGATAAATAAATCTCCTAAATCGCCCACTTACATACTCCTACATTCGTGGTGTTAAATCAGTGTTTAAGCACCCACTTTATTGATCACTAAGTATTAAGATTTTAAGGGGTGATTTTTTAAGAGCTATAGGAAAATTTTTCAAAAAAAAAAAACATAAAATTCAGAAAAATCATGAAATCTTTATGTGAATCGATAGTACGGTCCATATAATTTAATGTTTGAAGATTATTTCATGCAAATGTTGACCGCGACTGCGCCTCAAATGGTCCATCCGCTTAGTCCAATTTTGGCATACTCTTTCCACCATTTCGGCCGGTATCTCACGAATAAATGCTTCAATGTTGTCTTCCAATGCGTCAATTGAAGCGGGCTTGTCTGTATAGACATGAGCTTTAACATAGCCCCACAAAAAATAGTCTAAAGGCGTTAAATCGCACGATCTAGGCGGCCAATTGACCGGTCCCGAACGTGAAATAAAATGTTCACCGAACTCGCCTCTCAATAAGTCCATTGTTACGCGTGCTGTATGGCATGTGGCACCGTCTTGTTGAAACCACATGTCATGCAAGTCAAGCTCTTGCATTTTGGGCAAAAAAAAAGTTGAATATTACGATTCGCAGCATCTTTGAAGAAGTACGGTCCAATGATGCCAAATTCAATGATTTGCAAGCGTTGTTCGTTTGTAAGACGATTCATGGTTAAATTATAGACCGAACTGAAGACGTTTGACAGTGAAACAAAACACGAAACGTGCGTGAGCTGTTTAAACCAGTGTTGCCAAAAAGATAATAGCTAAAAAATCACCCTTTATAAGTCATATAAAACTGCATACAGTATTGGAAGAAATAATAGGGACACACGAAAATTTCACCATTTTCTGTAATTCTTATTAATCATTTCACAAAAGAAAGAAAAGGTTGTGAATTCATTTTAATTTAAAGATTTTCAAATTGTCTGCATAAGAAATTATAAAAAAATATCCAATTCTTGCGAGAAATTAATTAAAATAGGGACATACAATTTATTTGTTCAGTTTTAAATTGAAAGTCAATTACGATTATTTCAATAATTGGTCGGTTTATTGAATTGAGAAGATTGTCAAGAAATTTCGCGGTAATGGAATACCAATCCTTAAAGGACCTTACTCCATAAGGTTTAGGTTCAACGATAACCAAGACCGCTTTATAATTTTACTTGGTTTCCCTAAAACCACAACTTTACTATTCTAATAGCATAAATTCCCACCTAAATTACATTTCGTCCTGGACCAGGAATGCCCAAAGCTAAAACTGTAGTGGTATTAGTGAGCGAGAGAGAACTGCACTGAAAGAAAAGTTGTGTAAACTGAAATAAAATGTACGGAAAAAATCCAAAAAGCGGAATTTACAATAAAATTTGGAATAGAAATTTTTCTACAATGGCGGCTTCTAAAGATGCCCCCAATTGATCAGTGCGCCGAATAACACTACTGCGTGACAATGGAAGGTTTTCGATAAGCTTAAAATTAAGTTTTTGAAAACATTTATTTAAAATTTTTTTAATGAACTCCCCATCAGAAAATGGTCTACCATGACTAACAATATCCAAGCTTATTAAGCTTGATAACTCCATTTTTAACATTTTATTTTCTGAGGTTTTTTCATTGTTTTCTTCTTCAAGTAACCACTAATTCAATTTTTCCAAATAAATTTTTTTATTTTTACAAAATAAATCATTAAAATCATCCATATCACTATGATAAGAACAATAGTGCCTTCTAAAAGCATATTCTCTACATTCCTTCAATATTTTATAACATAAAATGCATTGAGCATCACCAAACGCATTTTTTATCATTAAATATGTTTCGTAAGTCATAGTAAATTTTTTTCAGTGCTTTAAGCAAAAAATATTACAAAAAAATCGTACACCCGCTACGCATGTGCATTCGTCGCTATCTGAGTGACGACTAACCAAAGAGAATAAGAATATGTGTGTTTTTAGCTTGCGCAAAAGCACTATGAAATGGGCATCTATGCTTTAAAATCACTTGAATTAAGGAGACAGAAAGATAGAGAGAGAAAGAGAATTTTTGGTAAAAATAAATACAAATCAATAAAACATTAAAATAGCGTATGTGCGAGTGCAAGATGTATTTATACAAGGTGGGATAAGTATTACAATAAGTACAACAATACAAAAACAACAGGCATTTTTTGTTGTTGCGAGTTGATCATCTTGTCAAAAACAGCTGACTAAAGAATGACGATGGGAAGAAGAAATAAAATAAAATAATAGCAAATTCTAAAAAATATCTTCTTTATAACTTCTACTCAATCCTTCAACAATCTATTAAATAATTTCGTACTCAGCTAAAATTTAAAACAATCAAGCAACGTTTACGTTGTCCCGTGGCCAATTAAACTAAAGCAATATAGTTTCTATGATTCTATGATATGATTTGTAAGGGAAAACAAAACAACGAAATTATGAAGAATTCTACAATACATACGATGGAGACTGACTGACCGTCTACCAGTATCCGAAATACGAGAGGAATCAAAACCGGGTGGTTTTACATTTGGCGCCACAGGAGGAGGTGATGCTGGTACAAAACCCTTAGAATTTGGGTTTGGAGCGACGGCAGCTACACTTGAACAAGAATTTGAATAAAATATTAAATGCACATATGAGTTCTCTGCAATGGATTGAACAAAGTACTTCATCTATTGGCAGTAAATTAGAGGACATTACAAAGATGCATGAAACATTCAAAAGCGATTCGGAGAGATCTTTCCGCTCCGCTTATTACAATCAATAAATTATTCAAATTGTTAATTTAATACAAAAGAAAATTATTTTGTTTATTTGTAAAGAATAACTGAAAACCTAACGAGGGAAATAACATAAACACAATTATAATATTTTTATAGTTTTTATTTATGTTGCTTGTACAAAAGGTATTTTTGTATATTTACATTAATAATTCTGAAAATGCTTAAATCTAAACAGGGGACAAGCTTTTTTAGTGCCAATAGCGAAATATGCCGATTGCGGTGAGAATTCCAATGTACGAGCATAGCCAATTTTAAATATATGAATAGTTTTAAGAATGGTTTTAAAAGAAAAAGAAGAAAAATATACAAACTTCTGACACAATAAGAAAAAACGAAATTGTTTATCAAAACAAAATACACAAAAAACAAAAATTTTTTGACACTATTATTTACATCAGCTGGTCTAACGCTCTCACCTTGTATAAATACATCTTGTGCGAGTGTTTAAGTAGTGTACTTTACGTCAATTGAAAATTAAAACAATAATGGCCGTGTAAAAGAGAAAAAGAAACACAGTATTGGCTCACTTATTAGCTCTAGGGTAATATGTGGAAAATTGATAAATAAATCTCCTAAATCACCCACTTACATACTCCTACATTAAAACACCGGTTCGTAGTGTTAAATCGGTGTTTAAGCGCCCACTTTATTGATCACTAAGTATTAAGATTATATAAGTCATATAAAACTGCATACAGTATTGGAAGAAATAATAGGGACACACGAAAATTTCACCATTTTCTGTAATTCTTATTAATCATTTCACAAAAGAAAGAAAAGGTTGTGAATTCATTTTAATTTAAAGATTTTCAAATTGTCTGCATAAGAAATTATAAAAAAATATCCAATTCTTGCGAGAAATTAATTAAAATAGGGACATACAATTTATTTGTTCAGTTTTAAATTCAAAGCCAATTACGATTATTTCAATAATTGGTCGGTTTATTGAATTGAGAAGATTGACACGAAATTTCGCGGTAATGGAAAACCAATCCTTAATGGACCTTACTCCATAAGGTTTAGGTTCAACGATAACCAAGACCGCTTTATAATTTTACTTGGTTTCCCTAAAACCACAACTTTACTATTCTAATAGCATAAATTCCCACCTAAATTACATTTCGTCCTCGACAAAGAAAAGCGCACTGTCAGTTGAATAGAAGCATAACCAAGTCAAGTAACCATAACCGTGTTTAACTGTATTTTCCATGTAATTTGAGGACATACATACATACATACGTCTTCTTTGTGGGGGAAGGGAGCGATATTACTTGCTTTGAACCCAAAAGAATTTTTCCCGAGAAGTCTTTTTCTGGTGTCAAACGAAGTCGTTTTTAAAAGACAGTGAGACATGTGTAAAACGTTTAATTGATTGGAAAGTGTGTAAACTATCTGAATAGATATCGTAGGTTACTATTTACCTTACTTCTCTTTTGCTACAAAAACATGCCGGAAAAAAATGTAAAATATGCTGTAAGAATATTTCAAGTGGACGCCGAGTAAAGGATGGATTTGTTTGAAAAACTCTATGAAATTTTGTAATTGATGGAGTAACATCAGAATTCAAAACAGTCAGGTAAAGGTGGAGGTTCTAAACATCGTCCACATGACAACTTGGAATTATTAAAAAAAGGCTTGTTGCTCACAGCAACTTGGTATTTAAGTGCCACAAGAATTAACGCAAAGAAGTTTGATTGAACGAATTACCATCAGAGGAATACTGCAGAATTGCTCAAAATTCGAACAATTTTTGAATCGGATCATTATGAAGAATGGGTTAAATATCGTAATAGAACAGTTCAACCTGCCACTAGTATACCTAACAATCAATTCTGATTTCTACTAATCCCATCTCATCGTTTTGAAAAAAACAACAAAATATGAGTGGCTAGACTTGTGCATTAGGCATAGGGCATATGGCCAATATTTCCAATCTGTGTACCAAACAGCCCATTCACTTCATGAGGCTAGTCACATCAGTTCATATGAATTGAAGGCATTTATGCGTTGGCAGGCTTAAGCCTAGAAACTGCAGAGCCAAATACAGTGAACGTAACATTACGAGGTTTCTAGAGAGTCATTACAAATAACCGACAAAGGATGGTATGAACCACCCTTTGACGCCTGTCCGAATGCAATAGCTGTCAGCTTGTCGTTCGAATCGAATAGAACCAACTCTACAGAAACCACAACAAATAAGAAATGTGATCTATTTGTCGCACGAAAAACAATGACAGCACGGATAAAAATAAATAAGAAACTTAACTTACTTTCTATGGGCAATTATCATTACACCCCACTCTCGCATCAATACGTTTCAATAATTTATCCCCATTTTAATACCAAAAAGAAAAAAGGAAAGAAAGAAACAAAATACTCACTTGAATCCTTTGTCATCATCGATGCCATTGACGACACCATTTGTTGTGGTCACTTGGTCATCCTTCTTTAAACCATTCGTATCGAATGGAGAATTTGCCTTCTCCTTATCATCGTGTGACTGCAAAAAAAGAGAAACGAAAAAAACCAAGAAAGAGACCATAAGAAATTTGTAATAAAAGTAGAGTTCAATACAAAACAAAGATTTGACAGCAACAAATGGATTGAATGGATGTATGAATACAAGAATAAACAAAAAAAAAAAAAAACAATAAATTGTACTGCAATTGCTGATAGCAAAATATCAAGGAACAAAAGTCAAAGGAATGCATTTGAACAAGCGAAAGAGATGCCCAAGGATCAGGGGAGAAAGGTATACAGAACAGGGTAGGAACAGGAAATAAAACAAAAATATAAATTGCATTATGGCAATAAAAATTAAATAAAAATTGATGGCAACAACATTTGACCGGAAACAAAGAGAAAGAGAGAGAGAGAGAGGAAAGGAGAAAGAAACCAATTTAAAGGGTATGCCCAATAAAATGTTGACAAATTTATTGATGAAGATTACATAGAGATTATATTTCCAATGGACGATCTCCCTCCCACTAAACATTTCAGAAGCCCACTGAGCCGATTAACTAATACCTTCTAACTTTGTTTCTTGCGTGACAGCCTTTGTCTGCTATGAATATATTCTACTACAAGATTGGTTAGTTTAGATAAGAAAGTGATCCATAGAGATTACACTAATAAATTCAAGTCCATTGTGGTAAATTAAGTGTGGAGAAGAACGCTACAGCCATACGCAAATTTAAAGGATAACTTGCCACTGTAACAGAAACTCTCTCTGGTCTAGTTGCCATTATTATAAGACTTCACAGTTAGATATTATGGTATTCCTACAGCCATAATATTAAAATTCCTGTGATAATAGGAATGAAACAGATTGTAAATCTCTCCTATCACACAGTCTCACAGTCTCATGTATAGGAAAACTGTTACGGGTTGCTTTCCCTGTGGTCCTTAAAACATAACTGAGACGTAAGCATCTACCCTGTGAGATAAGGATATCAAGCGGCCGAATAATAAATTAAGGTGTACGATGGTACCAGAATTAAAAAAACAAAAAGGAAATGAGTAAAAATGTGAGTACCTCTCTTGGGTAGAATTACAAAACAGTGCAACAGAAAAACAAGTGCCAGCTATGGAGTAAAATAAGAACTTTATCGATAATTCATAACAAATATTAAAGGAACTTCTGTCTAAATAGTGAAGAAATATTCCATTTCATCCAATTTATGAAGCATACAGCATTCATTCAAACGAATACACTCCAGAGAGACTCAGACATTGTATGTTCCTACCCTTAGCGATGTGTGATTGAATATTCTCTCTTGCTGTTAAAGCCCTCCAGCAGGGCAATTTGAGAGCTTTAGAGGGAGTTATAAATTTATGCGTCCTTGTATTCATCACTCCATTATCCAGAATTACATTGCCTGCAATGATCCTCCGGCGTAACATTCACATGAGCATCAGGTTAAAAAACGACTGCCATCACATTTCATAATGCCCAGCGTTAACCCGAACTGAGCGAAGGCACTTGTTAGTTTAAAATTCAAATATCTCTGGTTTGATAACCAAAAAAAAAAAATTGAACTCTGTCCTGTGTCTGTAACTGCAATAAAAATATTGAAAACATTAACTGTGCTTGTGACCCTTGGCTAATTATCTCGACATCAAATGAAACTATTACTGGCACCTTTTCAAATACTTTTTCTAACAGCTGGCGGCTAAACCACGACAACTTAAATCCGTACACGGCTAGTAATTCTGAAACTTAAGCTTAAATATACAAAATGAAAAAGGCCTCACAAGTGCACAAGAAGTTTGAAATGAATTTACAAGTGGAACTACGAAGAAAGGCAATTATGTACAAGTGCGCTGTTAGAATTGAACCAAGAAACTTACCTTATCGTTATCGTCAAACTTCAGTGCCCTCAGACGAGGTTCCAAACCGGACAAAGGACTTTCCTTATTTGTGGGCGAACCACCCAAAACATATTCGACCATTTTGACACCCAAACCACTAGTTGAGTCACGTGGACTATAAAGAGAAAAGGAAGGAAGAAAAATATTAAATTTGTATTACAATTATAACACACACATACAACACACTTGACATTGTTTTAAAAAAGGATTACATTTTTGATGATTGCTTACCTCAATATGCCAGCATTGCCACTCGCCGATGTATCGGGCGCTTGTGGAAATGTACGTGGTCTTGCCAATATGGTTTCACTTTGTGTCGACCAGGGTGAATCTTTCCACACATGAGGATCGCCGATGTGTAAAGGATTTAATGGACCACCACTAACACCGGCCGAGGCTGAACCTTTGCCATCGGATTTTTCCCATAATTTTTTGGCAGTGGATGTAGTGATCTGGAAATAAACAACAACAACAAAAACAAACAAAAAAATCAACAACAAATCACAACAACAACAAATAGGACAAAAAAAAATTCAAAATTAATTATAAATAAAGCCTAGTGTGGTCGGACTGGTCTTTTGCTCCTTTAGAGGTTTACAAACAGTTTTCAACATTCGGTTACTATTTGTACGTGAATTTGTATATGCACAGGAGCCAGAGCCAGAGCTATTAGGCGGAATAGGCGTGTTAATGCTTAAACACTTCGGCTCAGTGTGTGTGGTAAATAAAGTGTTGATGCCATGATTTGATTTTTCACAATTTACTGTTATGCTCTGTGACGACCCAGTTGACAATAATCAAATAAATTTTGCATTGGCAACGCACACATACAGCAGATATGGGGGGATACCAAATGTTGTCATAAAAATTGTATTGAATGGCTTGAGTAGAAGAGAGGCTGATGCTTTTCACATCATTACTAACCTCCCTCTCCCTTCCTCCACCCATAACGATTTGTGTAACGGTTTATCATTTTAGAGTTGAAAAGCATTATAGGCAGAGGCAGTTGCAAGTTTAAAGGATTTTTAAGTGAAACAATTGTATCGAAGGATTAAATTGCCTATTGTTACCAGGACGTGGCTATTGTTTAAGGAAAATCTACTCATTTAAGTTTGCTTATCAGAGAATTATTTAAACAATGTCAAGCTTTCCAAGAAGATCGAAGGACCATACTAGTAAGGGGTGATTTTTTAAGAGCTATAGGAAAATTTTTCAAAAAAAAAAACACATAAAATTCAGAAAAATGCATGAAATCTTTATTGGAATCGATAGTACGGTCCATATAATTTAATGTTTGAAGATTATTTCATGCAAATGTTGACCGCGACTGCGCCTCAAATGGTCCATCCGCTTAGTCCAATTTTGGCATACTCTTTCCACCATTTCGGCAGGTATCTCACGAATAAATGCTACAATGTTGTCTTCCAATGCGTCAATTGGAGCGGGCTTATCTGTATAGACATGAGCTGTAACATAGCCCCACAAAAAATAGTCTAAAGTCGTTAAATCGCACGATCTAGGCGGCCAATTGACCGGTCCCGAACGTGAAATAAAATGTTTACCGAACTCGCCTCTCAATAAGTCCATTGTTACGTGTGCTGTGTGGCATGTGGCACCGTCTTGTTGAAACCACATGTCATGCAAGTCAAGCTCTTGCATTTTGGGCAAAAAAAAGTTGGATATCATCTCACGGTAGCGCTCACAATTCACAGTTACGTTACGATTCGCAGCATCTTTGAAGAAGTACGGTCCAATGATGCCAAATTTAATGATTTGCAAGCGTTGTTCGTTTGTAAGACGATTCATGGTTAAATTATAGACCAAACTGAAGATGTTTGACAGTGAAACAAAACACGAATCGTGCGTGAGCTGTTTAAACCAGTGTTGCCAAAAAGATAATAGCTAAAAAAATCACCCTTTATTTGTCTAGTATTAAGTATATATTCTTAGTAAATCTACTAGTCCCAGCATTGGAACTGTTTGATGTAATAAATCCGTAGAATTGGATCTCTTTATTAGCAACTATCTTCCTTATTGGCCTTTCATTACCTGCTTTAATGTGAAGCAATACTGTTGAGATTTTGCCATTTGACGACCAATTTTTGGCCAATAGGCATACAGCATAAAGATAATGGCTGTACCTGCTACGATGCAAAATAGTAAAAGACAATTAAGCACTTTCTATGTAGTTACCCAACCCTACTAAGTGATCGCCATGGTTTCTTCGGTTGCTGATTTACGCAGAACAACGACAAGATACGCATTAATCCAAACGGCAAATCCAAATAACATAATTTGACAAGCTAGGTAAGGGTTAAACGCAATGAGATGGCGTTCCTAGAGATCTAATATTTAGCAAAACGATGTCTCTCGGCTCTCCTTGACAGCCTTGTTAAAGGGGTTCCGCACAGTTAACTTAGATTACCAAGAAGAGAGTGAACACATACATATAACGTCCTCCACACTCTTTTGAAACTGATTCCTTCGTTCTTGAAACTAGAATTCTTCAAAGGCATCGTATTTGGCTACCCGGAAAAATGGTTTTAAATTCTTGTCTTTCAGACGGAAACAGTACAATGCGATTTTTCTCGGAAAATCTCTTTATTCAGACAGCCAGATTGTGATTTAGTCCGTAATGAATGTATTTTTAAGCTTGACCTCGTCTAGAAATGCCGAGGATTACTCAAGGCAATTCCGTATCATTCAAAAGTAACTCTAGGGTATAGGGATATCGTGGGAAATCATACACAATCCCCGGCGGCATAGGTAATCCGATTGCCTCAGTTAGACTCGGTATTATGGGCTTGTTTGACAAACGAAGCTCAACTTCGCTGATAGTACAAAGGTGCGTGCAATATTGTTCGACTCTGTTCTATTTATATGGATTAATTCGCTTCCATTCTATAAACCGCTTAGCCATTCTTGATGGAAAGCATGCCTTTAGAGTTGGCATTCCATCGAATTTGCGTCTGAATAGGTGGGTCTCAGCGCCATGCTCTGGTATAAACATGTGGAGATTCTTAAACTGCCATTTTCTGTCATCCTTAACAAAAAAAACTCTCCAATATAAGGATTGTAGAAAACTTGATTTCCTTTAGGGAACGTTTAATCACAACGTAAGCTAAACTAACCTAGCGATTACATTAGGGGTGGCAAATTTATGAGACACGTGTGTCTCCCTAAGTGATTGACAATAAAAGTTACCTTCTTTACCTATCTTTCAACCTAACTGTTATATTAAAATGAGCCTTTAAATAACGTTGTCACTGCCCTTAATGATTCCCACCCAAAGCAATTCGATTGTGTTGAGTTCCAACAGTTTCACGCTTCTTTAAGTAGCTGGTGCTCTCAAAATGATTTCAAACTGTCATATGGTTGATGTTTAACGCCTGATTGTACACTTCGCTTTTTACAGCTACACTGTTTGCTCGTAATGTTAATGCGAATTTTTGCTGATTCATTTCCCCTGAATAACGCCCTGTCCCTTGACCACAGTTACCCATCACAATTTCCCTTTAGTTTGGGATTTCACCTAAAAATAGACTTTCAACGATTATTTGACATGCTTTCGCACTCACTCACACCTGAACCGTGATAAATGTTGGAAACTTTTCTTTTCATTTCGCGGGAGTCCTTCCCTTTTTCCAGTTATTCATTTATTGTGCGTATAAATTATAGGATTTTATTTGAGTTTTTAAATATTACACCCAACAACGACAACAACAAGCGCTAAAAGGTAAAATCATTTCAAAAAATATAAAAACGCAATTAACCAACCAACCAACCAGTACCAGTCATCATCACATTTAAAATTGTAATCATTTGACCGTAATCACAAACATAATTATGATGAAGTCATTATCGTCATAACCGTTATATTAAGTAGCCTGTAAAAAAGTTATAAAAGTTCTCTCATGGAATGGGGTACTAAACACCCCACACAGTCCCTCAAATGATGCTGCAGGAAAATGCGAGGGTGGCAATACGAGCGTGGCGTTACACATGAATATGGAATTCTGCGAAAAACAGAAAGTTATTGAAATTATAGGAGTCCAGTAGGTAGTGTGTTGGCTTATTAGACGTAAGGCCAGGGCACGGTTTAAACCCCAGATTGGACATCTCGAACATAACGAAATATGAAAAACTATTTCTTCGGCGACTTCCTATCAGCAAATTTCTGGTAAAATCACTGAGGGTATATAAAATTGCCATGAAAAGTTTCTCAAAAAATCTGTCATTCGGAGTCGACTTTAAACTGCAGGTCCTGCCACCTACACAACATAAGTGGTGTGAGAAACTAGGTTTTAATTTTAACTGAAGGGTTGTGATGACCAATTACGTATGTATGTACATATGTACGTAATTGGCATGGTCGTTGGGTTGTTTAAAAAAAAATTACCGGAAATTTTTAGCGAAATTCGAAATATGTAGGGGACCACGCTTTCCCCTAAAGAAAGAAATTAAAGAGCATGGGAAGTAGCACTGGATTGGCTTACAATAATTTTGAAAATTCATCTTGAGTTAGACAACAATCTTTATGGCAGATTTTGGTTGTGCTTTCAATGAGTTTTGCTAGATGAAGAAAACCTTTCTTCACCTACATGTCCGTATTTATCTCGCAAGAGAAGGAAACGCATAGGAAGACAGTCATTAGGCAACTCAATGGCTTCATTATGAGTTTAGGATGGTTGTATGAATAATGGGAGGGATTCATTTATAAAAAGTCACACTGGTCTACATGTGCCTATTCTTTTGGATTAAGAGCTACTTCTACCTCTCTACCTATCGTACTCAAGTCATAGGTTTACTCTGCCCTAGACACCAGTTTTTGCTAGAATTATATGGCGTAAGTATATCCAAGCGTACATGCTTAACGATGTACCGAAGGACAATAACAGATAGGGAATATAAAAATTCTGGAGACTGCAAATGTTTACGTAACAACTCACAACTAGGTTAAGTCAAGGCAGTACTTAAGGCACCATATGGAACGTTATGGAACACAGTAGGACACACTGGGGTGACCTATTCCGCATGCTGGTCGCACATTTTACAAGCTTTGCGGACTATACAGACGCCGGCGCATCTTATGCGTATCATTAGCAGCTATCTTTCTGAGAGAATACTACTCTATGACACAGATGAAGGAGTTAAGAAGTATGAAATAACTGGTGGAGTTCCACAAGGCTCTGTGCTAGGTCCACTGTTGTGGAATATACTCTACGATGGAGTGTGGCGTCTCCCAATACCAAGGGGTGTGCAGATAATTGGTTATGCTGACGATATAGCAGTAACAATTGTGGCGAAAGAATTGCATCAAATTGAGGCTACGTGTATGACGACGTTGGCTAGAATAAAGAACTGGCTTAAGTCAGCGAATCTTCAACTAGCTGGACAGAAAACTGAGGCTATTTTGATAACCAGCAGGAAGAAAATTGAATTTATCACACTTAATATAGACGGACATAATATAACCTCTCAGCCAGCGCTTAGATATTTAGGAGTAATGATTGACGTAAGATTAAATTTTAGAACTAATATTGTGAAGGCTTGTGAGAAAGCTGCTCGAGTGAATACAGCATTATCCCGCATAATGGCTAATATAGGAGGGCCAAATCAGAGCAGAAGACTGTTATTGACAAAGGTTACTCAGTCTATAATGATGTATGCAGCACCTGTGTGGGGACCGGCATTGGGTATTAGAACCTACGCTAGGGCTGCAAGATCTCTATTCCGTTTAAGCGCCCTTAGGGTTGCTAGTGGTTTCCGCACAGTTTCATATGAGGCTATTGGTGTCATATCAGGTATAACTCCACCTGATATTATGGCTATGAAGCTGAAAAGGATATATGATAGAGTTAGGACTGTTGTTAGGACTTTGACAACTGAGGAACGAAGGGAGGAAAGACAAAGGAGTTTAGAAGAATGGCAGATTAGATGGGATACTGCAACGAAAGGCCCATGGACACATAGACTTATCGGAAATGTACAAAGTTGGGTTGAAAGAAGACACGGTCATGTTGATTTTTACATGACACAGTTTTTTACAGGGCATGGCTGCTTCAGGGAATATCTCTGTAAATATGGCCATGACAATGAGATAACTTGTTCCTTCTGCGATAATGGAAATGAAAATGCTGAGCATATTTTCTTTTATTGCAATAGATTTGAATTAGAACGTGAGTTGTTAGAGACGGTGATGAATGAAAGAGTGACACCAGACAATATAGTTTCGCATATGCTGCGGTCTGTCGAAGTTTGGCATTGTGTCAAAATTGCAAAATGCAATCAAACGATACCAGTCCTTTGGGAATTCTACGTAATTGATAGGTCCCATCGGCGGGCGTACAACAGACTGACGCAACGGCTTAAGTGTATAATAAAACATTCGTTTAGATGATGGTCTCCATTCAAAGTACCTAGTACGTACGTAAAGTAGCAATACTAACCTAAAACTTTTGGTCACCAAGTGAGGAAATCAAAATTACGTGGTACCAGAGAGAAGTAAAACTTGAAGAAGTTTAATCACAGTTTACTACGATCAAAATTTGTCACTACAATCCAGCGGAAGGATTACCGCTATCTTTAGCAGGCATACGAAACGAACAAGTGAATAATTTTAGATCACACTGCGATTAGTCTAGGCATAAAAGTGAAAAGGTATATGGGTTAAGAGTCTGTAGAACATTGTACATAATTCTATCGAGTTCATCCAAGATTTGGATTCTCTCAATACGAGGTACTTAGACTACGTTTTCTATAAAAAGGCCTAAGATAACTTAGTTTTCAACAACTGAAGTGACAACTATAGCGGACTGGGTATTACGTTTTAATTCGAATTGACAGTTTGTAAGCCAAACTGACCTATTTTAACGTTAAAATTTTTTATCTCATAACGTTTCCTAATTACCATAGTTATCGGCTATTTGAAGTTGAAATATATTCACACACCATTTGCGTAGCACTGTAGGCTTCTTGTTCACCTTTCCATTTTGAACGGGTTGTTGAAGTTCGTTTTCTTTGTTTTTTTTTTCTGTTTTCCATTTAAATGCTTAATTTACACCAGTTTTCCGCCCCTTTAATTTCATTAAATTTCAGGTGTAACACAAGAAATAATAAAAAAGAAAAAAAAAAAAAGAAATTCGCAATAAAAATTATGGTGTACGACGTATGGCCACAATTACGAACGGCGATTATGAGGCGCTGAGGACAACATCAAAATAATCGCAAAAGAAAACGTACTCGCAACAGCAGCAGCAGCAGCAACATGTACATGTTAAAAGACCATTAAAACAAACGACGAAGAAGAAGAAGGGAATGAAGGAGGAGGAGGGAATGGTAAAATAATAGAGTTGAAGCATACAAAAAAATTTCTTCTTTATCGCCACATTAATGACTAACACATCAGAGTCCAAACTTTAACTTGACGCTGACTACACACACACTCACCACATGTGGGGAGGAATACCTGCTGAAAATATTTTTTTTTTTTTTTCTTTTTTCTTTTCTCTTCTTTTTTGCATACTTCAGTGGCACAAACGTAATAAAGTCATCGTGAGCTGTTGCGCTAAATAATTGCGTTACTTTTTGTTGTCAAGTTTTGTTTCTTTTTTCTTTTTTTTTTCTGTTAAATTTATAACCTTTTGTGGTTAAAAAATGTGGTTTCAATGTGGTAAAATTTTAATTTATTTTGTAAAGAACAAAAAATCATATTTGATAAGAAAAGCCACAATTTATAACACAATTTAAGTAAAATGCGTTCAGTTCTCATGAAAGTACAAAACACTGCAATTGTATTTCTTTAAGTTCGGACCTCTCCTGAGGTTAAAATCAAAATATAAGCGTAGAGGTTGTTCCATTTTAAAAAACATAGGACTTCATGGACGTACAACCCTCGCTTCTTATTATTTCTTTGGCTTTGTTTCAGTTTCCTGAATCAAAATATTCCTACTGTAGCAAGATCTAAAATGATAGCGAGTCCTTTCTATCTGTTGTTGCCTCGGAAGTAGATTTTTCCTCCTCGTTGACTTGGGTACGAAATGACGATTATCTTCATCAAATATGGCGGGACACTCGATACTTGTCTGAAATTAAAGTCTATCACATTGAAAAACTTCATTTTTGACTCACATAATTGGTCATTACAACCCTTTAGCCAGGATTACAACCTAGCTTCTCACACAACCCATGTTGGTTGTGTTGACTTAGCCATGATTGGGCGACCTCCAGTTTAACATCGACTCTCAACGACAGATTAAAAAAAATTTTCATGGCAGTTTCATTTATTCCGAGAAATTTTGCCAGAAGACTGCTAAAAGGAAGTTATATTTTGTTTTGTTCAAGATGTCTAAGATGGCGTTTGAAACACGGTCTCTCGTCTCTTACCACCTACTAGACTACGGCGACTTTAGAACCTTACTTCACCTTCCGTAAAAGGTGGAGAGGACCAGCAAGCCACTTTATAGAAGATTGTGGAACATTCTCAATTTATTTTTAAAACCGGATCGAAATATTCATATCGTAAGGCACAGGTCGTCTAATATTCCAATTCAAACTTCCATCAAGACCTGAATTTTGGTTTGACTATGGCAAGAACCATTTGAAGAATTATTTTGTTTGAGATATCAAGACATCAAGGAGTGGCTTACGAGTAAAAACGTAAGTATGAAATCTAACTCCCAAAATCTCCATCATTGTGGAGGATCATGGATAGACATAATGTTCTTTAGATCGCTAATCGTCACAACAAGTGAGAGAGATTTCTGATAAAACCGTGGCAATATTTTTAAAAATCTAGCATTTTTCATGGCGTACCATAAAAACGAACACGTCTTTGTAGGATGATTTTCAGTGACACTAAATTTTCAGTTAAAAACGAAGTGATCTCCTCTCTGTTTCATTCACTACAAGATCCCTCTGATATTGTCACAATTTATTATCCAAATTAAATTAAAAAATGCAAAAATCAATATAACAGATACACTTAACGCCAAACGGTCACAATTTTCTCGCATAGACATTAATAGAAGGGCAGCAAAAAATTGAGTCTCAGCTACGCAAGTTTTGGACAATGTTCAGTGGGTCTAACTTTCTTTCTTCGTTTCAATTGTGACTCAAGTCGTTGCAGGTTATTACCATATGTATGTATATGCCAATGAGATTTAAAAGATAACGGGAACCTTGATAGGATTCAAATGAACTAGCTGCCGATATAAAACCTAACCTAACTTCACCGACAACCAATAGCTGTTGCTTTCAGAATAATTTCATAACGTTTCTTATTCCAAAAAAAAAAAAAAAAAAACTCAGTTTTCTTAGAACGATTGTTATCGTAATGAAGCAAACGAAAAAGTATTTCAACTTAAAGAGCGAAGTTTTAGCAAAGACTACAACCCATTTAACAACAATCTAGGCAAGATTTTATTATTACAATGGCAATTGTATTGGTTGTTGGTTGTTGATATTGCAGTAAGTATTATAATAAAATGACATGTGTTTTAATTTTCTTTCTTTTTTTTTTTTATATGACGTTTTCAAATAGCGATAATATCGCACTCATAAAAAGTAAATACATACAATAACAATGACAACAACAAAAACAACGTGTAAGTAGGTAAACTATGCTTGTTAACTTGTCTAATATGAAATATTGTATTATTATACCCCATAGAGTATAAGAGGCTTAAAATAATTGAGGTATTCACTTAAATCATTTCAAATTAAGCACAAAAGAAAATCGATTATCAATTGATTTTCACATTTACGACGGGATAGTCAGTCATCTTGCCAATTGGCAACACTAACAACACTGCTATTCATGCTAAATTTATCCACTGTTGTATGACACTCTTAAAGTGAATACCCTTAATAAGATGTTTATCGTTTATTTAGTAATTGACTTATAATTGATGTTTATTTGTTATTGCTGGCCACAAGTGGTAGTTGACTGTTATGGTCAATACTTCAACTTTATTTAAAATTTACAATAAAAAAAAGCAAAAAAAAAAAAAAAAAAAAAAAAAACGCCGGCTATTGAACAAACATACAATGAAACGAAACGGACAGACAGTGTATTAAGCACTCATCTAGTGATCTGATCACTTGTTGTTCGAGAGCTTATGTTTATTTTCTTTGCTTTTCAACGTATGTTTGCGTTTTTGTCTTTAAGTTCAGTTCAGTTTTTAAAAAGGCTAGATAAACTAAATTTGTTGTATTTGTATTGTAATAAATCACACCGTTTTTCGTATTTTTTTTCTGTATTTTTTTTTAAACGGCCCATATATGTATGATGATATGACGACAAAACGAAGTAGCAGCCGTAGAGTTAAGGCAACTGACTGTTTGCAATCGCTCTCTCTAAAAATGGTGTTTTAATCTTGACACAGTTTTTGCATTTGAAAACCGCCAAAAAAAAAAAAAAAAAAAAAAAAAAAAAAAAAAAAAAAAAAAAAAAAAAAAAAAAAATGCGTACATGACTACAACAAATTGACAATAAAATTACAACTACGGCAACAACAACTACAACAAATTGACAATAAAATTACAACTACGGCAGGCAACAACAACTACAACAAACTTAGCTAGAAGCCAAAGCTTAGCTTACATTTGTTTAATAAGAATTTTATTATATATTCACAGTTTACAATTCAATTTTATTTTGTGAGAACGAGATTTCGTTTCATTATTTTGAAAACAAAACGTAAGTGCTCCTCGCCACTAAACTCGAGAACTTATCCTATTCACTAGATACGGCTTTAGCTATGAATTGATAACATAGCTGAATAGATAGCTTTAGAAGGTAGGTTGGAGACAAAATAAATTATTGACAACAATGCAAAAGTTAATTTCAACCATTTTGTTGTCAATTTAACAAACAAAAATTATCAATTTGAAGAAAAATTATCATCGTTTACACTACCTTGCTAGGGAGCTAGGCATTCATCATCATTAACTACCATTTGAGGACAACGGAATGAAATGGAATTATTTCTGAAGCTTAAGAAATTATTGTCAAAGCAATGTGAAGCTAGTGAAGTATTGATACCAAGAAAGCTATCTGGTGTGACTGAAAAGGAATTGTTCACGAGCGTGATGTGGTAAATTCGTTGAACACATAGTGTTCGAAGAAATAATAATAATAGAACAATTTCCTAAAGAACATGTCACACATATTCTGTATTAATATTGGCTTTGAAAAGTCGGCATTGCGTCGTCTAAATAAGTTTCCTTCTTGATTGAGCGTATGGCACCAGTTATCCTCTACCTCAATATGCAAAGAATTCTCTTCAATTCTCTCAGAGTTTTTGCCAGAAGCCGCTCAGTAGTAGTCAGGAAGTTGTTGAAATAAATATTTTTCCTGTTTCGTTTTGTTCGCGTTGTCTGAGCCAGGAGTTGAACCACGTGCTCTCTTCTAATAAGCCAAATCACTACCTACTAGACACCAGCTACTTTAGAACTTTATTTCACCGACTGTTTTCAAACTAATGATGTTATTAATGCTCTTAATAAGCTAATTTTGGGAATCACCTTCGTATCAGCTACTACTTTATTCTACATATATTTAATTGTCTAATTTTTGTTTGCTTTTTAATAGTAATTTCATAGAAACATTAACATCCCATTCACTGATATATCACAGTGATAAATGAAACATGAATAGAAAAAGAAAAGAACATTATTTTCTTTTGGAAACAATCACATAAATTTTATTTGAATGGCTTAATATCTTAACATACATATAAGTATTGTAATGATATGTACATATGTATATGTGTGTGATAACACATTACATCACAGCACATATCACTTAGTATGAAACACAGCAATATTTATCTCGTTTATTATCATCACCATAATACATCGTAATCCCTTCCTCCCTTAATCCACATTTTGTATGCTAATCACTATAAATACTGAGTGTGTGTGAGTGTGATTGTAGTGACTGCTCGTATTGTGATAAAAGTATTATCACTGCTACAATATTTACCATTGAATTGTTGAAATGAGTGTTTTTTTTTTTTTTTTTTTTTTTTTTTTGAAAGGGAATAGGTTTCTCTGCCCACATATTTTGAAAGAATGAAATTCAACAATTGCTTGTAAAAGCTGAGAAATTGCGATTAAAGTAACAACCAAAACATTTCACAGATAATCGCCAGTACTAGCAACGATTTCTAGAATACAGAACATCATTTCATCTGGTAATCAGAAATGCTCCAGTCATCTATCGAAAACTTATTCGAACTTTTTCGAAGAATGATTTTCAATTTGATGTCGCCGTAGTCTAGTTGCTAGTGTATTGGTTTATTAGATGAGAGCCCGTAGTTCAAACCTTGGCTTAAATATCTCAAACAAAAGCGAAATTTGAAAAATAAAAATTTCTTTCGGTGATTTCTTTTCAGCAGATTTCTTGCAAAAACTCTGAGAGTAAATAACATTGGCAAGAAAAGTTTCAAATTGACTTTAAAATGTAGGTCTCGCCACTCATGTATAAAATTAACACACACAACAGTGGTGGTGTGCGAAGCTAGGTTGTAATCCTGAATAAAGGGTTGTAATGACCAATTAAATATGTATGCATGTATGTACATATGTAGTCTAGTTGGTAGCATGTTGGCTTATTCGGTACGGGGCCCGTAGTTCAAACACCAGCTCAAATATCTCAAACAAAAACTAAATTTGTAGAAATATTTCTTTCGGCGATTTCTTCTCAGTGAGTCACTGAAGAAGTCCATAAGAGTTGCTGAAATCTGTGGTCCAGAGTCGACGTTAAACTGTAGGTCTCCTTATGCATGGAAGAAATAAGCATGGGTTGTAAGCCGGACTAAGAGGATTGTAAGTAAGATAGAATATATCTCTGATGTCCATTATAATGCACAGTTGAATTCCATGTGACTGCATAGCGGATGAACTTGCCAGGCGTAACACAACCATCGAACTTTTCGATGAATAGTCAACTTTGGAAATTCCTCTAAGGATCTGCAACCTTATAATTCACAATGTGTGACTTTAGACACGGACAAAATGGCGCAGAAAATCTAATCAAAATTGATTGGAGGGCGCACGATAAGCCAGTCTGCTTAAACTCCAAAAAAGCACACTCAATATGGTTGTCGGGATCATTACAGGGCATTATATACAGGGCATGCATATTTCTGCAAAAGCTGCAGTGATTATGAAAAAAGAGAGTGTTCTTCACCTACTGGTTACATCCCTGGCACTATGTTGGAGGAAAAAAAGGCACATTCGTACCTACAATACAGATGATTTGGCAGTCTAAGTCAATTTATCTAAAGCTGCGGGTAATTCTGGACTACAGAAACCTGTGGTATCAAAATGAGCCCTGTCCTAAGTTTGTACATCTAAATCGCTTGTTTGGAAAGTCATCTCAACCTACCTACATACCATCATTATACCAGACAGAAGTAACAGATGTCCAGCTATCTATGTATTGACTTTACCCGAAAATTACTGCTTCTTTTGAGTTTTTAAAAAGTTTTAAAAAAATTTCAAGAAAAAATTTAAACATTTTAAAAGAATTTTTTTTGTTTATTTTTTTTTTTTTTTTTTTTAATTTTATGTTAAAATACCCTTGACAACAATTATTTAGAAACGATCGACCTTTTAAAGTTTTTAAGTTGAACAAGTTTGTCTTGCACTGAATATATTTTAAAAAAATCAATAAAAAATTAAATAAATTTCGCTTTAAGAAAGAAAGAAAAAATGAAATGAATATTTGCCGGCCGGCGATATTTTTCATTTTTTTATTATTTTTTTTTTTTTTTCTTGTAAAGTTGTAAACATTTTCACTTGTTTTTGACACAGTGTTGAAGACAGTGTTGCAAAATTGAAATTTTGAAATGGTACTGAACTCTAACTGAAATAGTACTTTTTTGCACCAAATGGTACTTTTGTAAAAAAAAATACATACATACACATTGGTCACTATAACCCTTCAATCAGGATTATGACCTAACTTCTCACACCACTTACATGTTTTGTGTGTGTTAATTGTATGAATGAGTGGAGGGACTTACGGTTTAAATTCGACTCCGAACGACAGATTTTTGAAAAACTTGATAACGGCAATTTTATTTATTCTCAGAGTTTTTGTCGAACAGAAAAACTAGCGACTTATTCGTGTTCCTCACATACAAGACAAGAACAACTGATTCGGAAAATAATAAAACGTAAAAGCCCCGTTTAGCCAAACGTCGAAGGAACGTAATGTAACATACGTTCGTTTTTAGCATATGAAAAGCAATGCAAATGCTTACCGAAATTACATTACGATTCGGCAAGCGTTTTCATTGCTTTTCGTGTTCCAAAAACGAATGTACGTTCCATGGACGTTTGGCTAAAGTCTAATTCAACCTTTTCATGTTGCTAATGCATTAATAGTTGAAAAGTGCAAGACATAAAATATGTAATAAATAAAAAGTACTGAAAACGCCGCAGGGGTACTGCGGTATTTTTGAAATGAAAAAGTACTGAAAAAAGTACTAAAGTACTGAATTTTTCAACACTGGTTGAAGACAACAGCACAGGTATGAGAGGAAAAGAGCAAAATAAAAAGATAGAGAACATACCGTTTTACGCACGTTTTGTTTTGTTTATCGTTTTTTTATATTTCGTTTTCGTTGAATCTTTTTTGTTTGGGCGTGTGTTGAAAAGAGAACAGAATGTCAACCCCTGTACATTTTATTGTTTTCTTTATAAATTGTTCGTTCTTTTCGTTTAGGGGTGTGTATGTGTGTGTAAGTTAATGTGCGTGTATAAATTGGTTGTTTTAGGCCTTTTTTTTAATTTATTTTGGTTTTTTATTTAATTTTTGGTTTAGTCGTGTATTAAAATGAAATACAAATTTTATTTTGTGTTCTCTTTTGTTTTCTGTTTGTCTTTTAGAAATTCTTTGTTTGTTTTTGTTGGTTTTGTTAAGAGAATCGTTTTAACCATTTAAAGTTGAATGAAAGACCAAAAAAAAAACGCCGTTTTTTGCAATACAAGTACGCGCTGCTTGCTATGCGTAGCAACAGCTGTTTTTTGTTTTTGTTGATCTGCCGGTCAGGTTTAGGTTTCAATAAACGCTTGGGGAGTTATTGTTTTCTTCTCTTTTTAACTTTAATTTAAATTTTAGTCTAAATATTATGCATAAAAAGTGAAAGTATGTCAACATATTTTATTTTTATTTTTTTTGCACAAAACGGGCCACATTTTATTTATTATTCCGAAAAGTAGGCCTCCTGAAATAAATCGAAATGTTTTAAAAAAAAAAGAAGGAAAAAATCTGAGATTAGATGACAAATTTTTAAAACCTCATGGAAATTTCTAAATACGAGTACAATATGAAAAATAAAAATGAAGGCAATAATAAATAGCCCTACAAACTCTAAAAAGAGTTTCAGCCTTTCACAGATCACTCAAAAAGTCGTTTTGAAAAATGGTTACTGATTCGGAAATCTCTGGAAAATCACACATCATTGCTGTGCCACAGAATTAAAGTCTACAGCAGGGATTACCATTACATAGCACAATTGTGCAGAGAGAATTCACACACATTGCTTATGCTCTTTTATTTAGTCGTCGATCAGACTGCGGCAAGCACACATGTCAGCGGATGTTATAATATATTTTTTTTATGTTTACACTCAAAAATTTTTTATGTTAAAAAATCCTTTTTTTAAAATTCAAAGTCTTATATGTTCTTAAAATACATTTTAATTGTTTTAATAGTCAAGTAAATAATTTAGATGATATAGAAAGAGAACAACTTTTTTATAGACATAAAGCAATATTTTGGAAAAATTAAAAGGTTCGTTATTAGCAGGAGAGGAAATTTATGAATCAAAATTAGTATCCAGTAAATATCTGAAAAACATTACCTAATTATTAAGTCAAAGATGTATAACTTTATGTATGTATGTTGATGAAATGAAAATCAAAATAGCGTATACTACTAACATTTTTCTATGACTTTAAGCTCTCAACTTATTTTCTCTCTCGTACTCACTAATACACAACCAAAAAAATTTTTGGTAACCACTGGTCTACAGACACATTTAAATGCTGTCGTGTACTACTGCCTAGTACTGCGACCATAGAATTTATTGTACTCCCCTGAAACTTTACAAGTTATCCCTATAATGTCTTTACCAAGCCTTTTGGCCTGACAAACTTCAAGATGCTGCCCAGCAGCAACAATAACAATTCCCTGCTTAACACTTGATATTCACACCCAGATGTTTGGTTCTGGAATGCACAGTTTGGAAAAATATGCTCCGGTATTTATTATCACTGCCACAGAATCTACATGTTGAACTCGAGACAACCATCAATCATTCTGAATAAATCCACTCTGAATGTACAGTTTCCTGTCAAAAGACCTCAGGTTAGTCCTAGATGATCTGATGCATGACTAAGATCTCCTTTTGTTGTAATTTTCAAACAAAAATTTTCTTTGCCACAAACCCACTTGGTTTGATAAGACTCTGCCTCTCTTTATATTTTATTTCGTTGAGAATACTTTCTCAAACATACACCTCCACAACATAGCAGGGTTCTGGTCCAATCAAGGGCTTACAAGTCTCTTCGTCGTTAACTCGTGCACTTGCTTATTGCCAAGAATTCCCACACGACGTGGGACCCAACAGATGGTAACTTTATTTTCCCTACCTAGCCGATTCAGCTACTCCAGGCAGTAACATACTCTATTCCATTTGACCTTACAACAGCCAAGTACTCGAATGTCAACCTGATTGTCAGATAGTATTTCTACTATGTCCTATCTTTTGTACCTCCTATCCAGGTTGAATTGAGCAAATTTTGTGCTGGCATAGATTTCCGTGTGGAAGATACCTGCGAGTTTCCCAATGGGATCGAAATATTTAATTTGAGAAACTAAAAATTCCCGCTCCTGTTCCAAGATCGTTTCAAAGAGCCATCTGTATACCAGATTACTCAATTCATGTTTGTTACTACTAAGTCTCGTAGCTAAGAATTTCCCTAATGGTTCTGTCAAGGGTATAGTTAAGGAGTGAGCTGTTAGCCAATCGTCACAAAATGCCTCTTTCTCTGTAAGACAGGTTGTCATAGCATTCGCAAGAATTTTTTTGTATATTTTTTGGCGTGTTTGGCCTTTTCTGCGATGCTCTCTATATGTCAATTTACTTTACTATCTCGCGTTATTCCACCAACATATTTGACGGCGATTTCCACTACATTAGACTTTAACAGACGGCTTCCCGAACAGTTTATATGGAAGAGATAAATAGGCTCTGTTTGGGACAAAGCTAATATTGAAGGTGGGCGAAAATGACGACAGTTTCTTTGGAAATTTTTATGAGCAAAGTGTAACGGGTGGTAGGGAAAGCAAGAGTTGCATGACATTTACAATAATTTCATTTATTCTAGATGAAAAACAATAATAAGAAAAGTGGAGTTAAAAAATAAAGGATGAGTTTTACGTATTCTTTGTATTGAATTTATTACATAAAAATGCGGGATCTACTGCATTTGACATATTTTTGACACATGGTTTACGTTTTTAACAATTTATATGACATTTTGGGTGTGATATAAGACATTTTGAATCTGACATTTATTCCTTAAATAAGACATTGAAAATGCAAGAAATTTTTTTCTTGCAACTGCAGCATATGGATGGCTCACCGAAGCATATGCTGAATATATTCCACTGATTTCAATCAGTGACACACACTCAGGTGATGAACCCCACTTGTGTCGAAACTTAGAAAGTTATGGGGAAGGAGGAAAGAGGCAGGAGTAGTGTGTGTAGACATTATATTTGAATTTATTTATATTAGAACTGAAAAAAAAAAAAAAAAAAAAAAAAAAAAAAAAAAAATCACATACGGATAATGTGGATAAAAAAATTCGCAGTGTACAATGAACCACCATCTGATGTGCTCTGCGTGAAAGACAAGTTTTACGTAAGAATATATGATTTACGGAAACAAGTTGTTTTATTTCCCTCGAGCACATTCCATTGAAGTAGCGATAGAATAGTGAAATACATACAGCATTAGGACGCTGCTTCAATGAATCTGTAACCTCAAAATAGATTTCCAGACACCGGTCCATACAAGAGGGTTGTATTCTCTTTTCGGTGGAATATAAATTGTGTATAGTAAGGAGCTCAAGTGTTTCTTGCGACACTTGAAAAATATTTTGGTTCCAGTGAACATCACACTGAATTTTCATGTCGAGAACATCAAGACCTTCTGACTTCCTAACATTTACACCAACCAGCGCTACAGATGACGTAATATTTTTGTGTGTCAACAAAAAAACATTGGGGCTTTCATGCATTCAAATCAGCTCTATTTATACGACCCCATTCGGAGATTCAGTGTAGCTCGGATGTGTGTGTGTCACTCCTATTAACCCTTTTCGCCCCAATCTCGAAAAGGTTGGACCTACCATTAAAATACTATGAATGACAGATATTGCTTTCATCTGCAAAAGAATAGATAGGATTGGATGTAGAACAATACCTTTCGATATCCCTGAGTTTAACCTAAAATCATCTGATGGGTACCATTTATAACAAACCGTATAGTGCGATCCCTAAAAAAGCTTGATATAAATCGAGCAAAGTGTTTCAATAGGAGCGCAAATGCCTTTAAAATATCTACACCCACAACCTTGCTCCATCAAATTGCCGTACCGACTGAAGACACCACCTTTCTGAGAATAACACTAACAGGCCCGACGTAAACCGTACTGTCTGTCACTGATCAGGTCATTGGACTCTAGATATTTCACAAGATGGTGGTTTATCATGATTAGAATACATTTGTGGTAAAGCAATCGATGTCGATACATGAGTATATCTACTGTCACTCGGATTTTTAGTTTCTTCTGTATGACATGTAACGAACTTTAGAGAATACTCCAATCGGTGCAAGCACTTTCCTAACTTGCAAGGTATTAAGTAAGATCGACAAACTCAACAATGCTTTTATATATTCTGTATAAATTAAATAATTTTTCTCCATTCAGTTTCTCCTGTAAGACAGCAAGTAAACGAGGAAAATTTCAACTAAAGTAGACCGCTTACCTTATGAACCATAATCCATCTGGCCGGCCTACACACTCTATCAACCGCTTAAACCTCTTGTACTATTTTGCTCTCTTGTGTGAAAAACAGGTGTTTTTCAGAACAACAACAACAACAGTAATATGCCAAGAAATTACCGGTGGAAATTCGTTTTTCCTCTTTTAATATCGATTTTGGAAACAAAAGTTTCCGTGTTTTTTGATTGAATGTAAAGTAAGCTAAGCAAAGGTAAGAGAAACGCGAAAGAGAAAAAAAACCCACAAGTATTTTGAGTGAATATTTTATTTTATTTTACTTTTTTTTTGTTTTTCTTTAGTTTTAAATTTTTTTTTTATGTTTAAAGTACAAAGACCTCAAGAGAAGGAGACGACGAAACAAAAAAGAAGTGAAAATAAAAATTAGAACTTGCGACGACATTTAACTCAATAACCATTATGAGGGAGCACCATCTATACAGCATGGATAGAAAATATAGCACACATTTTGTGTACGTCTAGTGTTCAATTATCAGACCAAAGAAAGACAAAGAAAGTAACTTGAGAAAAGCAAGAGGTTGGTAAAGTTGTGAAAAGATCATGCAAAGATACCGTTGCACTCTGCAGCGAAGTCAGTTATAAGGAATTAGGCTGTGATAATTTCAATTGACTACAAGTAAACCAGAATTTCTGAAAACAGAAATGACTGATGAAGTTGGAAAATTACAGACCAGTGAACCTACTCCATTAAAGATAAAAATCAAGTGACTATGCACGTCACTGTTTCATAAAACTTGCGAGAATTTATGAATTTTGTCCTTACAAATACGATGCAGATGTCTGCTCTTTAGAAATGATTTTCAATCGTTTGAACCGTTTTAAGCTTTCGACTACTGCAATGGCATAAGCCCTTCTTTTATGAGATAATTTATTGTTTTTCTTCCTTAAAGATGAAAATGCACGCATATGATACTGAAAATGTAAAGTGATTGTGGGCAGACATAGCACAGTAACAGCCGTGTCAAGCAAAAACGGATCCAGGAGGACGGCTGCTTACTACGTAGAGATGATAACAACAACAATAAATATTTCTAAAAAGATAGGTAGAGGCCACCGCTTGGGAGAGAATAGAATGCAATAAAAAAAATTGTTCCTCTCTACACCCATCCCAATACTGCAACCCTATACATTTTCCCAAACGGCGTTGTTGATAGTTAGCAACCCTATCATACTAGAACTTGCTTAATAAATAAAGTTCTTTAGATTTTTATTTCTAAAAAGCAAATAGTTGGTAACCCTGTGAGTCTAGAAACTGCTAGAGAATGAAATTGAAAAAAAGCAAAAGAAATAATAATAAAAACTGATATTTGAACGTTTGTTTTATTTCAGGATCTTGAGAGTATAGACGATTCATAGAGTGAAGCTTCATTTAAAAATTGAGATTGTGGCTGTCTGTTGAGCATTACAACCCTTCAGTCAGGATTATTGACCTAGTTTCTCACACCACTTATGTTGTGTTGTTAATTTTATACATAAGTGGCGGGACCTACAGTTTAAAGTCGACTCCGAACGACAGATTTTTTGAGAAACTTTTCATGGCAATTTTATTTACTCTCAGAGTTTTTGCCAGAAATCTGCTGAAAGGAAATCGCCGAAGAAATACTTTTTGTATTTTGTTTTGATGTCTGGCCTGGGGCTCGAACCCTGCCGTTACGTCTAATAAGCCAACACACTACCTACTAGACTACGGCGACTTCATCAACAATAAACTACGCTTACAAAATCACGAAATCCTTTAATATGATTGAGGTTATATTGTTACGTGTTTTACACTTTACACAGACAAGTATTTTTTATAGATTTTAAAATTTTTAAATACTGGAAATTATACGTTTTTAGCTGTTCTAATTTTTTTTATTAACATAAATTCCTTATTTAATTGAATTAACAACAAACTTTAGTTTACAATTTTATTACACCATTCTACTAGGACTTTTTAATACTCCTGACTGGGCAAAGCTAAACATAATTAGCTTTATTTATTTTCAATTAATTTTCATGTTGGCAACTTCTAGAACCTTAATGTTTATTTAATTCTTTTCTATATTTGACGATCTTTCTACTAAGCTTTGTTATTGTATTTAATCTTTGTTAAGCAATTTTCTCGAAATTTTTTTTTGTCTGTGATCGTACTTGCTTCTTTGTTTTGTTATCGTTTGCTTTTCTTGGCATGTTTTCCTGAAATAAACATCAAGTGTTTGGTTTATCTTAAACTCACAAATAATTTCACTCAAAAAGACCAAATATGGGCTTGAATTAAAACTGAAATAACAATGCAGTCGGGGCTTGTCAAATATTGAACAAAAAAAAAATAATTTAAAAAAAAATTCTTTATCATGAAAGTTTAGAAGTTTATTTTTGGATAAGGCAGTGAGTGTGGTTCTATTTTATCGCACAAAACTGTATTTATAAACAAAACACTGTAGAAATAAAACTACTTACACTTACGATTTGTAAGTACTTACAATTAAAGCAAAACAACAACAATAAGAAGAAGAAGAAAATAATAACAGTAATAGTAATGATATGTATGAGGTTATAATCACATGCACACACTACCTACTGCTACACTCTGATGTTCTTTCACCCTGAGCCGCTCACAAACAGTTTTTCATGAAAAGAAACCGTAAAAGGCAAATAAAATTAATTGAAAAAGAAGAAGAAAAAACAAAACCATAAACAACAAGAAAAGAGAACAAATGAACAATAATACACAGTCAACACATACATAAGTCGAGTAACGTTGTCGCGTCAAGTCAGATGGCCAGATAGTCAGATATTCGAGTGTTGCTTTTGTCAACCCAGTTGATTTGCTGGCAGGCAGGCAGGCAGTCTCTCATAATCACTGTGTAACAGGGAAGAAAAAAAAGAGCAAAAACTATACAAAGAGAAAGTCTCATACCCAAACAAACCTATGCAAAGAGAACTCTCTCTAAAATGAAGAAAAAAAAGGAAATGTAACCAACAGTACTTAAAAAGTATTAATGAAGAGCGAAAGAGAGAGTGTGTGTGTATTTAGAAAAAAGGAAGAAATGTAAAACTCAAGGAGTCGTAAATCAACAAAAGAGAATGAGAAACGAAATAATGAAAACAAATGATGAATGAATGAATGAAATTAAAAAAAGGAAACAACTATGTTATGAATTATTTTGCAAATATTGATTTTATTCCATTGATGAGTGTTGTTTTGAATTGTTTATTAAACAAACAAAAAATATGTAAAAATAATAACAAAATACGTCACAGCACCGTACGAGATTTAACACATAAAGTTTGAGATAAAAAGAATATTTGCCAACATTCAGGACTTTGGAACTTTGACAGCTGAAAACGGCCATTTTGTTAAATGGCGGTGTCATCGATTCACATTTCTTTTAAAAATACGTTGGCAAGTCCGTCCATCACTGTCAAAGGCGATCTCTATAGATCAATGATTAACAACTTCTTTTGGTCTCAATTTGTGATCAGTACGCCAACGACATGTGATGTAACAGGACGGCGCTACGTGCCACACAATTTATGCGATATTTGGTATTCTGCTCGAACGATTTGAGGGCATGGTCATCTCACTAGAAGGTAATGTGAGCCGGCAACAAAGATTGACCTCGTTAAACTTTTTGTTGTGGAGTTTTCTTAAATTTTCTGAAGAATATCTCTCTCACATACAATTTTGTATAGAAAATATGTCTGCTATGCTGGTAATTTAAATTTTTTAAGTATTGAACTTAAAACCAATGAAGCAGCAATTTTCAAACAAAAAAAAAATTTTTTTTCAACGTTTTTCACTGGAACGCAATTTTCTGAAAATTCTTTTGACCATCTGTCAGTGGAATTTATGCACTTTAGTTTGTTTTTAACATTTTGATTGTCTGTCTGTCTGTTTGTTATGATTGTTCGCAGCAAAATCGTTCAATAATTGAAACCGGAAAAATACTTATTTTAATTTAAACAATCGCTACGATTCGCTTTTTTATTTTATATTAGATGGCTTGGCTTTTCATTAGCAATGTTGATGGTTTGATGTTGACAGTGGTACCCTCCTCCTAACATACATAAATCAACCCTCAGCATAGAATTGAATTGAAATTATTTCAAAGTGGTTTGCTGCCATAACGAGTAGCATTGAAAGAGCAACCGTGTTAAAATCCATTAAATTTTTGTAATTTTTTAGAATGTTTAACGACTCTGGCAGTATTTTTTTACAATTTAAATATATTTCCGGATGAAAAATAGGAAAATTCCATTGGGGCAGATATACACTGGTGGTTAAAATTAAAGCAACCGAAACACATTCTTTTGTTTTCTCATTTTTTCTAAACGTAAAGCCAGCCAGTTTAGCTTTTGTGAAAACTCGTTTCGGTTGGAAAGAGCAACAAATGTTCCATTCTCCAATAAGTCTAAGTTTAATGTTTTAAGGGATCGGATAAGGAAATCTTTACTGTTAGAAAACCATTCCACATGCATCTTAAACCTAATTATTGTAGAAATACTGTTAAAAAAAGGATGCTCATTTGCTGGTGAGAGGCAGCTTTTCCTATTCATGTGTTGGTCCCATTTATTTGTCAAATAAATGAGAAAAAGCACAGATTTTTATTAAAGAGGCACCCTAGAATATATAGTGAGTCCTTACGCCTTTGAGATCGATCCAAAGTACACTTCAGCGATTGGTTAAATGTGTATAGTGAGCAGCACAGTCACCTAATAATCACGTAATCATTTTCGGAGCACTAAGTATCGCAAAAAATTAAAAGAGATAAAGAAACAAACAAGGATAATGATTTCAAAACTGCTTGTCTGACAAGGTTGTCAATTTTAAATCATCTCTTTCACCTTGGAATACGTATCATTTAGCACCCGAAGAATGCATAGCCACTTATCGAATATTAGAGTTAATAGTAGAGAATTTTTTTACTGTTTCACAAAGCTTCGATATTAGTTGATTTAATTTTGACTACCACAGTATGTATGGTATCCATGTACATACAAGATATTTTTCAAAACAAAAACTTTATGTATGAGTGGATAAACTCCTCAATTACAATTTTTAAACCATTCTTCAAATTAAATTCTATCATCTACCGAGTAGAAGGGGTTTTACAATACATTTATTTTTTTATTTTTAATTTTTTGAAAAAAAAAAAAAAAAAATAAGTTTTATTTACCATTTCTTGAGCGGTTAATGTTGCCACATCCTCAGCATTACGTGCGTCGAATATAAATTCATGAAGAAATTTCATCATGAGTAGAGAGTGTAAGAGCAGGCGAGAGAGAGAGAGAGTGATGTATTTCCTGTTTTATTTACAATTTTACACACAAAACACACACGAAGGCAATACTTTCGCCGTCAAAAAAACAAAGAACAAGTAAAGCCTGTGATAATTCACAATAGAAGCAGGAACACACGGTAACAGCAGCAGCAGCAATAACGGATAAAAAGTCAAGTGAGTGAGCGATGTGTTGTCGACTGTAAATCCTTTTAAGGATTCTTAGAGGATTAAAAATAACGTGACAAAATACACTCACATGTAACGTGACGACTTAGAAGCATATAAACTTGCGAACGAAGGTCACTTGAAAAGGTGAGGTTATTTAAACGATTTATTTTTTATTTTAATTTTTTTTTTTTTAATATTTACAAAATTATTTTACATGGGATTTGAAATTATTTACATTTGATGTTATCCTTCGCAAAGAAAAAAAAAATGAAATTCGTTGGGTTCTGAAAATATTACAACGTGTTATTATTATAATAACTTAAGGGGTTTGGGGATTTATAATTCTTTAAATTCACTTTTTAAATAATTTATTAATTAATTTTGTTTAATTCTTTTTTATAATTATTATTTTTTTTATTTTTTTTTAAACCTTTTTTTATATTTTATTATAATTTATTATTATAATTATATTATTATGCATTGTATAAATTATTTTTAAATCTTTTTTACAATGTTATTATAATGTTGTTATTTTATTAATATGTTGTTTTATTATTATTTTATTTTTTTTTTTTATATTATTTTATTTTTTTTATATTATTTTATTTTTTTTATATTATTTTATTTTTTTTATATTATTTTATTTTTTTTATATTATTTTATTTTTTTTATATTATTTTATTTTTTTTATATTATTTTATTTTTATTATATTATTTTATTTTATTTTATTTTTTTTTTTTTTTTTTTTTTTTATTATATTATTTTTTAATTAAATTTTATATATTTTACTTATTATTGGTTTATAATTTCTTTTAGTATTTATTTATATTTTTTATTACGATTTAATTTTTTAATTATTTTTTTTTTTCTGTTAATAAATTATTAAATTTTAATTTTTAATTTATAGAATTTGTTTAAAAGTTTTAATAGCTTTCATAGTATACATCAGGTTTTTATTTCTCACAGAAATTTCCAAATTTCTGGTACTCTATCATGGATTCTCGTTAAAATTATCAAGTACGCAGTAAACAATAAATTTTTAATTATTTTTCGAAAGGCAGCCTAAACCTAGAAATATATGAAATTTATTTCTGCCATTGAAATTTTAAATTGGGATTAAATCTGCCAAATATGTACATATATATGTACATGAGATGTCTATAGTCCATATAGCTGTAGGATAAATTCGCTATAGAAAATTAGTTTGGCAAAAAATTTTTTAATCGGTCATAATAAATCTGTAGAGAAAATTTGCTATTGAACACAAGGCTTCATAGCAAGACAGAGGAAAATCTGCGAGACGAACTTGCAGATTACCGGCCAAACAGGAGCTGTGTAGACCAAGCCAACACTCTACACATTATAATAGACACAATCACCTGAATGGCGTACTGAAAGAAAGCATTCGATACCATCAAACGAACTGTCATATGCAAAGCATTGATAAGAAAAGGAGTACCCCCCGAAAATAATACAAATCATCAGAGCTATGTACGAGGATGTCGAACTCTCAGTACCTCACAACGGCAATATAAATCAAACATTTCACACAAATGCTGGAGTAAAACAAGTATGCACCCTATCATCGCAGCTGTTCGCCATCGTGCAGGATGATATCATGTGCAAAGTCTGCTCTGAGAAAAGAGGAGGACGAAGTTCTGTTAGTAACCTAACAGATCACTGTTAATAACTTGTTAGATCTCTGTTAATAACTTGTTAGTAACAGAAATCTGTTAAAGAATTAATTTAAGGCTTGGAAAGAAAAACATGAAAAAGGGTTAAAATTCCTGGGTAAAATTAGGTAAAAAAAACAATTGGTTTGCGTCTAGGGTAACAAATTTTAAAATCCATCTTCACACACATAATTATAGATTGTTTAAAGAATATCACTTTGTCATAAAAGTTTATAAATTTTCTTTTTTTTTTTTACGAATTTACAAACTTCTAATACAAAAATAACTCGATTATGCACATATTTTTTACTGTGTACTTTTCCATACTATTCCACAAATATAAACTGCTATTCCTTCTCATACAAATTATCAAAGAACAAAAATTTTAATTCACTCCTTAAAATTTCTTTAGAACTGTGTTTGAGTGTGTGTGTGTATGTATGTGATACAAATGATCAAAAATAAACTGTAAGTATATGCAGGATATAAAATTTCCCTAAGAAATGTTTATTTTATACAAATTTACTTTCAAAAGAATTTCTTCTCCTATTAACGCTTAACATTTCTATTTAAATCTGTAATTTTCATTATGTTTCATGTGAAAGGCTTAAGTTTACAGGGGACAAATTAATAGAAAGAAACAACAAATTGGATTAAGTTTTAAGTAACAACAATAGCAACAATTTAAGAGTATCTTTTTCGAAAAAAAACAAGCAAGAGAAACAACTACACACAGTTAAGCTTTTGTAAGTGCGAAAAAACAGTTGAGTACTTAAGTCTTAAAAACAAGAGTAATGTGAGCACCTACACATACTACATACTACATTACTCTTACGCGTAGCATAGAAACCCAAAGCAGTTATAATTGGATAGATAATTGGGTAAAACAAAAGTATAAAATGGAAAGTATTTATACGGTATGGGTGCAAGGATTGTTTTCTTGTTTCTCTCTCTCTCTTTCTGTTCTTCGTTTACCACTCTCTTTAAAAAATAGGATTTTACAGGCTTGTTCTGAATCATTTAAAAGCACACACGTGTCAGAAATAATATCACGAAAAACGAAAACAATAATAATGGCGTTGAAAAGATGGTTGTTAGGTTGGTTGGAAGAAAGGTATAATAATTACGTGAATGTTAATATTTAAATTCATAATTATTATGTATCGTTTCATTTTGAGTAATTGGGTGTATTTGTTGTAAGACACAAGCCATAATACCATACTCTGTTAGTATTAAATGGAAATACAAAAGGGAGAGAGAGAGAAAAGCACAAGATTATTTTAATTTGAGTCTTTAGTAGAAAAGTTCTATTTGCTGTAATTTTACTACTTTTATCCACTTTATAAGATTAATAAAATAAAAAAATAAAATTAATTTAAAACATCTTTATTATTCCTCCATTTTTAATACATTCCGTCGAATTAACATTTCTATTTGAATTAATAATTTGTATAAGAGAGAGATAGGGATCTGGATAACCCAGTAAACAATTTGGTAAATATTTATCCTTTAGAATTGGATAAAACGAAATATGAGAAAATATTTCTTCAGCAAAAACAATAAGAACACTGCGATACTTTTCAAAATTTAAAGACTTTTTCAGTTTAAATTGTAGGCGATTGTAAACTTAGCTATGCTTTATATTTTTCAAGATGTCTGTTACAAGATTGCAAGAAAATCGGAAGAGCTAAATAATATTTGGTTGTCGACAAAGTTAGTTTACAAATAATCAGTAAGTATATGGTTCTAAAATGTAATATCTCTGGCAACATTTACGCATTACGTGCTAAGTTTTTGTTTGACGGCAGATACTTGACCACACGACACAAACTAGTACAACTTAAAGTAATGATATGGCATCTTTGTATCGCTTTTAGAGAAAGAAATAGTAAGATGCCAACAAAGTCGAATGTTTTGAGTCTTTTTATGCCCCCAGCTCGGTGTAATTCTGTCGCGATATGTACCCAAACACAAATCAGACGATTCTACAGAGTGTTTGAAGAGTAACATTTTAAACTTTAATTATTAAAATAATTGTATCACAGACATCATCACAGTTTAAAAGTAGGCACAAATTCAAAACATTATCGTCATATTATGCCTTTCCGTTATAAAAATGTAGGATTATAGAGCAAGCTACAGAAAAAATTTGTAAAGTTTACGGTGACAATGCTTTAAATGCAAATCCTCCACCAAGGATGTGGTGGAGAAACCCTTAGTTAATTTTCTGGGAATATTAATTCAAAGGTTTTTACGACAGAAAATTCAATCGATCTCATACGCGACATTTCCAGAAAGGCAAATAAAAGAATTCACATAAACTTCAGTCATTTGCAGACGAAAGAATATATAGGGACTAGATAAATTCGTACATAAGGAGAACAAAGTTTATGTTGAACTAATCAAAATTCATCAAAGGAACCTCGTAGCAATGATGAAGGAACACAGGCCCCTGAGTAAGCAAAGGATAGGAATTCCCAAAGCCTGATAATTCCGAACAATGAGTTCTGCGGAAACTTTAACGACGAGGAAGACTAAACTGGCATTTGGCAGAATATGTCTAGCCGAAGGTTGATTTGGATTAAAACTGTCAATCTGGAGTTACAGATAATTGGCAGAGTTACAACCGATATAACAAAGGAGGCTTTAAAGCACCCATATAAGCTGATGGAAGGCTACAATTTAATTTGATTAGGTTTAATAAAACGAACTTTCCCGTCGATCCAATATTTATTTCAATTAACTTTTATTTTTATTCTTTATAATTTTTTCTTTTATTATTTTTTATTTATATTTTAAATTATTTATTATTTTTTGGGGTCTTTTTGATATATTTTTAATTTTTTTTTCGCGATTTCTTTTTAATACTTTTTTTTTCTTTTTCTAATTATTTCAATTTTATTTTATTTTTATTACATTTTATTTATTTTATTTTCAAATTATTTCATTTGAATTTCATATGTAATTTTTCTATAATTAAATATGATATTATATTTTTTTATTATTGTTTTATTTAATTGTGATGAGCTTTTAATAACTTCATTTAACATTTCTTTTTTTTTTTTTTTTTCTTTCTTATTTAAATTTTTTTTAATAAAAATAAACGAAATTATAAATTTATTTTTTATTTAATATTTTTTTTTTTTTTTTAATTTTATATTACAATTTATCATTTTTTATATTTAAAAATATTATGAAAAAATATTTAAATTGTTTTAGGTTTATTTAAATCAATATTCCACGGCAAAAATTAAATTAACTATTTTATAATTTTATTTTCCCAATTTATTTCTGTTTTATATTATTTTTTGAAATGTATACACATTTTGCAATTTATTTCACAGAAATAAATTTTCTTTAGACTAAAATCGCTTTTTTACACACACCGTAAATACACCGTGTTCCACACGTTGAGTTTTTTATTCAAACGATGGTTGACAACTGAGACAGAACCAATCAATGAAACAAAAAAAAAATCGCTCTCACACAGTGACTGTCAAACACAAAAGCAAAAAATGTATGGCAGGGATTTATTGTTATTGCTACTGCTGCTGACTGGCTAAATGTTTACAATAACAACAACAACAGCAATCATAATAAGGCGAAAAATTGTATGTAATTCCACGTTTAGCCGCACTAATAAAAATAACAACAAAACAACGACGAATACTACTACTACAGCATTATTGCTGTACACATTATTATTCATTAGGGTGCGTACAGAGTGCGCGCTGAAAGCCGAGCCGAGATTGTCAGTGCGATAAAGATTGTCAATGCGATAAAACTGGTTACATACAAGTCAATACAAATAAGCTTGTGCATAACACAGTGAACGCCGACAAAAGCAGAGATCAAAGCCGATGAGTGCGAGAAAACAGTTTCAAAGCGTTTTGCGCGCTTGTTTGCATTGTTGATGTTTACTTTTTAGTGTGCAGGCGTGTTTTTTTATGGTTTAAAATAAAAAAAAAATGGATATCGAACAAATAATAAGTGAAATTTTCTTAAATCATTATATAAATGATGAAATTCACCAAATTCATTCCTTTTTAGTGTAATTAGATGTTTTCCAAATTCTTTTCTTTTAATAATTGTATTAATCACACTAGGAGAAGCAAAATACTCTTCATCAGAGGAATCCATTACAGTGTACAGCAATTTTATAAACACAAATGAACAACAAGACTAAATGACATAAAAAAACAAAACACATGCAATAAACAGAATTTCAGCGCTGATTTCTCGCATTCACTGTGTTATACCCAAATGTTCTTCTCGCATGAAAATAAGCGTCAATAAGCTCGGCTCGGCTCCGCTCGGCATCAGCGTCCACTCTGTTCGCACCCTTAGAAGCTGAACAAGCAAACAAGAAACTGTTGTGCAAAAAAAGGAGTAAAAATGACTGGCATGAGTAAAATCCACAGACAGTGTTGCTAATTTGACGAAAATGTTATAAAATAATAAATTTGAACATTCATTAAAAATTATTCAACAAATTAACAGAATTATGCTCTTATCTTTTTTAAATTTAAATCAGCTATTTAAACATTTTTTTGCTTTTATTTATTTATGTTCCTGATTTCGGGACTACATTTACTCGGGCGATGATACACAACAGAGCAACGAAATATCGTAAATAAGAACTAAAAATATCTAAAGCTAGAAACATTTATTTTCAACAAAATTCTTCTTTTAATCCGAGGCCCCTACAGGCTGGGATTAGTTGTACAACATGTTGAGTTGGTCGTTGTCGGTTGGTCGTCTTCCTTACGCGTTTCGATTTTTCAACCAAATTTACTAATAAATTGTTACTGTAGTACCTTAGTCGTCGTCGGTTGAATAAAAATCAAAATCAACCCACGACCAACCAGCCATTCAACATAGAATTTTTATAACAAAATAATAAATAAATAATGAAGTTGTACAACCAGTCGCAACTTGCAGGGGCCGCATAAGACGTCTAAATAGAAACATTTGTTATATTTTCCAAATAAGCGATTAAAAATCGTCTAAATTACCCTTCAATTTCTTAAAAGGCAACATTTTAATTTCCAACATATGAATAAAACAGAGTAAAAGAGAGTGCACACACTCTCGTCAGCATATTATTAATAAAATATGGGAGAGCCACACAACAATAAAAGCAAAAAACACAAGCCAAATAGAAAACAATAAAAACGAAAGACAGTGAAAAGTAAAATAACAAAAATAAACAGAGTCAGCCAAACATCTGATGAGTAACATATCCAAATAGTATAAAGAAAAACCAAAATAACAACAATAGCAGCAATAACATTAATAAATAAAACTAAAGAATTGTTAAAAAAAAAATGGTTACAGAAAAATGAGAAAACAAACTTAGAGATAAGAAAAAAAAACGTGCACAACTTGTTTGAAATTCATATAGTAGTAGTGGTCTATCTAGCCGTCCAACATAACTCTCTTTTTAAAACAAACGTGATTATAACGAGTTTGTTTAGAATGAGAGAGAAATAGGGAGAAAAGAGATTAGAGATTTAGATAATAAAGAAGAGGAAGCACAATAGGAATTAATTACAACCACATGTACACATGAACAACATACAAATGTGAAAAGTTTCGTTTAGAAGCAAATAAAGCTACATATTATGCCATAATTAGAGTGATAAATGATGACGAAGACGATGACCTCCTCTCTTTGGAGACTCACATATACATAATTGTCATCAGAAGCATTAAACGGTTCCTTTTTTTCATGCATTGAATATTTGGTATTGTATATACTTAAAAGCCGATCTTAATGAAAGCAGCTGATTCGGTGTTGCCAGATGTGTTTTTTTTTTTGTATATTTTATTATTATTATAATTCTAATATAAAAATAATAAATTACAGATGATCATAATTTTATTTTATTTGAAATAAAATTTTTTCTTTTCATTTTAATTACAATATTACTTATTTTAATTAACATTACTTATACACACACTTAAAAAGAATCCCCATAAATTCTCTGCATGAATGCTTTAATGAAAACAAATTCTTAGAAGTACACAAACGAAATACGAGGGCAGCTATTGATATTTTGCATTAAAATATCAGAAAATGTTATAGAATGAGAACTACGTGTTTCTAGGTAGGTAGGTATGCTTAAGAACTTGTATATCCATAACAACCAAGACAAAGCGCCGAGGGATCAAGGAATCCATTGTGTGAAGAAAATTGAGAAGCAAAAATGAGTAAAAAAAAAGTAGCAGTAATCCCACAATAAACCTCGAAAAATTTTAAATATCGGTTGCTAAAAGAGTGAATTGCATTCTCTAAAGAAACCTTCTTCGAAGTGCAGTGGAGATACTCTAACGTCTCCAACTCTGAGTATATTCCTAAGAAAAGCTATCATCAACTCATATCGTGGACCTAGTAACAGTATAAGACTGCTTTATGTTATCTCGCCGGTCAATTCAAATCCTCTTTATAACGACAAACCTATTCAAAGTTGTATTTCAATTCCTTAACCCTCTCATGCCCGATGTTGCGTATATGCAACATTGTGTTTATGAGCGTCTAACTTCCGCTATTTTAAATATTTTTTTTTGATTCTTTCGCAAAAATATAACCTCAAGTGTTGTTTAAGCTTACAGCTAATTAGTTGGTAGTCAACTGTACAAGTGTTCATTTAGTAGCTATTTTCCCGAGAGCAAAGTTGACAAATTCATTTTGCAAAAAAACCTTGTTTTAAAAAGTGTTAAAAAAACATTAATATAATTAAGTCATCCTAAAACCAAGTTCAGAACTAAATAATGAGAGGTAGGTGAGTAATTTAAAAAAAACCCGGCATGAAAATATTATTTAGTTTATCTGTAATAATTTTTTAAATGTAGTGTTGCGTATATGCAACATTGGTCTATTATGGTAAGTTTCGAAAAATAAAAACTTATTTTTATTTTGTATTTTGTACATTCTAAGATGCGCCCAAAAAGTCTGACTCAGTCTGAAATTGAAAAATTTGCCAACTTTGATTGGGATGATTCGGCTGATGAGGAATATAAATAAGAAGATGATAATAAGAGTGTACAACTAGTTTCAAACTATGCAGGTAAGAACCCTATGAGTGAATGCAAGAGATGGTGCCGCAAAGACAAGATGTTTATAACTATACCTCGTCCAGGTTTAATAGAATGCTATAACAAGCACATGGGAGGAGTTGATCTTGCGGACATGATGCTTGAATTGTACAAGTCAAACTATAGTTGTCGCAAAACAGAGACTTCATCACTCCTTTTGACAATGAATTCAGGAACTTCATCATCTTCTCCATCGATCCCGTCATCACCAGCTCCTTCTACGGGTTCTGAATCAATCCCCTATAAAAGAGCATATGTTGCACAGCCTTCAAAATCCCTACGATTTGATAGTTATAATCATTGGCTGGAATGGGGAACAAGGGGCTGATGTAGGCTATGGGTTTCCAAGCTGCAAATGCAGCAGATGCAATGTGCACTTGTGCTCCAATCCTAAAAAATATTGTTTTGTATCCTTCCATACATAAATTGAAATAAACGGCATTTGAAAAAAAATCAACTTGTATTGAAATTTATAACACCATTGCCCAATGTTGCATATACGCAACATCCTGTAGCTCTTGAACCAGGACACCTAGGACATTGAAATTTTTGTCAGTTGATATTGAGGTCAACTCTATCTTATATGTCTACTCAAAAAAATTTTAGCTACGCGCATTTTAATTCGGGCATGAGAGGGTTAAATTTGGTCCCAAGGTATAAATACTAGCCCTCGTATAGCTGTGAGTTTTTTGTCCACTAATTTTTAAGTTTTTTTTTTTATATAGAACAAAAACAACTTGAAAATGCAATACATTTATATCTAGATATATTTGAATTATTTTTTTTTTGTTTTTTTTTTTTTCTTTATTATTTTTATTTAAAAAAAATGCTTCACTGACGTTCAAATTTGTTTAAAAATAATCCCACACCAATAGTTGCACGCTCGCTACCACCACTGGGCATTATTGGACAACGTTTTGCTACCAAAAATAAACACAAAAACAAATCAAAACATTGTCTGTCTGTCTGTTTTAAAAATAGTTTTTTCTTTTCTTGGTAATGGACATTGCAGTTGTTGTTGTTAGTTTGCGGTATAAGAAATGACACCAAAAACTGTAACAGTTTATCACATCAAATCATTCACCAACATGGGGATGTAGCTCAGATGGTAGAGCGCTCGCTTAGCATGTGAGAGGTACGGGGATCGATGCCCCGCATCTCCAAATTGTGGATTAGTTTTTTTTTTTCTTTTTTTTTTCTTTCTTTAATTTCACGTATAATTTATTACTCATTAAGAACTATAAAAAATGAATGCCTTAATGGTATATTATATACAATGTTAGAGGTAAGGAACTTCCTTGACAAGTTTCCTTTGTTCATAGGTTAGACACGTTGTGGTATCATAAATCAGTATTCAATCCGAGGATTAAATATATTACGAAAAAACCACCTCGACTTTAAAATGAATTCTAATTTTGGATAGTCCTGTCAAAAATGACCGAAAATTGGAAATCGAGAAACCTCTTCACATAATACAGGTAATAATCTCTTCCTCCTACTTAAACTCACAGCCCCTTCAATCATTTAACAGAATGCCATGTTAATCGGTCAATAATCCAGTGGCCTGATTGATAGAACATCAATAGTGCATTGGTCATGCAATTTAAGGAAATAAGACAATCTAGTCTAGCAGAACAATATTGCACATACTCTCCTGCTGTCAGAGAAGTTAAGCCTCTGTAAAACGACTAAAGAATGCTCAGTTTAACTGAAGCAATTCGAAGATTTATGCCCTATAACATCATGGTGGTGATTGGGAGATGTGGTACCAACCGTGACCAATTCAGCAGAAATGGAACTTTTGCAAGAACTATCTCTGAATGATCGGAAATTTCCCTGAGAAATTTACAGCATTTATGGATGAGGACGGATGTCATTAGGACATTCGTTACGGATTTCAGCGCAGCCAGTTTGTCCGAGTAAATTAATAGATTTTCTGGTCAAGGCTCTCTTTGAGATGTAAAGCGCTATGATCACTCTGTTTATCCTATCCATTATGTTATTGCTCTAGGAAATTTTGGAAGAGAGAGGTATGTAATGACTGTCGGCACAACGAGTTCTTTACATATGACCGATTTTGTGATGCGTTTACCTAACAACGTGTGACCACACCAGAAGATGTTAAAGACAGAAAAAAAGAGGGAGTTAAGAGATAAACAAAAATTATTTAAATATAATTTAGAACCGCGGAATGTCATTACAAGTATAATTTTGTTTAACAACAACAACAACTAAACATAGAAGGATTTGTTGTTCTCCTGTCTCCACTAAATGAAAGTTCATTTTCTTTAAATAATTGTTAGCGTCACTAATTAAAGAAAAAATTGAAAAACGATAGAAAGCAAGAAAAAAAAATAACACACTCTAGAAGAGAAGAAAAAAGTTTAGTGAGAAATAAAAAAAACTTGACAAACATGCTGCTGATTAAATACAGATGACAGCCGGCATTTTTGTTTGCGCAAACAATAATAAAAATGAAAACTACATATGTATAACAAAAAAAGAGAGAGAGAGAGAGGGAAAATCAGCCATAACTTTTAATAGAATAGAGAAAATTTTCTGTTTGCCTGCAAATATATGTATGTGTGCATAGGTAAGCATTAATGCTTAGCGTTAGTTACTCACTCTCAATTTTATTTATAATTATTAGTTTTGTTTCTGTCTTTAATACTCTCCACTAAGGAAAATTCTTAATGCGTCGCTTGCATTTTATTTTTGTAATGCTTGCAGTTGTCGTTTGTTGAATTTTTTTTTTATCATTGTTTTTAAAGTGTTTTTTCTTGTTTTTTTTTTAAGACCACCCCATTGTGGAGCAACAAAAAGAGAAACAAACAACAAACGCTATTATACTCAAATGACCATGTGTTTTTGTATATTTACAAGAGAGCAGTGATGCCAGTTTAAATTGTTTATTAAATATCAAAACAGAAATGTAGAGTAAAAATCAGTGTGGCAAAACTGAAATTTTGAAATGGTGCTAAACTATAACTGAAAGAGTACTTTCTTTTTATTAAATTGTACTTTTGTAAAACATCACATACATACATATGTACATACATATGTAAATATTGGTCATTATAACTCTTCAATCAGTATTATGACCTAACTTCTCACACCACTTATTTTGTGTGTGTTAATTTTTATACATGAGTGGCGGGACCTACTATTTAAAGTCGACTCCGAACGACAGATTTTTGAGAAACTTTTCAAGACAATTTTATTTACTCTGAGTTTTTGCCAGAAGGAAGTCGCCGGAGAAATATTTTTTCATTTTTCCTACTAGACTATTTATATATTTATATTCAATACACATACGGCACTGAATAGAAAAACTGAATATTTCAACACTGTTACGCATTTTATTTATTAAAGCAACAACAACAAATCAAATTGAAACACGGCTTTATGCCTTTCTCTCAATTTCCAATTACAACCTAAATCATTTGCCCTACTAATCTCTGTCAAAAAAAAAATTAGGAAAATTTATGTTCCCTGTATTTAATATTTGCTTTGACTACCACTTATTTAAGTAAAGAAACATTAGCGGTTTTCACTCTTGGTAGTAAAGTACTCTTGTAGGCTTGGTAAGTATGGTAGGTAGGTATAGTATAAATAATACATTTACATCAACGCAACAAAAAATGCATTTATTTCAAATATACAACGCTCTATTAAATTTACCATGAAAAAAGGTCTAGTATATAAGCTTGGTAAATATAAAACTAAACAGCTGATCGTCTATCCGCCAAAATAATTTAGTTTTGATTTTTTTTTTATAAATTATGCGCAAAATATTAAAAAACAGAAATGAGTGGAAATTATATCTGCAATATCCATTTTTTTCATTTTTCACTAAAAAATCTATCATTTTACTTTTTTCTGATTGTTTAGGCATTTTTTTAATTTAAATCCATTTATTTTCATTTTGGCGGGATAACAATAATCAGCTGTTTAAATAAGTTTACCAGGGTATATTTCTTATACCATGTAAGTTTACAATAAATGAAAAAAGGTGCTCGCGCTTTGTTGTCAAAAGAGTGAAAACCACTATTATTTTTTACTCACCCAATTTGCCCTACACACGGAACTCCTTTTATCTGTGTTTTTAGTACGTCAAGCCATTCTACTTGATCGAAAATTTATATGAAGAAACACTCAATTGCTCATGTATTCTTGCTTGAGTCATTTTCATACAAATTTCCAATTCACCACAATCACTTGCCGTACAAAAACAATTTATTATGCACACAACACTTTTAAGACGCGCACACACACACACACACTTTATTTGAGACACCATTTTTTCTTTTCATAAGCTTAATGAACTTTTTTCTTTTTTTATTTTCATGGCTTTCTTTTATTTTTTTCATATAAAACTTATGATTTCTTATGCTTTGTTAACTTTAATTACTTTCTAACACAAAACTTTAATAAAAATAACCGAATTTGCCAATAAATTTTTAATTTTCTTTTTAACGCACGGAAGTAACATCCGACCCGTTGCATTTTTATCAAAGAAACTAAAAATGTCGGCTTTTTATTTAAGAATTTCCCACTTTAGAACAAAAAATATCCCTTTAATTTCGTTCGTGCATAAACTAAACATGGCAACAAAAAAGAAACATTTCCTAATCTTAATATAAAATAGCAACAACACAGAGAAATGCAACCCATGAGCCAATTCACACTAGCACATTTTTTAGTCGCACAATTTTTGTTTCTTTTCAATTCACACGGGATGAATAGTACTTTGGCATGAATGTTTACGTATACACAGCTTTGTATGGATTAGTGTTTTTGCATTCATTAGTTGTTTTAAAAATGTGCGTGCATTAGTTTTGTGCTGGTGATGCGGGGTTGTAGCTGGTGGAAACTTTACGCCACCGAAAAACCATTCTCTTCACCCCTCTTGCCTATAAACTATCATTTTACGCCAGCACAAATGTTCTAGTGTGAATTGGCTCCATGAATGCAAAATGCATTTTCTTGTTTGTACAATCAGCTGTAGAAATTGTTACCAATACCAATAAAAATTTTAGATGAATTGCAGCATTTAATAAAATTTTCGAAGAATTGGCAACACTATACAAGTCTCATCATTTTCTCAGTATGTCTCCGCACGTTTTTTTTTTTCTCCGTTTCATTTTTAGTTGTGTACTACGCTTTGTAGCTGTTAACATTTGTTTTTGTTGTTATAAGAGCAGAGAAATAAAACAAAAGAAAAAAGAGAAAAGTTTTTCAGCTTTTAAATGAGGATGAGTAATGTTTAGTAGTATAGCACACCGTGTATTTGTTTTTAGTGTCCTAGTCCCAAGTATTTTCTCTTCAGTGCAGAGAGTGTAAATGCTTTGTTTTTTAGTTAGCGATCTTTGCTTTTCCTTTGTTTATGTTCTTATCCTGAATTTTTGTTGTTGCTATTTCATGATTAATTTATGTGAAAGTAGGTATTATTAATTTTATTTTTGTAATTTGTTCTCTAGTTAAAAAGAACTGTATTTAATTTTTTTCTTTTTAATTGTAGGCCGTCTTTTGATGCACATTTTCGTACGCATTTAACGTTTTAATTTGGATTGGCTTTGTTTGTAAATGTAGGATTCCCCTATTCTGTTATTTTAATTGTTGATGTAGATTTCGGTACTTATCGCACAATTTAACACGACAATGGATTTCGACCAAAGAAAAGTAGGTACACGAAATACAAAATATTTTATAAATATCCTCTGAAAAAGCTTATAGAGATGATTTTTCGACATTCAGCTAACCACTTCTTTTAGTTTGAGCTGTAGCATAAGAGCTGTATTCTACTTTCGGTCTAAGTAACATAGATGGACAACAAAATATTGGACGGACTGCAGCTTTCTGTATTATAAATTTCCTTTTACCATGAAAGAACACTTTTCTGTTCCAAAAGGTTTTCGCTTATCAACTGGATCAGTGAAATCGCGTTTATTACTTATAGGGGTTTGCTCGTACTGAATACTGTGGCACACGAAAACCTCAACTAGTGGACAGGGAAATCTATTAGATTGCCCGTTTAATGGTTTCAAAACCGTCAGTATGGCCAGGTTGCCAGCTGACCAATGTTTAAAATTTCATTGACATGGATCGTTTAATAATCGAAATACGATTAAGAATAGTTAAAAGTGATTACAAAACTGGTAATTTAAAATCGATTATTTTCCGAGCATTACAGGATAATTACGGTCAACCTACTGTTCGAGGAATTGGCAAGCTTATAAAGAATTAAATATAAGAGACTGGAAGCATTCCAAGTATAATCAGATATAATGCATCTTGCACCTGCAACTGACATTGACAACACCATAGATAGACTAGAGGTCAGCAATGAAGTTAATTTCTTACTAGGTAGTTATGTCAACAAACAAAATTGTCGCAATATGAATCTCGTAGAACCCAGAAAAGATTGTGGAAAAACTATTCCATCTAGAAAATAAGACAGTTTGGTTCGCAGTATAGTTTGCAGGTATCACTGAGCTGTATTTTTACAATACTGACAGGCTCACCATAAATTTAGAGCGCTTTGGCCGTATTATAACCGACTTTTCTTAATCTGCAATTGATGAAAACCGATTACGAACAGACAAGTATGTAGTTTTACAAAGCGTTGCCATAGGCAATAAAAAAACAATCGATTTAAAGTTTATTGCATAAGACGTTTCCAGCAATTTCATGTTTCGGCGTCGTTAATTCTCCATCAAGGGCTTGGTGTTAGACTTTTTAGTGCGGTTACGTCAGAAACCGCAACAACGCAGTTTATCCCCTAATGTTAAATCATTTGAAGGCTAACATTCGTCAAGTATCACCGAGATAACGCTCGAAATGTACGAAATAGTGGTTGAAAACAACTTCAATAGGATGGACTGCTGCATTTCTTCGTATATAACGGCAAGGTAATGAAATAAAAGTTTCATAAAATCATGGAAGCGTTTTATTTTATTAACTTCACTTTGGAGACCGAAAGATGGATAATCCTTTATTATCGCTTATTTGTATGTTACCTCTGGAATCTGACAACAAATTCTGGTTTTTAATTGAATCGAGATTTGTTTTTCCCAGGTTTCCTGACATTGAAAAAACCATAAGAATATGCAGATATGAACGAGAAATATAATAAAGGTAAAGGTACAGAATTTAACCGCTTAAGTGGTCAGAATCTACAAATTGTTGTAATTCATAACATGACTTGAGTTTAAGTCAAAATCTAAGCTTAAAAAAGAGAATATAAACAATGGAATAATTTAATTAAATCTATGCTTGCTGCGAACAGCAATTATCGAACATCGTTTGTATTTAAAATTAGATTAACAACCGATATCACAAATTTTATGTTCAATGCAAAAACATTTCCCATCTCATTTCGCTTCTAGAAAATATTTCATAAACGTTTAAAGTGGATAATTAAAAACTAGTCAATGAAATGGAATTATTATTTTTTTTTTTCTTAACAAAATTAAACATAAAAAAAGAAATAATAAGAGATGATAGATTCAATTAACAAATTATTTGGTTGCCATTTGTTGAAGCATTATTTCATTCTTCAGATTATATTTAAAACTCATTATGAAATAAATACGGTGATAGAAAAAAAAAAAGAAAAACTAAAGTACATAAGTAGACAAATATGTATGCGAGAAATATCATGTATCTTTGGAATCATTTTACTAATTAGAAAATAAAGAGAAAAAAAACGGAGATGGGTAGATAGATGGATGGAGAATCTATCGACACAAGAAGGAGACAGTAGAATAACAAAAACTCAGTTGATGGATAAATACGGCTGCAGAAAATAAGAAGAAACAAGTTCCTCATTGAACAAATTCCCATTTTAAATGGCTTAGTATCGTATGTGTGTGTATGAACATATGTATGTAATTGTAACTGCAACGGTGGTATGTGAAAAGGAATACATTTCAAAATCTATAACAACAAGAACAACAACAAATGCCAGACATTAAGAAATAAAATACAGTACCTATGGTAACAACTACTGGCTTGCTTGCTTGCTTATATGGCGGAAAAAATCAAGAATTCATAAGAAAATTGCAAAGAAAGAAAAGAATTGCCACTCAACTTTAAAATAAAGAACATTAACACGAAGTCAAAGTCGACAACTGGCAGTGGAATGTCTTCTTTTCTCTGTATTTACATTTTTCTTATACTCTTATGTACTGTCCTACTGTATGTCGGTCTGTCTATCGGGTCCGTCAGAGTCTACATACATATCTTCACATATTCATTTAAGAAAAACACATCAAAATACCTGAAAATTTATAAGAAAATTGCGAGCAGAAAGGAAAACAGCTAAATAAATAAGAAAATGAATGTTTAAAATTTTTTTTTATTGTGCTGCACACTGCACAAAGTGTTGCACGATTATAAAATATAGTGTGGATTTTGTGTAATGTTTGCATGCTATCAGCAGCAGCAAACAACAGCATATGTTGCATGCATTGTTTTCCTGTACTCTCTACGGTTGTATGCATTAGTTGTATGTGTATTTGCCATTTAGTGGCGAATACTAAAAGGGTAAATACAAATGGTTTCAGCGGAATTAGTCGCGTTGCACCAGCAGAAAATTGATGTGTGCCACACATCTACAAAACTGTGTTCATGTAACAATTCGATGAGTAACACTGTCTATAATTCGTTATTCGTTACTCTGTTTATTCGTTCTATTCTGAAGAGTCAACTCAAAGGTCAACAGACTATGTATATGCTGTGAGAAAGAGCTGACCTGTATGAGATTCGATCTGGCTAATAATCTAAATAATCTGACGATCCAACATGCGGAGATCATATCTTAAGGCGTTTCAATGAGATATAATTCGATCATTGTGTAGCATTCTTTATTGACTAACCAAAAGAATTTTTCTTATTTTCTGAATAACTGAATTAATATGGGCAGAAGGAATTAACATTGCTAACCTTGATGTCAGCATGTTATAGTAAATCATTAGGAAAAACTAAGTGAAGAATCTTTTCAATTCTTTAAATCTACTTCGCTATGCAAATTTCACAAAACCACCTTCGGCAGTGCGAATCTCTCAACACGGTGGTAGAGTGGTACATTCATCGCTCACTTCATATATGTATGTATTCAGACACAATAGACTGAATGAACTGGGAACTACAATGAGGTCCTGCAAGGTTAGGATTGCAGGACTTCAATGCAAAAATAAATTTCGTGAACATTAAGTGAACAGCGTCGGATTAGGCCAAGATACATAGCACAGGAAATCTGAACCAAAATTGGATAGAAGGAACGTAAAAGGCACTAAACGAACTAATTTTAGCTGATCACCATAGCCTATTAACTACTTGTGCCGGGGGTAGAATTCGAGCACTCAGAGATTCAACTGCTGTACATGCTCTGCAAAAGTGTGATATCTCGTGTGAAGAAACATATGAGAAAGGTTGTTGGCCCTAAATATTAAGGATTGTGGTAATTGTGGTTTAAAATTATTTCAAAGAAATTAATTCTGCAAAAGCAACAGATGTCCTTTCTTATTGACGAACCTATCTTTATCTATCTTTTGGAAAGATATTTTTAACTCGAAAATAAATAAATACCCTCCACTGGTATGGCCAGAAATAGATCGCACATAAGTTTTTATAAAATTTAAGAAGAATTTAAGTACGTTTGCAAAGTACTGTGTATAACACATGACTTTTCAGGAGACAAAGATGCATTAAAACCGATTACTTTTCGTTTAAAAATTTCAAATAAAACTCATACAATAAATTTGTTCAAATGCCTGACTCATAATGAAGAATAATTATAAAAAAAAAGTGTCTTAAAGTCACACCTCTCCTACGGCACCTTTTTTCAATATAAAACTATCACTCACTACGCACTAGGCAAGTGATGAACTGTTTATAACGCTATTAAATTTGATTATCAATTTATATATTGTTGGTGCTGTCAAAAGTTAATGCAATTATTTGACAAACAATGATTTAATCGTACGCCAAAATCAATTTTAATTGAATCAATGTCATCGATAAAGAGAAAGACTAAATCATTAGCTGTTATCGCCGTTATAGCCACTAAAATAGATAAAAAAAAGACAAAACTACAAAACCTATAGACACAATGCAAAAGTGTCTCTATGTACTAAAAAAAAAAAAAAAAAAAACTTTTAACAATAAAGAATAATTCAATTAGTGTCTTGTCTCATAGAATGGGGGAAAAAAAGTAATGAAAATACAATAAATAAAAAATGTTTAAATAGAGTACTTACCGCTGCTGCATTACGTGAAGCGGCTGCGGCAGCTGCAGCTTGATTATTCATGTACTGATTTTGTTGCATCATGCCCAAAGCAGCGGCAGCATGTGGTTGTCCTCCCAAATAAACCAATTCACCGGGTCCAGGCTGACCTGGTGGTGGTGGCTTAGGTACACCCACACCATTCATGCCTACACCAGGATGTACGCCTGGATGATCGTAAATATTACCGGTAGCTCCTTGCATAGCTGGCGGTAATTGCATATGAGTCATGCCAGCGGCTATAGCTGCTGCAGCGGCAGCAGCTGCTGCTGGATTGTTCATAGCATGATTGAGAAGATTCGAATTGTATTGATGAGATTGCATTTGTGATGGATGCGGGGGACCATGCTGTTGATGTTGAGGATGTGGTGGCTGCTGATGAGATGGATGTGGTGGCTGCTGTTGCTGTTGTTGTTGTTGCTGCTGTTGCTGCTGCTGTTGTTGTTGCTGCTGCTGTTGTTGCTGCTGTTGTTGTTGTTGCTGTTGCTGTTGATGATGCTGATGTTGAGCAGCTGCAGCAGCAACTTGTGACATCATTTGATTATGTTTTGCAACGGCAGCAGCCTGTTGCATAGCAGCCATACCAGCGGCAGCAGCTGCAGCTGCTGAATTCCCCATTTGATTAGGACCACCCATTGAGGGATGCAAACCACCATTAGCACCCATACTGCCCATGCCACCACCCATACCAATTGGCCCAATAGTACCGGGGCCACTACCAGGTGGCGCACCAGGCGCAGCATTAGCTGGATTCATTGGTGGATTGTACTTCCATTTATCGGGATTCTACAAAACGGAATAAAAACAAAATTAAATTTCTGAAATTTTCCTCAAATGGTTTTTAAGTTGTTCATGAAAAAAGATGACAAATTCTAACCTGAACCTTAAAGAGTTTTCGAATATGTATTCAGAAGTAAAAGAAAAATTAATTTCTTAAATTGCATGAAGTAAATCATGCATCATGAAGATCATTATAAAGATTTAAAATTTTAAATAAATTCTGGCTTGAAATCAGTCCCATTTCGAAATCAAATCACAATGTTTGCTGTGGTATTTTCGAAAGAGTCTTCAATCAATGTTGTCAAGTTTGAAACGTACCTATTAAAGTGTATTTAAACGAAATATATTTATTGATAGAACTACTGACGGCATTTCGAAGTGTTTTCTTGAAACAATATCTTATTAATTTTGTTAGTTTCCTAATCAAATTACAGTGAGTTTATCTCACAAAACGATTTGTTTAGCAAAAGCAATATTCTACATGTTGTGGTTGAAGATTTGTCCCGCTTTTAATCGAACACCCAGAAAAATCTTCATAACGGGCATAGAGATAAGATTGAATCAAATTATAATAACAAAACTACATAGAAATACTACGAAAGATAGAAAAGAGCAACAAAAGAACAGTAACAAATCAACAGGGATGTTCTAGAAGTTGTCAATCCGAAAATTAATGAATATAAACTCTGCTGTGTTTAGTATTATACACAAGGAAAGTTTGTATTACGTTAAGGAATGATATAAAATGTAAACGGAGAATATATAACCGAACGGTGCATTGTTCTAGAGAATTCGTCCTTAAATGGCACATATTTGATTCAACTGTATGAGCAATTTTTATTTCAATAAAATTTTTTGACTATTAACGTTTTCACATAAAAGAACTTTACGAGCAATATTACTTCAGTAGTATTTCAGATATTTTATATATAAACTCCAAAATTATATAACGACAAAACAAATTTTTTCGGAGTTAATCTTTTCTATCGTTACTTTTCTTGGAATTGTAGGGCAGGATAAAAGGAAGTGACTTCTTGTTGTAGAAATTAAAGCACATTCGAGCACAGATGGCTGAACACATAAAACAATTCCTAAACAAGCTTACTGATAGCTAAACAAGCTGATTTAATCGTAACCATAATCAGCCTTAGGACTACGCATTACAGCATGTCTCCCTTAGAATCAAGCTGAAAACCCGACTAAAAGTTAAATAAACCTTATGATCGATTTAATATCAAGCAAAGATAACTGCATTGGACGAGAAAGATAAGTCCATCGGTTAGACGATTTCGCTAGATATCTCTGTAACCAGGAATCCATATGTAAATCCATATGTGATTGGCACAATACGACTGCGAGGGATGATCAAGGGCGTTAAGTACCAAATACAGTCGCTTGACTATCAAATAAGATAGAAATGCTTGTAGTAGAAGATTCCTTATTCAGTATTAATTCCGTGGGTTAATTGGGGACCATTACTTTTACCTGAAACACATTACAGTGGTCTGGGAAGCAAAGCTATCATAAAGAGACTTTCACCGTATCCCCGGAGATGACCTTATCAGATGACCAGAATTCTTGTGTGATTCTGCTATTAAGATAAGGTTCAGCAAAGGTACAGTTTCACTCATTGCTTGGGAGTTCTCAGACTGGATATACTAGTGCTCAGAAGAAATAATGTGCCGACGTGATCGTAGAGGCATTAAGTCGCATTGTGCCAAGTGCTGCACGTTGTAATCCAGATGAAAGCCAATTAAACATTACAAAAATGGTTTTGTAGGGATAGTTCGCAACATAATCATAATCTGTATTGCAATAGATCTTTTAATTGACAGCAGTCCACCCAATAAAGAAGATTACGATTGTGTTTTAATAAAATATTTTATGAGATGTAGCCACGATTGCAAAGTACCGTACAATATAGATTTTATTAAAAAATGTCATAAAATCAACAGAAATGTTGTGGCATTTTAATGTCCATTTAATTATGTCAATCAATGGCCAATATAACGTGTACCCAAGTAGCTGAGGGAAGAATTTTGTTTCCAAAAACAAATTTCTTGGATATTTGCCAAATACTTTTGAAAACGAATAAATTAAAATGATGATTTCAATATTTGGAAACGATTAAATGGCGAAGAAATAGTAATTTACTGAAGAGGAATAAGAAAACAATGTTGATGATCTAAAGAAATAAATGGGCTGGTTGTTCAGTGAATCTCACAAGGCATTATAAAGAAAACTCCATATTTAGTTGTACTAATCTTTGTCATACTTCCTGCAAAAGTGTTTAATCTGTTGCAACATATTTAATTATAAAGTTCATAGAAACTACTCTCTCCTCTACTCCAAAACAATGCACTGATAACTGGTGGCGGTTTCATCAATATGAATCGTATATATAGTATGTGCATAAATCAAATATGAAAATAATACTTACATCTATGGTATGCTCATCACCACAGGCCCAGCGGGCTTGTTTTTGCGCAAATTGTGCCGCGTATTCAGCCGCTGCAACATCGTGTATACTTGCGCCGGCGCCCGTATTGCCTACACCCTGTTGAACGCTACCGGGTGAAGGGCGTGGGAATACATAGCTCACAGCTGCTGCGGCAGCAGCTGCTGCAGCAACATCGTCTTGGGTGCGCGGTACAGACTGATCAACACCACCGCGCACTTGTCTATCATCGTTACTGCCCAATAACTTCATGTGTGTTGCTGTTGTCGTATGCTGTTGTTCTTGTTGCTGTTGCTGCTGTTGTTGTTGTAACTGTAACTGCGATGAAGTTTGAAAATGCCCAGATGATGCTGATAAACCGCCAATAGACGACGAGTTTAATAAATTGCAATTATTCGAAGTTTGCTGTACCGACGAGGGCAAGTTGGATAGAGATGTTGGCGCTAAAAGGAAATTGTGCAGAGATTGACGATGATATTGTTGTTGCTGTTGTTGTTGCTGCTGCTGCTGTTGATACGTTGTAGCGACGTCAGTAGCAGCGGATGTGGATAAAGGCAGGTGTTGCAGTTGTTGCTGATGGTGCGGCTGTTGCTGATGATGAGTCTGATGATGATAAAAGGGCGATGGTGATGACGATGATATCGTTGGTTGATAATGTGGTGGTAGTGGTGCTGGCTGTGAAGACACTGTGGACTCAATGGGGGCAAAGGATATTGCAGTAGTCGATAGCAGCTCTATTTTGAGGCCGTTAATTTACACAATGGGGCGGGTGTTTAAAGTAAAACAAAATTTTCTCTCCTTTTTAAATATTTTTTTTGCAAAGAAATCTTATGATTGTGATTTTGTTTTTGTTGTTGGCAGGCAGCGTTATTATTTTGTAATTTTTTTTTTTCTTAAGCACTCACAATATTTGATTTTAATTTATACAAGTTATTTTCTTTTATTCACACACGATTTGAAATTGGAAAAAACGTTACGAATTACGATTTTAAAATTTACCGAACGCGACGCGACACTCACGATAAATATTTTCACTTTGTTTTTCGATTTTCTTCGAATTTCTTTTGCATTAAACAACTTGTAACTTTACATGCATTATTTTTACACAATTATTCTCTTTGATATTATTTTCTTTTTTTTGCTTAAGATTAATTTATTGTTTTAATTAATTAATTAATTGATTATAAATACAATGAATTTTGTTATTGTTTTGTTTTGTTTTTTTTTTTATACACAAAAATTATTACACAATGACAATTTGGAGTATGTGACAAATGACGACAATAAGGACAACATTAAATAATAATGACATACGGATTCTTTTTTACTTATTTAGCTTTTCTTTTTCACTTTTTCTTTTTTCCTTCTTCTTCTTCTTTTGCTTAATCCTGATTTTATTTTTTTATATTTGCTTTGGTTTGTTGCTTACAATTTGCTGTTGATTTATTACAACGCATATGCACACGTGTTGGTATTGATGTGTGTTATTAATAAACAAGAAACCGTTAAAATTTTCCTTTAATTCGCTTTGATTTCTATTTTTAATTCTCTTACAAATTTTCTCAGCTTATAACAGAGAGAGAGAGAGTGTTTGTTGAGAGCATTAAGAGTTTAAGTAGTATTGATGCGATTATATAGTGATGATTACAAGAGCACTATACTAATAATAATATTGATGAGATTATAAAATGAATTTATATTTTTTTTTTTTTATACAAAAACGCAGTTAATACACTAATAAATTTATTAAGGACTATCGAATATTTTGCTATACACAATTTTTACACTGAAAAGAAAAAAAGAAAAGAATTCAAAATTAATACATATTCGTCAAATTTTTTAAAAAAGAAATATTTTTAATTTTAATTTATAAAATATTATTTATTTTTTCTTTTAATTTTATTTACAAAGAAAAAAAAGGAAATTTTTTTTAGTATTAAAAAACAATTCCTGACATCTGAGAATGCTAAAAATGCCCAAATACTATTTCGCCACTGACAGACGAGGATTGCCTGAAAATCATAGAATTTTATTATTGTAATTTTAAATCATTTCGATGCTTTCTTCATATCCACATACCCTGCAGAATTCCGACTGAGATTTATCCCTGTACACGTACAATAAATGATAAAAAAAAAGTTGATGGCATTCATTCATTTGACATCAATTCACTTTGGCAGAAAAAAAATTTTCCGTTTTTAAAATGGATAAAAAAAATCTCTAACGGGGAATAGGGGAAACGGGGGATTTTGAACGCAAAGGTCTTTGAATGAAATGGCGATTTATGAAATTATTTCCTGAAAACTCAGGTCGAACTTGCAGAGTGTGTTCGAAACTACTTTGGTAGGCACATGCATTCATCCGACTGTTTGAGTGATTAGTTGACGACAGTGTCTGAATTTTTTGAAGGTGAAGCATTGTTTTGTAAGTGTTATCCAACACAAGTGGTTTCAAAACCACTTATCTGTCAAGGATATCAGCTGTCAAATAACGATGCTCGTTTTCGATCATTATGGGGTGATTAAGGTCGTCAAAACCCAGCTTCTGTGTAGAGAATTAGCGGAATTATAAACAATTATTTCTAGACTAGACTAACAACGTTAGAGGTATACTCAAGCCTGTGCCCAATCGCAATGTAGTCACTACCAACAACTTAGCGCCTGTTAGAGAGAAAAAGTTGAGGATAAGCTGATTTCGTCTATTCCATGGCGTTCTCAACAATTAGGCCTATCTTCCATAAAGAATCAAACTCATGCAACAATTAAGCCAGTTAATCAGTAATGAAACTCATTAATCATTCGGCTTATTGGGCACATCAACTGACCACCAAGATCATTTTCACGCCGTTAAGACTTTTTTGTCGGACTACATTAAATACCGCTTATACGCGGATAAATCATCTCCTCGCGTCGGAGCATTTGTAAACCATCACTTGTCGAGTTATCACAAACCAGAGGCGACAATTTAGCTCTTATTGCATACCGTACGAAATGGCAAATCCTAAGTATTAAAATGAAACAAAAGTTTTATCGAAATTAAAGCTTTTTTTGTGTTTTATTTAACTTTACTTTTGAAACCAAAAACTTAGCAGTCTTTCATTAGGTCATACGCACAAACTCGCCTACAGTCCTGATTGGAATAAGAATGCATTATTAAGTGATAGTAGACTACAGCGAACAATTGTGTTGGTGAAGAATTTGCTTAACGAAATGATATGAAAATTAGTTGTTCTAGGTTCTTTATAGGTGCCAAATGGATTGAGGATTTCTATGAGACAAATATTACTTGAAAAATGTTAATAATTTAAAGAACAGAAGGGTATATACATAAATACATACATACATATGTATGTATTGGATCTGAATGGAGATATAAAGAATTGCTAGAGAAATCAAATTACTAAAAGGGCTACGAATTGCGTTAAAAAGCTTAGAACAGACGTTCTGAATTTGAAATGGTATGAAATAGTGTAGAATTAAAGGAATACTTGGAGTCAAAAGAATACATTATTTCAGTTTCTAAGAAATTTTCGATTTTTATTCTAAATTTTAACAGGGAAACAGAACTCATGGAAAGATAATTTTTTAGGCAATCAATTATGAATCAAAACGGAAAAAATATAAAAAAAAAGACCTTCAAAACTGAATAAAAATGAACTTGAAATTGTTGTTATTAAAATTGCTAAATTGTTTGGTAAAATATTTATTTACTTTGTAGGTATTTAATTTATTTTTTTCTTTTTTTTAACGAACCCATTTACATTATCGTTTACCGCGCACTGTAAGCCTTCGATAGCTCAGTTGGTAGAGCGGTGGACTGTAGAGACAAATGCCTAAAATAGAAATCCATAGGTCGCTGGTTCAAATCCGGCTCGAAGGAATATATAACTTTTTTATATGAAACGTAGTCTTATTTATAGAACTTAAATGAATCATCACTAATATGTTAAATTGATGACAGTATTTTGAATAAATTTCACTTAAAATTTCACTTTTATTTATGTCCGAACTGTAAAAATCGTAAACAATTCAATTGTGATTAAAGCACATGTTTGTAGTAATATGAACGACACAAATTTAGGCTCACATTGATAGAAATAATTAATAAATTAAAGTAAGTAAATAATTGACGTAATTTAATAAACAATAAAAACACAGAGAAAGAGAAATGTAAAATAAAACACAACTCTTTAAGAATGAAAATATTCTTATTAAAGCAAAATAAGTGTGCATGTATGTATGCATGTGTAGCATTATGCTTTAAATCTCACACGGGAGAGAGCATGTGACATAAACAATAAAAATAAATGGAAGAGCATAAGAAAAGGAAAACAATAAAATGAAATCGTTTTGGGAAAAGCAAAATGTGTGATTGTGTCAACCAATAAATATAAATAATTAAAGTAAAATAAAATCAACAAGAATACACAATATGTAAACAGCAGTATTGTCAACCCATTGTTATTTGTGTTATTTTTAAAGCGTTTTTGTAGTGCTTCGAATTTTCTTCAGAAAGTAGCGAGAAATGTTTTATAATTTCCGTTTAGTAAATAGGTATCTGGAGAACAGTTTAAATAAAACTTATGCTAATCTAGTTCACAGGAATAGACTAGAAAATGTACCAAAAAACAGCTTAAAAACATCATTACTACTAATGCGACTATAAAAACTTGAAAAGGAAATTTAAATGAAAAAAGCGTTTTTCTGAAACGGCCAGTAACCATGCAAGCCAGCAGACAAGAGGATAGTCAAAACACAAAAAATGTAAAAAAAGCAACAATGGCAACAGCAATGTCATCCAAAAAACAACTATAATAATAACATATACACCGATGACGAGAGTGAAACATGAAAAACATAAAGAAAAGAAGAAAAATAATGATGAGCAATTTTTGAAAGAAATAAACAAAACACAAAAGCTCAAGGCGCACAGCAATCAGGGCTGCCGCTCTATATATTTAAACAAATTTGCCGGCATTATCCTCTTATTTCTCCATATTGGAAAAAATGTGTCCCAAAATAAAAATACTACAACGGTCGCAATTCGAAATTCTGTGGGCGATACCACATTCGGACCCCGTAATTTTTGATTTCAATTAGAAAATTCTGCAGCTTTAAACTTGCGTTCAGTACTTTGACAGCCATTACCGTCGCTTTTCTATTTGTTTCACTTTTCATTCCTTATAAATAAATTAATAAAGTCGGTATTAAATATAAGAAAAATATGTTTCAATTTTCATAAAATTTATAATCAAAATCTAAGAACACTCTCTTTGAGGTATAATTGGGTAAAAAAAAATTCTATTTCTATTTTTTAATATCTATTCCAAATAAAATCGTATCTTTTGAATTTTTAATAATTGTTCAGTTTAATTTAATATAAAAGAAGTTTGTTTATATCCACTTTCAGTATTTTATAGAGACTTTAAAAATGGCAACACTGCTTGTAAACACTAGGCAAAAATGGCGTCAAAAGAGAATCGGTGGTAAATGACAGGAATTTTATAAACACTCGTCAAGAGAGAGAGAGAGAGCTACCAAAGAAACTAAAAAATATTAAACAAACAAATGATAAGAGAAAAGGATAAAACGCTTACAAAAGGAGAGATGAACGAACGAACATAGAGAATGAAAAGGAACACTACAGATTTCTAGGCATAATAGGGAAATGAAAAAAATACTTTCTTTTTCAGTAATTCTTTTACTGCATTAAAAGAATTTATCACTTAGAAATATTATTTATTTGAATAACGAATTTGTTACACAATTTTAATTATTAAAATTAGTAAATTCATTGATTTTTACCGTTTTTTACTCTTTATTTGTACCTTTTGTTCTTGGTATAATCTTCAGACGCGGTGCTGCACAAATGGCAATGACAAAGAATACAACAACAAATTGGTTTGATGGTATATATGTACGTCGTCGCTGTCGGATGTTTGATTAGGTTGGTTATTTCCTTCTTTAAAACTTTTCTCTTTTCAGAAGATATAAAACAAAATTTACACCATTGATATTTTCGAGAAATTATTACAATAAAAAATGGATCGTATTATGTAGTATGCACTTAAGAACTCAACAATTTTTTTTCTCTTTTTTTGATTTCTATACAAATAAAATTTTCAATTCTTTTTTTTTACACAAATTTTCTTTAACACAAATTCTAAACTAAAATATAATACACTACACGCAGAAAATTTTCGATTTCTTTGTACACTTTACACACGAAAAATAATTTAATTATACATATACAAATGGATGACAAAATATATAAAAAGAAAGAATTTAAAATGGTCTCATCGCAAATGTTCCTTGAGGTGGTACTTTGGTTGGCCGTGGTGGTGGTCGTTCGTTAGAATAAAAGTACCCACAGTTAATTTGCTTGCATGTCAAATTATTTTTTGTTTAATTCAAGGATTTTTTTATAATTATTTCTTTTGTAAATATTTTATTAGAATTTTGTCACAATTTAATGATTTCTTAACGATTTAAATATTTTATACATTTATTTACACAAAGAATTTATAATTTATCGGCTGAAGAAGAAAATCTCTTCGTCGCGAGAACACACACAAAATGCTTCTGTTCTGTTTTTCAGTTGCGCCGCCGTTGCCTGTCAGACATCGGGATTTGCGGTTTTTACATATGTGTTTGTGTGAATTTGCTCTAACTTTTGATTTCTTTTATTCATTCTATTCGTCTCATTTATGCTCTGCCCTTATGGATTTCTTTTGTTGATCTCTCACTCATTCTCTCCTATTGTTTACGATTACTCTCTATTTTTGTTCTGCACATTTTCCTTGTGTTTATACAATGTTGACAACCGCAATGTATGATTTAACATGAATTAAGCGATTTTTATATTACAGTACCCAAGGCATATCCAATAGGATATATATAGGTGCCCCACTATTGCCTAATTAAGCATGACATAAAAATCAAAAGAAATTTCAATATATAAAATTTATTTAGTTTCTTTAATTGCTTTTATTAATTTCCTATGGAGGTTTGAGGGTTAATTTTATTGACATTCCGCGTACTCTTTAACAAAAACAAAATGCCTGTTGTTTTTGCATTGTTGTACTTGTTGTACAGATGCTACTACCTATTGGATATGCCTTGACAGTACCGTTGTAAATATACGATAACAACAATAATAAAAAATAAATAAAAAACGAATTATACAGAATCTGAAATTTTCTCTACACATATATTTTAATTATTTTTTATCAAATGTAAATATTGGAGTGTCTTTAGCAATTTCAAACGACACAAAATTTGTATGGAAGAAAGAAAAATATTTGAGAAACAGTTTGAAAAAAAAGAAAACAAATTTATCCTTCGAGCCGGATTTGAACCAGCGACCTATGGATTTCTATTTAAAGCTTCATCTACAGTCCACCGCTCTACCAACTGAGCTATCGAAGGCTTATATATATGTATTTGGGCTTATATTATGACAATAACACCACATTAATGCTGTCTTTAAGCGATAGGATTAGGCAAAAAACGTTCTTTGTTTATAAAGTAATACAGTGTTTATTTTTAGTTAGCAGCACTATTACACATTTGTTATGTTTTCTTAATACGTTATGCGTATTGAGCGTTCTCCCAAGTATTTAGGGGTTTACACTTGTTTTACTCATCCTACTTTATTTCTTTGCATTCTAGTTTGTTGTTGCCGCTTAATTGTGCGTTCGAGACGGGCCCTAGGATGAATAATGAAACTATAAAGAAAAGAAAAAAAGCACTCAAAATAATGAGTGAGAGAGAAGTAATTCGTGCGCACATTTTTTATTGTTTGCTTGTAAGAAACAGGGAGTATAGCAAAAGAGTTTGCCACATTCGTTCTAATGTTACCACCTCTTAAGAAGTATTTGTCACGATTAGGTAACTCTTTATCTTACTCTTTATTTTTTTTTTTGTTTGTTTTATGTTAATAATTTCTCTTGTAAGATTTTTTAGAGCTGTTCGTAATATTGTAAATGCAATTCAAAAATAATTTCTCTGTTTAATTTATGCTTATGTCGTTTACATATTTTTTTTCTGAAGTTGTAACTGAATTTGTAGTTGATTGCCACTTTATTTCAGTTTTTGTGGAAACTAGAGCACAATGTAAACACACCTTCGATAGCTCAGTTGGTAGAGCGGTGGACTGTAGTGCGTTAAAAATTACAAGTGTAGAAATCCATAGGTCGCTGGTTCAAATCCGGCTCGAAGGATAAAAATTTTTTTTATTTAAATATTTATTATTAATTAATATCATTTACTAATATTAGATAGTTTTTGCAAAGAAGCGTAAAAAGTTTTACTTCAGTTAAGACAAAAAACGTTTATCAATTAAAATGATGAAACTCACAATGTGAGTAATAATTTCCTATCGTCATTAGATCTATGTTTACTATCAATAAGTGTATTCAAGTACAAAGATTGATGAATAGGGCAACGAAGGTGTATAATTAAAGAGAGAATAAATTCCTATTGGATAGGAGAGATTGTGGAATCTCCAGGTCGTTCCAAAATAAAGTGAGTACTAAAACTTGAAAGGGAATTTAGTAGGTTCTTGATAGATTTATTTACGTCAATCGATTACAATATCTTTACTGAGTAAGTACAAATTAATTATTATACAAAAAGAAACATAACAATTCAGATACATATGTACATATATAGTTAGCTTTGTCTTTAAAATTGCATTACTTTCCGATAAGTCTATTGCTTGGTAGCATTTATGACAGTTCTTACAGGCACGTCGAAAAGTATCGTTGTTAGCATAAACAGATCTACTACAATATTTTAAACTTGAAAATTAAGGGTTGGTTTGGCAGGAACATTGAATTTATTTGGCTAGGTAGGAACTATGAATCAACTTTACCTCGTATTAAACCCTGAACAAATAGTGTACTGAGCATTGATCGACGACTTTGAATAACGCCAAATAACTTTTTTTTTTTTTGAAAGTACAATCCTTCCGGTTAATAATGGAAAATAAATGATTATGCGTTTTCGCTTCGTTAAGTGGGCCTGCGATCGACTTACAGAAGATGCCGATTTTGGCAAAAAAATCATCTTTTCAGCTGAAGCTCATTTTGATCTTGGCGGGTATGTAAACAAGCAAAATTGTCGCATTTGGGGCACAGAAAACCCGCACGCATACATTGAAAAGCCGACGCACCCAAAACGAGTCACTGTTTGGTGCGGATTTTGGTCTAGAGGCATAATTGGGCCACCTCGGAGCTGTGATTTGACACCTTTGGACTATTATTTGTGGGGTGCCGTCAAAGATAAGTGTTACGCCGACAAGCCAGAGACAATTGACGCCTTAAAGGACAATATTCGTAAAGCCATTGGTGAAATACAGCTGCACACAAACGATGGTGTGCTTAAAAATTGGACCGATCGTGTAGGCTACTGCATTGTCAGCCGAGGCAGCCATTTGAATGAAATTATTTTCCATTATTAACCGGAAGGATTGTACTTTGAAATAAAAAAAAAGAAATTTGAGAAAATATTCAGTAGTTTTTTTTTAAAGCATTTTCAAAAAAAAAAGTTATTTGGCGGACCCTTTACTATGATGCGATGGTAAGTTATAAGAGTTCCAACCTAGGCCACGAAGACAGAAAATTAAGAATTGCCTTTGCGCTGATTCAATAACATTTATAAGAATTGCATAACAAGGGTGCCATATAATAGAACCATACTCCAGAATAGGTCAAACAAGTGATATAAGTAACAATTCTGTTAAATAGGTTAGAGGACGTGTACTTGTCAATTGTGCCAAGTACAGTACGCGGAGGTCGAATTGACCCATTGTACAACGTTATAGCTTCTCACACCAATCGTGTTGTGTGCGTTAATTTTATACATGAGTGGCGGGACCTACAGTTTAAAGTCGACTCCGAACGACAAATTTTTTTTTTTTGAGAAGCTTTTCATGGCAATTTTTACTCTCAGAGTTTTTGCCAGAAATCTGCTGAGAGAGGAAGTCGGCGAAGAAATGTTTTCATATTTTCGTTTTGATGTCTGACCTGGGATTTGAACTCGGGCCTTTCGTCTAATAAGCCAACAGCAGGGTGAACTCAATAGGTGATGGCAATCGTACAACAACTCAATTCGCAGTGTTTTTTAACAAAAACAACATGTATTTTCTGTTGTTTTTGGGTACACACAAATGTCAAATGAAATTCGCGGTAAGCCAGAAATGACAAAGGCGAATCCATATAATGACATAAAGTTGTTATTTTGTGTTATTATTTCTCTTTTGTTTCTTTTTTTTATAAGAAAAATTAAAAAAAAAAATTTTTAAATACGGGCTGACCACTAAGGTTGACGACTTTCAGAGGGATACTGGGAAGCATAAAAGCAGATTCTACAACAAAAGTTGTGCCAGAACATCCAGAATATTTAAATAAATTATAAGTTGTGTAGAATACAAATATAAAAGGAAATAAAAAATAAATAAATAAAAGAATGTATATACAGTGAGCAAAAAAAATGTGTACACTTATTGTAAAAAAAAACTAAATGAATAAATTAATTCACAGGATTTTGTGTAAGATGAGTTTCTAGAAAATTCGGTCGCTATAGTGAAAAAATCAGCACTTTTTTGCCTAAAAATGTGGGAATTTCTTAGTTTCTACAATTATTTTCTTGTTACGTAACCAATAGAGAAATGTTTATAATCAGAATATAGTTTTTAAGCTTTTTTTAGTCTTAAAGAAAATAAATTTCTTTTTATAGATAATTTTTTGTTCAAAAGTTATTTCGAGGTAATAGTGTACAAGTTTTTTTTGCTCACTGTACGCAAACAATATGTTTGACATTTACGTGGACTGAAAAAAGCAATCAGCTGGGCTGATAACACTACCTATTGAATTTGCCTTGGCCAACACACTACCTACTAGACTACGGCGACTTCATTCTGTTAAATAAGAATCAAGAAATTCTTTAGACCAGCGTTTCATACATACAAGTATGCCATAAGCTTTATTAACCATCAGTGATATGTTGTCACGAAAGTTAAGTCCAATATAGTTAAGTTCCAAAATAGTTTGAACTTTATTCAAAATAGCGTTGGCAATAAAAAAAGGTATCAATCTTAGTGAGTGTAAAAAATATCATATGTTTACAGTTTTTAACACTCAATACTAACAAATTGGAAAACTGCTAAAGTCGGCACGAAGTAATTCAAATCCATTAATATTCATCAGTATCTTAGAACACAAAACAACTGAGGCAAGGTCATTAAGGAACAACGTGAATAAGATAAGATCCAAATGACTGCCTTGAGGCACGCCAGAATATATATCTAATATATAAAATTCTCGTGTCACGGTGTTAGTGGTTAAACTCCTCCGAAATGGATCGACCGATTTTCATGAAATTTTGTGTGCATATCGGGTAGATCTGAGAATCGGACAACATCTATTTTTCATATCCCTAAATGTTAAGAGGGCGTGGCAAATCGTTAAAATTGAATATTTAGGTACGTATTTATCGTAGACGAATAAAATTTGGTGGGTGAGTTCGTAGAGTCGATATCGACAATCCTACCAAAAATTGGCGTGACAACCCTCCCCCTTCAAGTGATACCTATAACCCTTAAACTACTGAACCGATTTTAACCATTCTTTTTTTGTTCGAAAGCTTATCAGGTTTAGATGGTTTGAAAAAAAAATTCGATATAGCAAAAAGTAGGCGTGGCAAACCTTTAAAATTGAATATTTAAGAACATAGTGATCGTAGACGAATGCAATTTGGTGGGTAAGTTCGTAGAGTCGATATCGACAAACTCACCAAAAATGGGCGTGGCAACCCTCCCCCTTTAAAAGATACCTATAAGTCGGCTAATTCGATGGTTTATAACTACATATGTACATAAATATATAACACGTATGTCTGTTAGTTTTTGTTTTGGAGCGAGTACAAAAACTACAACTTCGTCAGCGCTACACATGATTCGGGCCTCTTATTGTTATTATTTGTATCCCTCAGCTAAATAACGTACCGACTTCGATTAAATTTTGAACTAGATAGATATATCCACACACTTATAGTAAGTTAGTTATTTTTATATAACTGTTTTATGCAGCGTTTTACAATAAATATATAATGTGACCTGTTTTGGGCAATAAAAAAAATCAATTTTGGGCGGGACGAAGTTCGCAGGATCAGCTAGTATTATATATGTATATTATTATTATACATACATACATATGTATATTTATATAGAAATTATTGCGCCTTGAGGCCAAGCAGTAGGATAAGGGACTGAGGAAAGCGGAAGTATGTTAAGCATATTCTGTGTTCCAGATTTGGAGTGCAATGGCGATGATGATACAAGATTCTCGACTGGGATTTTTTCAGTGGCCTTGGGGAATTAAATTAGAATTTTTACCGTTGAGTTTCATTTATGTCTTTAGCTGGCTTCTGAGGTAACCCTGTTTGACCTATGATCTTCCCTCTTCCCAAACTTCGTGAAGTGGAGGTTCCATTATTCCTCTGGCTCTGAACAATCCGGGAAGACTTTTGCGTTAGATTAAAGAACAACTACAACAACAGAAAACTAAACAATTAGGACTGAAGACAAAAAAAGGTTCAAGGCATTTGAAATACGGCTATACAAAGGAATATTGACAATAGTTCAGGGACCGTGCTCAAAATAGTGGAAAGTAAGATAACCGTTTACCTAAGTATTAAATACAAAATTATTCAGAATAACTTCCAAACAAAAAGGAATTTATAAAGAAGTAGAAAAGAGATCTTATAGGTGATTATTATTAATGAATATACAGGATATCGGGATCCTATAAGAACTTTAAATGATATAAGTAACAGATATCTTTGCCTTTAAAAATAAATATGTTTGTTTTGCGATATTAATTTGATGAAATCTGTATTATATTTTATGGTTTCCAATATCGCAAATGGCAAATAAAGATGATGTACAAGACATAAGTTTGGAACATAATTTTGGATTTATACATACATATTTATATCGACTCTTCAGAATGTTCGTCAATATTTGTTTATCCGGGCACAATTCTACCCAATTTTTCAATCCATTGTGAGGTATGTATTTAATAGAAAGGGCAAAGGATTAATTTATACCTGAACATTAATTCCTACTGCTCCAAAATGGGAATAGACGGATTTCGATGGAAAAAATATAAGACTCGATAACGCAAATTTATGGTCTTTAAATCTTCAACTATAGGTAAGAGTATCTGCCGATTACCTTATAAAGTATATTTAGAACTTTTCCTTAGATTTGAAAAATATAAGAACTTTAAACACAGTTTACATGTTTTGGAGAAGCATTTACATACGTACATACATGCTTGCAAGAAATTCCTTTACATAATTATTTCACCACAAACGCTATACATACAGCAGTTGAAAGAAAAAAAGAGTATACAATGCTAAAAACAATTTGTTCATACATACCGATTAAAATATATTTTTGTATATAAAAACAAACCGGCTACTTTTTGCTCACACAAGAACAAATACAATGCAAATACAAATACAACTCTGGTTATGTTCCATCCATATCGACGAAAGAGAAACAAAAACAAAGAATATAAAAAGGAACTTTTACAAGATGCACATTGTTTTATCCATGACACTTAGAATTCTGAATTAGAAAGAGAGAAATATATGAACGGCATCGACCAGCTGCAACAAGGAGGATTCACGGAAAACAAATAAAAAAATAATTCACTGATTATTATATTTAATTTTAGCAGTTATGGGGCCATTATTTTCTTTGGAAAAGTATTAATTTTCATTACATTTAAAAAATATAATTGGAAGCAATTTTAAACTTTAATAATGTTGTCTAGAAGTATAAATTTGCTCTTTTGTTTGTTATTCTCTTTTGTTTGCGGCATTCGTATGCCGTTGTATTACTTTGGGCATAAATGTGTTAGTGTTGTAAACCATACAATTTTTGTTTTCTTCTTTTTTTTCTTTTAATATTGTATTTGCCGATTTTCTTATTGTACACTGTTTTTTATTTTTCTCTTTTTTTTTTTGCTTTGCTTCTTTTTTCTTTTGCCGCAATTTGAGTAAATAACTACAAAAAATGTGCGGCCTAATGGAATTGAGACAATTAGAACTTGAATGAAAAAGAACAAAATTTGTATTTTTAGGCTGAAAGACTTTTTTAGAACACTTAAAAACTTAAATTTTTTTTGTTAAATACTAGAATTTTCTGTAATAAAATGATGGCATTTGATTTTTTCACAAATTTTTTATGAGTATTCTTTTGCATTTTGTATTTTTATTTGCTTTTTGTTTTTTTTACACACACCTTTTTTACATTCGGGAGATGCTAATTGGAGAGAATTATTCTTACAAGAAAATTTACACAAGATTCCGCTTGGTAGGGAGCTCTTTAAGCATGCATTATTAAATGATTATTATTTTATGATACACTTTATTCGCCAATATTTCACAGAGATACTTGATTTAATTTTCACTAGAAAATTTTTATACAAAACTTTTAATTTATTTTCTATATAATTTTTTGCACAAAATTTACAAGAGACTTTTCCGCTGCTCTGCAGTTTTTCTCGGCAAATAGCAAGCAGTTAACCAAAGTCGGTCAAGTCATTTTAGCGGCTTCATGACGCCGTTGCTTTATTGTTTTAAGTTGATTCTATTTATCGGGCAACCGTTACAAAAATCGCTTAAATGCATCGTTAAATAAGAACGATAATGAATGAGAGTTTTTTGAAATTTATAAAGGAAATAATTTTATCAATCAATTTAAGTTTGAAATGTTTATCACAGCAGGATATTTTTAATAGTACAATACCCTAAAATAATGCCGCTCCATATTAAGGGATTTATTTCACAACAATGGTAAGCTGTACTTACCTTTTGCTGTTTTTTCATTCTTCTAACTAGAAGAAGAAGTACAGAATAAGTACAATTTGTTAAGTTCTTGTAATAGATATTTCATAATATCTATAATCAACATGCATGAATCGAAAGAATGCAACTCTTGTGTTTTAACACATGGTTGACTAATGTTTTTATTTTTAATTTTTTTTTATACTGCCAGCTGATAGATTAATATCAAGAGCGGAATATTCTTCTAAAACTTCAATGCCCGAATGGAATGTCTACGCCGTCATTAATAATAGACAATAATATTAATGTTTTCAAATTTATTTACAGTAATATGTAAATAATTTGCTCCAAGTATGAAAAACTAAACGAAATGTTAATAATAGTATTTATATTATCGTATGTACCTATATACAATTCTATTTCTATTTTTTATACGCCGTCTTTAATGGAAATTTAATCGATTTGTTTCAATGTTCTCATGGAATAAATTCGATGGTTAATATAACTTCAATAACATGCAGGGCTACAAACTTTCTTTTTACTGATAAAAGAACATAAAAATTACTGTTATACGCTATTTATTTAAACAGTTGAATGAACAGTTAAATCTAGACTTGTTTATAATCTCTTTACAAATTAAATTTTAAATCATGAAATTTTGTAATAAAATAATTGTTTTAAACAGCTTCTTTTAAATTAAAAACAATAGTTAATAATTCTTTTAACGGTGAATCAGTTAATCATAGGTCGTTTTAAAATTTGGGGATCCTTGCATAGTGTAGTTAGAGGTAATCGACCAATCGTTTAAAGTCAAAGAATGATTCATTGCTTCTCATTTGCATTTAAATATTATAATTATGTACCTACTTATGTCTTTTCATAAGTTGACTAAGATAATCAAGGAAAGATAATGAGATCTTGTATTCTAAGACTTCCCGTGAACCAAAACGAGCTAAGGGGTATGGAAAATAATCTTATTGACAGTAAAGTTAGTGCAGGGAGTCATAAACCCATTAGCAGCGGCAAGCGTTGATCTGCTCTCGAGTCATGTACCATCATCATTCCTTGATCGTGAATAAATTAAAGAAACGGGAGCAAATGCACTATTAAAAGATAAAGTGCAACCCAGGGGGCTCAAAGGCACCCCAACATTTGAATACGGGTGGGTACTCCGAATGTACAAACAAAAGTCAAAATGATTAATGAGGTCAGTGAGAGCATCTCGAAACCAAAAAAAGTAGTCCAGAAGTTCCCAAATTAACTGAAATGTCCAACAACCTCATCTGAAGTGGGAAAGAGAGTACATTCTCCCGAGGAAAAGAACACTTAAGAAAAAAGGGGCTCCCCGCTCAACCGTAAACAGTCCAAGTCGGATCCTAACCTACACGCAGGAGGCTCCAGTCAAAATCCTGGTGCTAACGAACTCCATCTTGCATGATAGAATATCTCAACACTAATAACCTAATCACACTTAATATAGGTAGCAAAGCAACTTTTATTAACAAAATTAGGGAGGAAGTGTTAGACATAACAATTTGCTCTGAGAAACTTATAGACATGATTCAAGAATGCAGAGTCCTCGCTGAATACTCTTTCGCCGACCACCGATATGAACCGTTCAAAATTGATCGATCACCACCCGATCCCATAAGATTTCGAAATAACATTCGGGATTTATAAATAATTTATTATATATTTTGATAAGGATGACCTTTGTGTTAATTGAATAATTTTGTTTTAGTTACAGTTTTTAAGGACCTTATGTGTTATACTCGAGTTTTTCCTTTCCAACCAATTGAAAAATGGTTTACTTGTGTAGTTTAGTGAATAATTTCCAAAACTTGAATCCTATAAGCGGTTATCAGTTTTTAAACATTTTGAAGAACATACATGATAGAATTGATATGCAATGCTACAAACGATATTTTGATAGTTTAAAGCACAACAAGAGGCAGCAAAAATATGGGTTTGATAATAAATCGAAATAAAATAACATAATCCAGGAGTTGCCTTATTATAATAATATGAATGCATCTCTCTTATCCATTTGTGAGTATCAATTTGAGTTGACACGGGACAGTTGACACGACAGAAGCAATACAATATCACATATAATCTAAATCATAGTTTTCCCCATATGCAACTAAATGCTAAATCAAATCAGCTACTCTACTTTTTAAGGAAAATGGTATACAGTTCCCTCCACAATCCTGAACTGGAGCTACTTAATGAAACTATGGATATTGTACGTTTTGTGGAGATATCTTAATGGAATCATTATGGCCTAGAAAATGTTTGTCCAATAACGAGGTAATTTAAAAAAAGACAAAAAGATGGCGTTAAAGAAGATTTACAATTTATCTCTACTTTTTACTTTCCAACTGCCTTTATTTCACGTTGTTTAGTTGCAATTGGGTCACTAAAGATGTCTTTCGAAAGATAACAATTTTTAGTAAAAAATCCCTTTTGACAATTTCATTTTACTTGATACCAACAAACAGAAAATACATCATGATTTTCAGTTTTTCCTTTAATAGAGATGAAAACAAAAGTCACTGTACACTGATACTGTAACAGCGAATCACAAGCAATTAGCGTTTTGATACATATACGAAATAAATCAGTAGATGTTAACAAATCAATTGTTAAATATATCCATTAGTTAATTAAAATCATGATGACCTACATACATATGTGAGTTGTAATAAATGGCACAGATACCTAGCTGTTTTTCTCTATGAATTGCAGCGCTTCTGCACTTAAAATCATTACTTGGACCAAACTGTCAACGATTGGACTGTCTGAAGTAACCTGTAGTACACAAACTAACAGCTTTGATCAATATGAAGCCCCCGGCAGCTTGGCTAAGTGGTTGTTATGTTGCTCCTTGTAGCCATGACCTGGCACCAAATGATAAAGACATATTACAGTCTATAGTGAATAATTCGGTGGGTGAAAAATTTACATCATTGCTTACAAGCATTCACGAAATACTCGATTCGGTGAGTTCTGATATCTGATGAAATCCAATATCAACTGAATAATACAAAATCCACATTGTCTTATCTACTGATAAGTATTCTAAAACTAGGTCGTTTTTTATTGACGATATTTTACGATCGCATTGAAATTGTGATTCTTTAGTCCATTGACACCATCGTCCACCAAGCAACTTGCCTGAAAACTTATCGAAATGAGATACATACTCTAAGCCAACAAGCATGTAAACGATATAAAAATTAAATTTTCTTTCCAATTGGAGTATATTGAATTTATTTATAATTAAAATCAAAGATTTTTCATTTTATTCATAGGGGTACAGTTTATTTTCTACTTTTTGTTGTGAAAATTATGTGATGTAAGTTGTATGAACTACATGAATTGATATTTGAGGATTTAAAGAAATTTATTTCATTTGTTTTACATCTTTTTCTTTTAGATATAATCTATAATGAAGTTTATGTTTAGTAATGATCAAAATTAATATTGCATTTATGCATACTCCTATATTTAAAAATAAAATAATTAAATAGACTTACAATCGACTCAAATAAAAGCTACAAAAGACCTTAAATTAACAATAAAATTAAATACATTCGTTTTATACTTTGTATAGCACTTACATAAATACTTAAGAAAAGGTGTGACAATTTTCAACATGTATTAAACAAAAAAAGTATACATATACATATATATTATATATATATTGCCAATAATAGGTGCTCTACCTTAAGAGAAATCATACGGGCAATTTGGTCAATACAGGATGATTGATGTATGTAGTATTTCTCATAATATTTATCAAAATTTTAATTCATTTATATTTTCATTTACTTCATTAATAACATTAATATTGAGAGTAAATGAATATATGGATATTTGTTGCTTACAGAACTAAATTTAAAGACCGTCCTCACTGTCACTGTTCATTTTAACATCATCATCGTCGCCCGAATTGTTTGCAGCGTCTGAGGGTTTTTCATCAGCATCGTTTTCATCATCGTCTTTTTCATCATCATCTTTTTCATCATCCTGGGAGTCTTTGCCTTGAGGTGAGGCGACCTTTGGTCGACCACGTGGTTTTCCTGAAGGTTGATAAGGTCCTTTACCACTTGTAACTGGTCTACCGCGTTTTTTAGGTGTTGCGTCTCCACTGCCATTTTCCGCTTTAGCTACTCGCCTTGGAGGAGCAACTCCTTTTTTTGGACGACCTAGGCCTCGACCTGTAGCAACTATATTCAAATTTACACCACTAGATGGGGGACGACCAAGCGGCCGTCTTTCTTCTTCATCATCCAATTTGTCATCAGAGCCTAGAACGAGTAATTGCAAGTGAAATATTAAATCAAGGCACAAAAAAAAAAAAAACTGGTTGCATCTAATAAATTTCAGTATTAACATTGCAAACATAATCATGATTTTTAAACAATTTTGTTTTCCATAAAAGATTAAGACATTCGTTTCCAGACAACTCCAGCCGTTCGTTTTAAATTTTATTATTTTAAAGATGTCTTTCGTTGGTAGAAATATTCTATTATTGATTATAAAAATAATCTGAAGTTACCAAAAAAATTAAAATCTTTACATTTAACAGTTAAAATGAGTGGGAAAAAGCATAAGAAATGAACATATATTGACTATCAAATAATGAGGCTTACAATCATATAAATATTATTAAATAAATCTCTACTTTAAGGTACGACTTAAAGAAAGATAATAAAAGGAAGAGGAAGGCCTTATCTTACCTTACTTACATAGAAGTTTGGTATTATAAACTAAATTCAAATCATACTCCAAATTATAAAACAGAGATCAGAAAGAAAACTCAGATGGCGAATTTATATCAAATAAATGGCATTTAAATAATCATTCTGAAAGATTTTTTGAAAATTTTCCTTCATACCATTATTTATATACTTCTTTCAAATCAAATGTATTAAAAACTTTGTTAATTTTTAAGCAGCACGGGATAACTTTTGTCATTATATCATAATATGTACATATTAGTCAAATGAAATTGTTATTTTAAATAAAATTGATTGACTCGAAAAAAAAAATCCAGTAAAATATTTGGCTTTGTATTGAAATCAATACTAACAGTTCAAAAAATATATTGGCAAATCGAAAGCTGTACATAGAAACCGGTTTACCTTAATTGCGTTACTTTTTCTTCCTAATTATTCTAAAGACATTCGTGGAAAACATAAATTTGTTCACAATTTTAGCATATTCGTTTTGGTGATTTCAATATTGACTATATTTATTTAAAAAATAGATATATATACATATATATATATAAAAATTACAAAATGTCCGAAGAAAGAATATTTCAAATCCACGCCAAGTTCAAAAATAGTCTTAAATTTTTTTTTTTGGAAGAATAAAAATAACGCGAAAATCTTCTTAATTACTTCGTCACCGTTAAGGTTAGTATTTATTTACTTATATTAGTATTTATATACTTATATATAAACTAAGGAACTACCGTTATATTGCAATATCCAAAAATACTTGACCGCAATAAAAAATCCAAAGAAATGATTTTTTTTTTATATATGTACGTGTTGTCTTAGTAATTTACTTCCAAACCTTCTACTTACTCTCATCATCACTATTCTGTACTTTTTTAGGACGTCCACGTCCTTTTTTTGACGTTTTAGCGGTGGCAGCTGTGGCTTTTTTCCCAGGCTTATAATCACTGGATTCGGCATCGTCATTATCGTCCGCCGCTTCGTCATCATCCTCGCCAGTATCTGCCTTCGCTGATTTCTTTGGACGACCACGTCCTCTACCCGTAGCTTCGATTGTGTGCGCTAGTTTACGTTTAGCTTTCGGTGGACGACCTCGACCGCCAGATGAAGTATCGCCATTTGGCAAAGGACTGCCACCATCACTGGCTGTACCTTCTTCATCACTGCCATCGACAGTGGCAGCCGCTTTGGCAGGCTTTTTATTGGTTGCCCCCGCTTCGCTTTTAGCTGGTCGTCCTCTTCCCCGACCGGTAACGGGTTTCTTTGGTTGTTTGTCGGGGTTTGCAGGACGACCGCGCTTTTTCGGCACCGTCGCAGGGGATGGCGAAACTGTACCATCATCAGCGGCATCACCACCGTCGTCGCTTACTGCCATAACTTCGTCAACCTTATCATCGACCAAATCCATTTTATTAAAATTTATTTATTTTTATTTAATTAAAAAAGATTTTTTAATTTTAATTTTATTTTGATTAACAATTAAGTTTTCTTCTATTAAATTGGGTTGTAGCACGTAGTCGATTCTTTTTTTTATTATTATTATAATATTTTACGCGCTTTGATGTCGTTCTCCCACTTCTTCGCTTTATACAGAATTTTTTTCCTTATGAAGAGGTTTTTTCCTTTATTTTAGAGGAAAAAACTCGCTACTAAATAGATTTGTAACAAATTTGTTGTTTTTGTGTTAAGGTAATTTAAAAATTACTGCGTCTGTGAACAAATTATTTTATTTAATTTATTGTTTTACACACTTCTGTTTGCACTAATAAAAGAACATAAATTAATTAAAATTGGCGTTGGCTTGGGTGATTCTGTATGGCGTCGCTTTCCTTTTAATACTTATACGGTGCTCTTATTTTTGTCTTTTGTTCTCTTTTGCGATGGCGAATGTTGTTTAGTACTGTTAATGTTCTTCAATGAATTGCGTGTATAAAAGGGATAATGAGAAACAACTGATAACGGCAGCAAATATTTTGATTTTGCATCTCTTTAGTACAACAGTGTTGCTTTTTTAAGGAGGGGATGGTAATAGAGGGATTTTCTTTTTCGAGAAATTACGTCTTTACAAGGAATTGCAAACCGGCAATATATTTATAATATCTATAGGCCGAACCCACAATAGTGATTACACATGCGGGCAAAAGGGCTGATGCCAATGCTCGTCTTATCTCAGTGTTTAATTAAAAACTAACAAAAATGGGGTATTCTTATGAATTCAAGTCCTAAACATACCGAAACACTAAACTACTTCCAATTTAAACAAACCTGACCTAGTAAAGCACAAACTCTGATTTATTTGGATTTCCTTCGGCTAGTTTTCAGCTGGTTAAATATAATGTCCGCCCTTTTATTGTATATCACACAACGTCAGTGGTCAAAAATTCAAAACGTTCTTGTTATGGATTTTGGACTAAGTTTTTAGAATAAAAATGTAATTTTAAAGCTTCCAATTTTTTTTTTTATGTGATCCAACTTGTTTGAAATAGTTCCTATAATCGTATTTTAAAAAAATTTATTTTGCCAGTGTATTTGAAAAAGTTTAATGAATATGGTATTCTACACTAATTTCATACATCTGGTATCTCTAGCTTTTTGTATTCTTGTTTTACAAACCGATCTTTTATAAAACAGATAATTTTGTTTCGTGTACATTCTTTACCGTTATTTCAGCCGCAGAATAAATAATTTTTGTGATAAGAAAAGTAAATAATGATTTTTAATATTTTTATTATACTAAGTGTGTTGGTAGTACCAGCATTTTTGGATTGTGGTTGCAATAAATTGGACAGGGAAATATCTGAGCCAAAAAATGAGGAAAAGGCCCACGTCCACAATGTTCTGACCGGTACCGTTTCAAACGAAAATCAAAATGGCGAGGATTCTTTAAAAGTTTGCCAACGACAAGCCAGAAATAATAATAAGCATTATAGGGATTATTATCCGGAGCCAAATTACGATGGCATGTCCCTTATACCGGGTGGCAAATATTCAGTTGGCACAGATGAACCCCACTTTAAAGAGGATGATGAAGGTCCTGAACGTTTAGTGGATATAAAGGACTTCTATATGGATAAATTTGAAGTTTCCAATGCGAAGTTTAGGGAGTTTGTTGAGGCTACAAAATATATTACAGAAGCGGAGAAATTCGGTGACAGTTTTATATTCAAATCACTGTTAAGCTCTAAAAGTCAAGAAGAACTACAGGACTACAGAGTAGCAAATGCTCCATGGTGGTTTAAAGTTAAAGGAGTTAGCTGGCAAGAGCCCAATGGCCCAAAAAGTACTTTGGAAGGTTTAGAAAACCATCCGGTAGTTCATGTCTCTTGGAATGATGCAGTGGCCTATTGCAAATGGGCCAATAAAAGATTACCCACTGAGGCCGAATGGGAAGTGGCCTGCAGAGGTGGCAAGAAAAGAAAACTTTTTCCTTGGGGTAATAAATTAATGCCCAAGGACAAGCATTGGTAAAGTGTTTTTTAAATAATTTTAACGTAATAAAAGAACATTTTAATGTATATTATTATAACTATTGCAGGCTTAACATTTGGCAGGGTGAATTTCCTGACAATAACACTAAGAAAGATGGCTATGTAACCACTTGTCCAGTTGACAAGTTTCCCCAAAATGTTTATAATCTCCACAATATGGTGGGCAATGTTTGGGAATGGACACAAGACTTGTGGTCAAGCGATGACAAAAGTTCTAATCCAAATCGTGTGAAAAAGGGTGGTTCATATTTATGCCATAAAACCTATTGCTATCGTTATCGTTGTGCAGCACGTTCACAAAATACTGCTGACAGTTCAGCTGGTAATTTAGGTTTTAGATGTGTCAAGGATTTGGAATGATTCAGAATGGTAGCTGAATTCTATTCTTATATTTTGCTAAACACGAGGAATTATTTTTTATGACAATGGTGGCGTAAATTAATATGGTGTGTGAAAGTAAGTAGTTATATTAATTATTTATTTACTTTATTATTATTAGGCTTTTATGATAATTTTTTATGAAATCAGAAACTTATTGGGGACTAATTACGCAATATACATACATATATAACTATAGTATTGTAAATTAAATACCTTTTGTTAAATATATTTCCTAAATCCGTTGAACTGCTCTTTATTCTTTTTATTTATAATTTTCCGACCAGCTTAAGATGGTTGATAAGGCCAAATATTTTCGTTATATTCTGTATTCCAAATTAGCATGGGACCCTAATACCGAACTCTTCTAGTGCTGTCTATACATGTAGTATGGTAATTGAATCAACTTTTCAGCTTAGCCTCGTATTCTGCCTTTGACTCTTTGCGGTAGTTTCTTGGGCACCTTTTGAGAAGGCTGTTAATCGCAGAATTTAATATAAAATGCTTAATTTATTTGTTCTTTTTATCATCGTGGTGTTTAGGGTAAACACCAGATGTCTTGCTGACTACCTATTCATCTAATTGTGAAAATATAGGTACATTTTATAAACTTTTTTGGGGATCATGTGCATTTGTTAAGGTGTTCCAGCCATTTGTTACATCGGTCTTCATTTACTTGCCCATTGATTTGAGAAGTGGGATTTTCGGCTTTGATGTGGTTACGTTGTTGGCTTTTTGTAGTTCATGTATTCGTACATATCTGGCTCGATGAAACCACTAGTTCTTTCAATGTTGACAACAACAAGGTGGTGTGGGCCAATAAGAAGTTACAGACTATGGGAAAGTCCCGTGAACTAAACTTTCTAGATGTCTATGGCCTGCTATAGACAGTATGAGAACAAGTTGGCTGCTAGGCTTGGATAAGGCCAGTTTAAGGGTATGTTGCGAAGAGGAGGAGTTGGAGACTGTCGAACACCTTCTCTGTAACTGCCCAGCCCTTGGCAAGTGGAGGTTGAGGACCGTTGGCAGGGGCTTCTTTGAGGGTTTGAATTCTGTGTCGAGAGCCGACATCAAGGCTCGACACAGATTCATTAGTGGCTTGAGATGGTTGAGAAGTGCCAGGGCTTCATCCGTGTAGTCGCGTTCTGCCTTTTTGTTTTGTTTTTGGTCTTTGTAATTCCTCCGCTTCCCATTCTCACTTTCCTACTTCCTCTACTTTTTCCTATCCCCTCTATTATCCTTCCTTTTTAAGGACGTTGTACAATAGGTCAATTCGACCTCCGGGTACTGTACTTGTCTCATTCGACAAGTACACGTCCTCTAACCTAACATAAAGAATCTTGCTGTAACTTTCCTTGAGGAATATTCGTTATTGGTAGCATAATCTGATTTATATGCTACCGCCAGAGTCATTGAGAAAATGAGGGAGTGCCTGTCCTGCTATCACCCTGGAAAAGGTGAGAGATATTGAGGTGATAGCCGACTCCCATGATAATAATGGAGGGAATATAAACGTTGACGATTCAAAGATCAGTATCTCCAGCCTTTACCGAAATGCTTATCACTTCAAAGAAGTTGTCAGAATTTTAAATGATGAGTGATGAGAGAGAACACTTCGTTGTCCTTTGCCCATGTCAGTTAAATATGATTGGTAATGATGAATTTGTCGTATGATCCGATTATTGTTGCTGAAGTGGAAGTACGGGACGAGAGTTTGTATAGCTCTGTTGGTAGGAATCGCAACACTCAGTTATGAAGCCGCTGATCCACTTCCTGTTGTCTACCATTCTGTGCTATTCCTTATATGACAACAGTTTTAACATGTAGTTTATTATCTTCTGCAAACAGCGCATATCGACCTGGAAAGGCGAGACCAAGGGATTATTATCTGCATCAGTATCAGACGACGATGCTATACCAGGCAACCAGGCCTAAGATTAGTTGACCATTTCCGATGACTGGAAAGACCTTAACATTTTTTTAAGTGGCATCAGTTTCCGCATTTATTGCGTCTGACTGAAGTGGTATTGTTCCTTATTCTTGTTAGGCATACGGAACAAATCCATATAGGTCCTGCAGCAGAATGGAGCCATTTATGACTTTGTAGCCATTTATGACTTTCGTGATAACTGATGGAGACTGGGTTCACTATGCATTTAATATCGCCAATCGGTCGACATTCATTCACTTTAATTTGTCATATCTTTAATCACTTCTTTAAAGTGTCCATGGGGTTTTCGTGCGTACTAATGAAATTGGTGTATATGACTACTCAATAGAAGTCCGAAATATATATTAAGTGTAAACCAGGTCCAAATATACTTTCTTACGGTAAACCGGTAGCAATCTTCTGAGAAGAACTTACAAAATTGCCCAATAATATAGTTTTCCAGCTGCATAACTTTATGGAAAGGAAAATTTTCAAATTGTTTTGAGTAGGTCAATAATAAAGTTTTAGATATTTAACTAGAGTAACCTTCTACACTTGTGGGTAATATTAAATTTGTAAAATTGCGTTGAAGAATCTTCATGGCTGTACGAGATATCTCTATAAGCATCTTATTGTTCCAAGAGCTGTGAATTGAGTTGAGCAATAGTTATCTGAATCTCTTTAAATCAGCGATATCATGGGGCCAAGCAACGGCAGGAGAGAGATCGATCACGTTATCACTCAAATTTGGGGTGAATACGGTTTTAAATAATCAACATACAGATTACCCTGTTCAGCATCACTTCTTGCTCAACCACCGATGGAGTTTCGCAAAGACAGTTTAAGAATAACAGACCTCTGTTGCCATTGTCTTCGAGCTACAACTAAACTAAACTTTTATCGTTCTTAAAAAAATTCTAATATTTTCAAATTGCGCCTTTGTATATAAGGCATAGTGAGCAGACATTTTAAGGTCTGCATTGAAATTGGAGATTAAAATATATAAATCCTCTAGAGTTATTTTTCATATATTTTTTGTACAATCGGTTAACGCTTTTATTATTCACTCTTTCACTTGCTGTGGGTTTCACTAGCGGTAGGTGGTTCGGTGGCAAATCCATCGAAGCCTTAACTTAAGTCAAATCTCGTTTTTGATCGGTAATATTTGGCCAAAAATTTTTTTGGAGCTGAGTGTACATTTTTAAATATTGACAAACAATTTGTTGTGGCGATAGCTTTTCATTATGATGTCGCACTGCAACCTCAGGGGTAAATAATTTGGTCTAATATAATGTATCCTTACTGTCGGGATAAAGTGCTTTGCCGTCTTGGTAATATTATCCTAAAAATACGAAACGTTCGATGAATACCAAAGGTGCGTTTATCTATCTCTGCAAAATTGTTGAACTGCTCTATCATGAACAAGACGGGAATAGGCAAGTAGCGACTGACCCTACCATTGACAGAAATTGGTTGGTCTAAAATCTTTTTATTTTAATTTTTAATCCGATAATTTTTATTTTTAAAAATTCATATCCTTTAAAAATTTCATATTTTTATGTTAAAACCGTGTCAAATAATTCTCATTTCTTTTTAAATTTAGTGGAATTTTAAATCTTCCAGTTCATTTTAAACTTATGATTTAATTTTGTCTTTAAAAAATGCTTAGTATAAATGATTAATACCTAGTTTCGCAAAAGAAAATTTAAATAATTTGACATTATTTGAATTTTTCGGAGTTCTTACTGTAAGTCCGCTTTTCACTTCTTTATTCTGGTTTAGAAACTATCAATTTAATTCGCTTAGTAGTCTATTATTTTTCCTGAATAAATAATTTGAAAGCGATTTCAGTTTTTTGTGAATGTAATAAAAAGGATTTTATTTCAAATTCTTTCACTAAGGCTTGTTAAATACAAAGCTCATCTGACTTCATGACCATTTGCTATCGTAAACTGAAAATAATTTCATAAAACCTATTGTCCAATTATTATTTTTTTTTTAAATAAAATTGGTGGTCGGTCAGTGATTTCGAATACACTTCATACAAAATTCTATTATTATATATTCTGAAGTCAATTAATATTCAATTTGAACTATAAATTGTTGATTCTATTGTTCTTTGTTTGATTTTGTTAATTCATATTTTGTTTTGCCAGTTCAGGATTAAACTGGCTATTATACTTTTGCACTACTCTAGGTGTTCCAATGACTTTTGTTTCCTGTGGCTTAGTAGATTCTTTCGGTGCCAATAAAGCTTCCTGCCTGGTCCGTTCTGCCGCCTCACGGCGTAAGCGCTCCTTTCTTAGTTGTTCAATTTTTAAACGCTTCTGTTGTCTTTCCGTTTCAATATTTTTCTCTCTTGATTGGCTCTTTTTATCTTTTTTATGTCTGTGGTCCTTGGAGTGTCTTTTATGTTTTTCCTTTTTATGTTTCTTAAGTTCTTTTTTATGTTTTTTTATATGTTTCTCATATTTAGTTTTTTCTTTAATGACTTCAGGTGTGGGACTTCGTTTGCGTTTTTCTAATGTTGATTTTAATACCGGTTTTGGTTCTGGCGGCAAAAGTGCATTAATTAAAGTTAACGGATCATGGTTGTGTTTGGTTTTCAAGTCCTTTTCATTAAGTTCACCTCTTTCTGAGCCGATAGCCAAACGTTTAGGTGCTACCTCGTACCAACTTTTCAGTCTCAAGGCTTCATTTGTATCCTGGCCCAAATAAGTCAAATAACCAATTTGTTTTTCATATTTCTCTTGTTCTTCTTTCTTTTCCTTTTCTAACTCCTTATTTGTGGTCTTTACATGACTTTTAAAGTCAGCAAATAAATTTACATGCTGAGATGTACAAGGATCTTCTTTTCCATCATTGGTTGGTGGTATGTCACTGGAAATCTCCTCTGTGTTATGTTTCTCTGGCAGGCCGGAACGTTTGCGTAAGAAGTTTAAACGTGCTTCACTTTCCTATAAATCATATTAATTAAATTTGAAAAATACTTTATTTGCTTGTATTGTGCATGATCATAAACCTACAGCAAATTCTAATTTTTCCTGCTTTTTACGTTCCTCCTCACGTGCCGCTGCCTCATCCTTTCTCACTCTGGCAATATTGTCTTTGGTTCTCACATGCCATCTATAGTTTAAATATGAATTTAAGTCTGTTATTTCAATAAATAATACATTTAATTACCTTTTCTTTGGTAAAATATTCATTTTTAGCAAGAATTAAAACTTAAATGCAATAAAATCAAAATGTAAACAAAATCAGCTGTTAAGCGGATATTTTGTTAAAGTGTTGCCAGATTGAAAGAATATTGAACACTGCGAGAAATTATATAACATCAGAACATAATTCTATGTACTAATTAGTCAATGCTGCTGTTCTGAATTATAACTTGAATAGTTGAAGAAAATAATCGATATATCATATCAGGTAAACAAGGCAGTTACTTGAATTGGTCTAAAGTGTGCAAATATCGTGAGCCAAAAATTGTACTTGACTTCTGGGTCAATTGACTGCAGTGTTTTTCAGGCGGAGATTTTCGCAATACTGAAGACTATTGAGGCCATAGCTGGTGGCCCATCTTCGGATTCGGAATCTTACATGATCTTCGTTGACAGTCAGGCTGCCCTTAAGGCCATTGCGTCGGTCTGGTGCAAATCACGACTGGTTCGCGAGTGCAAAGAGTCGTTGAGGTCTTTTGGACCGGACCGTATCCGTCTATGCTGGATTCCGGGTCATAGCGGAATACTGGGCAATGAGGCGGCGGATGCCCTCGCTAGGTTAGGTTCCCTTTCGGGGGGCGATTTAATAGTTGGTCCTGAACCCCCAGTCTGCCACCTCTATGGCCTCATCGATGGATGGGTCAGGGATTAAGAGCAGAGGCGTTGGAGGAACGGATCAGGTTGTTCTGTCTCTAGACGTCTATGGCCTGCTGTGGACAGTAAGAGAACAGATTGGCTGCTGGGCTTGGTTAAGGCCAGCGTAAGGTTGGTTGTCGGTTTTATCACAGGGCACTGCGAGATTAGGTCGCTGACGGGGATCTGGAACAGATCCCAGCCGGACTATTGCAGGGTATGTTGCGATGAGGAGGAGTTAGAGACTATCGAACATCTCCTCTGTAACTGCCCAGCCCTTGGTAGGTTGAGGTTGAGGACCCTTGGCAGAGCCTTCTTTGAGAGCTTGAGTTCTGTGTCGAGAGCCGACATCAAGGCTCTCCACAGATTCATTAGCAGTTTGAGCTGTTTGAGAGGTGCTAGGGCTTCATAAGTGTAGTCGCGCGCTCAACCCTTGTTTGTGTCTGTTTCTTTCTGTGTGATTCCCATCCTCCCCTTACCCTTATGCCCTCCTTTCATCCTATTCCTTCTATTTCCTTCCCTCTCCAAGGACGTTGTACAAGGGGTCAATTTTCGACCTCCGGGTATTGTACTTGTCTTAACGGACAAGTACACGTCCTCTAACCTAACCTAACCTAATCTGGGTCAATTGGGAATTACTTTGCCCTCACATCGAAGTAAACCATCTTCTTCATAATTAGTGGCAATTGCTAAGACATATTGTTAGCAGAATCCAACTATATAACGCCGAAAATTATTTTTACAAATGTCTCCTACGGAATTTTTCGTGTTTTAAAATTCACACTCAACCTCCTATCGAACAATTATATATGCGTAAGATCGATTAACGTCTTTAAAGAGCCATATAAACATTTTGTTTACCATAAAACCTGTCATCAATTCAACTTAACTTTCTAACGTATTCTTAGCCGAGGTAATCCTAACTGTGTATTACTGTGATTGTTCGTATTCGGTTTATAGCTTGCATGCTGGGAAGAGATTTTCCAAATATCGAAGAGATGGAAAATAATTTTCTATTATTGTCCAATCATTTTAAAAATTACTTATTTCGTAAACCCAAACTTGTAATCCATTCAACTTAGTAAATATAATTTACACTTGTTCGTAGCGTTGAACATTTCAAAGCGAATTTTTTTAGTCCTTGAACACAACGTGGAGCTTAATGCGGCTATGGATAAAATTAGCGCACACAAAATGGTTGGTGAGAGAAGTCATACCGTAACCCTGTCGGAAGGCTTGTAATAGCCAATGTATGTACGTATATAAGTTGATGTCACATTAATAAAACAAAGTTGATTCCTAGTCGCCAAAGTTATTTTTTTTTTTTTTTTGAGTTCTTAATCCCGTGTTGTCTGCCTTATCTCGACGTTTACGTATCGAGGTCGTAATTTCAAAAATAGGTTTCAATCAATAAACTCAGATATTCCACAAGATTTCGTTCACTACTTAACTCTATTCCATTTAGTAGTTCGTAGGCATATAAGTGTGTGGTTGCTGTTCTACTATTAGTTGTGAGTAGCAAAAATATTGAAAAGTCATAAGATAATAAGCAGTCGATACTTTGCAAAAATATATTATTCATCTGATCTTTTTAATATTTATATATCACTTATATGCCAACCGAAAATAGAGTACAATTTTCTTGTATGTGCCGATACATTGAAGACGCTTTGAGTCTTTTCGACAGCGTAAATTATAGAGAGAAGTTGCATATTAATGACGGGCCTGTTCGTAAATGCATTACTGCGCAGACAGACATTTAAGGAAGAAAAAAAGAAACTTATTGTTAAAACTCCCATTCTCTCTCTCGCTCATTCATTGCATCAGCCATTTTTAGTGTTTTGTGTTTGTTTGCGCATAATATGATTTAATGTTGCATTTACGAACATTTGACAGCTGCAGTGCTGCCAAGGTTAGCATTTATGAAAATCATGCGCATAATATGCAGCGCAGTAATGCATTTACGAACAGGCCCGACAAGTGCATTTACTTTGCATAATGCATTATAAAAGAGAACTCGTCCTTCAGCCACGCTATTCCTATGTGGAAAGATTATATTCATTAATTTTGTGGTCCATAAAGATAACTCTCAGTTTTGCAGGTGTAATCAATCTATCAATTTCATTTTAAGGTGAAACAAAAAATAAATCAATATATTGACACAAAAATATTTATTGCAATAGAAATCTTATTATGAAATATAATATAAATTAGAACCAAAATTATTATTAATGCTATCAATGTCATTATTAGTACTTGAACGTTAATGAAAAATAAAACAAAGCTTTTAAATATTTTTTTGTGATTACTTTTTTGGGTTAAACTTAACATTTCTTTATTTGTTTTTTTTTTTTGTTTGCTTATTTTTGTTTTATTTGTTTAATATTAAAGAATGAAAAATAAAAAGTTCGTAACAATTGATGTTTACATATTTTTTTTTGTTTCTTTTTTTTTATTAATTATTATTAATTACATTTATTAATTTTTTTTTGTATATTACAAAATAATATTTATATATATAAATCCTTTTTTTTAATTAATTTAAAAAATAATATTTATTATATTTAATAATAATAGTAATAATAATAAAATAATAACAAAATGTTTGTTATTTTAAGAAATGTATGATTTTGTTTTTTTTATAGAATTTATAAAAATAATGATAAGAACTGTTTGTTTTACTATTAATTTCGGTTTTTTTTTATTATCTTTTGTTTTTAATACAATATTTGTTTTATTTTGAATATGTTTCAACTATTCGATATATTTTGTAGTTTAAAGTTTTTAAGAATTAAGAATATCTTTTCATTCATTTTTTATTTGTTGTTATTATTAAAAAGAATTTTTGTTTAACTATTTGTTTAATTGTTGTTGTTGTTGGTTTTTTGATTTTATCGTACTTTATTTTTCTTAAAGAAAATTAAACAATTAAAAGAGGGAAACTAAATTCTTATACTATAAGGATACAGGTGTAACAGGAAAGCATAGAAAATAATAATATTGTATTAGATTTTTATAATTGTCGTTTTAAAAACACAAAGTACATAAATCTATAATTGTTGTACTTAAGAAATAAACAAACATTTGAATTTTTATATGTAAATAAATTTAAGTTTGATTTTACAGTCACATTCGGTACTAAAAACTGAACTTGGATTTGGGAAAAATGTTTTAAATTAAGTGAAGTTCTTTTTGAATCATTTTTTTTTTCGAATAATTTCACTGAAATTTCAATTCAAATTTATATTTCTACTTTCGAGAATTTTTTTGCTTAATTTCATTTTCAAACAGTTTGATGAAATTAAAATAAAAAAGGATTTGAAATTGTTTGTTTACAACACAAATTCATTTTGAAATGAAATGAAATTTCCAAACGCATAATATAGTCACTTTTAATTCCTCATTATAATTTTGTTTAAATATTTTTGTAAATCGAGTGGCTTTTATGTTTAAAATTGCTGATTGTGCAAGAATTATAGCAAATCTTTTTTGTTTTGAAAACTCATTCATTTTATAATTAAATAATATATTTCCCACTAACGTAAGTGAATACTTTCACGGAATGTACCCTGTTATTATTATATTTTAAATGAAAAATTCTCAGGAAGTAAAATATTTACTTTAAATTGTAATTGACGTATTTAAAATTGTTAGAAATGCGTTTTATAGAATCAGTTTCTATGTAATATATTTATTTTCATAAAATATACTGTCTGTTTAAGTATTGTTCCTTATTGAAAACAATTAAAAATTTCCAATTTAAACATTCCGTTAATGATGGGAAAACGTTTGATAAAAAATCTAACTTTTAAATATTTTCATAACATAAAAAGTTTTCAAATTTAATATGCAATTATTCGAAAAAAATGTTTTAAAGAGACTTCAATAACCTATAGAAACCCATTGTTTGTGAATATCAATTTAAATTTTTTTTAAACAAAATCTATATATAAAAATAAATTTGCATTTTAAATGAATGTGGGCCCGAAAAGATGTTTTCACGTTGAGATATAAATGTACGCCAGTAATAAAAAAAAAAAAAAAATTAAAATAACAAATTCAAATGCTTTTGTTTGAAATAGATTATTTACTTTAGTAAACATTATAAGTTTTTATTGTTATTTTGTTTTTAAAAACTATTTATTGAGCTTTCAAAATATATATAAAATATAATATAATTAACAGAACAAAAGAAGGCAAAAGGAAAAGTGTCTTTTCATAACATTTGTGTACGAGGTTGGTTTTTTTTGTTTTGTTTTTGTTTTTGCTTTTCTTTTAACTTAAAATATATAAAATTACGAGTACAAATAAGTAACAGGAGTTTGGAGGTGAGAGAGAAAGAAAAGGTAGAAAAAATACAAGTATTAAAAATTATATTTTGTTTTTGTTTTTTTTTTGTAATAATTGGTATTGTTGTGTTTGCTATACATTTGTTTTTTTTCTAAGTTTTTTTTATAATTTTTTTTACTATTTGTTAACAATAACAAAAGGTTTTTTTTATATATATTAATTAGTATGTGTTTTAAATGTATAAAAATATAAGCGTTTAGCATTAAAATAAGTTTGTTGTTTAGCTATCTTAGGTTTGTTTGCTCTGCTGCTGCTGCTTCACTATTAACATTTTCATTTAAATTCCGTTTAAATTTTTTTTTTAATTATTTTAATAAAAATAATGTAAAAAATTAATAAAAACGTTGCGAATTATTATTTTTGAATTTTTTTATTATTAAATTTACTGTGTATATAACTATTGCTTTAAGAAAAAAAGTTAACAAAAAACTATTAATTTACAACGAAATGAAATCCAAAAATTAAATTTTCATAAACCAAAAAAATGTTTGTTATAACATATAAAAAAATATTTAAATTTACAATATTTAAAAATTATTATTTTTTTTTTTTTTTTTGAAAAACTATGTAATTTATATAATAATTTTGATTAATTTACAAATATGTAAAAATTATTCAATTACATTTAATTTAAATTTTAGAGAATTTATCTTTTTAATAAGTGTTTTAAAAACATGCCATTTTTTAATTTTAATTTTTTTCCTCTGTTTTTTTTTTTTTTTTTGTTTTCATTATTTTACTATTTTTAATGTAGTAATTTACACTGATATTTACTTTTTAAGAAACTGTGTTTGAGTGTTTTAATAAATATATTACAAAGTATTTATTTATTTTTATTTTTAAACTTTATGTTATATAAATTGAAAACCTGATTTTAGAATTTACAAATATTTTTTATTAAATCACTATAAATTAAATTTTTCTTTTTTTAAATTACTTTTTTGTTTTCTATATTTTTGCTTTTGTTTTTTTTTTTTTTATTAAATTTCTCTCTTTTCTATCAGACTATAATTTATTGGATTTTTTAAAACTATTTTTCACTAGTTTTTGTTTTTGTTTGTGTTTGTTTTATTTTTTTTTTTTTAGAATTTTGCAATTTGATTTCTAATTTAAAAACCATGAACAGAAAGTATAATTTTGTAGTATTTTTGTTTGTTTGTTGGTAAATATGCAGACAATAGTGTGTAACAAAACAACGGTGAAAATAAATACAAATTGAAATGTTTAAACAAAATCATGAAATAGATCATTAAGACCCTCCGACTGATCCAACGAGAAATTGTATAAACCATCCAATGGCGGTTCTATGGGCAACAATGGCGGCAAGTCTTCAAAATCTAGAAATAATTTTAAAGAAATTAAAAGAAGGGAAAACAAAAAGAAAAAAAAATATATATATTAAAACATGTTTAGAATATGTATTTAATTTTATTGTTTGTCATTTCATTAATAAGATCGTATTTTATTTGCATTGTATTGAGATTTTATTTGATTTTGTGCTTTGAAATTCATGCCAGAGCTGAATCTCATGGTGCTACAAATTTTCAAATACAAAATGTTATACGCAACAAGAACATTTAATTGTTTTTGGTGGTATGTGCCATGCAGACCCACGAGAGTTCAGTTCCAAAATGAATTTATGTTTTCCTTTTTATTACATATGAACTTTAGCAGTTTTTATAAATTTGTATAAATGATTCGTGAGACATTTTAAATGACACTATAAGTTGTTTGATTTTAATTATTCTTGTTTTCAATATTAAACACTTTAAATAGAAATGAAAATTTTTGTTTAAAATATTATAATAAAACGAATATTCTACAGAAATTAAATTAAATAACAACAAATCAACTGAAAATTAAAAAGAAAATATACATTCTAAAAGCTTCTACTACATTTATTAAATTAATTATTAAAAAAAAAAAAACTATAATTTTAAATGCTACCAAAGTTTCTACTTTATTCTACGTTAATTAATTAATTAAGATTGTTTTTCTTTGCAATGCGATTTGATTCTTAATATGCACCTTTTTGGTGCAACGTAATTGGATTAGTTTTTGCTCAAAAAATAATAGTTTTACCCCAAAAATAAGAAAACGTAATCGATCCAAAATATATTCCAGATTATTGTATAGCAAAAATTGCTAGATTTGTTGCCACATATTGTCCATCCTGCTCAAAGCATTTGTTTTGTGAAAATAAAATATTCAGACTAAAATAATGGCAATAAAAATTGCTTCTGTGTGGCAATCCGACCATTAGATCAATAGAGAGTGTATATACCAGATGTTAGGTCATCCAAATACGGCGGGTGTCTAGAGGAGATAGCGAGACATTCGACGGTTATCCTGATATGAGTTCCGGGAAACGAGTACATTGCAAATTCAATTGAATTCATACATGAGATAAGCATTCCTTTACCGAAGAGTAAGTTAATGGCCTCCAATAATCCACTTGCAGAGAGACCAGGCAGATTTGGTTCGATATGAATTTATGCAGAAAAAAATTTACGATAAACCTGATCATATTCCATATTAGGAATGTCATGTAGTTGTACTGGGAGGCTGGCAGAAGACTAGAAATACTTCATAACGACTTCTGTAACGACAAGGAAGAAGAGTAGACCACAGACTAAGAAAAATAATTCTAGGGTACCCAGAATTTATTGACAGAACCATTGTTTAGTCAACGGCGATTTGAATAAAATTTACAACTTCATTAAATATGCGGGCAGGCTGGGAGATGCGAACCAGAAGTCGTAACTACATGACGGTATAGATAATATCGGATATTGGATCTAAGTAAGCTAAGGCGGCTACCAATTCAACAAATAGAGAGGAAGAGACTATTGCTATGATTTTTATTGGAAATATATTACTATTATGTGATAGCAGTTGCCTATAAAGGGAAATATTTGTCATATTTCCACTGGCATTCCAGGCAACTGCAGGGCAAAAATTCTTTCCGGAAGCCAACCTATTCGGGGACAATAATCTTGCTCCACTGCCGGATGGATAGGAGGCATACCAACTATGTAACTACTTAAACTTGATCGCAATGTCATCTAGATCACAGTGGCCATGCTTACAGGTTATTGTGTTATGGGAAGATACGCGGAAAGACTGTGTGTGGGTTTGCTAAAGAGAAGTAAACTGTTAGCCAATTTCTTAGTCAATGCCCATCTCGTGCGAAATGCAGATTTAGGTTATTTGGCTCTTCATTCTTTGTCAGCTTAACGGAATTATTGTCCATTGATATCAAGGATATAGCTTTCAGGCTGGTTTACAGTATAGAGTAGTTGTGCTTTAATGTGCAGCTCCTACGCTGTCGAACTTCTTCGATTGATTTGTGGGAATTCGGTTAGTACAGGGACTACACTTATCTGTGGCGGGTCATAACGATGAATTGTATTTTGTTTTTAATCTGAATTCTAAGTGCTACAAACAAACATTACTTATCAAATCTTATAAAAATGTATTTAAATTACCTGATCATTAACTAAATATAATAATAAAACTAATCACTTTTTTAAATATAAAATTAAGAAATTAAAACAAAAAATGGCGTAAAAAAAACAAAAATTCAAATTTGGACTGAAAGCTCGTATACAGGTTGTACAAATAAATGAAATACTTAAACTTAAACAAGGCAACCAAAATTATAATGATTTAAATTAAATTAAACAAAAACAAAATTAAAAGAAAAAAAATCAAATAATTTTTAACACTTTTGCCGGTTTTCTTGAAAATAAATACTTTTTTTGTTTGTATTTTTGACGTACATATTTTAACGAACGAATTGTTTGATATTCTTGCTTCACTTGTTTTGATTGTTTTTTTATTTAAGAGGTTTTGAATGCACGCTCAGCAAGAACTCAGACTGTGATGCGAATATGAGTTATGATTTTGAGTCTTTGGTTTAGCTTTCCCTTTCGAAATAGCAAATAAATGGACGTTCGACTGACTGTGCAATTTATGTGTTTCATAATGACAGCGAGTAAATGTAACCATTTTTCTGTTATTTTTACTTTTCTGAGGATGTTTTCGGGTTGGTTTTCGTTCAAATCAAATCAAAGTATAGAAAAACGCAAATCACAGAGAGAGTTCCCGACAAGAATGATTCATTTTTAGTTTTTGATTTCGATACTTTGACTTTCTTCCTCGTTTCCATCATGATTTCAGTGTTTTAATGAATAATGAGAGACTACACACGTACACACACACACACACACACTTTTCAGAAAAGCAAAGAGAAAGAGAGAGAGAGAGAGGAAGAAGAAAGGGTATGATTGAAAATACTTACAGTTATAGTTTGTAGGACTTAGTTGGACGTTATCCGAAATTAAAGCGTTTCGTATGCCTGTACTACAATTCGATTGTGAAGCGTGGTGCATAACATGTGAAGACAAATCATCATTAACGATTTCATTAGTGATTTCTTCTTGCAGATCTTGCTGAAGTTGACCACCTGCGGTGGTTGCTGTTGATATCGTTTGTATGTGTTGATCATTTTGTGTAACCGTTTCATAATTCAAATCCTGTTGATGTTGAGGACTTGATGCTGACGACGTATTATTTGAGGGATTTGCTGATGAAGCCGCTGACAATGACAATGGCGTCGACGATGATGAGGACGTTGTACTGCCCGTTATTAGGCCAGTATGTTGAGAATGTTTTTGTTGCTGCTGTTCCATTGCACAATTCACCATGGTGACATCATTTCGTAGACCAGATTTTTTCGACAATAATGTCGATGTAGTAGTATTCGTTGTTGTATTACAACTAGAATTAAGCGTAAGAGTTTGATTAGAATCACTGCTATCCAGATTGCTATCGCCGGTATGACGACGCTGCTGTTGAGCATGCTGTTGTTGCTGCTGCTGTTGTTGCTGCTGTTGCTGATTAGATTGAACCACTAAACTTTGATAAGAAACTAAAACATCTTCATTTTCTTGTAGCTTTTGCTCCTGTCCCCTTTGCTGTTGCTGATGTTGATGTTGATGTTCGGTTAAAACATGTGATATAACCGGTCGAGTTATAGACGGGAACATATTAAAGTCATCTTCATTTAATATAGAAGTTGAAACAGTTGTTTGCTGCTTATGCTGTTGTTGTTGTTGTAAATGATGTTGTTGTTGTTGTTGTTGATCCTGAGTGTTAAAGCCAACGTCTAGCAGAGCTGCATCTTGTTGAGCAGCAGCTTCTATTGATTTGCTAAGATTACGTTGAGCCGAACGTTGTACCAAATTCGAATTTGGTGTTCGATATGTAGATGCTAATGGTTGTGCTGATGCAGCTGTTGTTAAACCTTAAAACAAAGCAAATACAAACAAAAAATTAATCGAATTTAAATTATTTAAAATTTTTAAAATATTTAATAGGAGCGAGCACTCACCTAATCTATGCCTCTTTTCATTTTCCATGTCATTTATCAAGGGATCATGAGGACGCTGCTGTTGTCGTTGAGCCACAGATGAGGAACCAAAATTTGGTGAATTTTCCGGTGAATTGTCATGACATAGGAAAACATTGATTTCGCCATTATTTTCGGCTTTAACATGTATCTCACGAGGATTAAGAGAATCAGGTAACTAAAAAAAAAAAATTAAACACACACACACATTAAATACAACACTAAATTTACTTTCTGTTCTTAAAATGAAATAAATGTTCCTCTGGCGACTATTAGTAGTGAAATATTTCAGAATTTTAGAAATTTTGTTCATTCGATTTGCGTTTTTATGCGAATTTAAATATCACAACAACAATAAATGATTTTCCATTTTATGTGGTATTAATGTGTTTTTGCTTTTGTTTTTTTTTTTTTTTATTGCAAACACAACAACTATACTGTCTGGGAATATATGTACATATGTATGTACATATATGTTTTAATAATGTTCGCTCTCTATCAACCAACATGATTTTTTTTTTTCTTTTATACACTTTTTGATATCGTACTTCTTATTTTTAGAAAATATTGTATTTTATTCAAAGAAATCATTATTGTTTGTATTGTTGTATCTCGCCCCACAGTCTTCGTTAAGGAAGGAAAGAAGGAAAGAAAGAAAGAAAGAAGTCTTATGTCAAGTTTATAAAAATACTTTTTCTGCATTCGTATTCGCATTTAGACGAATTATTGCAAATAAAACTTTGTATTAAATATTTATGAATTCAATTTATTTTTGCTAATGTTCCTTGTCGTTTAAATTAAATGTTAGGAAAAGTATTTTATAATCTACCTCCACATAAATTGTCGTCTATTTTAAGTATCAATTTGCGAAAGCGTATGGAAAAAGGTGAGCGCATTCGAATTATAGAATGGTGGACGTACGTGTCATATAAAGGGTGATTTTTTAGCTATTATCTTTTTGGCAACACTGGTTTAAACAGCTCACGCACGTTTCGTGTTTTGTTTCACTGTCGAACATCTTCAGTTTAGTCTATAATTTAACCATGAATCGTCTTACAAACGAACAACGCCAGCAAATCATTGAATTTGGCATCATTGGACCGTCCTTGTTCAAAGATGCTGCGAATAGTATCGTAACTGTAAATGGTGAGCGCTACCGTGAGATGATATCCAACTTTTTTTTGCCCAAAATACAAGAGCTTGACTTGCATGACATGTAGTTTCAACAAGACGGTGCCACATGCCACACAGCATGCGTAACAATGGACTTATTGAGAGGTGAGTTCGGTGAACATTTTATTTCATGTTCCCGACCGGTCAATTGGCCGCCTAGATCGTGCGATTTAACGCCTTTAGACTATTTTTTGTGGGGCTATGTTAAAGCCCGCTTCAATTGACGCATTGGAAGACAACATTGAAGCATTTATTCGTGAGATACCGGCCGAAATGTTGGAAAGAGTATGCCAAAATTGGACTAAGCGGATGGACCATTTGAGGCGCAGTCGCGGTCAACATTTGGACCGTACTATCGATTCAAATAAAGATTTCATGCATTTTTCTGAATTTTATGTGTTTTTTTTTGAAAAATTTTCCTATAGCTCTTAAAAAATCACCCCTTATATCAAGTAGAAGTATTAAAAAAAAAAGAAAACAATTGAACCTCATGCATAAAGATAGTAAAAAAAAAAAACGAAAATGTATTTAAACTTACCACTAGTTTTGCTTCTGGTGGTGCTTTAATAACTATAATAATTTGATCCTGAAACAGATCAACATTCAATAGATCACTGTGCGTCACATATGCCAGTTTATCGTTGCGTGATATTTCGCCATGCAATTCATTGCGTATCTCATCGATTAGCATATTCAATTCGTTCTCCTTCTGTTCGAGACGTTCATTCTCCAACTTCAGATCATTCGAGCGTTCTGACGTCAACAACGAATTGCCACATTTCCATTGTATATTATTTTTTGATTTTTTCTCCAATATGCCAATGCCTTCTAAAACATTGGTGATATCATATATACGTCGCTTTTGTACGGCCAATTTTGCAGAAGCATCATTTAAATCGACTACACCATCAGGGGATTCTTGTAAAAGATCCACGAATTTTTTCGTTAAGATACCCAATGAGGTATCAGCACGATTACCTTCGGGGGTACGTTTGGCTGAAGAGCCCGTATTTTGGCTGCCGTGATTATTATTTGAAGCTGAGCCGATTTTATATAGAAAATTTGGAGCTATTAAAGCGGATGACGATGATGTCGACGAGGCAGATGACGGTGGTCTGGGTGGTTGTGGTGATGGGGTGGGGAAATTCACTGAAACGTGTTGTTGTTGTTGTTGATTGTTTTGTTGTGTATGATGATGCTGATTATGATGATGTATCTGTTGTTGTGTTTCCTGTTTCACATAGTTGGAGCGTATGACAAGATGTTGTTGTGGCTGTTGTTGTTGTTGTTGTTGCGATTGCTGCTGATGATGCTGTTGGTACGGGGTTTGATGTTGCAGACTTTGTTTGGCTTGTTTTTTGGGATGACTATCATTCATAGGAATACGCCGTTTAACCTGTTGTTCATAAAAGCAAAATCTAATTAGTTGTACGGTTTATTCAACTTGAATTTCTTTTCAAAAGTGTAACAGATAATATGCCAGACAAAGTCGAGAATAGAAAACAAATTTTAAATTTTATATTGAAAAAAAAAAAAAATAATAATATTTTTACATATAGTAGTATAGGGGGGGAGTGGCATTATACTAGTTTCTGTGTTCATCTCTGTTAAAGGATCTAAGCAATTCATATTTTAAAATTAAAAATGTTTCAGAAAAGGAAGATATATGGATGGTACCGACTTATTTTTTAATATTTTAAAGTTACTAAGTCTGTTTGCGAAACATGTCTTACAACTGAATCTACTAGTTCTGTCCAGGGGACAGTTAAGGAGGGCGCTGTTAGCCACTCGATTCATTAAGTAACGAAATTCCCTAATAAATTTGATTGATGTTAAGACTTTTCCCCCATTATTCTAACCGAGGCCTTCTAAGTTCTGGTATAGTCACTGTTGCTGTCTAACGTGTCTCACATCTCTCATGTCAATTTTATCATCAGTGGTGGGATCTACAGTTTAAAGTTGACTTTGAACGACGAAGCTTTTCATGTTAATTACTTATTCTCAAAGAGATTAGAGAAAGGCTGAATTTTTTTTTTTTTTAATTTCAGAACTAAAATTTAAATTCGTGGCTCTTATCTAATAAGCCAATAAACTACCTTCTACATTCCACCAGCTTAACAAATATTTGTTTTGTTTTTTAAATAAAAAAAAAAAAAAGTTGTAAGACAATCGTGTCTTTAGGTCTTATTTTTGTCCCAAACTTCTAGACTAGACTAGAATGTAACATCTATTCCCTTCTGCCCGTGCTTAAAACATTATTTATTACTTAAAAAAAAAACAAAATATTTTCGATTGTATTGTTTCAACTGACCTTGTAATATTGTGTCATATCGGTAGGCTTAAATTTTTGTTGTTGTTGTTGTTGTTGCGAGGCAGGTGTTGTATTAGACGTTACAATATTAGCAGCAGTTGTGCCCGTAGTGGGTGTGGAGTTTACAGCTACTGTCGGAGCTGTTTGTTGTTGACCCACTAACACATTCGTTGTTACCGCAGGAGGTGATCTAACACCATAGCCGTGATCTAGCAAATGTGTAGCCATAGTTGTGTTGGATTGCGGTTGGCTATTGGTAGTCGTCATAAACACTTTTGTTGTTCTGCCACTAACTCCTCTTGTATTCGGCAATATTGAGGCTGATCTTGTGCCAGCCGTATTCTCCGTAAATAACTTTCTAATCGCACTTGATGTGGACGATGTGGCTGAGCCTGTTGAGGCTGCAGTTGAGACATTCTGTTGATTAATTTGGTAAACATTTCCTGCAGCATTAGCATTTGTTGCATTTACGAAATACTTTGACATTGTACTAGTAAACGTTATAAACGTTTGCTTTTTTTTCCTCTTCTCTCTTTTTTCGTCTGTCTTTAACGTTCTCTCTCTCTGTGATTTTGGCCTTTAAGTTTAAAACAATTTCGATTTATTTTTCTTTGTTGTTTTAATTATTAAAAATTATTTTTTTTCTTTAACTTTGTGCTTAATAGGCTCGTTTTTTTTTTACTACGCTTCTCTTTTGTTTTGCTTTCTTTCTTAATGATTTTTGCTGACTTCTTAGAATACTAAAGTTTTTTTTTTTTGTTTTTATTGTTTTCTTTCGTTTTTTGTTTTAAAATTAAATTATTTTACTTGTTTTATTTTTTTTAGTTTTTGAAACTATTTTCCATTAGGTTTTACTTAAAAAATATTATTTTTATTTTGTTTTATTTTATTGAACTAATAAAAAATTGGAGTGATTTATGTTTTGTTTTGCTTTATGTTTTTGCTTTTTCCTTGTGTAGTTATAAAAAGTAACAGGTTAAAAACAGGAGACTATAGTGTTGGTGTCCACATTCAACTCAACTTTTTCTTTTCTAGCATTTCCCAGGAAGTATGACTGACTGACTTTACGTAGCAAAATACTTTCAACGTATTCTGTGTGTGATTTGTATGCGGATTTGTTAAGGAAAGAAAAAAATATTTTTTCAAATTCCTTTTGATTTCATTTATTTTTTGTTTTTTTTTTTATTTGTTTTTGGATGTGCTTTAATGTTGCATTTGTTGTACTTTGTTAAATATTTTCGTTTTGTTTTTTTAATTTATTTATATAATATAGAATTGTTTTAATGTTTCCTAATTTCTAAAATTAGCACCTAAGGATTCCATTACATCTGTAAAGAAACATGAGAATAAAAAAACAAATAAAAATTAATTAAGTTTTCAAATATAATTTTAATTAAAATATTATGTGACGTGATTAAAAATTACAAAGAATTATAGAAAAGAAAAAAAAAAAACAAGTGACAGATAGAGTTTGACGTTAGATAATAAAAAAATAGTGAATGACATCGTTTAAAACAGCGTTTGCAGGAAAACTGGAAAACAACGCTTCAATATTAATTACTTAACATAGACGGTTTAAGTCAATTAGCTCTTGATTTATCGGATAACAAAATACAAACGTATTGCTTGATGATGACCGATAGGGCAAATGGAGAATGGTGTTCAAAACTATTGTTGGGCCCATATCTGTCTGCTGATTTCAAGGATTTTAATAGTTTCTGGTTTACCGATGTATACAAGAAGAAAATAATACAATGATGTTAAATCATACGATTTTCTTGTCAGCTTGACGGAGCTATCATCTATTGATATCAAGGATATAGTTTCGTTTATCAAACTTTCTGGCTGGTTTTCCAGCGTGGGGTAGTCCTGCTTTTGATGGGCAGCCCTTGCGCTGACCAACTTCTTCCTCTCTTCCCTGGTTCTGGTCGAACTTGGTCAGTACAAGGATTGCGTTCACCTGTGGCATCACAACGGGTCGCTATGCGTGCTCAAGTGAGCTTTTTGATATCAGAGCTACCACTCCGACCTAATCTAACCTAAATCATACGATTTGTTGTTCAGTTGGTTGGACCATTCCGTAAAAGTAGAGTAGTATCGGTCACTGTTTTTACTATAACACGTAAGGATTCCTGCTTAGCGCATAAGTGATTTCGAGATGTGTTCTTTATCTTTATTGTTAGAATAAGATTTATAAGATGTAAAAAATAGATATCGTTGGTAATCTATATCTCGTGTTATATGCATAAAGAGACAAAGGCAATGGAGAATATATCTACAGTGTACAAAGTCTTAGTACTCCAATATATTTTAACACTTTCATGAATTTTAACCAACAGTTTGTATAAAAAATTAAGGTTTTTATATTTATTTTATTAATTTATTTCTGTTTTATTATAAAACAAACAATTTTTTAATGTTTTTCATAAAACAAGAGAAAAATAAGGAAAAGTTTCAGATGACTCCATAGGTACCCCACCCCCAAGGAGAATCCTGAGTAAATTTAAAATTCAAGGGTCTAATATATGAAAATGTTATCCCTTATATTTAGTAGAATACCCCTTAAGATCAAGCACTCCATTTAACACTTTTGGAATTGAATGTACAAGTTTTGTTTAGTGTTTTCTGGTGACACCATGAGCAAGTTTTTCGGTTGACTTTTGTTTGCGGTTTAGCGATTACGTAACCGTTCTTTCAAATGATCTCCTATATATTCTCTTGAAGTCATATCGGGACTTTGGGCCTGTGGGGATTCTTTTTTCTTAATATATTGAAATACTAAGACTTTTGCTGTCCACTGTATGCCATAAATTAAGGGATTGCAAATAAGGAAAGATGTTAATGATTCCAATAATGTAACAAGAAAACATGTGTAATTTCGTTTTTTGTCAAACACTGTAATTTTGCAGCGTGTTTCACGCGTAGGTGATGGCAATTTACCGGGCCGCTCAATGGGTCCTCGTCAACGATGCTCCTTTCCGCGATAAGATCTCTATCGGGTTTCGTGAATAACTCTAGAATCGTTAGGGAATGTCGCCGCTGTCTCGACCTTCTCTCGGTGCGCTTCACCGCTGAGGAAGAGGAGACTGTTGTTCACTTTCTTTGCCAGTGCCCGTCTCTTGCTAGGTATAGATATAGGTTATTTGGCTCCCCATTCCTTGTCAGCTTAACGGAGCTATTATCTATTGACGTCAAGGATATAGCTTCGTTCATCAAACTTTCAGGCTGGTTTTCCAGTGCGGGGTAGTCGTGCAGCCCTTGCGCTGACCAACTTCTTCCTTTTCCCTGATTTTGGTGGAACTTGGTTAGTACAGGGACTGCGTTCACCCGTGGCATCACAACGGGCCGCTATGCGTGCTCAAGTGAGTTTTGTGATATCAGAACTACCACTCCGACCTAACCTAACCTAACTGTAATTTTGAAAATAATAATGCTGTCCACGTTTAGAAGCCTAATAACCGAAGCGAAATAATTTTAATCAGACCTGGCCACCATGTAAACCACCCTTGGATTGCAAATATTCAAGTGACACACATGGATATTGGCTGATCCAAAGCAGCCTTAGTTTGGTTGGAAGGTTCTTATGCATACTTTATGAATCTTATGGTCCAGATATGACACAAAACAAGTTTCAATTTTAATTTTTTTGTGATAAACAAATTGATATATTTTAAAAACTAGCTGTACCCTGCGCGCGTTGCTGCTCCACCAACTAAAATAAATTTGAAGGAAAGACATTACACAAATATCCAATTAATTTTGAATCATTTTATTGAATTTGTTTCCCGTTGTCCAGATGATTCAGACGCACGGGCCTGAGCAATACGCATTCGTTCATTTTCTAATCTCACTTCTCTCGAACGGGTCTCAATGCTCGTTGCTAGTCTGATTCTGAGGCTCGTAATGCTCTTTTCTTCCGTGCTTGAGGTGTAGGTCGACCAATTACTTGTCATTCATTTTGAATAATTTTCAGTGGCGCCATCTATCGGAAATTAATCGCACCAACTTAGAAATCCCGTCGACTCATCCGCAACAACTTTGCTAAAGATCATATCATGATCAAATACACAGTTTACGATTTAATTCATATTTTGTAATTTTCAGTGGCGCCACCTGTCGGATATTGGTCATACCAACTTAGAAACCTTCGTCGGCTCATGCGCAACAACTTTGCTAAAAATCATAACATGATCGAATGCATAGTTTACGATTTAATTCATTTTTAGTAATTTTCAGTGGCGCCACCTGTCGGATATTGGTCATACCAACTTAGAAACCTTCGCCGGCTCATGCACAACAACATTGCTAAATATCATAACATGATCAAATCCACAGTTTACGATTTAAATCATTTTTAGTAATTTTCAGTGGCGCCACCTGTCGGAAATTGGTCATACCAACTTAGAAACCTTCCCCGGCAGATAACCTGCACCGACAAAAGCTCGATCTATATCCCAAATTTCAAGAAAATCGGTCCAGGCGTTCAGGCGTGATTGGCTATGCACTCAATTTGCCCGTTTTTGGCCCCTTTCCCCCTTTTTGGACCCCTTTTGGTTCAACTTTAGAAACGCAACACCTCAAATAGCTATTTGGGAAACTTAACCAAGCTAAATCGTAAAAAATTACCTATAAAATAGATAAAATAAAGCATTTATGCATAAAAGTACTAATTTTTGCCCATTTTTTCCCTCTTTGACCCATTTTTTGTCCCCTTTTGGTCAAAAATTTGAAAAGATTTATAGCCTATAACCTGCACCGACAAAAGCTCGATCTATATCCCAAATTTCAAGAAAATCGGTCCAGGCGTTTAGACGTGATTGACTAACAAACAAACAAACAAACAAACAAACAAAAAAACAGACTTACAGAAAGATTTATAATATATATTAGGATTGATTGTCTCGGTTTCTTTTTTATCAATAGGATTAACATGAGAGAGACAGGCATTATGTATATACATATGATCACTCTAACCGTATATTTGATCACTCTAACCGTGCTCAATAAGATGTTAAATTTCATCAAAAAAAAATGTATATTTTTTTTACTACAAATTTTATAATTCCATTGTTTAATATGATCTTTTTCGGGTTCTTGTTTTGTTTATATTAAATTTTAATTCCATTTCTTTATTTTAATATCAAAAACTGTTTTCACCTAAAAATTCGCAACTGAAAGTTTTGATTTAATGGCATAATTTTGAAATTTTATTTTAATTTATGAGCACTTTGTTGTATTCATGTTGTGAGAAAATCTTTGATAAGAAGAATTGTTTAAAATGTTTAATAATCTTTGTTTTTTGTATGAATATTTATAAAATAAAGTGAAGGGATTTGCTTTAAACGCTTTCTAATTTCTATTTAATAGAATTCTTTTTTTCTATCTTTCTATTCTTGTACATTTAAATTGAGAAAAACTATTTCACTTTTAAAAAATACACAATAAAATTTGGAATTAAAAAAAAAAAAAAAATAATTTAATTTTTAGTAAACCGGAAATAACGTATTAGTTTTAACAGTTATAAATAAATGACACATAATATATAAAATCATTATTGGTATGAAATACGATAAAAATATATTAAAAGTTGAGCCATTAATTATGATGAGATAGAAAATATTAAGGTGAAATGAAAAGAAAAAAAAATTAAATACTTGAGACCATTAATTATAATAAATACCTGCCATAGGGTTTATTTGCAAAAAAAAAAAAAAAAAAAAAAAAAACAGTTTGAATGACAACTTGTATGGCTAATATTGGCCAATAGGAAAAACATAAAAATTAATATTTTTCAGATTTATTTTTATATTATTATAACGGGTTAATTTTATAATTTTTGTGAATGCTCCGCAAGGTTTGCTATGTTATCATGAATAGATTAATAAACGAGCAATACGTGCAAATCCTTGAAGTCTATTATCACAATTCATGCTGTGTAAGAAACGGAAGATTGTCTTATTTGCTAAGAGTTTAAGACCTGCCAATGCACTTTAAAAGATGCTTTGTTTGGTGCGATTTCTCAGTAGACTACATCATTGAACTGTACTACATCAAGAAAGATAAACATCAAAACATTTTAATCAGCAAGCAAGATATTGTACGATGATTACTGAATTTCTTTTTGGCTAAAATGGAAGAATTGCACTTGGCACACAGCACTCTATGCTATGAACCCCTTCAGAGGCTTTTTTTATATGGGGGATACGTGAAGTGTCTCTATTTCTCTCTCTCTCTCTCTCTCTAGGAATAAGCCAATTCAAGAAAGACAATATTATAGCTGTCATTCATGAAATAAACGCCGAAATGCTAGAATGAAAAGTGAAGCTCACTATTGAACGAATGTTACATGAAATAATTACATTACTCTGGTTAGATAGTGTTAGTGGCTTATTAGATGAAAGCTCGTGGATCAAACCCCAGCGCAAACATCTCGAACAAAACAAAAACAATACACTAGAGCCCCGACTTGCGTCGATCCGATATGCGTCGTTTCGAATTGCGTCGCTTTTTAAAAATTGACAAAACTCAGCTTGCGTTGTTGCAATTTCAACTTGCGTCGATTAAATTTAGCCGAATTTGAAGGAATGGAAGATGATGACATTAATGAACTTTTACTGTCTCACGATGAGGAGCTTGATAATAAAAATTTATTATCCATTAATATTCAGCATGCTTTAGAAGATGATGTTATGATAATTGATAATACATTAGAGGAAAAAAAAAATAACAATCTCCAATATTTCGAAAGCTATGCAATTAATTTCCCATGCATTGGATATACATATTTCCTGAAAACGATCCTGACGAAAAGCGTAGCGAGGGCGTAGCAGCATCTGCTGACCAAGCCATTAGTTGTTACAAGGAAACATATCAGCAAAAAAATCTCTAAAAATTCAACAAACCTTTTTGTTAACAAACCTGTAAAACCACGTAATCAAATGGAGTGTTGTTCATTTGAATTTATTATCTGAAGAAAGCACCACATAAACTAAACAAAGCACAATTTCTTCTTTAAAATTTATTTTTTTTATAAATGAATTTTATTGATTTTTGTTAAGTTTTTTTGTTAATTTATATTTTTGCTATTTCTTTATAATAATTAGAGAAAACTTTACTGAACTTAATAAAATAATGAAAAATGTTTTCATAATTCTGTTTTATCCGAAATATTAAGTTTTTTGCTTCATTTTGATGAATTTCAATGCATTTGTATAGAAAAATTTGATTCGATTTGCGTCGCAATTCTCCGGTCCCCATTAACGACGCAAGTCGGGGCTCTAGTGTATATATCTTTCAAAAACTCTGACAATAAATATAATTGCCATAAAAAGCTTCTCAAATCTATCGTTCGAAGTCGACGTTAAATTGTAGGCCTCGCCACTCTTGGATAAAATTAACACACAAATAATACTTGATGTGAAAAGCTTGATGTGACGCCACAGGTGAACGCAGTCTCTGTACTGACCAAGTTCCTCCAAACCAAGGGAGGGAGAAGTTGGTCAGCACAAGGTCTGCACATTTAAAGCACGATACCCCCGCTGGAAAACCAGCCCGAAAGGTTGATAAACGAGGCTATATCCTTGACATCAATGGACGATAGCTCCGTCAAGCTGATAGGGGTTGGAGAGCCAAATAACCTATAAATGCACCTCGTCAGAAATGGGCATTGAAAAAGAAAGTGGATAACAGTCTCCACTTCCTCAGCGGATCTGCACCCACGACAGAAGTCGTTAAATGGGAGCCGCATTCTTTCCGCGTGTCTACTACCCATAACACAGTGACCTGTAAGCATGGCCACTGTCAAAGTAACTGGTTGGTACGCCTTCCATCCATTGAAGGCCAAGTGAGCCTAGCGGTGGAGCAGGACTCCTCATTGACCATGATAGGTTTGCGTCTCGGAAGAATTTCCGACGATGGCCAGCTTGAAAGAGGTAAGCGGCATTCCTAAGTTGATTGAAGGGTATTCCAGAAGTAGTGCACCAACTCTGGCGAGCTCGTCGGCTCTGCAGTTTCCCGGAATGTCACAGTGTCTGGGGACCCAGATAAGTGTGACACTGAAGCGCCCAGAAAAAAGTTTGAGACAGCGGCGACATTCCATGACGATCCTGGAATTATTCGCAACGTTCGACAGAGATCTGCCCTAAAATCTCCTGACTATCAGAAAAGATCGAGTGAAAGGAACACCGTATGCGAGGATCCATTAAGCGGCCCGGTGGATTAGCTAAGTAATATTTAATAGTAAATAGTAAATGGGTCATTCCCATAAGCCTTTTTGCAATATTCTAAACCAAACCGTTTTATCAATGGATCCGTTGTTTCTTTTCAATTTTTTCAATACTTTTTTTAATCCTCATATCTAGCCTTGCACTTTATCCGGCTTTATAAGTTTAATTATTTCAAATCGGTCTTCTTCTGCATGGGAATAGCAATATGTGGCACAGGTTTGGAACATTATTGCAGTGATATTTTACACCGAAAAATGTACTTAGTTATGACTACCAGTAAACTGTGAATATCTTTAATAAATAGTATCAAAGAGTGGCGATTTTAAATGAAAGTATGAAATTTTGCAAACAACAATAAATGAAAAATCGATTAAACTATTTTAAATTCTTAACAAAAAATTTAAAAAAAAGAAGATAATAAAAAAATATTATAAAATAAATGTCAATAAACTTTGAAAGCAACAATTAAAAAATTGGTTTAAATTTTGCTATTTTTTTTTTTCTTAGAGTTCTGGTTGTACTTTGAAAAACAATCAACGGCGATTTATGCTGCTGAAACTGAAGGAAATAAAATAAAAATAAAAAATATTTTTTTTTTTGAGAAGAAAGAGAGTGAGTTTTTTTTTTTTTAAACACTGTCGTTATGTTTTTTTATTTCATAGCTGAGCAAACATAAAATATATTATGAACGTCACTTCTATTGTTGTATCGGGTTTTGCCCCTTCACAACACATGGCTAGCTAGCTAATAATACTAGCAGCTACACTAACAATTTTCAATGGTTATCAATTTATTTAGATTTTTTTTATTTCGAATGTTTGAAATATGTTAAGACAAGCGTAAAAGCTGTAAAGGGTGTTATGAAGAATCATTCAATTTATTAGAAAATAAAGTTTTTGAATTTTGAAATCTCTGGAGAGCTTTTAAAATCTGGACATAAAAATTGCAGACACATAATAAAAAAAATCTTTTTAATTAAAGTGTTAATAGTTAGATTATCATATTATCATAGTCGATGATGTGAAATATTTCGTTAAATCGAAGATTAGTGAGCCTTTTGAGTTTGGTTGCTATAAGATGAGGCCATCTTTGGATGGCAGTATTTCTTCGTTTAAATTATATGTTGCCGATGAGAAATTTGGTGAAATTGTTAATCCTGCGTTTTGGCCACAGGGTGTATTGGTATGAGAATTCGTAGTCAGGCAGGGCCATCGTAGGAATGGTGCTAATTTGCCTGGTCCTATTTCTCAAAAAAACTAACTTCGAAATCGTCTTTTAATTTCAGACTTGCTTATCAAAATGTTCGCGGACTTAGGTCTAAACTTTCTTCCATATATAATAGTAGCTTTGATTTTGAATTTGATGTAATTGCTTTTACTGAAACTTGGTTGAATTGTAATATTTTTGATTCTGAGATTATGTCTAGTAATTTTAATATTTATAGACGGGATAGGAAGCCTAAAAATGGTGGTGGTGTTCTCATTTCCATTTGCTCTAAATCAGGGACCGGCAATTCCTATGCACGCGTGCAAGGCGAATTTAAACAACGTACTCACAAGTATTAAAAACACACTCAGTCTCTTTTCAGCATTCATTGAAAGAGGTTGTGTTGTCGCATGTTTCTTGATTCTGTACATGAAGATCTACTAATGCAGGGATGGAAAACTTAATGTTTTTAACATCAGCGTATGTTTTCTATGAAATATGTATATTTCAAAAAAAAAAAAACAAATTTTAATCTAAAATGCTTTCTTAAATCGATCTAATCAAAGAAGTCTAAACGAATTTTATAAATTTTAATTTAATAAACTAATATTTTTAATTAAAATACCACCATTTAAAAATTTAAACTTTCCAAGCCTGTATTGTAGTGAATGTAAGAGTACAAATTTTCTCTTTTCTTATTTTTCGCTCTCGCAACAACTGACCAATAGCAAGTGCTGCCGGTCCCTGCTCTAAATACACATCTGAATTGGTTGACTTGTGTTCTTCTGAGGATATTGAGTTTATTTGCGTTAGGGTCTATAATCGTGGAAAGTCTATTATTAACAAAAGTAGTATATTTATTTTTTTCATGGCAGTTTTATTTACTCTCAGAGTTTTTGCCAGAAATCTGAGCTGGGAGGAAGTCGCCGAAGAAATATTTTTCGTATTTTCATTTTGATGTCTGACCTGGGGTTTGAACCCAGGGCTTACGTCTAATAAGCCAACACACTACCTACTAGACTACGACAACTTCATCTTGGTACTTTTTAAGGTAGCGTTATTATGTGTTGTAGCTTTCTCCGATTCCTGTTTCTATCCCTTACCTGCTTCTTATTTATTTTTAGGACGCAAACAATGGTTTAGTTCGACCTCCGGGTATTTGTAATTGTTTTGATGAAAAGTATACGTCCTCAAACCTAACCTAAGACACCATTAAACATTAATTTCATTGAGTAACGAACAGACAATTCTTTTGAAATAAAATGTAGAAAAACCTTTACATTTCTATCGATTTGCTGTGCCGTTCGAATTTTCGTCTGATGGTGTCAATGGAAGATTTTTATTCTTTTGAAAATGAAAAGAATATTTAGAGAAACCTTAACCTTACTATTTTGCTACTTTGTAGAAAGCATTTCTGTTCGCTAATATCCCTTGGCTTTGAGCCGGAATCGTGTCATGTCGGTAATTTATTTTGGCAGATATTCTCCCCTTTTGGCGAATGTGTTTTCCCATTGGAATTTCTTCTCTTTCCTTTGCGTGATAATATTCATTCCTTTGGTGACATGAATTTCCAGGAAATAAATTTACATCGTATTAAAACTGTTATTTCTGTAGTGTTTGTGGAAATGTCATGACATGTGGAGATGTAGACTTAAGACATTTTTTTGGTGTTTCAACTTTATTTAGGATTTCTGATCTGGTCAATTACATACTTTAAAATGGTTTACCGTTCCATGGAGACGATAAATGGGATATATGTATCTCTACAAGAATACTTTTCCAAATTGGAAAAAGCAGCTTGGAATTCAACAAACCATGGATTTGGATCATCCATCGGCACCTGGTTGCCGAATTTCGAAACTGTTGTGTTCAACAGTGGACAGCGGGAGAACCAGGAAACTACTTGAGTTTGACAAGAGAAAGGTTCGCATTCTAACAGGAATGCTGACAATCTCGGTTTGCTCCACTAGTATGGATTACTGCAGAAGCTGCCATGATGTGGAGGAAATGGAATCAACACAATACCTTTTATGCGAGTTCCCCCTGCACTTCAGCACAGACGTCATTGGTTTTTGGTTGACAGAACATTTGAAGTCTTGGGCATGGTGACGTACGTGTAACTAAGGGTTAGGTTAGGTTAGGTCGGAGTGGTAGCTCTATGTCACAAAGCTCAATTGAGCACGCATAGCGGCACGTTGTGATGCCACGGGTAAACGCAGTCCCTGTACTGACCAAGTTCCACCACAATCAGGGAAAAGGAAGAAGTTGGTCAGCGCAAGGGCTGCACTGTAACTAAGGGTGGGAACTGACCGTTTTCATCCAGAGCCCGGGGTTGTTTAAACCCACCATAAAATGATCATGACAAGGTGACTTGACTCAAACTGGGTAACTCAATGTACCATATGGGCCACCGAGTGAACTTGCCTGTGAACGGTAAGCTACCCGCTAACCTAACCTACTACTCTTCCATTGTGCACAATAGTTATGCACAGAAATGAAGTGATGAAGACAAATGCCCGCTTATACAAGACAAACTTAAAGGAAAAGAGTGAACGTATTTAAAGGAATATACAAAATTTGATTGGTCTATTATTATGGCGTTACCAGTTGGTAACAAAAAAAAAAAAATATTTTCCAAATGAAAATTTGAAATGTTGGTGGTTGTTAGTAGTCATCAAGTAACTACAATTTTTTGGCAACCATAGAAATTAATTTAAATTGAACTTAAAAGATGACATTTTAAGCCGCTGTATTAAACAACACTGGAGTTTAAGCATACATTTGTCATCTGTTTGTTGTTGTCTTGCACACATTTTCACAGCGATTGTGCAACCACCACCACCACCCATGACAATTAACACTACAGTGGTGTCTGTAATTATTCCCAATTCTGTTGGATTATATTTAAATGAGTTTAAACGATATTTATTTGTTACTTAAGTGAATAATGAAATGTTAAATAAATTAAACTGTCAAATTAGTTTTTCTTTCCCTTTTTTTTTTCTAAATACTCCACTTAAAGCTAAAAAAAAAAATTGAATTTGAATTTTTTTTAATAAATGAACCAATTAATCTGCTAAGTTTAGCAGGCAGCACTGGCATTTCGGCGTACATTTGAAAGTTTATTTGCTGTAATAAATTATTACAGCGATTGAGCAACAACTTGTTGTTTAAATTATGGTATTTTAATTATGATATCTTAACGAATTTAAATTTGTTTAAAATTAATGTCTTCTTTATATTTTATTTTTATTAACAGACATATTGTGTTATGTACAGTTGTGTTCAAAATAATAGGAGTGGCCTTCATTTAAAAGCAAAGTTTAAAATTATGAAAAATAAAAAAGTAAATATCAAATTTTTTTGACTTAGAATTTATTTCTAAATCATTTTCTAATTTTTTAATACTTAATTATTTAGTTAAACTACAAAACCAAAAAATATTTCATGTAAATAAAGCTTACTCTCAAAATTAATTGTTCAAAATAATAGGAGTGTTAGCACACACATTTTTAAACAAAAGGCACAAAAGTTTGATATTATCATAAAATAGTAAATCTATTTTAGTATTTATTGACCTAGTTTCTGAGAAACAGAATTTCTCAGAAACTAGGTCAATAATCCTGACTGAAGGGTTGTTATGACCAATTATGTATGCATGTATTTTAGTATTTGGTTGAATAACCTTTGTTTTTAATGACTTCAGCACATCTACGAGGCATTGAGTCAATAAGATCTTGGCATCTGTTTAAAGGAATTTGATGCCACGCATCCGCGCATTGTGATCCATAGTTCTTCTGCATTTGAAGGTTCTTTCTCTGTAGTATACTTTTTAACATCTCCCCATAGATGTTCTATGGGATTAAGGTCAGGAGGCTGAGCTGGCCACGCTATAACCTTTACCCTATTAACTCGAAACCACACATTTGCCAATTTAGTGGTGTTTTCGTGTCTTTATCTTGTTGGAATATCCATTTTAGAGGCGTGGAATATGGTAACATCCCTTCTGTCAAAGTGCCGACATAGACGTTCCTATCCATTATGTCTCTAATTGGATGTATTGGGCCTACACCATTATATGAAAAGCTTCCCCATATCATTAGTTTTGCACCACCATGTTTAACTGTCTTTTCTGTATACTGAGCTTTATAGTTGGTGTTGAGCAGACGTCTAACATACTGTCTAGACCCAGTGCCACCAAATAAAACAATTTTGCTTTCGTCGGTCCACAATATGTTTCTCCATTTTTCTTTTCGATATTTGATATGTTCTTGGGTAAACTTTAAGCGTGCTGCTACCTGTTTTTTTGTCAGCAATGGCACCTTTCGTGGACTTCTTGCGAATAAATTGTTGTCCATCAGACGCCTACGAATAGTAGGGCCACTTACGGCAAGATTCAGATCCTTTTGAATTTTTTTGAAGCCGCCGAAGAATTTAGTTTGCTGTATCGCACAATTCGGCGGTCATCGACAGTTGATGTTTTGCCCTTGCGCCCATGCGTTTCGGGCTGTGTTATATTTTAATGCATTTGGGATCATTTGATCGGAGTAACTTAAGATTTCCTTAATTTCTTTGTAAGTTTTGCCTTTTTTTTCAAAGATGTTTGATTAGTTCTCTCTTTTCTTCAGTAGAGTGCTTTCGTCGTCCCACTATTACAAAAATTTATGTGAATCACTGTAGAAAAAGTTTTAATTACATTTTTCCGTACTTATTGTTCACTTTTTTTTTTTAATTATATGCTGTTATATTTTTATTTTTAAAAGAACACTCACATTCCCATTTTTTTGATCAACTGAAATCAAGGGCAAACACAGAAATGAATCAATTTCATCGCAAATATTAAAGTTATTACGAGATTCTTTTTTGTATTTTATTTCTTACATATCGTTGTAACTACCATTAAAATATATCATGTTTTGCAAATTGGTACAATAAAAATTTTTGACTTTGATAATATTACATGGCAGCACTCCTATTATTTTGAACACAGCTGTACATGCATGTGAAACGTTAGAAAATTTGAAAAATAACTAACGTTTATGATATTTTTAATTTTAGTTAGAATTCTACTTATGGTGTTTTCTTTTCTACAAAGAAAATGTCACCCTCTTACAAGGTACATTAAAAAATTTTTGACCAACCCTGTTGTAATGTCATTTTTTATTTGAGAAGAATATAACATAAATATTAAAAAAGGGTATGCCCTGTGTTTACCACTTATTAAGAAAATGAATGAGGAAATGCCAATCACACGACTTCATTTTTTGCACGCTTTTTTTATAACAAAAAAAAAAAAAAATATTTTAACACTGTTCTAACATTGAATGCAATTTTTTATACTGCTGACCATGTAGCTTTAATAATGTAATATTTCCTTAAGATTACTCCACAAAACAATGAAAAAATTAACTTCAAATTGGATAACAATACCAGGCGACTTTTTTTAAATTTCATCTGGTAGCCCTATAAATAAACAAAAGTCATCTGCTTTACAGGGCATTAGCAGCACTCTCGATTTATACAGGGCATAAAATGCAATGCCCTCCACCATTGGCAAGTGCAAATTATTTAGAATAAAACATACCACCCTTTTAGAGGGCGAAACATTTTTAAGAAACAAACGCAAAATTGCATATTGCGTTAATAAAATGCACATTTTTTGGTAGAAAAGAAAACACCATTAATATTTTTCAATAATTGTAATAATATTTTACTCCGGATATATACATAATTATTACAATATTTTAATAATTATTTGCATTTTTTTTTAGAGTCCTTGATTTAATTGTTAAGTTTGATAATTTTTTAAGATTATAAACCGAATAGAAAACATTTGATAAAAAAAAAACGAATTGAAATTAGCAAATTTAAGGCAAATTATAAATAATTTTTATGCTTTCCTAAGCGTATGTACTTATGTTGCATTTATAATTACACTGCAATTCAAAAAGATTTAATCAGCCAAGATAAATTTATACCGAAACTGATAAACAGAAACTGATAAATTTAATCATTTCTTTAATGTTATAATGTATTTAACGATTATTTTTATTTTTTTTTTATAAAAATTTAAAAAACTGTTTTTGAATGATCTTTTTCAATTTATTTGGAGTTAATTGAATGACTTAAAAAATACTTCTAAAACCCAAGATCACAATTGCGAAACGCAAAGCAATTTAAAACTCCCCCAATTATGAAAACTTGAAAAGAAGAGCCAAAATATTGAAAATAAATTTGGAAATAAAAAAAAAAACAACAAATTAAGAGAATGTGTCCGAAAATAAGCTGCTGATCTTACATAAAAATCTACACACACACACACACACACACACTTTATTCTCTTTTTCTTCAATATTTTTATTTATTTTTTTTTTGTACAATATTTCCTCTTGATCTTTTACTTTTCTACTGGTCTTCCCGTCACCAAATTCCTTCTCGGGATACTATAGAAATGTTTTTTTGGGACTTTTTTTTTGCATCGTTATTGTATATCAGTTTTCATGTACATAAGTTGCATATATATAGTATATGTGATATTGTTGTTGTTTTATAACAAAAACTCCTCCACTTTTATTGATGTAATCCGAGTTGCAAACATGGAAATCTTAGAAGACTACAATGAAATTATTTATTGTGTTGATAATTTGAATTCCTTCAAATAAAACAAAAAAAAATAATAATAAAAGAGAAGAAAAGAAACAAATTTTATAAAAAGTTTGCTTGATTAAGTGGAAATTTTCGAAAAGATTGAAAAATAATAAGGGATTATTAGTTGAAAAAAAAAGAAAAGAAAAGAAGAGAAACCATCCTTCAGGTAGGTTTATAACATTGACGAGTGACAACGTTATTGGAAAACATTATTTTTCATTTCATATTATTAGTCTTTAATTTCATTTTTGGCTGACAACAATTTAAAAAGTAGCTGTAAAAAGTATAAAATTACAAATTTGGTTTAAAATTACATGCAGCAGCACATCGAAAACTTAAAGAACTCTGCGTTTTTTTTTCTTATGCAAGAATTTTTAGCAATAAACTTACTTTCGTACATGAAATTATTTAGGTTTGGCCTTAGTTCAAATAATTTAGTAAAGTATTCTTTAATCAAAGCAAGGTTTTGCAAAACACCTTCACTACAATTTGGTTAAACCCATTAAAAAAATAAAACGATCTTTTTAAATAATTTTTTTTTATTTGCTTTTATTTTTTATTTGTTATTTTTATTTTAATTTGTTTTATTTTTTTAAGATAATTTCCAACATTTTTTTTTACTTTTTTAATAATAATCGCTTTAACGCTAGCAGTTGTGGTTGTGTTTCAAATATATAAAGAACCATAAGGATTTATTCGAAATCAAGTGCCTTTTACGGTATGATAAACAAATGAAAACGAGAGCACTAGTAAAAGAGAGAAAAAAAGTAACATTGTTTTTAACATAACAATGTTAATTTAACATTTCCTTATCTAACATATGTTTATGGTTAAACGCAAAGTTTTAATACCAGTGTTGCAAAATTGAAATTTTGAAATAGTAATGACTGAACTATAACTGAAAGAGTACCTTTTTGCATCAAATGGTAGTTTTATAAAAATATAATTTATACACGTACGGAATGGAATAGAAAAACATGTTTCTTCATATACAAAACAAAAACAGATGATTCGAAACGTAAGGTTTAGTCAAAAATGTCGACGCAACGGCCTCCACTAACAGATGTTAGTTATTCTAGCTAGACACGCACCGTCCAAATCACAATATACAGTACATGTATTTATGGTATGTAATACAGTACCCATTTCGAATAACGGCACTTTGGTGAGTTTCGATTTTATTCACCACACCGGATAAATTCACCACATTTTGGAAGAACTCACCACACTAGAAACTCACCTTACTTCGATTTTATTCACCACACCGGATAAATTCACCACGTTTTATAAAAACTCACCACAACTATAAAATTCACCACATTTCAAAAAAAAAAATTAAAAGAAGTTAAATTTTTTTAGCTTTTCTTTCCAACCAGCAGCGAGCAAACAAACACACAACAAACAAACTTGTTGTTTTTATAAAACAACAACAACATTCCACATCAATCAACATCTCATCCCTTTATGTTTTTGTTTTGTCCGAACCTGGGGGGGTTGGTTGAACCGGGCCTCTTTTTGGTGAGCGAACTAATAAAACTACCTTTTACCACCTACTTTTTCTACCTACAACATTTACACACACACGTTTTGTCTGACCTGGGGTTGAACAGTGACCGTTGGGCGTCTAATAAGGCTACTTGTAATTACCCTATTAGACATACTACCATAGTACATTAAACCAACGGGGAATAATTTTTACTTAATAAACCCGGAAACGGAAAAAGAATGTGCGAATTATTTATTAAATTTAAATTTACTTTTTTGAACGAACAAAAACGAATTTGATGAAAAAAGTACTGAAAGCTTGGAGGGGGTACTACGGTATTTTTAAAAGAAGTAAAACAACAATAATAAAAAATAAAACAAATAAAACTCAGTTTCTAATATCCAAACTGCCTAATATTTTTATGTGGCTGCAACAAAATTGTGGCCAAGCAAGCAAAATATGTGCAGCCCTTGCGCTGACCAACTTCTTCCTTTTCCCTGATTGTGGTGGAACTTGGTCAGTACAGGGACTGCGTTCACCCGTGGCATCACAACGGGCCGCTATGCGTTCTCAAGTGAGCTTTGTCACATCAGAGCTATCACTCCGACCTAACCTAACCTAAGCAAAAGATGAGATTCTGGGAGAAGTAGATTATTATTGTTAGATTTAATGCGGGCGGACCCTACACGTTGCGACTGGCTGTAAAACTTTATTATTTTCTACAAACAATTGTTATGTTGAATGGCCGGTTGTATGGACGGTCGTCGATTGAATGAACAATTTTTTGATCTCATATATATATGTAATAAATATATAATCTATATAACAATGTATAAGTAAATTTTATTGTCAAACATCTTCAGTTTGGTCTATAATTTAACCATGAATCGTCTTACAAACGAACAACGCTTGCAAATCATTGAATTTTATTATCCAAATGGGCTCTTGGAAAGTTGGCCGAAGATCCACTTCTTTATCAAAAAATTGTGTTCAGCGACGAAGCTCATTTTTGGCTCAATGATACGTAAATAACAGAATTGTCGATTTTTTGTGGGGCTATGTTAAAGCTCATGTCTATACAGACAAGCCCGCTTGAATTGACGCATTGGAAGACAATATTGAAGCATTTATTCGTGAGATACCGACCGAAATGTTGGAAAGAGTATGCCAAAATTGGACTAAGCGGATGGACCATTTGAGGCGCAGTCGCGGTCAACATTTGCATGAAATAAATTATTAAATTATATGGAACGTACTATCGATTCAAATAAAGATTTCATGCATTTTTCTGAATTTTATGTTTTTTTTTTGGAAAAATTTTCCTATGGCTCTTAAAAAATCACCCCTTATATATAATATATAATCTATATAACAATTTATGAGTAAATTTTATTGAAAAAGAATTTATATATGCCGTGGCTTAAACTAAGGGAAAATAATATGTAATATATGTAAGTTTTTATTATGCCTTCTTTAATTTATTTATGACAGCATTCATTTGATTTGCGATAAATCAGCAATAAAACCAAACAAATTGGCAACACCAAACAAAATGCAACAATAACATACCTACATACATATATACAAATGTGGTGTAAAAATATTTTGGAATTTCTCTTTAAAAAATAAAAACGAAATGACATTGAGTAATAAAATAGCAAATAAAATAAAAGTAATACACAGTGTATATGTAAATATGTCTGATATATGTATGTCTAAATAAGTAAGTATGGGGAACACAAACAAAATTGAGTATTTTTGTTTGTGTTTTCCATGCAAACAGACAAGCAAGTGATAATATAGCCTGTGTTACAAAAACATCACATATGTATATATTAAAATAAAATGTTGCGTTTAAATAACTAATAAAAGTTATAAATAAATTAAATGTTTAACAGCAATTTTTCAAGAGTATTAAAAAAACATTTGAGTGTTCTTTCTCTCTCTCACTCAATTTTTTTTTTGCTTTTGGTTTGTGTACTACATGAACAAAAGTTTACGTGTTAAACTTGAGAGAAATGTGTGTAGTATGCATGTGTATGTGTGTGTGTTTTTGTATATAAATTAATTTCTAAACACACCTTTATACATACATATAACACAAAGACGGGCGGCGTGACAGGCAAGCATATGGTTGAGTTTCTTCTTTTTTTTTTGTTTGTGGTAAAAATTAAAGTAAAAGATTAAAACCTTCTTTGCAACGGTACATTTGTATTTATTCTGTAATTAAACAGTTTTAAAATTGAATTAAAGTAGAAGAGCAAAGAATTAACTGAATAAGAAGAAAACGAAATAGGTACATAAAATGAAATAAAATAATAAAAGTTGCCAACCAACATGTTTTAGCCAGATAACAAAAAAAAAATGTTTAAAATAATGAACCAGTCATTATTAAAAAACTTCATACATACATACAAACACAATTCATTGAAAAAGTGGTGAAAAATGAAATAAACTGTTAAATTGCTGTTAATTGATTATTGTTAGGAGAGCAAGTACACGTATGTACGTACATACTATGTATGTACGTTCAACCAAATCAAAGTAGAGACATTAAAAAAAAAGAAGAATGGAAAAAAAAAAAACTAACAATTAGAAATTTTGTTATATTGACATACAATAGAATTAACTACCTACCACTGTATGACCTAAAAATTAAAATTTTTTTTATTTTTTTTTATCAATTTCAGTATTTTTTTTTTTTTTTTGTTTTGTTTGTGGGGATATGTATACAGTTTTCTAAGTATTTAAATATTTATAATAAAACTTCGCTTTCTTTTAAGAAAGCAAAAATATGTGTATGTTTGTATAAGTATATATTGTATGTACCAAAAAAATTTATAGGTATTTCTCTATGTATGTATTTATGTACATATGTGACAGACATATTTTTCCTTTCTTTTTCAGTCGAAACTTTTTTATATGCAAATATTTCTTTAGAAGACGTCTCTCTGCGTATTACTGCACAAGTTGTTAGTTTCGCGGAAGAAGTATAAACAAACAACAATGAAATCGTTAGTAAAAAAATGAAAAATTTAAATAAAATATAATAAAATGAAATGAAAAAAGTATGTACTCTCGTTATGTATAATCGAGGTCGTTTTATTTCTTATTGTTTTTTTCGTTTTTTTTTATATTTTACTCTTTATCTCTTCATTTTTGTACAAACAAATGAGGTATTTATTTGCAAATAAACGTGTCAGAGACATGGCTACCAGATATGCCGATTTATTGCTATTTTGACGATTTTTGTTTGTTTGTAAAATACCTATTTATATATGAATTCATAGAGAGATATGTTCTGTTATGACACAAATAATTTACCATTATTACAAACAAGCTTATTAATAAAACCACACTAGACGCACTAGCATCAAAACTGGACTAAAGTCTAAAGCATTAAGTGCAGCCGTCAAATGGCTAGAAGCATCAATTACAACGCCAGCGTGGACGTGTTAAATTCGAAAGATCAAGCTTTTTGCGAGATTAAAATAAATATGAAGTCGCCGTAGTCTAGTAGGTAGTGTGTTGGCTTATTAGACTTAAAGCCAGGGTTCGAGCCCCAGGCCAGACATCAAACAAAATACAAAAAGTATTTCTTCGGCGATTTCCTCTCAGCAGATTTCTGGCAAAAACTCTGAGAGTAAAATAAAATTGCCATGAAGTTTCTCAAAAAAATCTGTCGTTCGGAGTCGACTTTAAACTGTAGGTCCCGCCACTCATGTATAAAATTAACACACACAACATAAGTGGTGTGAGAAACAACTAGGTCAATAATCCTGACTGAAGGGTTGTAATGACCAGTTATGTATGTATGTAAAATAAATATGGGTCCGCCAAATAACTTTTTTTTTTTTTTTGAAAATGCTTAAAAAAAAATACTGAATATTTTCTAAAATTTTTTTTTTTATTTGAAAGTACAATCCATCCGGTTAATAATGCCAAATAATTTCATTCAAATGGCTGCCTCGGCTGGCCATGCACAGAAGCCTACACGATCGGTCCAAAAAAATCATCTTTTCAGATGAAGCTCATTTTGATCTTGGCGGGTATGTAAACAAGCAAAATTGTCGCATTTGGGGCACAGAAAACCCGCACGCATACATTGAAAAGCCGACGCACCCAAAACGAGTCACTGTTTGGTGCGGATTTTGGTCCAGAGGCATAATTGGGCCATTTTTCTTCGAAAATGAACAAGGAGTGGCCGTTACAGTCAATGGCGATCGTTATCGGGCCATGTTGAACGAATTTTTGTTCACAAAAATTGAAGAGGAGGATATTGGCAACATTTGGTTTCAACAGGACGGCGCTACGTGCAACACAGCCGAAGCTACACTCAATGTTTTGCGCCCTGTTTTTGAAGATCGCATTATCAGCCGCAGAGCTGATGTCGTTTGGCCACCTCGGAGCTGCGATTTGACACCGTTGGACTATTATTTGTGGGGTGCCGTCAAAGATAAGTGTTACGCCGACAAGCCAGAGACAATTGAAAGGACAATATTCGTAAAGCCATTGGTGAAATACAGCTGCACACAATCGATAATGTGCTTAAAAATTGGACCGATCGTGTAGGCTACTGTGCATGGCCAGCCGAGGCAGCTATTTGAATGAAATTATTTTCCATTATTAACCGGAAGGATTGTACTTTCAAATAAAAAAAGAAATTTGAGAAAATATTCAGTAGTTTTTTTTTAAAGCATTTTCAAAAAAAAAAAGTTATTTGGCGGACCCTTTATAAGGTCAAAGAGGTCAATTCACTGCTAATTTAGTCCTAAGTGTAGACATGCTTTTTGGTTTGTATCTTACAGACCTACAACAGGTTAGAATTATAGTTAACTTTTTGTTGAAGATTCTAAGGGAGGAACAAAATCAATTCTGCCAAAGCCACAAGTCCACAATTGAATACATGAAACACCTTATTTGTAATGGTGAAAGAGTTAAGTTTCCTAGACCTAGAGAAACATACATACATACATAATTGGTCATTACAACCCTTCAGGATTACGACCTAGCTTCTCACACCACTTATGTTGTGTGCGTTAATTTTAAACATGAGTAGCGGGGCCTACAGTTAAAAGTCGACTCCGAACGACAGTTTTTTTAGAAGCTCTTCATGGCAATTTTATTTACTCTCAGAGTTTTTGCCAGAAATCTGCTGAGTGGAAGTCGCCGAAGAAATATTTTCATATTTTCGTTTTGATGTCTGACCTGGGGTTCGAACTCGGGCCTTCAGTCTAATAAGCCAACACAATACCTACTAGACTACGGCGACTTCTAGAGAAATCATTCGACAAATTGAATTACAATACGATGATTTGGAGCACTCTAACATGTAGGAAAATCCTTCAAAAACTAATACAAGTTATTAAGAGTTTATACCTCGATAAGGCTTGGTCGCCTTATATAGGTCAAACTATTACCTTTGCCTGCGAAATGGGAAAACCGTGATCCGTTGTCTTCCTAAAATGTTTCAAATTTTTTGACTGAGTACTACCGAGAATCAACCATATGCTGGCAAAGGGCAGGTTAACAGTCAGTTTCGAGTGAAATAAGATACGCTAGTCCTGATGCATTGGCTATACCCTTAGAAGTTAGTCAAACAATATTACTACAATTGCTGTAGACTGGAATCCCTAAAGGAATAATCAGAATGAGCAGCAACGAGAAAAATTGGCATAAAATAAAAACTTGTATGAACGATAATTTTTTTTTTTTTTATTAATTTCGAAACAAAAGAGGGAAATTCCGTTTTCTTTTTAAAAAAAAAAATTACGCTTCTTTGTATTGCCAATTTGAGTGTTCGTATTAAATTAAACATGTTGACAACGCTGCCATTCGTTCTAACAAGAAAATAAAAAGAAGAAAAAAATACCAAAAGAGAGCAAGAGAGAACACGCGTCTTTAAAGAGCAACACTACTTTAAAGGTGTGTAAATTACTTTTTTTAACGGAAGAAAAAAAAAACATTCTTTTTATATACACTACGTACATATATGTAAATATGTATGTATAGATGTATATATGTACAAAATAAACTAATAAAAAAAATATTATTCACGTGTTTATTAATATTAAAAACAAATGAACTAATCCTCCCTTTATTTTAAAGAGCATTTAACATGAGTATAGCAAACAGACCAGACAGTCAACCAGAAAGTAGACAGAGTGCCCCAAAGCCAAGTGATGTAATAGAAAACTTAATGGAAACAAAATTTACAAAATCATTATTCCATAATAATACGATGTAATGATACAGAATAATGGTAGAAAAAAAAAAATAAAAAATAAAAGCGTGAAAAAACAGAGTTGCCCAGATGGCGTAAAAAAAAGCAATACGTGAACAATAACATCCATCAAGAAAGAGAGAGAGAGAGATTTTTATTCTTCCAACAATTTTTAAACTTTAATAAGGGGTGATTTTTCAAGTGCTATAGGAAAATTTTTCAAAAAAAACACATAAAATTCATAAAAATGCATGAAATCTTTATTTGAATCGATAGTACGGTCCATATAATTTAATGTTTGAAGATTATTTCATGCAAATGTTGACCGCGACTGCGCCTCAAATGGTCCATCCGCTTAGTCCAATTTTGGCATACTCTTTCCAACATTTCGGCCGTTATCTCACGAATAAATGCTTCAATGTTGTCTTCCAATGCGTCAATTGAAGCGGGCTTGTCTGTATAGACATGAGCTTTAACATAGCCCCACAAAAAATAATCCAAAGGCGTTAAATCGCACGATCTAGGCGGCCAATTGACCGGTCCCGAACGTGAAATAAAATGTTCACCGAACTCGCCTCTCAATAAGTCTCCATTGTTACGCGTGCTGTGTGGCATGTGGCACCGTTTTGTTGAAACCACATGTCATGCAAGTCAAGCTCTTGCATTTTGGGCAAAAAAAAGTTGGATATCATCTCATGGTAGCGCTCACCATTCACAGTTACGTTACGATTCGCAGCATCTTTGAAGAAGTAGGGTCCAATGATGCCAAATTCAATGATTTGCAAGCGTTGTTCGTTTGTAAGACGATTCATGGTTAAATTATAGACCAAACTGAAGATGTTTGACAGTGAAACAAAACACGAAACGTGCGTGAGCTGTTTAAACCAGTGTTGCCAAAAAGATAATAGCTAAAAAATCACCCTTTAGAACATAAAACAATAAGAAAATAATAATTAAAGTTTTAATATTTGAAGAAGTGGAGGAGATAAGCAGCATAGGTATTATGAAGGAAACAAATCAAAATCATGTTATTGCCGGAAATGACTCTCGAATTCAATCTACACAACATGTTGTGGCATATCTTCAAAAGATAAACTAAAAACTCCCCAGAGTTAAAGAAAATAAAAAAGTAGTTAGGCTAGGTTTGAGTAAGTGGGTAGCTAGTATAATATTGCGCTCTAGAAAACAAAAATGAAGAAAGTAAAAGAATTTGGATAGCGACAGTGAAAGTAAAAAACAGAAACAGAAACAAAGAGAGCAATCAACAACGCGAAAATGAACATACCCGCCGCCTCAGTTAGTGTAAATCCATAATAAACGTCTGAAGAGCCTGAATATTGGCTCTTGGCGTAATCTTTAAACCTTCTATCACACAAAATGTGCTGCTTTTGCGGTTTAAAATATTATTAAAAAAAAATTATTGTATAATAAATAACAATAGAAAAAAACAATTAAAACTAGTCTGGGAAGCAATGAAGGACTCTCATCATTTGATTATTATTTCAACTAAAATTTGGAAAATTGTTCCTGCAAACAAATGTTTACATTTAAAACTAAGAGTAGGTAACTCTATCATCTCCTACACACAAAACAATTCTCAGAGTACAATAAACTATAAGAGTATTAAAGCTTATATAAACTTACATACATACATATGTATGTATGTACATATTACAGACCTATTTATGATAAGCAATTTTGTTTGCTATTTTAAAATATTTAAAAATAAAAACGATTTAATTATAATTTACATGTGTATGTAGTACATATTTACATACACACATATGTACATACGAAAATAGCCTACTAAATGCGTAAAAAGTAAAACTAAAGAAAATCAAAACAATGGCAAACAAAATTTATGCAAACATTAAAGAAGATTTAAATTTCCTAGCAAAGGTCAGTAATTGTTTTTAATTACATTGTTTACTACGCACAAAAACAACAACTACAATAATAACAACAACAAATTTATAAAACCCAATTTTCTTTAATGGTTAGGAGAAAAAAAATACATAACAACAAAATAGCAAAAACAGAGATACAGAAAGCGAGAGAGCGACTGAGAACGGGTTTAATCAACACGAAATTACAAAGAGCGGGAATACTGATTGTAGTCATGCAATAGTATTGTGTGTGTGGAAGCATATATTACAGGCAATTACCGATTACAATACTAGGGGGAATAACAAGTAAATAAAAACAAAAATAAAGAAATAATAACAAACTTAAGAAAAGAAAAACAAAAAGGCGCAAAAAACATTATTTATTGTTTACTCATGCATTGCGCAAAACTAACAGTTAAAGAGACTGCCGCCAGAGAGAACGAGAAAACAAAATATGTAATAATGAGCACAAGTTACATATTTAAGTAAAAAGTAAAAAAAAATGATAACAGCAGCAGCAGCAGCAGTCCAAACTGTTTCTCTGGCTTTACATTACTCATTCATTTATTACGTTAATTATTGTACATAAATTCGATACCTACGAAATTCGTAAAAAATATTAAAGGAGGGTGAAGCAGCGATAAAATAAAATTTTTATAAAAACTTTAAAAACAGCATTGTCAGCTAAAAAACGAAGAAAAAATAATATAAACGAAATGGTATCGCACAATAAACCGCAGTTAACAGTAATGAAATGTAACATACATACATACATACATAATTGGTCATTACAACCCTTCAGTCAGGATTAAAACCTAGCTTCTCACACCACTTATGTCGTGTGCCTTAATTTTATACATGAGTGGCGGGATCTACAGTCTAAAGTCGACTCCGAACGACAGATTTTTTGAGAAACTTTTCATGGCAATTTGATTTAATCTCAGAGTTTTTGCCAGGAACCCGCTGAGAGGAAGTTGCCGAAGAAATATTTTTCATATTTCGTTTGATGTCTGACCTGGGGTTTGAACCGTGGCCTTACGTCTAATAAGCCAACACACTACCTACTAGACTACGGCGACGTCTAATGAAATGTAAAGCGAATTAAATTATCCCCTAAACAGTTAAACAGCCATTAGAATTTTTCCTAACTCGCTTTAAGCTTCCTTCTTTCCTTCTCCCAACCAACTCCTCTGAGGTCAATTATGTCTGATACAAAAATGTTGAGATATAGAGTTTACGAAAGCTAGGTAGTGACATAAAAAGCGTTCCATTATTTCGATGTAAATAAATGTAAAGCGAATTAAATTATCATCTAAACAGTTAAACAGCCATTAGAACTTTTCCTAACTCGCTTTAAGCTTCCTTCTTTCCTTCTCCCAGCCAACTCCTCTGAGGTCAATTATGTCTGATACAAAAATGTTGAGATATAGAGTTTACGAAAGCTAGGTAGTGACATAAAAAGCGTTCCATTATTTCGATGTAAATAAATGTAAAGCGAATTAAATTATCATCTAAACAGTTAAACAGCCATTAGAACTTTTCCTAACTCGCTTTAAGCTTCCTTCTTTCCTTCTCCCAGCCAACTCCTCTGAGGTCAATTATGTCTGATACAAAAATGTTGAGATATAGAGTTTACGAAAGCTAGGTAGTGACATAAAAAGCGTTCCATTATTTCGATGTCCGCACCGCATGCCACCATGCGGTTCGTGGCTTTCCTGCCAACAGAATCGCCTCAGAATATCTTTGCAATCCTTCTTACTGTGACATTCTACCACAACAGCCAATGTGACTTTCCTGTCCATTCCTGTGGCCCTAATACAAGGATGCCCAAATCTAAAACTGTAGTAGTATTGGTAAGTGTAAACTGAAATAAAATGTACGGAAAAAATCCAAAGCACTTTTAAAGCTGTATGGTTGATACATTTTTCAAAATTTAAGTGAAAAAAGTGAGATCTCTCTCTCGTGGAACTTCATTTACGGGTTTACAAAATTTTGTTCAATCAGTGACTATGGAAAAAGACTAGAAAAACAAACAAAAAATAGATACAGGGTTATTTCTATGATAAGAACAATAGTGCCTTCTAAAAGCATATTCTCTACATTCCTTCAATATTTTATAACATAAAATGCATTGAGCATCACCAAACGTATTTTTTATCATCAAATATGTTTCGTAAGTGATAGTAAATTTTTTTCAGTGCTTTAAGCAAAAAATATTACAAACAAATCGTACACCCATTACGCATGTGCATTCGTCGCTGTCTGAGTGACGACTATCCAAAGAGAATAAGAATATGTGTTTTTAGTTTGCGCAAAAGCACTATGAAATGGGCATCATTGTCCTAATATGTTATTCACTTTCTCTTCTGATCACTTCTTCATGGCTAGGTAAAGCATATCGTTCAATGTTTGGAGTAATTGTTATTCGCCCGCTTACATTTCAGGACAGTTCTTGATTCCGTATCCCTATACCTTAAGTTTACCAAATTAAAAATTTGACTAAGAAAGTCGATCAAATATCAGAGTGATGCATTTGATCGATATTGCCATTTTAGACATCCGTGTTAAGCGGGTATTCACCAATTTTTAAAAGAAACGTATTTTGTTGTATTACATCTTGCGCGAGAATAATTTAATTGGCAACACTGTTTATTGAATATGCGATTGCATGAGCACAATCATTTTATGTGCAAATAAAAATGAGAAGAACTCATTCATTATTTTTTGTTTTTGTTGTTGTTTTTTTACAGTTTATATTGGCTGTTCTGTACGAATGTTTGTTGTTTTCGTTGAGTGTAAATACTACACGTTTTAACAACAATTGCAATAAAAAATATTGAAGTAGTAGTCACAGAGGAAGAGGAATACAAAAAATCTGCTAGTATTTTTTTTTTTTGTAATAATAGTTATGGTTTATTGTTATTGCTGCTGTTGTTGGTAATGGTTTTTTGGTTTTTTTTTTATTTTTTTTTATTTTCTTGTAAAAGTTGCAGACACCGACCGGTATAATACCAACCGGCGTCTTACAACAACTGCAAAATTTATGTTAAAAATTACCAACAAAAATGAATAAAAGCTGTAAAAAAGGGTACAACGGGTAATAAACTCAACATGAGTATTTATTTAACCAACCATGGCATGCCAACACAATACCAAAATTCCGTTTATTTTAAGAGGAGAAGAGAAACAGGGTCGGGAAAATTAATATTTTTTTTTTAATTAAATTAAATTCAATTTTTTTTAGACACTTCATTAAGCATGTAATTATTTCTTAAAAGGCAAACAAAAAAAAAACTAAAGAAAACCTAATAAAAATTTAAAAAAAAGAGGTGTGATCGAAACTAACGAAATACATGCCTATTACGTCTTAAACTTGACCCTGAGAGTTTTTATTTATTTATTTATTTTTTTTTTTTTTTTGTTTTGGATGAAGAAAATAAAAAAAAAACATTACAAATTCATGTTTTTCCATCCAATTAATGATGTTAATAGAGGAACACTAATTATTAGAACATATGTACATATGTGTAACGGTTTCTATAACGGTAAAATATTAATGAAGTAAAATATTCAATAGCACTTTAGGTACACATATGTACATATGTTAAACAAAATTTCTATTGATTTAATACTTGAAATTTGTTCACCTTCCATGTATTAGAGAAAAAAAGTTGCCAGTTTTAAAGCCCCGTTTCTGTAAGACGTATGGTTTTAAAAGAACGTCTGTTTATATGAAACAGAACAGTTGGGCAATTCACACAAGCCGTTGTATCGTTGTATTGAGTGTATTGTTGGACGATTATACAACAGTGTATGATTGTTGTTGATAATTTTCATGTAAAAATCCGATACACTTATACACATTTTTTTCATATGTTTTTAAAAGTTGTATTGGTTTCGTGCTATCAAATTGTGTGAATGAAAAAAAGTGTATATGTTGTCATATGTTTTTCAAAAGTTGTGTTGGTTTCGTGCCATCAAATTGTTTGAATGCCAAAAAAATACATTTGGAATACGAAATACACAATACAGCATAGCATTGAGCGTTCACAAACAACCAAGTGTATTCAATACAACATACACGATACAAAGTCGTGTGAATTGCCCAAGTTTTTAATTGTTTTGGGTGTAGACATTTCAACTTTTATCATCGATAGTGATAGTGCAGATTACATGTTCTTTCCGCAAAAAATTATACGATATGACGAACGCACTAAATTCACTAATGAATCACGTGTAATATAATTGTTTTGAGTGTAGAGATAATCTCAACGAATTTCATTAAATCACGCCTTTATTATTGAAATTGATAGTGCAGAAGGTAAGTTTATTCCGCTAAAAATTATGCGTTATGAGTGCAATAAATTCACTTTTTACTGCTATCAATGGCTGTAAAACATAAATTAAACAACGTAGCTTGTTCAAATTTTAACAGAATAAAACCACAGCTGCCTGTTAAAAACAACAGTAGCAGCTTATTGACCCATAATCTTAGGAATATTGAGAAATTAGAAGTTTTTGGGAATCGATTGTTGTGTAGGCAACCCTTAGTCGTAATTTTGGGTAGTTCCAAAGTGAAGAATAACACACATGTACATAATTATCATTAATCGACTGAATTTTCATTTGCAATTCACTGCTAAAACGAAATGAAAGCGAACCTATTCCATAGCAAATGATTACGAGAAATGACAAGTTAACCGTATACGACAATATTGTCTGATAAAGTTCATGGACGAAGTCAGGTGAAGGCTTCTTCAATGTTGGCAAAGCCAAGATTGATACCATGTAACATAAAACTGTATTTCTGGTGGCATTGGAAAAGAATAGATCAATATGAGCTTCTACAACTTGGGCAGACGATTAATGTTGATCTCTATTGTCAGAAAATAACGCAATAAAAGCAAGAAATTCAATTAAAATGTTGTAATTCATCACAACAATGCCAGACCACAAACGCTTTTAACAGCCTGACAGAAACTACATAAGAAAGTTTGCCTTGGAAATTTCAATGCATACACCATAGAGCACCTTGCGCCATCAGATTATAGTATGTTTCGTTCTGTGCAGAACTCTCTTAGGGCCATTATTACAATTTGCCTTTAAACTTGGGTTTAGTTAAAGGTACCTTTAGTTAAAGATAATTTTCGTTATTACAACGTACAGATAAAATAAAATTAAAATATGGCAGTGCCGGAGCAAAGTCGATAAAACTGCTCAATTAAACAAGTTTTTTTTTTTAACGCAATGGCAACAGCGGACTTCGTTTTTTTGTTGTATATGCTCATTTTTGTTTAAATTTGAAGTTGCCATATCGAAAATAGTATATGATATGGCAAGTTCAAACATAAAGTGATCTTTAAATGTTAAAGGTAGGATGATCTTTCGTTTAGCTTAACCATCACTTCTATCTTATTGGGTACTCATAATAATGAAAAACAATTTATCTGCCCGTTAAAATCCTCCCTTTAGTTAACGACAAGTTGTAATAATGGCCCTTAATGGTTTAAATTTATATTCCGTAGAGGCGTGCAAGTCGCCGTGAGAACGTAAAGCCCAGATATCTTGAACAAAACGGAATATGAATAATTATTTATTCGGCCTAACAAAAACTCTGAGAATTAATAAAATTGCCATGAAAATGTTCTCTCAAAAATCTTTTAACTGTAGGTCCCGCCACTCATGGATAAAATTAACACACAACACAACAAGGGTGGTGTGAGAAGCTAGATCGTAATACTAACTAAATGGCTGTAATTGACAACGAGGCTTAAAAAACATAATCGATTCAATTTTACGCTTTGATAATCTAAAAGTTGACAAAATAATGCCAAAAGAGTTATCAATTAAAACATCAAATACTTGGTTTAATAAATTCCATTTCAAATATATTTTTTGTTCGAATTTGTTGTAATTGGAGTTGTTGCAAGACCCAATACATTGATAATAATACAATTAGTTAATTTTTTCGGGGGTTATTTTTTTAAATAAATTTCAGTACATGTACATGGATATATGTACATACATATGTATGTTGTAAATATTTCTTTAATAACTTGTTTTATTCTCTTCTTACAAAGAAATTGCTAAATGTATGGTATTATTAACTAAAAGTCTGCAACAAATAACTTTTTTGCTTCATATGTGCAACTCGTTGTCGGATAAATAGAATACTTACTCTCTCTCTAACAACGCAAGCAGTGAAGAGAAGAGAATGTGTGCAAGACAAATACGAGTAGGTATTTATCCGAAGCTGCTTATGTTCCGTAAAAAGAGTACTCATTGAAAAATATATCCGCAAAATCAAGTACTTCTACACTTATGTTCACTTCATGTGGTACTTCAAATACTCGCAGCATAAAACACCACATAACTGATGTTTTTTTTGTATATATAAATGCTTATGTGTATGAACAAACGTATAAACGACTTGTTAGGCATTTATTTATTAATCGAAATTATATATAGAAATCAAAAATAGTCAAATTTTTTGGAAAATATTGTTTTTTTGCTTTTTGATTTAAAAAAGTCTTTATTTTTAATGAACTAAAAACAATTAAATAATAAAAAATCACTTAAAATTACTAAAACGGAAAAAAGCATAGTTTATATTTCATATTTTCAGAGATCATTTCATTTGCCAAACTTCTTTGTGGTATTTGCAGTACTCATTGGTATTTGTAGTACTACGTAAAGTTTGGTGGTACTCATTGTACTCGACATGTTTTGTGCCGGTATTTTCGAGTAAGAAAGAAAGTTGAACATGTATTTTTGTATGAAGCGAACGCAGTCAAATAACAACAAGAAGTTATTCGATAATTTTGTTGTTCTCAAAAAAAAAGTACTTTTCTTCTTCGGATACTTCGGATAAGTGTGCGTGTATGCTAGATCTTATGTACTTTTTGAAGTCAAATACATTTGTGCAGACCTTTATTATTAACGTTTCTCTTGAAGGTTATGCGGGTGGTGTTATTTGCTTTTGGTGTTTTTTACGCAGCTAAGCGAAATCGATTGAACTGGCCAGTCTAATTGAATATAAAAATTGAATTTTTTTTTATTTTTTTAATTTGATTACGATTTTTATCATCAATTTAATGAGATTGTTTTAATTTCCTTTCAATACTTTTTATTCTTCTTCTTCTTCTTATCGTGTTGAATAGTAAAAATTAATGACTTTACTTTTAAATATTTTCACAAAAGCACACAACACAATAAGCGCAGAGTGTCATTGAACGTTTTATTATTGAATCCATTTAACAGGCATTAAATGAAAAGAAGAGAATTAAAAAATTAATTGCAAATTCTATAGAAAATATAGAGAAAAAATAAAAATAAAAAAGAAATAAAGAAACACTTGTAATAATAAAACAGTTTTGACGTAAAAAAAAAAAACATTCTTGACGGTGTTTTATTATATTTTTTTAAATTATTGTTTAATAATAAATTGATGACACTAAACTTGAATTGAAAACAACCTGTAAATCCTTTCATCATTACATTAAAAGACTTCATTATGAAATAAACGTTTTTTGCGAAATAATTTAAACAATAATGGCCATATGACGACTTTGACTTATCAATTGCATTATCATTGTATCATACACTTAATAATGGACTTGCAAATTGCAAATATCAATAAAAATTATTATTTTATTGTTAAAATTTTGGCAAATTTATTCAATTTGTTTTGGATATGTATGTATGTGTGCCTAAATTCGCAATTAATTTAATTCAGATTTAATGATAAAAAATTAATAAAAAAAATTCAATTTTAGAGAATTTATAAATTAAAATAACCGGTAAAAATTTAATTATTGCAAAAGATCAGAAACATTTTTAAAATATATCAACAAACAATTAATTTAAAAAACATTAAAATTGGTAGGTCAAAAACAAAATTGAAATTAAACATTAGAAACGAAAAAACTCAATACAAATTGGTGGACATAAAAAGTGACAGGAATGAAAAAAATGTGATAAATTAAATGAATAAGAAAACGTCAGCTTTCTGTATAAAAATATGACAAATATGTATGTATGGCCCCCCCCCCCCCTTTGAAATTCTTATATCTCCTTCATACGATTCGGCAACAAAAATATTACTGATCCCGAAACATTAGCGTGGGACATGGACATCCTTTCTAAGTAACACTTAATGGAGAGGATTACAAAGAGCTCAAAATAATGATAACGATGGGGATGTAAAGATAATCAGAATGAACTAACTGCACGAAGAAACTAGGGCACTGCCAGTAACAACATACATACATACATATGTATGTATGTACATAAATGGCTATCCATTTCGTGGTTTCAATAGTATGGCACTGGAATTCGACATCTGTCAAACTAAGTTGTGAAACCAATTTTTTTCTTTTCAGTTGAAAGTCTGACATTGTCTACGAGTGACTCGAATCATTCGTAAGTATTATAAGTATTTTTCTAAATTTATGAATCTGAATGAGTAGGCGTATGAATCAAACAATGAATTGAATGTTGTGAGTTTGATGTCAACGTTGTACTCATACTCATTGTAACCTATACTTATAAATCAATGTTGTAGCGAGTACGAATGAATCAGAGTAGTTGAATTTTAATACTCTTGACTCACTCATACTCAAAATTTAATAAGTACCTATGAGTTTCTGAAGTCGCTGTAGTCTAGTAGGTAGTGTGTTGGCTTATTAGATGAAAGGCCCGAGTTCAAATCCCAGGTCAGACATCAAAACGAAAATATGAAAATATTTCTTCGGCGACTTCCTCTCAGCAGATTTCTGGCAAAAACTCTGAGAGTAAAAAAATTGCCATGAAAAGCTTCTCAAAAATCTGTCGTTCGGAGTCGACTTTAAACTGTAGGTCCCGCCACTCATGTATAAAATTAACGCACACAACACGAGTGGTGTGAGAAGCTAGGACGTTGTACAATGGGTCAATTCGACCTCCGGTACTTGTCACAGTTGACAAGTACACGTCCTCTAACCTAACCTAACCTATGAGTAGCGAAAATACGATTCATTGCTGATCTCTGGTTGACAGTACGCCAGCGCCCCAGAACTGGTTCGCTAAATTCCGATTCGGCAATTTTAATGTCGGAAATCGACCACGTTCGGGAAGGCCGATTGAAACTGAAAAAGATGCGATAAAGATATTAGTTGATGCGAACCGGCAAAAAACAACACCTAAGATCGGATTGATTTTAAATTTATGAAATTCAATATAATTTAATAAAGTATTTGTTTATTATACGAAAACTGTCTTTCATTTTCACAAAAAAAAAAAAAAAAAAAAAAAAAAAAACGAAATTACTTTCCGAACAACCCAATAGTACTGGACCAATAATGCGGCCGACTTTCAAATCACACCAAATAGTGCATTTTGAGAGTGCTTTCGTAGGCCGTAAACTACCTTATGGCTGCTCTTTTTGTTCTTATTCAGCAATTATGTTTGTTGTCGTCAGCGTTGCCAGATTTAAAAAAAAAAAAAAACTTTATTTCTGGGAAAAAAAAAACTTTTTTTTTACAAAAAAAAACTTGTTTTCTACAAAAGTACCAACATTTTTAAAGGAATTCTGGAGCCCGGTGTATTTTATTTAAAAATTTAAATATTTCCTGTTTTAATACTGAATTTATTGAAAAAAATTTTAAATTTAATTTTGTCAAAAAAACTTGTTTTGTTAGAAAACAAATTTAATGAAAACTTTTTCGCATCTCCAAAAACTCGAAAAAAAAGGGAAAACTTGGTAAATGGCAACGCTGGTTGCTGTTCACATTGAATGTTGCCACGTGACGAATCTTTTTTTATACTGAACAAAAATTTTTCACTGAAAAATCCAAATAATAAAAACTTTATTCCATATAATGCATATTATGCACATAAGATACATGAATTTATGAATACAAAGGACATTTTTATGAAATAGAACTGGATTGGACCTTTTTGGATACCTATTGACACGTTTGTAGAATATTTTTAAATATTCCCACGAAAAATCTTCTTAATTTAAAACAAATGAATTTAATTTTCCCTTTATTAGTTAAAAACCTACAAACATACAATCAATATGTATGTATGTATGCATGTGTTCTTTTTTTTTATAGTTTTCCTTGCTTATTTTACTCGTAGATTTCAAATTATCAGTCAAAACAATTTTTTTTTTTCTTTTTCGTTTACATAGTGAGTGACTTGACATGCTTTTATTCGATGAGAGAAAGACAGAAAGAATAAAAATAAAAATTTTTTTAAAGGCTTCACTCTCTCTCTCTCTCTCTCTATTTGTCTCTCTCGATTTCTTTTAAATAAAACAAATAAACGCATTTGAAATTTGGTTAAAACATTAGATTTGAACATATTTCAATAAATTTAAGTGGGAGCATACATACATACATATGTGTGTATGTACATATGCGATTTTTGCCATTTTCTTTTGAAAGTTTATTCCCTAATCAACTACGTTGCCAGTTAAAAGTGAGAAAAAAAAATAAAAATAAAATATAAGAAGTAAACATACATACGTAAGTAAGTAAGTAAGCCCACCTTTTTTTGTTACTGTGAAGTTTTGTTGTAGAAAATTTCGGAAAATTTCTATGCCGTCATTAATTCATTTCAAAACAGCCAGCGAGACAGTTTTCCAGTTTTTAGAATTATTCTACAGCACGTCGTTAAGTTTCAAAGCGCCTGATTGTGTTTTATAATGGTTGGCAGCGTCTCCAATAGTAGCGGTAGGTAGTAGTAGTAGTAGCAGTAACAGTTAACTTTGTTGTTGAGTAAAGAGTGGATAACACTTTTTCTTGAGTGTACGTGTACGTGTATAAGCGTATACAGTTAGTTAACAGCGTTTAGTGTTAACAAAACATTATTAATTCCCCCAAATTTCTTTTACATTTTTATTAACACGGCTAATCTGTGTGTGCGAGTGTGTATGTGTGTCACAGTATGTGAGTGCTTAAGTTGATGATGCGTCAGCTTTTAAATGAGCAATTTTGTTTACCGTTGTTATTGAGTAAATAGTCAGAAGGCAATAAAACAGAAATACCAATATTTTCTTCATACATGTACAGTTAAATAAAATAAAGTCGGTGGTATAGCGTAGGATAATGATGATAATGTATGTAAGTGTGTAGTTGTTGTTTTTTTTTTTTTTTATCAGTTAATTGGAAGATATATCACAGATGATTTTCTAAGGGTTTTGTTTTCGTTTTTTTTTTTGCATTATTTTTACAACATGAAATGAGATTTTCCTTTAGCTGCTGCTTGCTTAACTCTCTCTGTCTCTCTCTTTAACGTAGTTTCGTTCTCTGTTTCCTTTTTTCAATTTGAAAAGCTCTTTAGGAGTAAATTCTTATTTTTTTCTCTTCTTTTTAGATTGTTGATGTTGTAAGTGTGGAGGAGCCCAGTCTTTATGTAGTTGATAACAGCATCAGCATCATCATCATCATCATCTATGCATTTATTTAATATTAGCTCTTTGAAACTGTTACATTTGCTGTTGTTGTTTTGGTTAGTGTTGCAGTAGTGGTAGTGCTGATGGTGCTGTTGATGGCTGTTGAGCGTATTAACAGTTGTGTGTTATCAATTATGTTATTTTGACACATTATACTGTTAGTTGCATGTTTTATTGTGGTTTGCTTTTATCAATTAGTTTCTCTCTTTCTCTCTCTTTTTGCTCTCTTGGTTTTTGTATATATTGAAAAATGTTGTTGTTTTTATTATTATTTCTTTTTTCTTTTTTGAGAAGGTGTTTTTTTCTTTCATTTATTTCTTCTTTAACTGTTTGGTTTTCTCAATTCTTTTTTCCTTTTTATTTATTTATTTTTTTTTGCTTTTCTTTTAAACGCAATTTCAATGATTACTATTAAAATGATAAATACAATATTTTTGTTGTTGTTTTATTTTATTTATTATTGTTGTTTACGTTAAACAAAATATTAAAAGAAAATTAGTGTAGCCAATGGCAAAAAAAAAAAAAAAAAAAAAACATGGAAAAGAACACATAGGTACATAGATAAAGTAGTATTACAAAACGAAACACCACTCTGACTTAAAATAACATCATTATCATCCACATCACATATTATTTAATTATTTTAATTAAAAAGATATTTAATAAACAAAAACTAGGAGAAGAGTAAGGCGTATGGGTAGTGGCGGGGTGCAGAAGAATAGCATTAATTATGAATGAAATCACAGATTTTCTTTATTTGCATCAATTCTTTTTACGCGTCTCACTACTTTAACTAGAAGACAGAATAATGAAAATCTTTAAGACGACTGCGAATGTAGTATTGAATGTGAACAGTAGTAGTAAAAGGAATGCGTTAAGTTATGCGTTTGAAATCTTTGACTTTTTTTTCACTTTTTCTTACGAATACATTACGTTGGCGACGTGTTTTTTTTTTGTTTTGTTTGTATTTTTTTTTTCTTTTTTTTTGGATGACAGTGGCGGCAGAAAGAAATACACAACGACGTCTACGACCGGCAAAGAATTTTTTTTGTCTTATTTCTTCTTTTGCTTCGTTAACGAATGAACCAACCGACCGAATGTACACACGTACAAAATATGATGTTCAACAGTAAAAAAAAAAAAAAAACCAACAACAAATATTTTGTTTTTGTATTTTTTCGTATCTAGATACCATTTAAGGCCGGTTTTTGCGTTTTCTTTTTGCTTTTTGGGTTAAAAAATCCGATTTATAACGATTTCAAACGAAGGATTATTAGGTATAATATAGATTTTCTTTATTGTATTGTATTATTTAATTTATAATACATTTTAATTACTTTTCTGTTAACACTTCAAAACCTTTTAGTTTAATTTGTAAAACCATTTTCTAGGTATTTCTTTTTTTTTTCTCAATTTGTGTCTTCAATGTAACGCCGTATGCCGTATTTAATTGACCGTTTAATTATTAGTTATACAACTTTTATTTTTTAAATACTATTAAACATAATCATCAAGTAAAAGGTTTTATTCCACCAACGTAGTGAAAAATAAAGGAGAAGAAAAATTAAGCCAACAAAAAAAAAATGAATTTTATTATATACTACTATACAAGAAAAAAAATTAAAAGAAAACACACACAACCATCAATGAGTGTAGCAAACGAAGCACTAAATGCTTGGCTCTATAGAAAAACGCCAACAAGTTAAAAAAAAAAAAAAATCGTCAGAAAAACAACAATGAAATAACAGTGGTGATAAAAAAAAAGAACAGAAAAATTGATACCCAGCAGGAGAGAGAGTGAGAGTAATATATTAACAGAAACTAATTGTTATCATAACAGTAAATGAGTTCAACAAAGAGAGAGTAAGTGCAGTGATGTCAACTCTTGAAACACAAAACGTGGGTAAGCTTTAAAAAATTGATGGAAAAACTTCATACAAAATATACTTTTCCAATTTGTGGCTTTAGTGATCTGTATTTAGAGTTGCGCTAAAAAAAATTCTATGATTACTTGACTCAGTGTTTGAGATAGTTTTTAAACTAAGCAACAGTATGCAGACAAAATGGATGAAATAATTTCCGTTTTTTTTCTATTCAATAAAAGCAAAAACAAACGTTAGAAGGGAGTAAATGACTCTGAAACCGTAATAACAACACAATCTCATTTTTAGTTTCTTCAACTCCATTCTGGTAATATTAATCACGCAGACACACGATGTTGTAAGAAATAAATTGCCAAAACTGGCACTAAAATAATCCAAATATTTTGAGTTTGAACGGTTACACAGCAGAGGAAAAGAAAAACGGGTGGCTGTAGTTACAGGGAACTGTCCGATTGGAAATAATATTTTGGACGTTTAGCAATGCGTTAAGTATTGCGTCATGTCCCTCCTGCGAGTTTGTTCTGCTTGTTATCTATGTTTCGTTGTCTTTTATCGCACATACTTATAAGGGGTGATTTTTTAAGAGCTATAGGAAAATTTTTCAAAAAAAAAAAAACATAAAATTCAGACAAATGCATGAAATCTTTATTTGAATCGATAGTACGGTCCATATAATTTAATGTTTGAAGATTATTTCATGCAAATGTTGACCGCGACTGCGCCTCAAATGGTCCATCCGCTTAGTCCAATTTTCGCATACTCTTTCCAACATTTCGGCCGGTATCTAACGAATAAATGCTTCAATGTTGTCTTCCAATGTGTCAATTGAAGCGGGCTTATCTGTATAGACATGAGCTTTAACATAGCCCCACAAAAAATAGTCTAAAGGCGTTAAATCGCACGATCTAGGCGGCCAATTAACCGGTTCCGAACGTGAAATAAAATGTTCACCGAACTCGCCTCTCAATAAGTCCTTTGTTACTCGTGCTGTGTGGCATGTGGCACCGTCTTGTTGAAACCACATGTCATGCAAGTCAAGCTCTTGCATTTTGGGCAAAAAAAAGTTGGACATCATCTCACGGTAGCGCTCACCATTCACAGTTACGTTACGATTCGCAGCATCTTTGAAGAAGTACGGTCCAATGATGCCAAATTCAATGATTTGCAAGCGTTGTTCGTTTGCAACACGATTCATGGTTAAATTATAGACCAAACTGAAGATGTTTGACAGTGAAACAAAACACGAAACGTGCGTGAGCTGTTTAAACCAGTGTTGCCAAAAAGATAATAGCTAAAAAATCACCCTTTACTTTATGTTATTCGAATACCAATTCATTCAAATTATTTGTCTACATTTAATTTAAATACAATTTACAGCTTCCCATAGGTTAGGTTAGGTTAGAGGACGTGTACTTGTCAACTGTGACAAGTACAGTAACCGGAGATCGAATTGACCCATTGTACAACGTCCTAGCTTCTCACACCACTCATGTTGTGTGCGTTAATTTTATACGTGAGTGGCGGGACCTACAGTTTAATGTCTATTCCAAACGACAGATTTTTGAGAAACTTTTTTACGACAAATTTTATTTACTCTCACAGTTTTTGTCAGAAATCTGCTGAGAGGAAATCGCCGAAGAAATATTTTTCTTTCATATTTCGTTTTGATACCTGACCTGGGATACAAACTCGGGCTTTACGCCTAATAATCCTACACACTACCTACTAGACTACGGCGACTTCTAACACTTCCCATAGTATGAAAAAAATTTGTATCTGGTGGGAAGTAACCGCAGGGAGTTAACTTAGTCTTTTACATATTGATTTAGAACCCAATTTGCTTTGGAATTCTATTTTATAAAAAAAAACCATTCATTTATAAGAAGCGAATACAACTTGAAAAGCGCCATGTTGGCATTACTGAGTAAATGCGTGTAAATTATTACTAAATTACTTGAGTTTTATTTAATATAATGACCCATTTTAGTTTAATTAACTTATTTATAATTTTTTAATTAAGATTCTGTAAAATAAATTTTATAAAATTTTGTACTTGACTATTGGCTTATCTGCCACTAAATTAGCTAAAAAGACATGCTAATTTGCACGTTTCATCTCCATTAAGAAGAGAAAAAAAAAGCACATTTTTTCTATACATTCTATTTTAATTTGGAGCAAAAACACAGAGCAGTTAGCAGAAGAGAGCAAATTCTAACTAAGGACGTCACTTCATACAATTTTGTTCTTATAAATGATGACGTATTATTTTCGCATTGTTTTTTCTTCTTCTGAGGGCTCTTAGATACACAATATAACAGCAAGAAAAGAAAAAAAAAACTAAAACAACAACTGAGTAGTGAGTGGAATTTGTAAAATTTTGTACAAGTGCGTACGTCTCTGTATGTGTACATACATACATATGTATGTGTTGCTTTGAGAGTGAGTGTGTGCGAATATGATGGTTTGACTTTACCCCCACTAAACCAAAGTAAAACAAATGACCTTAATGAAGTTCACAGATTTATTTAAAATGTAATAAAAAAAAAATGTAAAAAAAAAACTTTCGATTTGATTTAACTCAATAGACTTTACAGGAAGAGAGCATATTTTCTAGAGTCTTTAAACATCTGGAAATTTGTGGGGAAATATTTTAACGTTTGGCTACTTAAAATTTTTTTTTATTTTTAGAAATTTTTATAAATCACGTAAAGTTGACAATCGTTGACTGCAGTATTATTTCCACAAACGTAAGGATCAAGGCAAATTCAATAAGGTAGTGTTATTAGTCCAGCTGAGTGCTTTTTTGAGTACACGGAATTGTCAAATGTTTTGTATACGTACAGTGAGCAAAAAAAAAAAAATTCTACACTTACTATCTGGAATACATTTTTGAACATAGAATTACTATAAAATGAAATTTATTGTCCTTAAGATTAAATAAAAGATTAAAAACTATATTTTGATTATAAACATTTCTCTATTGGTTACGTATAAAGAAAATAGCATCGAAACTATGAAATTCAACATTTTGAGGTACAAAAAGTTGTGATTCTTTGACTACGGCGACCGGATTCTCTAGAAAGTCATCTTGAACAAAATCCTGTGGAATAATTTCTTTGTTAGTTTTTTATAATAAATGTACACATTTTTTTTGCTCACTGTATATACATTCTTTTGTTTATTTATTTTTTTATTTCCTTTTATATTTGTATTCTACACAATTTATAATTTATTCAAATATTCTTGATGTTCTGGCACAACTTTTATTGTAGAATCCGCTCTTATGCTTCCCAGTATCCCTCTGAAGCATAACGACCTCAGTGGTAGTGCAAATCAGCCCGTTTTTAAAAGAAATTGTTTTTTAACAATTTGTTTTTGAAATTTTTTTATAAACAAAAAGAAACAAAATAGAAATACTGACACAAAATTACAACTTTATGTCATTATATGGATTCGCCTTTGTCATTTCTAGCTTACGGCGAATTTCATTTGACATAACCGGTCACACAAAAACAACAGAAAATACATGTTGTTTTTGTTAAAAAACACTGCAAATTGAGTTGTTGTACAATTGCTATTACCTGGTTGAATTTGCCATGGTAAGGATTTATTTAAAATAAAATGTGGAAATAATAATAAAAAAGCAACGAGAAAAGGCAGACTAATTACGGTTTATAAATTAAGCAGTTATCCTTTGAGATCATTTTTGTATAAAATAATGAAACTTTATGCGAGTTTCTCACACCATCCGCCGTGAACAAGAAGTTTAAAATTTAAATGTTTCAATTGTATTTAAGATTCTTAAGAAATATGATGTGAGATTAATGGGCCAAATCCAAGACATTTGCAATGTATAATATGTAAACACTTTAGTGTGATTACTGTGGATCAAATATTGCCGATGGACAACTAAGAATGAGCCTCGAAGATTTGTGTATAGAGAAAGTCTTGCTTGCCCGATTGTCATCGATTCCATATAGTTTTTGTAAAAAGATCACGAGGATTTGCTGATGTTTGATATATTTTAAGTAAAATCTAATCAATTGTTTAATTTACATCACAGCCAACCTTCGTGGGCCCAATACTTGCGATCGAAGGAATATTCCATATTATAAGCTACTCTAACTATATCTAACAAATGTTTTATTGGAGTTCGTTATTCGTTTCGTAATTATGTAAATCGTCAGTTCTAAACACAAAATGAATATTTTTGTCATAGGATTGATTACCTTAAGTGAAGAAGTAAAGTTAAGGAATTAAAATTAAGAAATAAAAATATATTTCAATGAGCAAAAGATATTCTTAAATTCAATTGAAAACTTGATGCTTAATTTAGCAAACGCGGGTGCTCTATTAGTCTCGTAGGTAGTGTGCTGTACCTATCAAGGGGAGGGTCGGTCGTGTGTTTGATTCGTTTTGGTCTGTTACATTAAACCGAGTTTTGTAATATAATAATAAAGGGTGATTTTTTAGCTACTATCTTTTTGGCAACACTGGTTTAAACAGCTCACGCACGTTTCATGTTTTGTTTCACTGTCAAACATCTTCAGTTTGGTCTATAATTTAACCATGAATCGTCTTACCAACAAACAATGCTTGCAAATCATTGAATTTTATTATCAAAATGGGATGTTGGAAAGTTGGCCGAAGTTGGCCACTTCTTTATCGAAAAATTGTGTTCAGCGACGAAGCTCATTTTTGGCTCAATGGATACGTAAATAAGCAGAATTGTCGATTTTGGAGTGAAGATCAGCCAGAAGCATTGCAAAAGCTATCAGTGCATCCAGATAAAGTCACAGTTTGGTGCGGTTTATGGGCTGGTGACATCATTGGACCGTACTTCTTCAAAGATGCTCCGAATCGTAACGCCTTTAGACTATTTTTTGTGAGGTTATGTTAAAGCTCATGTCTATACAGACAAGCCCGCTTCAATTGACGCATTGGAAGACAATATTGAAGCATTTATTCGTGAGATTCCGGCCGAAATGTTGGAAAGAGTATGCCAAAATTGGACTAAGCGGATGGACCATTTGAGGCGCAGTCGCGGTCAACATTTGCATGAAATAATCTTCAAACATTAAATTATATGGACCGTACTATCGATTCAAATAAAGATTTCATGAATTTTTCTGAATTTTATGTGTTTTTTTTTTTTTTGAAAAATTTTCCTATAGCTCTTAAAAAATCACCCTATATACATATAATATAATTTGTAATTGCATTATAATAAATAATTTAGCAAACACTGTGTTACCATGTGATAACGCAAGAAAATAGTATTCCAATGATATTTTTTGGTGTTTAATATTTCAATGTAAATTGATGGTAAATAACAAATACTGGCATCATTATATGCTAGCGAGATTTGGTTCAACAAAATTACCACAGATGAATATTGTAAGGCCAATATATTACCATAGTTGGAATATATCTAGAAAACAAAAAAATTGAGTGAATGTTTTTTTTTTTTTTGATATTGATTTTCTACATAATTTACTCTGTTGTCCAATGGCAGAATGCAGAAAAACATCCATTCAAGGTGAGAAATTTAGAATAATTATAAATTATTATTGTACTAATCCATATATTAAAAAATTGTATTTTTTAATGTTCTCTTAATGCCTATCACAAGCTACTTTATTAGGAAAATAACGTTTTATTAATTTTATAAACTTAAAATTGTAATATTAACTTTATTTCCCCGATTTTTAAATGAAAAAACATAATTCCCTTTTTCTAATAAGAAAATTTTTTGTTTAGCCTTTATTAAAAATTTCTTTCATCTGGCAGCTTTAAGTTGAAACATGCTTTAAATTGCCTACTAAATTAACAGGATATTTAGGTTTTCTCTCTCTCTCTCTCTCTTTAAAATCATTCTTCCCTGTGTTTTTTTTTTTGTATATAATAAATGATCTCATGGCACTCACAATCTTTTTATTTAATTGTTATATGAAATTACAATAACAAAATTAATCAAGAAATATAATCATTGAGAGATTTAATATTACTCACACGCACACGTGGTTTGTTTAAGTAACAATCGAGAAGCAAAAAAAAAAATTTTTTTTAAAACAGCGAAAAAGACAAGAATATCTCATGCAAATAAACATATTTATGTAAACTCTATGAGTTCATTGGCAATTCATAGTTCATTAAATAATTTATTAATTAAAGTATTTCTTTTTTGTTATATTTTTATTTTTAAACATGTTGTTTGATTAAGAAACAAATAAAAAAATTAAGAAAAAGTGGTGAAACCAGCCATATTCTCTATCACAAATTTTATATCAACTCAGCTGTGGTTTTATTTTACACACAAAATAGTAATTAAATATTGTACAAGAAATTTATTTAATTTTTTGGTTTGCTTTTAAGCAAAAACATAATGAAAAAAAATAATAATTTTAATCACAAATAACCACTGGCGCCATTTTTGTTGTTTCCATATCAAAACTTTGTACACAGAATAGGGTAAACGTACCTAATGTCGGCATGTACCAGTAGTCGGCAGTTTTTGTAAAAAAATGCAAATAAATAAGAAAAACGACCTTTATTTATTAAAGTTAAAACTGATTTTGGTAGAAAAAATAGTTTTCTTTTCTTATGAAATGAGTAAATTTGAGTGGGATGAATAATTTTGCCAATTTTTGTTCTCATTCAGTGAAGGTTTTTCAAAAAGTGGAGTAGTGCCAGTTTTTTAAAAAATTTTTTAGTTTAGGTGCCTTCTTAAACAAGTAAGTATTTATATTAAATTAAGTGTTTTTGAAGAAAGTAAGTGATTTTAATGAAAGAAAATAGTTCAAATTTTAAATTAAGAGTGAAAAATTAAGGAAATTAATATTTTTTTATAATTTATAAGGCTGCCGGCATTAGGAACAAAAAATTATGTGATTTCCAATTGTCGGCAGGGAGGTGCCGACTACTGGAAATTGAGTAAAAACTTGATTTACCCAATAGTCGGCATAGTTTATAATGAATACACTGAGACCTGCCGAGAATCAAAAGTCGGCATTCTTACACTTATATAACTAGAAGTCCTATAACAGGACGAAAATTCGTGATTCAGTAGGCATATTAGGCTGTTCTTTGAATGTCAGGCAATATAAATTCATTAATATGTCCACCAACGGGAAAATGCTCATACACCAGTACTCCCAAGATTCCCTAAAATGTGCTTTAATGGAAGTAAGAAATGGCACATCTAAAATATTGAGTGCAAGCAAAAAATATAGCGTCCCGCGTTCCACCATACAGGACAGAATCCATCCATCGGATGATGCGAGAAAAATGGGTCCACAAACAGTCTTGACTGAATCAGAAGAGGAATGTCTTGAGAAATCTGTACAGTATCCAAAAGGGAATTGATAAGATAATATTAACAGTGCTGCTGGTTTTCTCAACAAATGGTCAGATAGTGGCCCCAATGATTGTCTTTACATATGTGCGACCACCTAAAGATGTAGTAAATAGTTTGCCGGAAGAAAAGAAGTTTTGGAGCTATTTTGTTGATAATATCGATAGCTATGTCGAATTCTGCTGCCTTTATTTCTGTATTAATTTCATGTGCAATGGCCAAGAATAGCTCCAAAACTTCTTTTTTTTAACAAAAATGTTAATGCCGACAATAGGATAATTTTTTGCCGAACTTAGGAACACATGTGCCGAGCACTGGAAAAATCGATGATTTAAACAAAATATTTAAATTACTTATAATTTACTATTTTAATGTTCCAAGTTGGTAAATGGATCTAAAACTAAACTAATCACAGAATTGTAATAACTAAACATCATCTCAACAATACTTTCCCACTTCTAATCAGACCAGTTTGAAAAAGAGAAAAAAATAAAACTGCCGACTACTGGTACATTTACCCTACTATGTGTGCATGAAAAAACAATTGAAATTATAAATAATTTGTAAGAATTTTAAATGTTTTTTGTTTTTTAAATACAATTTTTTTTTTCTTTGTAAAATTCATGTTTTTTATTTACATTTTTAGTATTATAAACGGCGAGGAAAAAACCTTTAAAAAAATATCAACGAATTATTCCGCACATATTTTAAACAAGTTTTTCTCAAAGAACTGGGTAAACATCAACACACCACATACTTACACTCAGCCACAGTAAAATTTATTTGCAATTGAAAAATATGTTTCTGTTTTTTAAACAAAAAAAAAAGAAACAAAACAAAGAATTTCAAAGCAAATAAATATAATTTACTTGAGCTTGCCTTGAATGTGTTTGCAAAAACACATAAAAAACACAATTTGCTTTTCCTTTGCGCAAAAACAGGAAACTCAATTTCCAAAAAAAAAAAGCAGAAAAAAAACAATAAAACAAACAACAAAAAAGAAACTGTAAAAACAAAACTCTCTTAAAAAAGAATCTGGAATGTATTACAGAACACACAAGTGCTTTGCCGGCTTGTGGATTGCAGACATTTTCAAAATGTTAATGTGTTAGTGTTTGTTAAAGAGCATAAATAAAAATGTAGACAAAGCTAAAATATAAATAAAAAAAATAAACTTTAAAGAAAAAAGAGAGAGCGAGAGAGCGAAAGTAAAAGAAAGAGTGAATAATTTAATTTTTTACAGTGGTATAGTGGTGGTAAATGGTGTTGTGAACAGTAACATGTTCATTTTGACATGTAAAAACGGAAGTGTTGTTAGCTTGTATTGTATGTATGTATGTATGTTAAAGTTTATGTTCATTGTGTATTTGAGTTGCTACTATAACAGTATGTGCCTTAGGGTGTTATTTAATGTTATGCTTTAACATAAACCAACTAAAATGTCTGCTTAAATTTTGTATTTGAGTGTGTATGTGTGTGTGCATGTGGATAACTGTAGAATTTGCAAATTAAAGTACAAGCAAATGAAATGCTTTGTACACAAAACAACAACAGCAGCAACATTTTGACAAGTTAATCAAACTTTAAACATACATATGCGCAGGGTTGCTAAGTTTTTATTTGTAAAAATATGCTTTTAGATAAGGGAATATTACGAGTTGGCCATTAAAAAAAAAAATAAGGGAATTATGTTAACAGGAAAATTATTAATAACAAGATATAGTATTTATTTTATAAATATATTTATTAATTACAATACAATTACAAATTACATCTAAATATTACCAGTTGGCCATTTGCTCGGTCTAGTATAACAAATAAAAGTTTCTGATGGGTATCAAACTCATGACCCTCAAATTGTGTAGCACACTACCTATTAGACTGCCAGGAGGGTACCCATTAACAAGATTTAATTTTATAAAGTTTTGTACGAATTAAAATTTAATTTTTTGAAATTTATTTTGAAGCAAAGTAAGCTGAAACAAAATGAAAATTTATTGGGAAATAAATTTCCCCATTCAATTATAGGAAACTGTCTCTGTTTCTCAAATTGAAAAAAAAAAAAATTCAGAAACATCAACAGATGATCCTATGTACCGTGGTACGCAAAATAATTCAATCATACATAAGGATCTCAATGTGGTAATAATAAAAACATTCAGAGGAATACATGAAGAAGCTTCTATTCTACCCGAGTACCCTGCCTAAACCCCATCTCTTAGCTCCTAAAAATATACATACATACATAACATAATTGGCCATTACAACCCTTCAGTCAGGATTATGGCCTAGCTTCTCAACACGACTCATGTTGTGTGTTCTAATTTTATACATGAGTGGCGGGACCTACAGTTTTAAGTCGACTCCGAACGACATATTTTTGAGAAACTTTTCATGGCAATTTTATTTACTAAAAGAGAGTTTTTGCCAGAAATCTGCTGAGAGGAAGTCGTCGAAGAAATATTTTTTTCATATTTCGTTTTTGATGTCTGACTGTCTATACATACATAATAAAGGGTGATTTTTTAGCTATTATCTTTTTGGCAACACTGGTTTAAACAGCTCAAGCACGTTTCGTGTTTTGTTTCACTGTCAAACATCTTCAGTTTGGTCTATAATTTAACCATGAATCGTCTTACAAACGAACAACGCTTGCAAATCATTGAATTTGGCATCATTGGTCCGTACTTCTTCAAAGATGCTGCGAATCGTAACGTAACTGTGAATGGTTAGCGCTACCGTTAGATGATATCCAACTTTTTTTGTCCAAAATGTAAGAGCTTGACTTGCATGACATGTGGTTTCAACAAGACGGTTCCACATGCCACACAGCACGCGTAACAATGGACTTATTGAGAAGCGAGTTCGGTGAACATTTTATTTCACGTTCGAGACCGGTCAATTGGCCGCCTAGATCGTGCGATTTAACGCCTTTAGACTATTTTTTGTGGGGCTATGTTAAAGCCCGCTTCAATTAACGCATTGGAAGACAACATTGAAGCATTTATTCGTGAGATACCGGCCGAAATGTTGGAAAGAGTATGCCAAAATTGGACTAAGCGGATGGACTATTTGAGGCGCAGTCGCGGTCAACATTTGCATGAAATAATCTTCAAACATTAAATTATATGGACCGTACTATCGTTTCAAATAAAGATTTCATGCATTTTTCTGAATTTTATGTGTTTTTTTTTGAAAATTTTTCCTATAGCTCTTAAAAAATCACCCTTTTAAAATATAAGGACTGACAAAATTGACATTGATCAGGTATAAGGAGATTTCCTTAGATTTAACACTTCCACGCCGGCGCTTTAATTCATGCTTCTCGGCTACTAGCGGCTGCGCTCAGAGCTTTTCCCTCTATCGTGACGTGACTCTCAGGTATTTTTTTTCGGCAGTCGGAGTGTTAAAGATCTAAATATTTGGTATTACGTGTCGTCTAATAGCGTGATTAATTGAGTACCACCGGTGGTACACTCCGCCTGATGAGACAGTCTAGTGCGGGCCACCGGTGGCACGCGATGGCCTAAACCTGTTAAGGTTTGAATACTTATTGGCATTTCAAAAATTTATTGTAAAGACCCGTAAATAATTACTGAAAACGAATTTAATAGATTACAACATTAAATGCATTTGTATTACGAAATTCTCCAAAACAGAACTGATTTAATAAATACGTCCGATAGTTAACAAATTTAAAAAACCTGTCTCTTTAGTAAAAAATAAGAAACAAATATTATTTATGATGTATATTGAAAATACGAATGTACTCCCTGAACAGCAGTAAATTTCAAAGATGGGGTAATTCATTAGCCGTACTCTGTACTTCGTCAGAGACCAAAGTAACGTTTGTTTTACAGTTAAAATTACATTCTAAAATTAAATAAAATTTTCACGTCCACAAAAAAGAAAAGTATTTCCAGTAAAATTTCTCTTCAACTAAAACGATATAAATTCAATATCGTGAGTATTATATGCATTAACATTTAAAAAACCTTTTTTCAACAGCATGAAAAAAAAAGCATAAACGTGAGAAGTTTTTTCGTTTCCCAAAACTTAAAAAAAAAATCTGAGGGTAAAAAATACTTTTTGAACCCCTCAGAAAAGTTTGACAAAAAAAAAGTTTTAATACAAAAAAAAAAAAAAAATTCTAAATCAAAACAGTATCAGTAACATATTAAGGTGATTAAAAAAAATTTACTCACGCTGTCTGTCATTCAAAAAAAAAAAAAAAAAAGGGGTGATCAGAGGGCTGATTTGATGCCAAAAAAAAAAACAAAAAAAATAAAAATCAAATTGTTGCTTTTTCTAAATTTCACATGCTCTCGTTGCAATCAAATAATTGCTTTAAATAAAAATACAGCTTATTTAGCTGTCAAATTTTTCAAATACACATACAAATAATTGATACTTTAACCCCAGTTTTTTATTTTGCCTTTTTTTTTTTTGGTTTGGTTTGTGGAAATTGGAAAATGACAACAAATTAAAATTTTACTAATTGCCTTGAAGGCTTCTTAATTTAATTTTGTTTTTTGGTTTAATTTATTCCTTATAAATATGCATTTAAGGTAAAATTATTAGGTTTTGGGTGTGCAATTAAAATTCGAATTTTTCTAATGTCTAATGACATGTCTATTAAATTTCTTTTTTTATTCTATGATAATTAGAGGGTCAAAATAGGTTCAAGTTTTGAATATTTGAAATTGCTAATTAAAAAGGGTATTTTTTAAAACAATTAATTTCCATATGAGTAATTAAATTGCATTGAATTATTAATTAAAATCGTAAATTAAATGCAATAATTTCAATATTTTTATTTTATATTGTATTTAAAACAAATAACTTTTCTTTAAAAACGAATAAAATGTTCGAAATTGAAAAAAAATAATTATTTTGCTTATTATAAAACAAATATACAGGCAATGAATAAAAACTACTGTTTTGTGTAATAGAAAATAGAAAGTAATTGAAAAATTATATTTAAATAGGTAAACGACCGTAGTGCCAGCCAGTAAGTACAATATTGAAAAATTTAAATATTCTAATCAGGTATTTAGTTGTTTGTAAACTGGTTTCGGTTTTTCAACATTTTTTCCTCTTTCATGGCATAAATTAAAATGAATTGAAAAGTTTTCTTAAAAATTTAACTTTACCGCAATTGTAAAAGTTGCATTTAACAGGATAGGCAAAAAATTCAAACACCATCATAGACATTTTTATTTAAAAATTAAATTTCTTTGATAACAGTTCAGTAAGCCTTTATGAAAACTAAGGCTACACTCTTTCATTGGCTTTATTCCTCCTAATAATACACCATGCAATGCACAGAACGAATAGCTAAACTCCAGGGGGTATACAGTGGAACCTAAACTGACGGTTAAATGATATTGGTTATGCAAACGATGTCTGCCTAATATCTCAATATTTTGATAATAACTAATCTAAAATTTTTAAAGCAGAAAAATTCCCTCGAACAACTAAAAAATACATAGTGAGAAACAATCTAAAAATTTATATTTTTAGATTTTCTACAAGCCCGTTAGTAAAATCAAATTGCTGGAGATGCTTGTCGAATTGTTAAAATTAATTTTGTTCAAATAACCCAATTCAAAAGCAAAAATACCACTGTTTAGATACAAATATTTGTTTATTATCAGTTAAAGTCATTACTTCACACTTTTACAGCCGTATTAAAAAAAAAAACAATCCTTATTGAAGGTAAAATGTACACAGCTGTTGATTTGAACTTCAAAGAATTTAATAAAAATTTTTGTTTTTGTTCGACCAACAATGAAACATATTTTTCTAATATTTGAAACGAACTTTATTAAACCAAATATTCATTTCATTCAAGATTCAAATCCGTTAAACAGGCTGCTAGAGAAATTAAATTCTGCAAATATCCAAAAAGAGATTTTGACCTAAAAGCTTCCAAATTTCTCAACCAAGTTCACTTAGTTTCTGCGGAATCATCAAAGAAATATGAGGTCAGGTGTTATGTTGACGGAACATAATAGTCGTGGACTGATTTATCAAATCAGTTGTTTCCGTAATCTGAAGAAATAATAATTCGTAATTCGTAGAACCAATGGTTTGACCTGGTTGTATTAATATAAAGGGTGATTTTTTAGCTATTATCTTTTTGCCAACACTGGTTTAAACAGCTCACGCACGTTTAGTGTTTTGTTTCACTGTCAAACATCTTCAGTTTGGTCTATAATTTAACCATGAATCGTCTTACAAACGAACAACGCTTGCAAATCATTGAATTTTATTATCAAAATGGGCTCTTGGAAAGTTGACCGAAGTTGGCCACTTCTTTATCGAAAAATTGTGTTCAGCGACGAAGCTCATTTTTGGCTCAATGGATACGTAAATAAGCAGAATTGTCGATTTTGGAGTGAAGATCAGCCAGAAGCATTGCAAAAGCTACCAATGCATCCAGAAAAAGTCACAGTTTGGTGCGGTTTATGGGCTGGTGGTATCATTGGACCGTACTTCTTCAAAGATGCTGCGAATCATAACGCCCTTAGACTATTTTTTGTGGGGCTATGTTAAAGCTCATGTCTATACAGACAAGCCCGCTTTAATTGAAGCATTGGAAGGCAATATTGAAGCATTTATTCGTGAGATACCGGCCGAAATGTTGGAAAGAGTATGTCAAAATTGGACTAAGCGGATGGACCATTTGAGGCGCATTCGCGGTCAACATTTGCATGAAATAATCTTCAAACATTAAATTATATGGACCGTACTATCGATTCAAATAAAGATTTCATGCATTTTTCTGAATTTTATGGGTTTTTTTTTGAAAAATTTTCCTATAGCTCTTAAAAAATCACCCCTTATAATGAACAATCCGCTTTCAATCCTATCAGACATATAGCATTGCTTCTCTTGGCGTTCATTAACTTGCTTCGGCTATGGTCATTTACGCACATTATTATTATAAGTGATATACTTTTCATTGCCTTTAATTTTCACTTAAGAAATGGTTCGATTACGTGGAACTTCTTGGTGTATCCAGCTTTCTTTAAAGGCTTTAGAACTGTTTGATACCCTAGCTTATTATGCCACTCTTTCTCAATTTTTTTCCGTGACTATGTCGATTTTTTTTTTTAGTAATTAAACGACCAGAGCAGTGTGTATCCATGATGGAAAAGCAAAATATGACAGTAAAGTGTAAAATTTCCGCTTATTTTGAATATTTGATTTTAAAAACGTCTTTTATCAAAGTGAAGCTTAAAACAAGCCTTTGAACAAGTTATAGTGATGCCTGATGGAATTAATATTACCATCTACCCATAATCTGTAACCGAACTTTTGCACTTGAGGTCGACAATGCCATCTAACATTCTGGACAATTTAATTTTAAGCACGAGTAAGGCATTACAATGAATATTTTTTAATTTTAATAATTTTGTTGCAAAAATCTTGCCACATAATAAAAAAATGTATATCGACCTTCATTTAATTTTTTACACATCACTGGCATATTTTATTTAACTAGATGACCCGTGCGAATATTTCGCACCGTTAGTTGTCATTTTTGTAACATAAAATGAAAATAATTAATAGAAATTTTATTATATACATATTATACATATTTACATACATCCATATGTTTAAATACTTTTATAATACTTCTTTGAATACAATGTTAGAGGTAATGACATTGTTAAAACTACTCCCAAAATCTCTATAATTTATTTAGTGGTCTGGCAATATGCCATGATAAATTTTTAACTCTCCAATAGTATACATACATTTTTTTTAACGAAGATTAAGTTATGAAGTAAAATCTTATTATAAAATTTTCTATAGACGCGCTTAGTCATATAAATTTAATTAATTTTTTTCTTGTTATTCGATTCCGGTAGCTTTCCTACTAAAAAGTATGTCGCTTTAAGAAATTGTAATCTATTTTATATAATACAATTTTTAATTTTATTATACCGAATTTTAATAAATATATTGCCTGATAAATCAAGTCTTTTGTTAGGCTCTTGTATTTATTTAAAATCCCAGGAAGTTGCTGGCTTGGCCGATTGCCTTCTTAACAGACATGATCATCGTTAACTTTTTGCCCGTACGAATCCTTAATACAAACAAAAATATCTTTAAACGTACGCACTCGAGAAAAAGCCACGTATAACTGCCCATGTGAAAAGACCGGTTCTGGTAAATACTATCCTACCTTTTGAAGGGTTTGACCTTGTTTTTCTTAAAACCTTTTTAACTGTTAAATATCAGCTGACACTATATACATACATATATGTATATATTAAAAGACACCGTATTACTACACTTCATAAAACAAACAATGCCATGACAATAACGATATTACCAAAATGGCTTTTACAACTTTATATATTATGTGGAATAGCATTACAATTAAGCGACCCTGTTTATCGCACTTGATCTAACAACTACTGCAAAGTATTGCCAAAACAGCTTTTTACAACTTAATATGCATATTATATATAACTGACTTAGTAATAAACGGCATTATAGTAGATAGCGGTATTGCCAGAATGGATTTTAATACATACTATATTATGTAGAACTGCATTACTATTAAGCGACCCTGTATTACCACACTTGAACAAAAACATATAATCATAATGACAATAGTATTATCATGCAGTTCTATATAAAATATAATTTTTATCAATGAAAATGTTAATTTTTCAATATTTAATTATTTTTTGTCATTAGTGTTAGATATAAGCTTTAAAATGAGATATCATTCATTAAATTTGATGCGGTGGTATGGGAGATATTTCCAAACGACATAAAAAAGTGCTTTAGAAATAATATTTTATTTAATTTTAATTGATTAAAAATAAGTTTAAAAAGAATAGCGAATAAATACGAACACAATTTACTATTATTTTAATAAAAAAAAAAAATATATAAAAATTTTTCAAAAACTAAAATGTCTTTTTGCTTTAGATTTAAAGTGAAGGTACACGTACCTTTAATCCTCACTAAGCGAATAATAGATTTTGATTGAAGTTTTAAAGAATTTTTTTCAATAAGGTTTTGAAAAACTGTTGTAAAATACTTTGAATGCAGATGCTAATACAATATTTTAATATTTTTCAATTTAAAACTTTGTTAACAAACACTGTATTATCATTAGCATCAAATACTTTTTATTTTGATATGCAATGGCAACTCTGTTTAAACATTGACACTGAAATAAACAATATAAACAAACACTTTTTAAAGAGAATTACATACTAAAAGAATAACAAAAACAAAGTGTAAGTAACAGACATTAAGAAATAATAAACGATAAAACGCCAACAACAACACTTCTTTCTATGGAAGTGTGTGTGAGGAAAATAAAACATTATGTAAAGAAAAGAAAAAAAAAGTATTAACAGAGTTGATAGAAGAAAACTAACCACGAAATAAAAGTGAGTATAAAAGTACATGAGAAAAAAGGGCAACTTAACAAAATATGCTAAGACACAGAGAGAGAGAGAGAGAGAAAGACAGAAATAGAGAAAAAGGGAGCCACAGGCACACACACACATACATACATATTATCTTGCATATATGTACATATGTATGCTTATATGAATATTGAAAATAATAACAATAAAAAGCCAAAGTGTTGTATATAAAATGCATTAAAAAAAGGGGGATTACGGGACATTTACAAACCACACAGTGTTAGCAAAGTAAATAAGTATAGTCATTCGGCGGCTGCAATTTTATCTATTTGTCTGCGATGTTTTTTAATTTATCAATTTTTTCAATTTATCTTTTTTAAAATGCATATTGAAATTTACTTACATTTTATTTAAATTTTTAACAAAATATTTTATTTCTTTCTATAATTTGTTTTATTTTGCTTGGCTTGTAGTCTGGTTGATTTCCTGGTGGCGTTTTCAATGGTGGGTTTTGATGAGTATTTGTTGTTGTATTTGTTAGTGTTATAGATTTGATAGTATTTTATTTATTTATTTTTTTACTTAATGATAATTTAATTATATTTAATTTAATTAATTAAAAAATAAGCGTAATAACTTTTGGCTTTTTGGTGGTATTCTTACTTTTTTTTTGTAGCAAAAGCAATTTATATTCTTTTTTTTTATAAAACAAATAATATATTTTTAACAAATTACAATAAAAAAAATATGGCATTTATTGCTCTTGATATAAAAATTTATCAAAATTTCAAATAACAAATTTAAAAAAGAATTTAATTTAAACAAAATTTAGAAGAATTTAAAAAGAAAAACAAACAAAAAAAAAACTTCGAAAAACAAAAAATTTTTTCTTTTCCATAAAAAAAATATCAAAAACTCGAAATTTCCGTTTCCAATTTAAAAATTTAACAATTTTGAAGTTTTCTTTTTTTTAAACGAAACATTTTCCTTTTTTTTTTTTGTGGGAAGATCTTGTTGTGTTTTCCTTCTTTTAATATAATTTTTTTTGGTTATCAATTTATAAAACCACGTAATTGTTGCATTTTGTTAACGAGCGCTGGTAATCCAATGAAAATGGCGTTTAAAATCCTTATGATGGCATTAGACTTTGATTTTTTTTCCATTTAAAAACAATTATTTGTAATTTAATTTCAAATATAATAAAACTTTTCTTTATAAAAACATATTTTATTTTCTTTTTTAAATTTTCATTATGTTTTTCTTCCTTTTTTTGCTTTCTTCTTTAAATACAACAAATTAAATTTGTTTTTATTTTTTTTATTATTTATTTGTGTAGCACTACTTCCTGCAGCGTACGTTTAGCAAATGTTGCGTATGTTTAAAGGCAACCTTTGAGTATCATAAAAATCCCTTAAAAATGAGACACCAAACATACACAAACTCTCTAATGTTTGTTCTTGCTGCTCTCACACAACAACAATACTTACGCTGTTAATGTCTTTCATAAATATTACATACACTCACTTATAGGTAAGTACAGTGTACATTTTTGGTGGTGGTGCAGTTAGTTTTGCTTTGTGTTCAATGGTGTGAGTGAGAGTGCATTAAAAATGCATAAACACTTTATGCTCTCTCTCTCTCTCTTGTTTGCATTATTTTAAACTCTTAAATTGTATTACAATAAAACCAGTTATTCTCTTTTATGCAGTACCACTCGTATAGTGGCGTGTACATCTATCGAGAGAGATAAAGAGATCTATTTGAAGTAGAGCAGTTTTTTTTTAATAATTAGGGGAGGTTTATTTGTCACCTACTTGGTAGGATCATAAACAGTGATGCTAATATTTTTGGTTTAAAGAACTTATCCTAAAAACGGTACAAATTTTTTTTGCTGAGTAATCTTTGATGCATTCTTCTAGGCAACCAATAAGTAAGTACTGGAATGAGCAGAAAAAATTTACTCTTTATAAAAAGTAAACTTAATGCTAAAAATATTTAAATTTTTAATCAAATTAGGGAGAATATTGTTGAAATTACAATTTAATCACTCTATAGGGACTTCCTACAGGGATTTTCAAACTCGGACAGTTGATAACGGTCATCTTTTTGAAGCTACATCTATTAAATTAGTTGTCATTTAATCATTCTCTTTTGGCAAATTACCATTGAAGAGCAAAGACCTTGATTTGCTGAACGGGCTCTAGATTAGCTGGCAATTGGTACTAATTTTCATCGAAAAGACATCTTTAGCGATAAGATCCATTACTAAATGGGTACGTGGACAAAGAAAAGTAGTAAATTTGGAACTCTCATGAGAACCAAGAGTGTCCTATGTGTTCCTAAAAATTCACGGTGTAGATTTTGGGCTGGCGGCATCATAGGTCCATATTCCTTTGAGAATGACATTGATCTGGCCATAACTGTCAACGGTGAACACTATACGTCTATGATTAGCAACTTCTTTTGGCTAAATTGGTCGATCTGGACACCAACATAGGCTTTGAACTTAAAGGCGGTATGTGCAACACAGCTCATGCTAGATTGGATATTCTACACGAACGGTTTGAGTGCATGGACATCTCACATGGGGATGAAATGAACTGGCCACCTAGATCGTGAGTGGTTTTTTTATGTCACAGTTGTGGACGAGTAAGCAGCAAAATCACAGTGGTCTGCAAAACCATTTGACAAACTCTGCCTTATTTATTAGCCAGAGTTATGGGAAATTTAGATATTTTAAACGCGATCCGGCCAGAGAAGCAGTGGCGGACGTTTGAATGTTGCTATATTCTACACATAATGACATTCCAAAAGAAATACAAATTTCGATGACATCTCTTATTTAAATTTAAAAATAGAAAACGCTTAAAAAAGACCTTATATTAGAGTTTTTATTATGTTAACTGTTCTCTATTTCCTATTTAATTCTTGAAAAAGCTGTTTCCGTCAAATTCCTCGATTGGAATAACAAAAATGTAGAAAGGAGTGTCATTACAGTGGACGTCCAGTAGTACGAGCGCTCTTTATTACGAATCTCCAATAATACGAATGGCAAAATTTTTGCATTGACTACTCTATAGTACGAATAGATGGACATTTTTTCATATTCGATAGTACGAATGGTGGTTTGTTATAAGAATTTTTGTTTTATTTACGTATGAATGAAGTTAATCACCCTTATTCTGGTTGTCGTCGTCGTCGTTGTTACCAAAAATGATGTCGATAAAATCAGAGTCGACACAACACAATATCGACGGCGTATTGACTCACAGAATACCAAATGTGTGTCGACAGTCATCTATAACTGTCAATAACGACAAACAGAATACCAATTTTAAACTGTCGACGACGACAACCAGAATAAGGGTGATTATTATGTTTTTATGTATATCAATTCTCCACGGAGACTGAATGTATTAATCGTCCACACTATAGTCGTGTAATAACTTACTTTTTTGACCTGCAATTAAAGATAATGAACTGAATGGTATGTGGTTTCAACAGGACGGTGCCACAAGCCACTCCAAGCAACCTGTTTGGGCTTTGTTACATAATAAGTTTCCAGTAAGATTAAACTCACGTTTTGACTTCATGATATTTGTCTCTGTTGGACTTTTTTGTGGGCCTGTTTCAAAGACTATGTCTAGTCAGAAAAGTCTGTTGAAACAAATAAAAACACACATTCGTAAAATTTCACGAAATACGGCCCGATATCTCGAAAACTATATTAACATGATCAACCGCTAGAACTAATATAGAGATGATCACTTAAATGAAATTATAGTATTTCGTACATAATGGCAAAGTTTGATCGAGATCGTAGCTTTATGCGTGTTTTATTATATTTTATCTTAGAATCCGAAAATGTGTAACCCGTTATATTTCGTTGTTGGTCAAAAGATTATTATTGACTACATCCGGTATTCTCCTCAGTAAACCTTCAAGTTATAATAGAGAATACCCCCCAGTTTTATAGTTTTGTTGACATTTCGCAAAAAAGGAATTCAATACCTTTTCTTTAGATACTCGTACCTCCTCAGTGAAGTCGTCATGAAAAAATGCAAATGCCTATTTGGAATCTGTAATTGTTTAAATCGATGGATGTACCGATCTTATGCTAATTTGCAACATACATATGTACATATATCTTGTTTCGTTATGTATTTTTTTATATTACAGTATTCCCTCGATTTACGTTGTTTCGATTAACGTCGTCAAAAATGTTGTTCTCTTCAACTTCGATTTGCGTTGTCATTCGATTTACGTCGTCTTTTTTTGGAACAAACTGTGACGTAAATTGAAAGATTACTGTAACTTTTTTAAGTTCCTTGTTAAAAACATACTACTTTGTAGTATGAGCAATATGAAATTCGATTTACGTCGTTTCGATTTACGTCGCCTTTTTCCGGAACATTCGACGACGTAAATCGAAGGAATACTGTAATAAAATCTAAATATTTTATGTTAATTATTTGAATTGGAACATAAAAATGCGTTGTTCAATAATACGAATTTTTCGGTACTACGAAAGGGCCTGACAATATATAATTCGTACTAGCGAACGTCCACTGTATTGTGCAACCTAAAATTATGGCAGCAAATTACATATTTTTTGTCTTACACTGTATATATGACATATGTAAATATACAAATGAATCTTGATTCACGCGTAATCGATACTTTAACGACAAACAATTTGAGCTGTTTTGGTTTACGGCATTACATTAGCAATACTGCTTAAGGAATTTTTATAAATTACTCAGTTGAGAAAAAAAAAAAAACAAAATACTATTTACACTGGTTGTTTATGTCGTTTATTCTCTCTTATTAGGCGTATGAAGAGAAGTTTTCACTTAAACTTGGAATTTTTTAAACTGTTTTTATCACTCGTTCTTATGGTCTCACTCTCACTCTCGCTCTCTCTCTCTCTCTCTCATACTCTCTTTTATTTCTTTTGTAAACATGTTTGTTTAAAGTGCATTTACCTTCATTATAAACATATTTTGTTTTTGTTGTTTTCTTTTAAGGTTTTTATTTGTTGTTGTTGTTGTTTTGTTATTCAGGTATGCCGCCGTTAATATAAAAACCTTTAACAACAATATGAGATGAGAGATAGCATAACAACAGTATTGTTGCAGTTGCTGCTGTTACTGCTGATGATCTGATCTTGCAATGGTTGGAAAATAATGCATTATTTTTTCCAACAACAACAACAACTAAAAAATAAACAAAAAAATAAACCAAAAACTGGTCAAGAACTATAAAAAAATGTTTGTAAAGCCAAAGAAAATTAGCAAATAATATTAAAAAAAATAAAAAAAGAAAAAGAACTAAAAGAAGAAAAACAAAAGACAAACAAAAACATGACATGAAAAAGTCACCCCAAAATTTTATTGAAATCATCTACGATAATAATGTGATGCAACGGGAACCATTCTCTACGCAAACAAAATCTCTATCAACGTTTCATAACAATTTTCATCACTACAATGCAAGCGTCACAGAACACAAAGAAAAAAAAGAAATAAAAAAAAAATATACTATTACCGAGAACGAGAGCATTATTATTTAAATTTAAGGGATGCTGAATGGATGCTGTTGGTTCTGCACAAACCATAAAAACAAATTAAACACAAAATTTTACTTTCAGGAAAATAAACACTAAAAAAAAACACAACACTGAAATCGTCAAACAAGGTTAAACTTCATAAACTACCACTTTGAAACAATACTGTCTGGATGGATAGATGGACGGATGCATGAATGGTTGGTTGGCTGGCTGGTTAGATTGCTGGCAAGCAGACTGAAATGGCTGGTAACTTGCCATCGGTGTTGCCATCATGCTAAAGATTTTATAAAATTCTTAAAAAATGAACTACGTAAGATACACAGGGCCACAAAAGTATACATACGGTTAACAAATTTCAGAAATTTTTTAACCAATCCGTTTTCGTTGAAAATTTTTACAGGTAGGCCTCGTTGAACACGGGGGTTACGTTCCATGGTTTTCAAAATTAACTTAATAATTCTCGAAATATTAAAAAAAAAAATATTTCACGACAGTAATATTAAAAAAAAATAAAAATACATAACCATAAAATTTAATCTTCATCACTGGATAGATCTATCCGACGTGGACGCTTTTGTAGTGATTCAATGTTGTTACTTTTTTTCTTTAAAGAAATCTGTTATCTTTGTCTGATCATTAGAAAGATTTTTGTAAACCGCGCACAACCGAGGCTTTTTTAGTGTTAACCGAAAATGTGAACCAAAATGTGAATCGCGTTAGACCGAGGCCGTGTTAAAAAGAGTACGTGCTAAGCGAGGCCTACCTGTATATGTAATTGTCTGAAAATTTTCCTCGATTTTAAGACGGTCCTTTGCATTGGTTCAGAAATTTGTGAAATTTGTTAATCGTATGCATACTTTTGTGGGCCTGTGTATGTCATTAGCATGCTAGGCCTAGTCATATGAATAATTTAGAATATAATTTATATACGACAGCTTTATATGATCTCCATTCAATTTTTAATTTTATTTCGCTAATTTAACTTTTTTCTCATCCTAATATGCATCGAAAAATCATCTTAATGGCTAAGACCAATTTATGGATGAATGTGTACGATACCAATACACATGAGATTGAAGAAATTTACTGTTTGGTGTGGATTTCGGTCTGGCAGTGTCATTCATAGTGAATAACTTTGGTTAGAATTTGTTAATTTGGACACCAACGACATATACAACACAGCTCATGCTGCATTTGACATTCTGATTGAGGGCATGGCCGTCTCATGAATAGTTGATGGGAACTGTCCACTGAGATCTGGCGGTTTGACTCCGTTAGACTTTTTCTTGTGGGGTTTGCTTAAGTCGCAAGTGTAATCAAATAAGCAAGGAAGTTAGGGAAAATTGGGCATTACATTACGCCGTGGCGGACATTTGAACGTTGTTGCATTTCACACATAATCAGGTCTTTCAAATGAAAGACGATATTTTATACACATACATACTCGTACATAATTAGTCATTATAACCCTTCAGTCAGGATTTCGACCTAGCTTCTCACACCACTTATGTTGTGTGCGTTAATTTTATACATGAGTGCCGGGACCTACAGTTTAAAGTCGACTCCGAATGACAGATTTTTAAGAAGCTCTTCATTTCTATTTTATTTACTCTTAGAGTTTTTGCCAGAAATCTGCTGAGAGGCAGTCGCCGAAGAAATATTTTTTTTTTCATATTTCGTTTTGATGCCTGACCTGGGATACGAACCCGAGCTTTACGTGTAATAAGCCAGTACACTATCCACTAGACTACGGCGACTACTTTTATTAAAATTTAAAGATAGGACCGACATAATCTGATCAAAAAATTGATTGTTCCCGGCCAGATGCTGTGTTCAATCATGACATCAATCCACATAGCTGCGGCAAAAACTTTTCAAAAAGGTCGGACCCTGCGTGTTTATATAATCATTTGATTTGATTGCTGCAGAACTATTTTAATATTGTACTGCTGAGTTCTAAACACGGTCCTCTCATTAAGGCGAACAATGCAAAACAAAATTTGAAAGGTTCTTGAATTTAACCAAAATAACAATTTTCAAGTGGCTGTTCAAAAAAAAAAAAAAAAAGGACAAAGGTTTGTTAATAGCTTTAATTTTTCAGTATCAAAATCGATAATATCTATGGGCAATTTCGTGTCAAGTGACCCAATTTTTAAAACCGATGTCTTTCGATTTGCACCAAGGTTAGTACTATTGGATAGTAGGCCAGACACAAATTTTCAGCTCTATCAGTCAAGAACTGCCGGAGTTAGAGGACAAAGCTCGACATTTTGATCACACAGGGTTTTTTTAAAATGTGTGTAACTTTTCACCTATTGGTCCTAGCAAAAATTTTCCAAAGGATATTAGATAGCTATTTCTTCAATCTTTCCAAAAATAATTTTTTTAATTTTTAAAAAATTTTTTTATCCAAATCGGAAGATATCGATTTTAAAAATTGGGTCACTTGACACGAAATTGCCCCTATACATTGTAGGAAAAAAGTATAATATTTTTATTAAATAAAATACCTACAATGGCAACACTATTTTGCATTGCTCTTGTTTTACTCCCTTCTTTTCAAACAACGATTGCGATGGTAATGATGATGAGGACGATGGTTGATTTTTTGGCTACCACAACTGCTCTACATTGCTAGCTGCATCTGCTGCTGCTGATGCTATGGCTACAACTTTAGCGCATCTCATTCCAAAAAAAAGTGAAAAAAAAAAAATAAAAATCATGGGAGGTAAAATTATATTGTACAACCGTATACGGAACACACAGAGCGGCTGCAGGAAAAAAAGTGAAATAATTTGTATGCTTTTGTTGATTTTTTTTTAAACCTTTTTGGATTGGTTTTATGCCAAAGAAAAATGCAAAAAACAAAAAAAAAAAACTAGTCAATGCAACACTATATATGGTAGTACATTCTATGCCTAAATTTTGCACCCTTTCAAACGTATAGACTCCCATCTCCCTCATCATTTCAATTCTTTATTCATGCAATCTCATTCACGTAAATTTATTAAAGGATTAAAGTCAGACATTTAAAATTACTTCATTGGTTCAGAGCTAGAGAGAGAGAGAGAGAGAGAGTGAGAGTGAGATAAAATATAAAACGATGCAATTTTTTTTATCGCGCATTTCTGCAACAAAATGTTTTCCTTTAGTTTGAACAAAAATATTAGAGACGGTTTATTTCAAATGCAAGAGGAAAGCACATGATTTATCTGTCCAAAAAGAGGAAGACCGGAAAATCATTTATGGTATCTCGAAAGCTATAAAGTGAGTTTTAATTACAGAGAATAGGGAAAGTAGGTTTTAGGGTTTTTAAAAAAGATACAAAGGTGACTACTGCTCGTTTTGAATAAATGGCAGTGAGTGGCTGTTGAAGTCGCCATAGTTTAATGGGTAGTGTGTTGGCTTATTAGACGCGAAGCCTCGGTTCAAACATCAGGTGAGACATACATACATAATTGGTCATTACAACCCTTCAGTCACGATTACGACCTAGCTTCTCACACCACTTGAAACATTCTTCGTGTTTATTGCTGGTATCTTCTACTTGTCCTGCAGAATTTCCATTGCAAGCTTAACAAACGAAATACATTGAAATTTGAAATCAACACGTTTGCAAACAATTCCTACGACCGATTGCCAGTACATTTGCGCAGTTCAACAAAAACAACTCGAGACACTAAAATATCCCCCCCTTAAATTTTATACGATGAATAAAACGAAGAACAAAAAACAAAAACAAAAAAAGCTTAAAATTTTTTAATAAGGCTTCTCTTTCTACTCGTGCGCCTCTGGTTATTTACTTAAAAATTGTTTTTGTTGTTTTCTTTCATTATTTCATTCCAACAATTCCAATTATAAGCGAGTGCAGGAGCATTGTAATCGAGACTCGTAAGAGTTCTACAGAATTGGGTTACTTTTTACGGTAAAACTTCATGAAAAACAAGAGAAAAAAACTTTAAGAAAACAGAAAAATTGTGTTGCAGCTGTCAGTTGGTAGGTCGGTCGTTCGATCGATCGTCGTCTTTGAAGGTCTCATACCGATAGAGGGAAACAGAAACAATGGTTTTACAAGAGTTTAGTTTTCTTTTGACTTCTTCTCCAAGACGAACATTATACAACGTCCTGCAAGGGTGGCGACAGTATAGCCGAGTGTTGATGGTTGGTTGGTTAGTTGTTTACCGCCACTATACACTGTTCAACAATGGACTCAATTGGCAGAAGTAGAATGTTAAGAAGAAAGAACTTCTAAACCAAACATCTAAAGCAAATGAAACAAAATTTTTCAACAAGAAAAATGAAAAGAAACACAGACGAAGAAGAAGAAGGAAAAAAATAGCACGTACCATAGTAATTATCACATTTCGTTTTTTGTGCTCTCACCACTGTGCCCTCACTCGTGTTTAACTCATTCACTCACTTAACCACCAAATGCTCGAAATTCAAATAATTATTGTAAGCAAAAAAAAAAAACTGAAAAATTATGATAAGAACTCAGTGAGAGAAGTATTGGAATTTTATTTGAAGTAATTTTTTTTTCATTTGCTTTTCGTGTAATTGTTTTATATAAAAATTCCAAAAGACTGAATTTTAAAGTGCGTTTCTAAATTGTTTGTATTTTAATTTGCTTTCAAGTTTGCAACTAATTTGCACGGCTCGTTGAACAGATTTCCAGCGGCCTCTTTGATTACAACAAAAATAAATAATTTATGCAAATGAATGGTGATAGACTGGGTTTCAAAAACTCATAAAATTTTCGCTAATTTGTCTGATTTATTTGCTTATTTGTGAGTCACGATTAAGTGCCTCAATATTTTCAAATTTCTTTCTTCCAAATTCTTAAAACCAGTTAAAGTTTAGGCTTGATAGTAAAACACCCGCATAAATGCGGATCTCACTTGATTTCTAATAATGGGAAACGGAATAAATTGAAGACACAATATATGCTTGCTTAAGGAATATATTCACGTTAAATACTCTTTTGATGACTGTAGCGTGTTTCAGGCAGAGATCTTCGCAATCTTGAAGGCTATCGAGGCCATAGCTGGTAGGTCTACTTCGGATTCGGAATCTTATATGATCTTCGTTGACAGTCAGGCTAAGAGCCATTGAGTAGGTCTGATGCAAATCACGGCTCGTACGCGAGTGCAAGGAGTCGTTAAGGACTTTTGGACCAGACCGAATCCGTCTATGCTGGGTTCCGAGTCATAGCGGAATACTAGGTAATGAGACGGCGGATGCTCTCGTTAGATTAGGTTCACTTTCTGAGGGCGATGTGATAGTTGATCTGATCCTCCAATCTGCCACCTCTACTCTACGGCCTCATCAATGGATGAGTCAGTGGGGAAGAGCTGAGGCGTTGGGGAATGGATCGGATTGTTATATTTCTAGGTGTCTATGGCCTGCTATAGACAGTGTAAGAACAGGTTGGATGCTGGGCTTGGGTAAGTCCAGCTTAAGGTTAGTTATTGGGTTTATTACGGGGCACTGCGAGATTAGATCGCTGACAAGGAACAGATCCAGACAATGGAACAGACCCCAGCCGGACTTTTGCAGGGTATGTTGCGATGAGGAGTTGGAGACTATCGAACACCTACTCTGTAACAGTCCACCCCTTAGAAGGTTGAGGTTGAAGTCCCTTGGCAGGGGCTTTTTTGAGAGTTTGAATTCTGTGTTGAGAGCCGACATAAAAGCTCTCCATAGATTCATTATTGGTTGAGAAGTTCTAGGGCTTCAACAGTGTAGTCGCGCTCTCTTGTGTGTTTCGTTAGTCTGTGTAATTCCTCTGCTTACTCATTCTGCCTTTCCTACTTCCTCTCCTTCCTTTATTCCTATCCTAAAGGGGAGAGGACGTTGTACGTTCGACCTCCGGATACTGTACTTGTCTCAGTCGACAAGTACACGTCTTCTAGCCTAACCTAACCTATAAGTATCAGAAATTATGAGTATGATTAGATTCTACTCATCTTTTTGAATACTCATTGATGATCTCTGGTTGGTAGCTCATCAATTAAACAAATCTATGGTTTTAAAGAATATAAACTCAAATATAAAAAATACTCTTCCATGAGATTGGTTTAATGGTGTTTCATTTTTAATTGAGCTTTTTAACTCTTTGTTGCCTGTCTAGCCTGTCATTAGGACAATCAATTTACTCTGTTATTTGTTTTCACTTTTCTCTTTCCGGTTTCTTTGTTATCGTTTTTTCTTCCTTCTTTTTTTTTTGATCGAATGTCATAAACTCATCGAAAAAATATCGTATAGTTTGAGATCTCCTTTTATGCATAAAAGTGGCACACAAGAGCTCTTTTTCGCAGTGATAAGTAAATGACCTCTTCGAGACAACTAATTTTGGTTTATTTTCTTGGTTTCACTGTAGAGAAATGTAGAAATGCCCCTGTTGTCATATGTGTGTTTGTGTGTGACCATAAATGTCCTTTAAATTTTATGCAATTCAATGCCACAATTGATGGAATATACCCTTTTCATATCACTATTGTCACGGTTACGTTTTTTTTTCATTCGATGAACACGGGCACAGACAAACATTGGATCTTTTTATTTTTTTGTTTTGTTTGGTTTGCAAATATTTGAAGAACACTGAAGAAGCAAACTAAAATCACCATACAATACTAATCAAGATTTCTTTGAGGAATATTGCAAGGTATGTTCAGTAGGAAAGAAGAAAAATCCTTTGCATTCAACGAATTCAATTAATTGTTTGATACAGCCAGTGGCAAAAAATATGTCATCAAAATACACTGAGCGAAAAAAAAACAAAACAATTTTTTTATTTTTCTCTTATTGTAAGACTTACCCAATTATTAAGAAAAATTACTGAAAAAGAAAGAAAAAAAAAAAAACAAAAAGAAAAATAAATAAATAAAATAAAACATGATGGTAACACAATAAAATAAATAATTTGTCATTACAACCCTTCAGTCAGGATTACGATCTAGCTTCTCACACCACTTACATATGTTGAGTGCGTTAATTTTATACATGAGTGGCGGGGCCTACAGTTTAAAGTCGACTCCGAACGACAGATTTTTGAGAAACTTTTCATGGCAATTTTATTTGCTCTCAGACTTTTTGCTAGAAATCTGCTGAGAGGAAGTCGCCGAAGGAATATTTTTCATATTTTGGTTTTGATGTCTGACCTGGGGTTTGAACCATGGTTTTACGTCTAATAAGCCAACACACTACCTACTAGACTACGGCGACTTCGAGAGTGTGTACACTGCTTCTGAAATAGTCCAAGAACGCTGGGTGCTCTGGAGGAAATAGCCAGACATACGATTGCTCTTGAACAAGGGGACATACATTAAAGGCAAAAATATAGAGCAGAATTTTAAATCCTAATTGTCACATGTAACGATTTATTTTACACTGAAAATATTTGTACTGAAAAACAAAAAAAGCTAAAACATCACTGGTTTCTTTTAGATACAACCTATTCTAGGAAATCACTATCTTAAAAACAAAAAAGTAAGTAAAAAGTAAAAATGCCATACATTTCTTTAAGTGTAAGAGTTTTTCAACCACCATTTTAAAACTTTAGCGTTTTTCTTTAGTTATTCTACGTAGCAAAGAAAAAAATGCCTTTTTTTCAATTATTGACAAGCACCCATCAGCCAAATCAAATACATGAAAATATATCAAAATGAACCTTCACTACAGAAAGTATTATTGCCCGAGGGTATGCCAAAACAGCAACAAATTGTGTATCTACGAGTATATGGCGTCTATAAGGCTGTCGCGACAATCAGTCAATCACCCTGCTACCCAGTGATAACCGTGTATTATTGCGTAGAAACAACCCCTCTTTTTTCCAACAGTTTTTTTTAGCCGTTTAAAAGCTTTAAAGCAGATAGAGCGAGTCGTGTTTTTCCCTATGAATATAGAGAAGAAGAAGGAAAAAAGGCAAAACGAAATTAAAAGTGCTTTTAGAAATTCGTCACTCTAATGTTGTCATTTTTTTTTCAATTTTTTTTAATTTAAATTTTTTGCAAATTCGTCATTATTTCTGAATCAGTTGTTATTCTATGCCTCCGTTTTAATTTTTTTCCATTTTAAATTTTTTTCTTCTCTGTTGCTATTTAGTTTTAAAAGAGAGAGAGAGAAAAGATGAATGATATTTTTAGAGAAACAATCAAATTAAAATCACGATTCTGTTTTTTTTTTCAGTTTCGCCTGTTTGGAATTTCTAAAAATAAAAAAATGAATAAAAGTCACGGTTCTTCTGCCTACATAAGTATACATTCGGACGGACCGACAGACAGATAACAAATTTAGCCAAAAGACAAAGAGTTTGTTTGTCTTATAGTTTTAGCCAATTTAATACGCAAAAACAAAAATAAGGCCATTTAATGAATTGAAATTGAATTGAATTGGATTTTGTGATACAAAAATATTTGTTTTTGTCATATTTGGGACAAATTTGTAAAAAGTACCATTGAAAAGGTACTCTTTTTTATTCAAGCAAAATAAAAAAAATTTCTATAAAATGTATTCGAATATGAAATATGGATCGAAATGAAATTCACACCAAATATTGACTTTTTCGAGTTGCATTAGAAGCTTTTGGATCACATGTGGATTGGTATCGTCTCGAATTCGACAATTATGTTTGTTCATGTACCCATGCATCCAGAAGAATACCTTATTGCTGAATATAAAATTTCGATGAATGCCTCAAAGCCTACTTAGCGAACACATGTCGTTTACGTTGTTGAATTTTGTATGGGTAAAAGCCCAAGGCACGACCCAAAATTCGCCAAGTTGTAGTCTGCGAAAGGCCAAGTTCTTATAAGCAGCAACAAGAAATCGATTGCCTTGGATTCTTCTGCACACTCTTACGGACTTTGGCGGTGGGTTGGGAAAACCTTGCATTTCGTTGCCTTATTGGTGTTGGTCGATCATTTATTGATCGATAGCAAAGCAGACGGATTAAATGGCAACTAATTTTATAGATGTGGGTAGCTTCAGCAAGATGTGTGTTATAATCTGTTGAAATTCGATAGTTCCTTTTGTAAGAACCCATGCATATTTAGTGCTCGATTTGATAGGTTAAATTCATTATCCTTACCTGATTAATTCTACAATAATTGCGTAGTTTAAGAGGCAATCTTAAGACCCATTTATCCAAAGGATTTAACGTCCAATCTTATCGAGTACCTTAATGCATTCATGAATTTTTGGATAGTCCTCTGACAAATTAGCCCCCCGATGTCCTATGGCAAGTGCTTTAAAACTTCAAAGTCAAAAGTAATAAATTTTTGGCAGATCATCAGAGATATGCGTGACCTAGCATTGTCACGGTGGACTACAAGCCCACACAACATGGTAGGTGTGCGAACTTAGGGCATAATCCTGATTAAAGGGTTGTAACGGCCAAATAAGTAAGTAAGTATTTGTATCTGCTGACAAAACATTTAAAATAGCACGCTTAAAAATCCCAAATAAAAGGATAATTTCAACAAAAATCCTCTATTCACACCACAATATTGATTTTATATTTTTAAAGGAATTTTTTAAATTTTTTTAAGGCTAATTAGCTGTGATCATATTTTTTTTTTACTAATAAACCAATGGCCAACCACTGTGCAACAACAACTCGTTAATGGTATTCATCTTCTCATTTAGTATTGCTTCTCATAAAAGGTTTTCAGTTGTGTAGAGACTTTCACAAACAGACAGATCATGAGAACCATGAAATGATCAACATCTTCCTGGCATCTCCATCCAAAGCAAACAACAAACAGGATATCTTAAGAGATTTTCTTTCTTACGGTTTTTTTTTTTTTTTTTTTTTGTTGGTGCTCAGTTCATTAAAATTTCGTGTTTTTCGTCATTTTTTTTTTTTTTTGGTCTTTTAATTGCTAATGATGTGTGCTCTTCGAAATGTTTGCTGCTGCTCTCTTTAAAATACTTTCAATAGTTGTGATAATCTGGCATAATGAAGGGAAGTTCTGTGGTAAATAAAAATTAAAAAGAGCTGAACTTAGGATGCTTTTTAACTTAACAACAAATCAGAAAACTTAAGGTAACCCGTAGTTTAATCTCTTCATTAAACATGCTTTAGTTGTTAAAAGGAAACAAATTTTGGATAAAATTTCTCACATTTTTCCATTCAAAAGTAATTGATTCTAAATCTCTGCTGTGGCCAATGATTGCGCAAAGAGAAATAATAATATTTGCATAAAACACAAATATTAGCCGACTTCTGGAAGTTGTGTGTGAACGTGAAATTGACACATTTTGTGATAAGCAATCAAGATCCATCAAAAATTCTGTAAATTTTTGAAAGTTCATTTGATGAGATGACATATATAAAAAATATCACTCTACTCTTGGACTCTTTAAATCATAACTACAGTAATTTTTGTCCGATTTGATCAAATGATGACTCAATCTCTTCACAAGAGAACAGACTTTAAGAATATTATCACTTATTCTATATTTTTTTATTAAAGTTTGCTACTATGAATGGACAAACTTGAAAAAATATGAAAAAAATTCGAATTTTCCAAGTTTACCTCATCAAATCTCATAGCATGTTAATAGAATAATAGATATATGTATACCGTTGTCCCCTTTCCAACAAGATTTAAATTTTTGGAATCGGGTCAGAAATGTTTGAGTAATCTAGAAATTTGTGCGTAAAGTAAAAAAAACAGTTTTTGTCAAATAAAACAAGTTTGGAGATTTCGAGAAATATAAAAAAGCTATTTTTGAGTTCTACTCAACTAACTGAACAACGTGGACTATGTAGTTACCCGGGTGTATTTTCACTGTCGCACCGTGTAATGAAATAATTTACATTTCGTTTTCGCTAGATGGGCCAACGAGAAACTGCACGATAATATTGATTTTGCAAAAAAAAAAATCATCTTTTCGTTTGAAGCTCACTTTCACCTTGGTGGGTACGTTAATAAGCAAAATTGCCATATTTGGGGCTCTGAAAACACACACGAGGTCTTACAGAAGACAATGCACCGATTACGAGTGACTGTTTAGTGCGGCTTCTGGAGCGGAGGCATCATTGGTCCTTATTTCTTTGAAAATGAGGATGGAGCAACCAACGGTCAATGGAGGCACCTATCGCACCATGATCACCGCTTTCTTTGTACCCCCACATGGTATCAATGTGTACGATATTTGTTTTCAATAGGATAGTGCAACTTGCCATACATTTCAGACATACATACATAATTGATCATTACAACCCTTCAGTCAGGATTTCGACCTAGCTTCTCACACCACTTATGTTGTGTGCGTTAATTTTATACATGAGTGTCGGGACCTACAGTTTAAAGTCGACTCCGAACGACAGATTTTTGAGAAGCTCTTCATGGCAATTTTATTTGCTCTCAGACTTTTTACCAGAAATCTGCTGAGAGGAAGTCGCCGAAAAAATATTTTTTTTTTTCATATTTCGTTTTGATGCCTGACCTGCGATACGAACCGGGGCTTAACGTCTAATAAGCCAACACACTATCTACTAGACTACGGCGGCTACATACATCTCAATCGATTTATTGCGTCAAACATTAGATGGCCGTTTAATTAACCGAAATGGTGATGTCAATTGGGCGCCAAGGAGCTGCGATTTGAAAACCGTTGGACTATTTTCTGTGCGGCACCGTTAAAGAAAAGTGTTATGCCGATAAACCAGAGACAATTGAGCATGTGAAGGTCAACAATCGTGATGCATTTGTCGAAAAATTACACGAAAATTGGTCAGATCGAATGAGGTACTACGAGGCCAGCCGCAACGGCCATATGAATGAAATAATATTGCATTTCTAATCGGAACAATTGTACTTCACAACAAAAGAATAAATTTGGAAAAATTCCAAGCCGTTTTTGTTTTATTGCATTTTTTAAATTTAAACTTTTAAATCACCCACCCTATAGGAACTTCATTCCGCACACAAAGCGATGGTGTGATGTAAACTTTTGTTACTCACTTACAATTTTAATGTGTGTTTCTGGTCTTTTAAAGTTTACAATTTTTCAAATCCTTTTTCATTTCGTTTTTTACTTTCTTTTACTGTCATAATTTATTTTGGAAACTTTTTTCCAAATCCCAACATCACACAGAACCCAAAACTTGTGCAAGAAGAGGCTACGTTCTTAAGGTTATTATTTTGAAAAATGTTTGCTTTTGTTATCTCGCTCAAGACAAGACGGAATAAGAACAAGAACACACAACAGAAAATAACAAAAACTGAATTAAATACCAAAAACGAATAAAATAAAGATAAGAGTTCGAAAGGAAGAGACTCTCTTAACAAACCAAAATAAAATGATCATTTGCTGACACTGTTCTGATGATGCAGACAAAAAAAAAAAACAAAATACTCTCACGGATTTGGCAAAATCCTCTTCTTCTGGTATTGTTGCCAGCAGCAATGAACTTTTGATAATTTTGTGAAGATGATGATAATGTTTGTTGTTGATACTGCTGCTGATGAAGAGCATTGTATGTATGTATGTGTGCATATGTGCATGTGTTGGTTGTCCTTTTGCGGGACCAATAACTTGCTTAAGGTAATTCCTGGAATTTTCAAACAAAAGCCGCCTTGTTTTTCTAAAAACGTTCACAAGAATAACAAAATTTATACACACAGACAAATATGCACGAAAGGAGACCAAGGTTAATAGTAATTCTACACTCAAAGAAAAATTGGAGGATGTATAATTGGTCATTACAACCCTTCAGTTAGGGTTATTGACCTAGTTTCTCACACCACTTATGTTGTGTGTGTTAATTTTATACATAAGTGGCGGGACCTACAGTTTAAAGTCAACTCCGAATGACAGATTTTTTGAGAAACTTTTCATGGAAATTTTATTTACTCTCAGAGTTTTTGCCAGAAATCTGCTGAGAGGAAATCGCCGAAGAAATACTTTTTGTATTTTGTTTTGATGCCTGGCCTGGGGCTCGAACCCTGGCTTTACGTCTAATAAGCCAACACACTACCTACTAGACTACGGCGACTTCCTATGTGTATGAGGATATATTTTGAATTTAAAGACGGTTTTTATTTAATTATGATTTATACCGATATAAGCTTTAAATATTTTCAATTAATTTCGAAAGAGTTCTGAAAGGAGAGAGAGAGGAACCGTTTAGACGATTATTGGCTTTTAAAATGTAATGCCTTTGGTAATATTAATTACTCGTACAGTAGGCAACATTGTAGCTTATTTGAATGACCGTATGTTAAGCGAGAAGGCTTTATTAAAATCACATTATTCTGTGAAGAGTTATCAACATTAAAAATGAGTAAAAATTCATAACGTAGTTACCGGCTACTAAAAAATGTTTGTAACTGGGGAAGCAGAAGAGAATTGAATTGTTTGTTTTCGAACTGATAATTTTAATATTAAAAGAGCATCTCAATCTGGTAAGCAGAGTAGGACTGTATCAATACAAAGTTTGTATGCAGTTCTACTACGGTATATAAATTATGTAGATATGCAAAGTTACCAAACAATGCATCAACTATAAATCCGATGCCTTATTGCTTTATGACTGCGTTAAAAATACACATTGACGATGTTTTGAAATAGTATATGTACATTGTAAACATTTTGTATAGCGGCATTATACTTTGTTCAAACACAAAGCAACTAACATTTTGGAAGTCAGCCTAGATGTCGCTAAGGAACTAGACATTCATCGCCATATAAAGAAAGGTGAATACCGAAATAAGTACGATGTTTCAGTATTACTTGAATGAACAGAATTTCCATTTGCAATTCCCTGCTCAAGTCACAGTAGTCTAGTAGGTAGTGTGTTGGCTTATTAGACGTGAGGTCACGGTTCCATCCCCAGGTCAGACATCTCAAACAACTCGGAATATTAAAAAACTATTGCTTCGGCGCCTACCTCTCAGCAGATTTCTTGCAAAAACTCTGAGAGGAAATAAAATTGCCAAGAAAAGTTTTTTAAAAAATCTGTCGATCGGAGTCGACTTTAAACTGTAGGTCCCTAGGTTAGGTTAGCTAGCTAGGTCGTAATCTTAACTGAAGAGTTATAATGAAAAGTAGAATCGAACCACTTTTGAATAAAAAAATTACGGGAGAAGAAACGTGTATCAAGTACCGATAATAATGTGCGAAAAGGATGATGGACGAAGCAAGGTGAGGCTTCGCAGACGATGACAAAACAAGCATTGACACCAAGAAAGTGTGCTGTGTATCTGGTGAGATTCAAAGGGAATTGTTCATTGTATGCTTCAACAACCTGGCAGAATAAAAAAAAAATTTGCTTCTGATCACTAATTAATCAAAGTTTTTCAATTAAGCGAGGATGTAATCAGCTGTAGCAGGTACTGTCGTTGTTTAGAAACAACGCTCTCTGTGAAAATGCATTTGGTGGGTACTGTTTGAGATACCTGACCTTTCTATGATTTCTTTTAGAGTATCGTATATTCCTACAGTCTTAAATCTAATTGTTTGCTTGCTTTGAGAAGTTTTCCCACTTGTAGATTTAACACATTACGGCCTTTCTATGATTTTCTTTGTCAATGTTAGCCTCTGTAGGATGTCAGATGTTGTTAGATGTTAGTATCCTGATAGCATTATTTAAGGAAGTTTTGTACATTTTTAATTTTTTAACTGACAAAACCATAATTCAAATTCTTCCACCTTCCCCCGGAAACGAACCTAAACGTTTAACACCTACAACGCGCCACAAATATACTAGAGGTGTTATTACATCTCATTTTGAGACATGTAATTAGTTATCTAGACAATAAGTTTTGGATAAAAATAATTGTCGATTCCATAATGTGCGGCTAATTTACTTGAAATTTTCGCGTAAGAAATAATATTTGACCAAAACAATGTGGAATTTTTCTGTATTAATTCTTCTCAATTAATCATTTGGAATTTTGACTCAATTTCCATTTGCCCTATATTTCCATTTGTGTTTATGACTTTGAGAACGAAGCAGATGAAATCGTGTCGCGCAACTGGGATTATTCCTTCCATTCATCAGAAATATTCACTTTACAAAGTCAGACTGTCAGCAATAACATATGATGGGAGACAACCACTAAAAGATTAAGTTCAGCATATGAACAGCTCAGTGTAAAGTGAACTGACGACCAAGAAATACACAAAATATAGAATAAGAATGTTAGCGGGTTGTTGACGATTTGAGAAATCTTCTGCACGTATAACACTGTTATGTGGTGTTCTGTTACAAAAATTCATATTTTCTTCAGTTTAGTTTTATTTTATTTATTTATTATTACAAATTACATACGATCTGAGTAACTTCGACTATAGGATTGGTCTAATGTACATAACTGACAGAGTCTCTGGTGGGCATCGAACCCACGACCCTCTCGCTAATAGTCTAGCACACTGCCTACTAGACTACCAGGGCCCCCTTCCTCGATTTATTTATGGAATGGTAAATAAAAAGTTAAGAAAATGTTACAATTTTGGCACTTCCCTATTATTTCTTGCAGCACTGTATGTATTATTATTTAAACATTTAATGGTTATTCAAAAAAATTGTTACGTTTTTACCTTTTAAAAACGTTAAAAATATGAGTTCGTAGATTGCAAATAAAATAAAAATAAATCTGTGTTTATTTTTTCAATCAATTCTTTATTATCGGCACAACTTTCGTGCCACTGTTCGAACTTATTCTACACATACAATGATAACTTCCACAATATGTGCTTGTTCGTGATATTTCTCTGCTTATAACCTTTTTTATAAGCAACAACAACACTTGTTAGTTATTCTTCTTTGCTCACAACCTTTTTTGTAAGCACCACACTAACAACTGTTTTCTTCACGCAACTTGTCTGCACACAAGTCTGACTGGATTATAACTCGATCTCGTATCTTCACACCACTGGTTGAATTCTCACTCAATTCAACGCGACGTCGTCACACGACTAACTTAACTCGATCTCCGAGAATCACGTGTCTTCATACACGACTGACTGAATTCTAACTGAATCATCGTTGCTCGCTTTATCTTGCCTTTTATATCACTCGATCAACAGTGTGATGAATGCCCTTGAAGGATGATGACGACCTTCGAGAACAATCCAAAAATATAAACAACTTGTTTCCATTTTTGTTGTTCGTGTATCTTATTTACTTTCGTCCAGGCAGAGTTGTTGTTTTTTTGTTTGTTTGTCTTTCTGCTATATTTTTTATACGCGGTCGTTGTTGCTATATTTGTTTATTCATCGATCTTGTAAACAAGCCCTGTTGTTTTTGTTGCTATATGCTTACTCATTCGTTGATCACGTGAACAACTGCATTGTTTTGTTTTTGGAGCTTTTGTTTATCATTTTATGTGTGATCAAGTCCATTGTGTTGTTTTTGAAGCTTTTGCTTATTATTTTAACAACACCATTTCCATTTTCGTAACAATATTGAAGCAAATATAAAAATTTTGACTTTCAGATCATTTCGTAAACTCATAAATTTTATGTTGGAGACAATTAATTACGAAATTTCTTTCAGTGTATTGTTTTGGCTCAGATATTTTAAACTTTAATACGTTCGTAGTAATCTAAGTAGCAAGAAAATAAGAAGAAAACAAATTCTTTTGTTTTCATTTGTCTTATTCCATTCCTAAAATGTAAGTTCAACAAATTCAAATTCTTATACTGGCGCACAGGGGAAATAAACTGATAGTTTACAGTGTGAAAAGAAATTGTAACACAAAAACAGTTTCTCTATACACTGTTGCAGAGAAGAGAATAGAATTTTCTGGAAACGAGATAATAAAAAGTAAATTTGGGTAAACGCCAGCTTGTATACGAGAGTATCTATAGTATGAGAGAGTATTTTGGGCGTACATATGGTAGCTGTTGTCCCAAATTTAGAAAACTGGTCTTCTGTATTCTATACAAAAACAACAAAAACATTATCAATATAAACACAGGTAAGCAAAAAGATGGAAACGGCCTAATAAGCGACCAATCAACCAAGCAACCCAATAGCCAAATATACTACCGAAACGATTTATTACGAAATATGGGTATAAAGAGCGTGTAAATATTTTTAAAAAATTGAAAAATTTTCATTTTGGTTTCGTAAAAAAATATTTATATTTGTTTTATTTTATATTGTTGTTGTTATTATTATTGTTGTTGTTGCTTTTACGGTCATCAACATTATCGGTTCATTTGCAAATTATGAAGAAGAAAAAAAAAATAACAAAACCAAAAAAAGTATTGATTTTGAAAGGTATGAACATAACAAGAAAAAAAAATTTAACAGAAAAGAAGACAATGAAAGATGAAGAGATGAAATAATTTTTAAATTGGGTTAAAGTTTTGAAACGAAAATATTCCTCTTTGGATGTAAGCGCATGAGAAAACATACATATGTATGTACATACATACATACATACATATGTATATGAGATGAGGTGACGGGTATTTTTAAAGATTTATTCTGGCTGCTTTATACAATTGCGCAAGCGTTTGTGTTTCATTTGCACAAAAAGATAAAACCGATTTATGAATGAAAAAGTGAAGGTTAAATTGACAGCTGCTGTTGGATTTTAATGATGATTACGGTTGTATTGAAATCAATTCAACTGATTCTCTTCATTTTTTGTTGTTGTTGTTGTTGTTGTCGTAAATGTAATAACCGTTTAAAATCGATAATTTTATTTTATTTTACATGATCTGATGCTGTCCGTTTTAAATGGCAGCAAGTAGGGATGCCAGAATTCATTGTTCTTCTCTTCAGTTTCTTTCAAATTTACAAATATAAAGTATTTCTCTACTTCTTGCATCATCTTCTTCTGTTATTATACATAGGTAGGTAGTTAGATTGGAGTGGTAGCTTTGATACCAAACCCTCACTTGAGCAGGCATAGTGGCCCGTTGTGACGCCACAGGTGAACGCAGTCTCTGTACTGACCAAATTCCTCCAAACCAGGGAAGAAGAAGTCGACCAACGGAAGGGCTGCACATTTAAACTACGACTACCCCACGCTTGACATCAATGGATGATAGCTCCGTCAAGTTGACAAGGATTGGAAAGCCAAATAACCTAATACTAAAGGGTCCGCCAAATAACTTTTTTTTTTTGAAAATGCTTTAAAAAAAAGAAACTACTGAATATTTTCTCAAATTTCTTTTTTTATTTGAAAGTACAATCCTTCCGGTTAATAATGGAAAATAAATGATTATGCGTTTTCGCTTCGCTAAGTCGGCCTGCGATCGTCTTACGGAAGATGCCGATTTTGGCAAAAAAAAAAACATCTTTTCAGATGAAGCTCATTTTGATCTTGGCGGGTATGTAAACAAGCAAAATTGTCGCATTTGGGGCACAGAAAGCCGACGCACCCAAAACGAGTCACTGTTTGGTGCGGATTTTGGTCCAGAGGCATAATTGGTCCACCTCGGAGCTGCGATTTGACACCGTTGGACTTTTATTTGTGGGGTGCCATCAAAGATAAGTGTTACGCCGACAAGCCAGAGACAATTGACGCTTTAAAGGACAATATTCGTGAAGCCATTGGTGAAATACAGCTGTACACAATCGATAATGTGCTTAAAAATTGGACCGATCGTGTAGGCTACTGCATGGCCAGCCGAGGCAGCCATTTGAATGAAATTATTTTCCATTATTAACCGGAAGGATTGTACTTTCAAATAAAAAAAGAAATTTGAGAAAATATTCAGTAGTTTTTTTTTAAAGCATTTAAAAAAAAAAACGTTATTTGGCGGACCCATTATGTTCAGACAGGCACTTTTATTGCGTAAATTGCAATAAACGCCATTATTGAGATCAATGTATCATATAAAGTTTTTAAATGTTTTTAAAGATTAAAATTAATTATTGCGCAATAAATGCGCAAATTGTTATAATATTGAGTAAAACTTAAAATAAAGCACTGTCATAAGTACGTTCAGTGAGCATATTACAATTTTTCGAACACTTTCAATTGATATTTGACAACTCAAATGTCATCAACTACAAAAAAAAAACAATATTGTTGAAACAAAAAGCTATTTTGTTTACCACTGTCAAATAAATATTGCGTATGTTATGTGTCTGAACACTTAAAATATTGTGCTCAATATTGACTCAATAAAAGTGCCTGTCTGAACATAGTATAAATCTGTACCTCGCAAGAGATGGGCATTAAAAAGAAAGTGGATAACAGTCTCTTTTTCCTCAGCGGATCTGCACCCACGGCAGCAGTCGTTAGATGGGAGCTGCATTCCTTCCGCGTGTCTTCCCATCACACAATGACCTGTAACCATGACCACTGTGATCGAAATGACGTTACGACCAAGTCCAAGAAACTGGTTTCGTGTTGGTATGATGGTTCCCCCTTTCAAATAAAATATGCAATATTTTGCTCGATAACTTATCTCTGAAGTCCAATTTTGTTAATGGTGAAAAACTAGAACCATAGATTTTCACAAGCTTCTATTAAAAACATTCAGTATCAGAGTCTTTCGAGCAGAACTAAATGTACGTTTAATGACAGTGAAAAGAAGGTCATTGGATCCCTAGAGAGTGTGTAGACTACTTCTAAAATAGCCAGAATAAAAAGCGGGTGCTCTGGAGGAAAGAGCCAGACATTCGATTGCAGCTGGACAAGGGGACATTGAAGGCAACAATAAAACAGAAAGAGAACAAAATTCAAAATTAAATCGTGCGACCGTGCACGTAACCTTCACGTGAAATGATTAAGTTCGCACATCGTTCGTGCAAAATACTCAATGCGTTATGAGTTGTATGGCACGTAGTGGCGACTTGTTGAAGCCACATGGCGTTGGTGTGCAGATATACCAATTAAGACCAAAAGAAGTTGGTAATCATCGACCTATAGTAAACCCTATTGTCAGTGATGGCTTGGCCAACATCGTTTCCAAAGAAAAATGGATCGATGATGCAGCTAGCTTTAAATATACATATATACCAGAGATCAGCAATGAATCGTATTTTCGCTACTCATAGGTACTTATGAAATTTTGAGTATGAGTGAGTCAAGAGTATTAAAATTCAACTACTCTGATTCATTCGTACTCGCTACAACATTGATTGATAAGTATAGGTTGCAATGAGTATGAATACAACGTTGACATCAAACTCACAACATTCGATTCATTGTTTGATTCATACTTATAATACTTGAGTGACTCGAATCATTCATCATAATTTACAGTAGTAGTTATTGTTGCATTTACAAAAGAAGAGAAAAGAAAAGGCAAAGACAGCAAGCAAAGCACACACAACCTTCTAGCGAGTATTGTGGTGTTCGTACTCGAATCATACTTATTTTGTGCTTCGTGTATATGTTGAATCATGGAGAGTCGAAATCAACAACATCGTGCGTATTGTTAAGTATGAGTACGATGAGTATTTCTAACTTTGAATATGAGTAGTATGAGTATGATATTAAAATAAGTATGAATGCGTATAAGTAGCTGAAATTATAAGTATGACTCGAATCTACTCATCGTTTTGAATACTCTTTGCTGATCTCTGATATGTACATCAAAGAGCAACTATTTCGCGATGCATTGAACGCTCTTTGACCTCATGAAATTCGACAATTTTCTTTGTTCACGCACCCATTCATCCAGAAATGGGCTTTATCTCTAAAGATAATTTTTCAGTGAAAAAAGCGGTCAGTTATCAGTGTTCCATATCGTTATCTGTGGTCGTATAACTTTAGTTCCTGGCTCAGCCGGATACTGCACGAGTGCAGTCTCAAACGACGAAACATATTCGACCCATATAGAGAAGATAACATCAACAACGATCATTATAGGAGTATCAGGCAGCATTATATGAACAAAGTTGCTCACTTCTGCAGCCGATACTTACAACCGGCAATCCTATAATCCCATGGAATGAAATAAAGCGAAATAAATAATAACGGAGAGATGTTTTAGGACAGTCCTATGTTCCTTAAAAGATCGTAAATGAAAAAAAAAAGAAATAGCATATCCTATTTCTTCGCCCTAAAAAATAAAGAAATAAATTGAGAAATATTTATAAATTATACTAAAAAACCATCACTAATGGGCATGTAATGAATTTTTATTTTTAAATTTGCATTCACAGTTCAAGGGAAGGATGAAAGGTTCTACATGAGAGATCGCACTTGAATGTCTTTAAAAAGAAGATGCAGAAGAGCAGAAGATGGAATAAATTGTTGATGAGATTGTGCAGCTAGGACCATAAGAAAAAGCTAAGCAAATAGAGAAGACAGGTATTTTAAGAATAAACAAGAATTGAAAGGACACAAAATGTAGAAGCTTTTGTTTTTTTTGCCAAATAAAAGTCAATAACACGTGACATGCTCAGGCTGTCATTTTACAATACGCGCACGTTACAGTTGCAGGTAGAAAAACAACAAATTTTTCAATCATTGAAGTGAAATAAAAAAAAAATTGTTTTCTCATTAAGAAACTCTTATTGTTTTCTAAGTTTTACGAATTTTCTTGTAAGATTGCCGTTCGACTACTGTCGCCTTTATTGCAGGCAAAGGACGATAGAATCATTTCGAACGCGAATGTCTAATAATGCCTGGCAAAAGCGACAGACATTTTACTTTTGTAATGACAAAACAAAATAAAAAAAAAAAAAATAAATTAAGACAGACAAAGACAGCGAATACCTCCCTTGAATGAGTGTTTTTGTTTGAAATTATTTCGGCATTCAAGCGACATCTGCCGTTTGCGCATGCGCATCTACACTAACAAATTACAATATATTCCGCATGTGATTAGCTATTTACAAACACACACACGCACACACACATACAATTTATATTATATTGCAGCGTGAAAAGAAAATAATAATCGGCTGCTGCTGTTGTTATTGTGTTTATGGTAGAATTTTTTTTTTTTTGGTTTCCCCCTAAAGCAGTGAAATAGTGTTTTTGTTGTTGTTTTTTGCTGTTATTATTGTTGTTAGTGTGTGTTACTGTTGGCAAATGTAATTGTACATTACCGTACACTCAGGACCCTCTAGTGAAGTTGTTGATTAAGTTTACATAAAACTACACTGACACACTAGAAGAACAGTGGTTTGATTTGCTTTATATAACGAGAGTGAGTACTTTATCATTATTTTTCAATATAGTCTTAACCTTTCAGTTCCATACATCACTTGCAAATTGATGTATTTCTTTAAAAAAAAATATAATTCGTCCTGGTCATCAAAATAGATTTGTATCTGAGACGTCTTTGCTGTCAAATCTTTTTCCGACGAGCCAGCTTTAAAAACAAAAAATAGTCACTTGGCGCTAAATTTAGAGAATGTATCGCCGTAGTCTAGTAGGTAGTGAGTTGGCTTATTAGACGTAAAGCCCAGGTTCGTATCCCAGGTAAGGCATCAAAACGAAATATGAAAAAAAAAAATATTTCTTTGGCCACTGCCTCTCAGCAGATTTTTGGCAAAAACTCTGAGAGTAAATAAAATTGCCATGAAAAGCTTCTCAAAAATCTGTCGTTCAGAGTCGACTTTAAACTGTAGGGTCCCGCCACTCATGTATAAAATTAAAGTACACAACATAAGTGGTGTGAGAAGCTAGGTCGAAATCCTGACTGAAGGGTTGTAATGACCAATTATGTATGTAACGGAATGGAGAACAATTCGTATTCCACAACTATGAGTTTTTCACATGAAATTTACTTTTCTCCTCAAAATACGCGGTAGTCTGCTGTCAAACGCAAACTAAATTACTTAACTTTTACAAATTTTGACAGTCATCAACCGTTAGACGACTGACACGAATCACGAAATACGAACCGTATTGGCATACACATGTATTGAGCTATGACTTCCAAGCTTAGCTATGGACAAACAAGTTTAATACAAAATTTTTTAATTTTTTAATTTTTTCACAGGCTTTCATTAGACGTCTGGTTACTGCACAAATTTGTTTCCTTATTTTGGAAATTTTTAGTTCCATTTTAGTATCCCTTCTTAATAGGAAATTTGATTTTACAATTCTTGCCTGACCATATTGAAAACGTGGCTGCGATTAAGTCACTGGCGAAACGTTTCTTTAACGTCCGTCCTTCTCTATGAAAGCCGAGGATTTCGAATCATCTGAAAGTAACTCTCATATGTATCTCAAGACATAGGGATATCATGGAAAATTGTATTACTGATGAGCTGGGCAGAGTTTACAATCTCCGACATCTTACAGGGAGTCTCAACTTCATTGCCAGCTGAAAGGTACGTGCTAGAGTTTGCTCGAGTTGTATGGACAAGAAGATTGCAGATTTATTTCTGTCCCAGAGCTATTCAGCGCAAAATTACGATTCTCACAGGCCACTGGCTTATTGAACGGCATGCCTGTAGACCTGACATTCCATCGAATGAGGCCTGCAGGAGTTGTGTGTCTGATGAGGAGTAAGAAACTATACTTCATCCCATGTGTCTCTCTTGCCACTAAGAGGTGAAGAGGTAAAGACTTTTAACCTCTCATTTTTGATCATTCTTGCCTGAACTCTCCTATATACAGACTGCTGAAATAGTAAGATTTTGGTTTAAGGTTAGTTTTCTTTAGGTAAGGTTTGATTTCCGGGTTTGGAAATTGTGGTATCACAATGGTCCTAGACGGTAATCTAAGCGGAATATTGTCTTTTAGGGAGGATCCGCTACCTAACCCTGTTACATATTTCCCTACACTTACTGAGTTTGTATTCTTATACACATTGGTCATTGCAACCATTTAGTCGGGGTTACGACCTAGCTTCTCATATCACTTATGTTGTGGGCGTTAATTTTATACATGACTGAAGGGACCCACAGTTTAATATCGATTCCGAACGAGTTTTTGCCAGAAATCTGCTGAAAGGAAGTCGCCGAAGAAATATTTTTTTATATTTCGTTTTGTTGTAGGAGTCTGACCGGGGGTTTGAACCGTGGCCTTACGCCTAATAAGCCAACACACTACCTACTAGACTACGGCGAAAATTGCTTGTAATTGTTCGCAAAGTATCACAGGTTCCTTACAGATGAGACACGGTTTTAAGGGTCCTATAAAAGCCATACAAACATTTTTAATAACAATTTTAATACAAATTTTAATTGGATTGCAATTTCCGGAATGTCTTGTGTGCACTTAAAAAGAAAGAATAGATTGCAGGCGTAACAAAAATCTTCGAATATCACATTATTTGCTGGGCTAACTCAAATCCATTTTTCTCCAAGATGACTTCTTTGTACTATTGGAAACAGAGTACGGATTAGAAACCAATCGTGAAAAAAAACCTAAAGAAGGCATTGAAAGATGTAATAAAAGTAACGCCATTCTGTCTAGAACTCAATGTATTCTTTTAGAACCACAGTGCCATTAAAGAAAACTAACCCGAACATGCATGGTAATGCATTTAATGACACTTCAGTCAGTTTAACTGCAATAATATTTAAAGAAGAATTACCTTTACCTTGAAGGTTCTTTTATAGTTTTTTGTAGTGCTTTCGCTTTTCTAAAAATAATTGCGTTTTTTTTTTTTTTTTTTGTAAAAATAAAATATAAAATAAAAAAAATAAAAATAAAAGAAGACAAAGTCAGTAACGAATTGAGTCGTTTCATGTTTCATTTCATTCGCTTGCATATGCCAATTTTAAGGCGGCCGATATTCGCTTATTTTGTTCGTTTGTTGCCCTCAAAAGCAGTTTTTTTTTGGTCAATATTTTTTATTGCAACACTTTTCTGTTGTAGTTGTTGTTGGTGTTGCTGTTATCGATGTCAATGTGTTGTAATTTTATTTAATTTTTTATCGTTAAGGGTTTGTCTCCCTTTTTGGCTAAAGTTTTAAAAGATCTGTTAAGGGTTGTCGCGTAATTGTTGGTCTAACTTGACTAGTATTGTGCTTTGCTTCTGTGTTGTGTTCAATTGCAGCAGAAACTGTTACAAATTGAGGGCTGAGCGATTCTAAAATAAAAACAACTGTTTCGCAGAAGCAAAATTGAAAGCAGCTATGAATAGAAATCATAAGTTCGGAAGTTAGGTTAAGTAGGACGCGTTCGAAAAGAATATAAATAAATCCTCAAAACTACTTGGGCCCCAATGTGTTACACGTAAGAAATAAAAAGAAACTAACCAAACAAGAAGCCAGAGGGTACATGGTATCTTTCGAAATTGCTTGCACGTAACGTTGGCCGACGACATAGGATGTGTGTACTACACTCATTGTCTTTCAGCCTCTGCAAATGCCATATTATGGAATACCTATTCATCTCAAATGATCACCGTTAAAGCAGCGGTCAGTAATGATCTCAATTCCCTTGCACAGGCCGCAACTGTGAAGCCTGTTCAAAGCAAAAGGCGTAGAAGATGTTTCACATTATAGCACAGTTAGCTCGCAATCTATTGCAGTTTTAAAAAATCAGAAAGACTGCGAAGTAATTACGTTCCTAAGTATAATTAATGATTCGAAAGCTCCAATCGAAAAAAGAAATTTCAGAAAGCTCTAGTTCTAATCTCAGAAAGGAACAAGAGATCATAGATCAAGTATTAATTAAGTTGCCAGTCTGAGGGTTAAAAAAGTGGACATTTTTGCAAAATATAATTGAAAAAATAGTAGAGGAAAGAGGCTAAGGAAGTATATTTTTATACTGACTGGCTGTGGGATCAGAGTTCAAGGTACGTATATCTTCTCAGCAAACAGTATGTACGAAATAGATTGGAGTTTATCAAGCGAGACCTATGCCACCTGAAGCCTTTGCTCATTTGGAGTATTTCCAATCGTCTGGTTGATTGTTTTTTGTTGATTATTCCATCGATCTTCTCACTTAGTACAAAATGCCACTAAAGAGGAATTTTTTGGGTAACAAGAGACACCTATGCCACCTGACGAGACATTTGACGAGTAATTTGTTCGGATCAGATGAAAAATCGTATAAAATAAAGCATATGTTTCAAAGTATACAAAAAAGTGGTGTATCACTATTGGGATGCCTCATCTGGAGTCCAACCGTCTGGTGAATTGTTCTCTTTTTTGGGAACAACGATGCCAAACATCACACTAGGACTGTAAAATCGTGGTATCAGGAATATCAGATACTCGTAATGAACCGAAACCCTATCGATAAATTTAGCCGTAGCTGCACTTCAACCTAAAAATGTGGAAAGGAAATGAAGGCCTTCCATCATACATATTTCTAATGTGAGTGCGTACTTTTAATGCTCAAATTTTGTTCCTAATAATCATAAATTCTAAGGATTTTTCTGTCAATACCGTATTCTCCAGATATGTATAATAGTTCCCGGCTCAGTAGCACTGAAACTTAAGCAATCTTGATTTTTGCTAGAAAATATACGGAAACTATTTCGATATATGCATGGATTTTTTCACAGGCGAGTCAACGACCTAATTCTCTGCCTAGTTAATGCTACAATAGGGATCTTGAATATGTCTATAAAATCGACTGCGGATCCATCTCCCTCGATCCAATTTATTCGTAGAGATCCCAATGTGATACGGGGTCCCAGCAAATTACAACTATGTTCACCACACCGAGCTGTAGAAGATGATCAAAGCCCTTTTTGATCAGCCGGCATTTCATCGAATACGAAGCGATTGGATGAGACCAAGAGAAGTCTATCTGCTTGAATGACAAGCGGCTATTTGTTCCCAGGTGCAGAATTTCGATATAAGAATTCATCGCTTATAAACACTGTCCTGCAAGCATTTTTGAAAGTGCTAATATCCGAGGGATATTTAACATTTTATGACAAATTAATAAGACTTATTAGACCTGAGGCCCCGGTTCAAATCTCAGGTCAGACGTCAAAACGAAAATATATGAAAACATATTTTTTCGGCGACTTCTTCTCAGCAGATTTCTGGCAAAAACTCTGAGAGTAAATAAAAAATTGCCATGGAATGTTTCTCAAAGAATCTGTCGTTCAGAATCGACTTTAAACTGTAGGTCCCACCACTTATAGATAAAATTAACACACACAACATCAGTGGTATGAGAAGCTAGGTCGTAATCCTAACTAAAGGGTTGCAATGACCAATTATGTTATGTATGTAATCTGTATTCAAGACACTTCAACGTTAAAGAATATGAATCCTTTACAAATAAAACGATTAACCAGCATTACAAGTTTCATTGTAGTACCGCAGGAATTGTATAATAATTCTGTACATTTTATGTGCGTCAAATCGTAAAGGGGTTAATATATTAAAAATTTTTTTTTTTTTTTTCTTTTTGTAAAAAATATAAGAACACACGCCATTTGTTTCCTTTTCCAACAACTAGAAATGTATAGCAGCTTGGCACATGTCAATCAAGGATACATTGTTGTTATTGTTATTTTTCAATTACAACTACAATTGGCAACATTATGGCAAACTATTTTGCTAAATAAACTCGTGGCTTGTGTAACAAAATTTCCGGAAATTTTGACATTTTCAAGTACAATACAACTCTACAGACATTCCTTTAACCAGCCATCGCCAGCTAATAAAAGCGTTACAAGTTCTAGATGCCATGTTCCTATTGCTTTTAATGCTGATGTTGTTTTTGAATAAAACAAATATTCCATATTCATAACTCGTATTATTTCTCTGTATTTCATCATACTCTCTCCCTTTTTGTTTTGACCTTTCTAAGGCTATCAATGGGTGCTTTTTTTTTTTGTTCAAATACAATACGTATCTTGACGTAAATCCAACACAAAAAAATAGGACACCCAGCTGTTCATTTATTTATTGAATAGAAAAAGTGACAGAGAGCTAGAGACGTTAGAAAGATTGTGGAATAGATTCAATTAAACTTGACAACAGTTTGAAATTTCTTGAATTCAACATTTTGAAATGGGACATCTGTTTAATTTTATTTTTTTATTTTTTGTGTCATTCGTTGAATTTTTGTTTTCTTGTTAACAGAATTATAAGGAATAACTCATACAACCTTATGAATTCGTAAAGAAACGCAATCAAATCTATGGGAGACAATTTTCTTATTTTTAAAGTTTACAAATATTAAAAACCTTTAAAGAGTGTAGCAGAAATTTTATGACACACTGTACACAATTTCTTATAACTGATAATTTTTTTTTTTAACTAAAACGTTTTCATAACAGGAAATCATAACTGAGGCAGATTTAATGATGGAAATATTGTATTAACTTGTAAGATCGAGCAGCAGCTTTGTGAAGCTACTGACATTGGTCATCAATTGACATTTCGTAGCGTGTATGCCAACATAGACTTCCGAAGTTTGATTTCTTATAACGGCCATCTTTTAGTCGCCGTAGTCTACTGGGTAGTGTGTTGGCTTATTCGACCTGAGGCCACGGTTCAAACCCCAGGTCAGACTCCTACAACAAACGAAATATGAAGAAATATTTTTTCGGCGACTGTATCTTAGCAGATTTCTGGCAAAAACTCTGAGAGTTAATAAAATTGTCATGCAGAATCCTGACTAAAGTGTTGTAATGGCCAATTATATTATGTATACATCTTGCTGCAGCATCTGTCAAAGTCGTTGCCAACAAACGACTCATCTTGATAACTCCTACAATAGCCATACCATGGGTAAATAAATATTGCAATAAACGCTCTAGCAGGCAGTGACCAGTAATAACCCCTGTTGAGAAGCAAAATCTCAAAGGATAAAGTAGTTCTCGTTCTTTCCGTAGACAAAAAACCAGAGGAGTTAGTAACACATCCTTTAGATTGTAAAGATCACAGAATACAGGCGCACCAAAAAGCTTAAATCTAAGATTCCGTAGAGCGGCACCGTTCTCCCTCTACTTAACCATGAAAACTTCTACAATAAACAAATGTTGCTATAAGCGCTCATACAGGCAGTGCACAGTAATTATACTTGTTGAGAAGCCAAATCCCAAAGGATAATAGAATTTTCGTTCTTTCCGTTGACAAAAAATCAGAGGAGGTATATTGTCCTGCGAAGGTACCTTACCAAGGTACGACCCCCTAGTTGCACATTCGTTAGCAATATCATTACTTTGCATGGTTGAATGATTTGGGACGCATATCAGATCGACATAACATCGACAAAGCTGGTCTAGTGAGCAAATTCAGCTGTGAAAATACGGCGATCTCTCTGCGTTGGAATTGATACCGATGAGCCTAATATATATGTACAGTGGTAGAAAATCGTTTGGCCGCATTTAATTTTTGAAATATGAATTCATTCAATATGAATTCAAATGAGTGGAAAAACGTGATTTAAAAAAAAAAAACAAAAATTAATTTGGACGGTCCAGACTGCTATAGTTGCTATTGGCATGATTTGAAGCAAAATAATGTAGTGAGATCAAAGAGAAATTTCGGCGGGGGGAGTGTCATGGTGTGGGGAGCGTTTTCTTACAATTTTAAACTTCCCATTTGCTTTATAACAACAAAAATAAATTCCCAAATGTACCTGGAGCTTTTAGAAGATGTCTTGATTGCAGCATTGTATGACAATCCGGCTGAAGAATACATTTTCCAACAAGACAATGCAGCTATTCATGTTTCTAGACAATGTATGGAATGCTTCTCATCCAAAAATATAAATGTATTACCATGGCCATGTATTACCATGCAGTCCAGATTGTAATCCAATTGACAATCTTTGGGGAATTCTTGCGTCCAAAGTATATGAAAAAGGGAGACAGTTTTCGAGCGTTAATGACCTTAAAGCCAAAATTAAAGAGTGTTGGTCCAATATTGATATCGAGATCTTAAAGAAATTAGTAGATTCAATGCCTAACAGGATATTTGATGTTATTCGCAACGAAGGTGGTCACACATAATACTAATGCCCAAAAAAAGTGCCGGTATTAATTGGATTTTTTTATTTTCTTAATAGTGCGTCCAAACGAATTTCCCATCAAAATTGTGTTTTTTCTTATTTTTTTCTTTTGAAAGCGAAAGATATTTTAAATTTGTTTTTTATTTGTAAGCTCTTAAATTAATAAATCACAAGAATAAAAAATATTATCAAAAAGTTTTTTATTTCGTCTTTTTTTGAAAAAATATATGGTGCGTCCAAACGATTTTCTACCACTGTATATAGGTAAAGCTTCAGGATTTAATTCCCGAATACACCTCGCGGTCTTATCAACGATGCAAACTTGCACCTTGAAATCAGTGCACTCGTCGGGCAGTCCGAAAGAAAATGGAAAATTAAGTTTATCAGAGTAAATACCCGATTATATGTATAACCATTTTCATCATTCATTCACCATTTTAATCCTAATAAGTTTTATCCCGACAGGCCCTCCAATTTCGGTTGTTGTGATCAATATAAGAGTGCCTCATGCACCTTGCTCTAGCTCAGCAGATACTCATTTGTCAAAGACATTCTATGGTGGTAGGGTCAACATTATTTCCAGACTGTTCTTGATTAGAATAATGATGTGTAACCTGCTGACTTCCATCTTTTACTAGACCAGAGTGCCTTAGTCGAGAATTGGTCTTAAGACCGCGGTGAAACTTCATACCTAAATATGTGCATAAATGGTCACCTTCAGTCCGGATTACGACCTAGTTCCTCACACCACTTATATTGTGGGTGTTAATTTTATACATGAGTGGCGGGATCTACAGTTCAAAGTCGACTACGAACGCCAAATTTTTGAGAAACTTTTCATGGCCATTTAAATTTACTCTCAGAATTTTTAGACAGAAATCTGCCAAAATTGTTGGAGATGTCAGACCTAGGGTTTGAACCGTGGTCTCACGTCTAATAAGCCAACACACTACTAGAAATCAATATCAACGCATTTATACTTTCTTCTCTAACAACAAGTTCTTTTAAAATTCATAAAAGAGGCATAATGGAATTACAATTAAAATGTTTACTTGAAATAAGTGGAATAATTACAGCTTAAATTTCTTACATAAATATTAGATTTCTTCTTACTGTATCTTATATTTTGTTCTCTATTTTCTTCTTCTTTAATGTGAGATAAATACTTTTGTTCTCTACTGTAAATTGAACTTTTTTTTTTAAATTTTCTCATGCATTTATACTTACATTTTTAATTCAGCATTTAAGTTGAATCTGCAATGAAAGAAAAGCAAAACAAACGAACAATAAATTAGAGAATCAAAAAAAATGTGTTTTTAATAAAAAAAAAAATTATTTTAAATTCTAAATAATTTTGAAAACCGACTTAAAAACATGAGTAAACATCATAAATTGCAATAGAGAGACTGCATCTAAAATGATTGTCTGCCAGTTTGTCTTTATTTTTTCTCTATGCTCATGCTTCAATGGTGTGAAAAAATTGAAGAAATCCAAATGAAACAATTTTTTTTTGTGATTTAAAAAATAGAAAAAAAAAAATAAAGAGAAAAGAAGAACATATAATTTCCATAAAGAAGTAAAATGTTTACATAAATAATTTACAAATTGTCACTATCTGGCGCTTTAAGAATTGAACGAAGAAAACCTTTTCATTTTCTTTGTTTTCAAAGTGCGTCTGTCTGTCCGTCACAGTGTCTGTATGTTCCTGCTATCAGTCAGCCATAGAAGTTTTGCTATTCATTTGATTTTTTTCTTCTTTCAAAAGTACTCACAGCTATAGGACTCGACATGGTTTAACTCTGCATTGGTCTTTTTTAGTTTCAGAGAAAACTAAATAAAAAAAAATCAGTTTTTTTTTCTAGTTCCTGTGATCGCTAATTAAAATCGTTCTCACCATTTTCAACAGCAAAAAATATAGAGAAAAAAAAGAAGCTAAAAATCATATAAACATACAACATGTGGCATGGCATGTAGACAAACAGACACATTCAAACGCATACCAACTCTTCTTAAATGCCCGTGAAGAACACTAAAATGTTAAGGACCTTTAAGGAATGCAATCATGTGTTAATCATAAATAAGGATACCAAACGAAAGATAACATAAACAAACATAGACAATAAATTAACACAAGAGCAACATTGAAAATTTACCCCATATTTCCATAGAATATTAAAGCCTAGTGTCAGGTCAGCAGAACCCACCACCACCACCACTCTTATCAATGTAAACGAAAAAATTACCAAATCACTGCCATCTTTGTGGTATGCGATGTAGAATAAAGTGACGGACCCCCCTTGAAGATTCAAGTCTCACTTAGGACAGCATTTAGACTCAGAAATTTAAGAAAATTTTCATTTTGTTCAATCTAAAAAGACAGAAAAATTTTGGCTGTGCACATATGACATATGAATTGAATGACATTCATGTCCTCCATCGGTTTACCTTCGAATAAGATTGTGTTCTATGAAACCCAGAGTTTAATTGCAAAAATCCCGGTAACAATTCGGAAACTGCAAGTTTCGTACGCATTCTTGAAGTCATATAAGAATTGTTTTTGAAATTTCACTAAGAAATACCCAGCATTTATAGAACACTTTCACAACCTATCCGTCCGAGTTACAGTGAGCGTCAAAAGAAAGTGTACACTATGGATAAAATTCTAACAATCTCAACTCAAGTTTTCCACTTAAGGAGAGTGCCCGAAAAAATTTTACAATATTTCCAAAATTTTCTAATTCTTTTCTTGTTTCAATTTTAAAAACTGGCAATAAAATAATTAAAAAAATAATTAACGGTAATTTATTAATGTACATCAGTCAAAAGATTTTGTGGGAAAATTTTATGCACCAACACACATTGCTCAACTTTCGGTATGACCATGACCACAGCCTGAAATACACTGTAGTCATTAGGCCGATCAAAGGAAATTCTGATGCCGAAATTCTTAATATATGCCATACAGTCTATGCTATCCAGCATTTTGGAGACGTTGTTATAGACTTCAATGGCTTTAACGGGAAGATACAGATTTTCAGACCAGAAAGCTATAGTTTGAATCAAGAAAGTTTAAAGTCGCCGTGGTCTAGTAGGTAGTGTGCTGGCTTATTAGACGTAAAAGCCAGGGTTCGAGTCCCAGGCCAGACATCAAAAAAAAAAAAAAAAAAAAAAAAAATTCCAAAAAGTATTTTTCGGCGATTTCTTCTCAGTTTCTCAAATAATCTGTCGTTCGGAGTCGACTTTAAACTGTAGGTCCCGCCACTTATGTATAAAATTAACACACACAACATAAGTGGTGTGAGAAACTGCGGGCTTCTTGGGGACGATTGCCTGTAGACTGTCTAATGGTGAAGGTATAGCACTGGCCATTTTATAGTCACCTAGCAGCAACTCGTTACCTTGCCGTTCGCATCTTCCCCCTTTCCACCTTTCCTAAAAAACCTGCACAATGCACTGCATGAGTAGGGGCCATTCCCTGAGTGCTGGTTTCATAAAAAAAAAGTTTAAAGTAATGTGAAGGTGAGCCTATAAATTTCCAGGATTACAGCATTTCTAAAGTCCGGGTTGTAAAGGCTTTAAGTACTACTTTAAATGTACAGCTTCAAAAGGAAGTCGCATACGTTCTAATTGAGCATGTCAAATAAGGTCTTTAGTTGGAGAGGAGAGTGAGCTCTGGTGATCACGACAGCTAACTGCCTATGCAACGTGCCTATCAGTTTGCAATGACACTGAAAGTTGGGTACCTGGCACATGGCAGCCTAAACTATTGTAGCTCGGCATAGCCAGTAGTTGATGACTGATCTAAACTCCCAAATCTTGCCCAATGTACTATTCGAGATGTAAAGCTCTATGATCGATCCTTTTCCCTCTCTACAACATTCTCTTTCTAGGAGCGTTTGGTTTGCAAAAATGGATGTTCGATAACATTACGAGTACCATTTTGGTTAAAATTTTGAAGGACTGATTCCATTTAAAGCAAAGGGTGCGACGTTCCGAAACTGATACTACAGTACCCAGACCCTACGTATAACTAAAGATCTTAAAACCATAAGAGAAGAAATCTATCATACTGGATGCCTCTAATTACTTGAATCTGCACAAAATCTTAGTTTGGAACTGTATTGTCAGCAATTAAAACACTTGAGGTGATCCCGCGATTCGGCTCAACGGGAATTACATTGCGATGGAACAACGCAAACATATTAGTGACATGCCAGATCCTTCGTGAGGTTGGCGTGAAAGTATTTATGATTACCGTTTAATTTCCTGACCTGACAATAAGTGATTACGCTTGCTTCTGTCTTCGGCGAATAAATTTGAGTGCGAAAAAATTTAAGTTTGTGAGGTTATGCATGACAGTATATGAAACATAAAGGCTTTAAATACAAAGATGACCTAAAGATTATATTTGAAAGAGGATATATTATTGACAAGTAACAGAACTACAATGACAAAAAAGTAATTATGGTCTAGGAGGAAATTTTATGCAAACGCTATGGTGTGGTCGTCATAGTCCATTGGTTTGACTTATTACACAAGGCTTATTACAAAAGTACGCCGAGTTTAAAATCATGAAAACAAAGGATATAAAAAAATATTTCTTTAGGATTCCTTTTTCCTCCCTCCACAGCCTTCTGTTATAAGTTACGAAGGTAACTAATTGCTGTAAAAAAGCTTCTTAAACATGTTGTTCGGTGTGAGAAGCTAGGCTGTAATCACAATAAAAATCTAGTGAATATTGAATAAAGGAATATTGATGATTCAAATAATACAATATGGCATAAATATGTCTAGAAAGGCGACCAGGGGGGGTAATAGTATCCTGACATTACCTTTTTTGGACCCTTTTTTAACTTGGGTATTTATTATAAACGAGTTTCACTTGGCGGAATAGGGTGCACAGGTTGTTATTTTATCTGGACACCTATAATCGAATGGGGTTTTGTTTTATAAATCCGATATAACTTCAAAAAGTTCACCAAATGCATGGGCGATCGGTCAGATTCATACCGTAGACAAAGTAATAATAAAAATATAATATTCGAGATTTAAAGAACACCCAATAGAAATGGTATTCGTAAACGGTCAGGTGCTCACAGTGAAACATGTAATGCAAAATTCGCCTTAAAAAACTTCTCAGTTCTTTTCAGACTTGTACGATGAAGTACAAGTGAAATTCAATCAGTCTTGTGTGAAGATGCGGTGTGTTCGAACAGATTAATCGTGGTTTGAAGATCTCCGTTACAAAGATCTGTTGAATAATTGTCTAGTAATTGTTATTGTTTATGCAAAGGGTATAATTAGAGGAGTAACAAAAAAAGGCAATTGTTGTTGTTTACATAAAGTTTGTGAACAATTACTAGACAATTATTCAACAGATCTTTGTAATGGAGATCTTCAAACCATGATTACTCTCTTCAAACACACCATGTCTTCACACAAGACTGACTGAACTTCACTGTACAAGTCCGAAAAGAACTGAGAAGTTTCTTAAGACAGTAACATTGCAAGTAACAGTAGTTATAATGGTAATGCAATCCAGCAATATCTACTACGGAATGACTAGTAGCAGGCTGACTGAAAACCTTGCGAAGTAATTTGCTATGGCAGTTCCGAAGTATGTACTGCTAACTGTGGACGAGGAATAAAAGTGTGAATATGATTTAGATTAGCATGTGCAAACATATGCAAACAGTGCCTATTTCGTTGTTAAATAAATAAGGCGTAGCCAAAGAACTGATACTTTAATGACACTGTTTTGAGTAAACAGTTGAATAATTTCTACCTTTCATTGCGCGTTAACTCCTTAGACCGACACAATCATTCTGGAATAGTTGTTGTTGTTCGATAGGATAGTTCAATTTGAACAACTGACACTCTTTTAATGCTTTTAACAGGTTATTATTACTGTTGTTTTTTATTTATTTGCTTTGTCTTTGTCTTTATATTTTTACTTTTATTTTGAAGTTTAATTTTGTGTTTTATTGCCTGCCATTATTATGGCCGTGGTTCAAAATACGCTTTCATTTCGATTTTCGAATTTCAGCCTTCAATACCATCTATTCCCAGAGACATTCGATTCGCACATAGTTAGTCTATGTTCATCGATAGTCGATTGTTGTCTATGGATTGGTTTTTTTTTTTTTTCTTTAGTTCGGATTCGTTCATTTCTCGAGTACTCACTCGTACATATTTATTATATTTGCTTGCAGAGTTTAAATAGAAATTGATTTTTTTGATTTTGTTTTTTATTTTCTTTATTTTTTTTCGTTATTTTTTTTTTTTTGTTCTTAAGTTCGAGTAGAGGAGTTTAAGTTCATTCTTTAAATTTTTGCACATTTATGGGTTTTGTCTTTGGATTTGTTTTTCGTTGTTTTTCACAATTGTTGTTGTTATTGTTGTTGTAGTTTTTAAATGTAACTCACATCTCATTGTAGCATTTTGCAATACAGAAGAGGAGCAAAAGAACGACACAATTTGTGCAGACTGGCAAACTGGCTGGCTGGTAGACAACAGTGGGAAGGACAGCCAGCAGTCAGTTAGTCGTTTGAAAAACTTCTACAGGATAATGGCCTTTGAAATTGAAATTCTTGAAATGCATAAAATAAACCTGAAATTGAATGTCTTCGTTTGTTTTCTTTTTTTTTTCAGTTCAGTTTAGTTTAGTTTTAGTTTTCCTCTTCTTTATAAGTATTAAAAATGATTTATTTTTCTTGTTTTAGATTGTCTTCTCTCCTGTTCTTTTTTTTTTCTCTTTTTATTCTTTTTTTTTTTGTGAAATTGTTCAAATATAAATACAGATAAAAAAAGAAGAAGAAGCATAGAAATAGGCGTTGAATTTTCTAGTTATGGATAATTGTGGCAAATTTTGAATTGAAAAATTCCGATAATTAAGATTTTCCTAGTGTGGGAATTTGAAAGTTGAACACTTTTTTTTTTAAATCAATTAAAAAACTTTTGACATTCTGTTTTAAATTTATGACATTTTTTACACAAGCAATTTCAAAATTAGAGGATTTCAATGAAATTTTTGGTATGCGATAATTTGTCATTAAAAAACACAAAAATGCATTTTTTATGTCCATACAAAGTTCGGGTCCTTAGAAAAAGGACATACACATATGTGTGGCTTGGGCTTTCACTTAGTCAAAATTCAAAAATTTTAATATGTATAATAAAAAAAAAAAAAAACTTTTTATTTCATTTAAAAAACAAATATAGGTTACTCAAAAAATAAAATATTGTGCAAGCCATGTATGTACATATGTATATGGAATATTAAAACTTAAAAAAGAAAACAAAAAAATAAAACATTCATTGGTTTCGATTTCTGTAAAACTATATCGACGTATGAAATTTCTTAAAGCAATTTTTATCTGAAGAAAGGTACAAATAAACATCACATTTTTTGCAGCGAGTTCGAGTGCGGCTATTACATTCAGCCTTATCGTGGTAGACGTTTATGTGGCGTATTTGAGGCGTTTTTAAAAAACGGTATCGTGGTTGGCAAAAACGTTCTCTAAATTCGACACTGATTAAAAATCTATTACAACAACGGTATCGAGGTAGTCGTATTTGCCTGTCGAATATTTCAAAAACAGTCGTAAGCATTTTTAGTCACGACGACGAAGTAAATTCAATAAAATAAATCCAGTTTAAAAAAAAAATGTTTTTTTTTTCATATTTTTCCTCTGGATTATTATCCAATGAGGACAAAATTCATTATACATAGCTTCTATGCATTCATGAAAGGAATCGCTTACAGAATACTGACAAAGGTTGACATTAAGTTATTCCCAGCTCTTTTTTCCTTCAGCTAGTATTCTTAAAGCAGCAGTTAGCCTGACCACTTTGGACACTCGGGTTTCCTTTCTTGGGATTTTCAATTTCGGAGAAATCGTCGTTAAAACATATTTGAAGGCCTCTTTGTTAAGTCTAAAACAAACAACTAACTAACAAATCTGGATAAATTTGCTTATGAGATCCCTTTTACGAAAAATGTGTACACATGTTTAAACTCACTTCTTATTAGGCATGGAAAATATATCGCCTTGCTGCCTTAATTTTTTTTTAAATAGTATCTGAAACACAAAATTCTTCTTCATGTTCTTCTGAAGATGAAAAAAATGCGACGCTCAACATAATTAAAAAAATATCCAAAGAAGAAATGAAATTATTTTTACTACTGCTTATTTATTTGTTTTTTGTTATTTTATTTTTGTTTTAATTTTTGTAAAAAACTGTTGTTCTTGACAGATTTTGTAACAAGCTGCTTCAAAATCAAATAAAATTAAGCAGTCTATTATATTACAGCTCTTTTACAAAATTGACGTAGTCGAAAAGTTTTCACGATACCATTGAGTTTTAAATTCGACTACAAATACCACAGTCGACTAAAAACGACTACGACTACCACGATAAGGGTGATTGTTTTAACCTACACGCTCGTGCTGTCCTCAATTTGTCGACCACTGGCCAACGAAACCCGCCTGTATCTGTGCTGCCTTCATTTTCATTGTCGGAGTGCGGAGATGGAATACTCAATTCATCCCCGAATTCATCTGATAAAATATCGCCTTCAACTTCCGACAAAACACTAATTAATTTAAGTACTTCTTCTAAATCTTCTTCATTTTCCAAATTATAATTTTTTGCTGTAATGACGATAAATTATTCTAGTAAAAAACCCAACCTACACATATGTGTAGGCACATATTATGCTTACAAAAACTAAACAATTCTTGACGCATTTTAAAACATCTGCATATTATTTAAATATTTAATGCTTCTATTACAAAATAGTAAAAAAAATTTAAATATTTGTTTTTATTTAAATAAAATAATAATACTTAAATTTTTTGTCTCCCGCACTGCAAAACATGATCCCCTTTATTGCACTCTCAATCACAAATACTAAAATAGGACATTTAGTTCAATAAGAAAAAGCTAAATAATAATTTACAAATTTTTCTCCAAAATACCCTAAATTTTCCTACACATTTGTGTAAGCAGGGACGGAAAGGGTTAATAGACTTCATATCATAGTAGAGTACATTCTCAATAGCCAAATTACAAGGCTGGTTCAAAAATTGAAAATACATAAAAATGTAAGGCTCTCACAACACATATTTCCACATTGTGGAAACAGTATCAATTTGTCCTCCAAGACATTTGCGCCCAGCCTGTTTGATGTGGCCCACTCAACATTGTCCTTAAATTGTATCACCTCAAAACCTTACTGCTCCGACTGTCAGGATTACGATCTAGTTGTGTGCGTTAATTTTATACATGAGTCGTCTCCGAACGACAGTTTTTTTGAGAAACTTTTCATGGTAATGTTATTTACTCTCAGAGTTTTTGCCATAAATCTGCTGAGGAATTTGCCAAAAGGACTAGTGGAATATGCTCTTCCAAATTTGTTTTTTGTGGGCTTCAACAAATATTCCGGAATATAATTTTCAATCATTTATTCGGTCTACGAATCACTCAAAATACCTGTCAATACTAATATTCACGAATGCATTCGAAAGAAATACATCCTGTAGGATACTCCTTACACTTCTGGTTCATTCGCTAAAGCAACAACCCATTGCAACAAGCAGAAAACTGAAAGAAATCAAACGTCGAAAAAGTGGACAGATTGATCACACCATCTGTAGGTAGCCAGTTAGTATGACAAGGAGAGTGCGTGCTAGAGTGAATATCTTAAAACTTATGAATCCAGAAAAAACTAGTGATACACCAAACTCCAGTGCAACCCTCTAGTGAGAAAATGTAAAAATAGCAGCAAAATATAGCAAAAATAGGGTAGATGGAGAGGTTTATCGAATGTCAGATTCGCATAAGAAGGATAGCGGTAAAAGCGATTATTAACCCGTTATTGGCAGAGCTTTTTTCATGCTGTTTGTTGAAGAATCAGCTGAAAGTGTCGGGTCCGCCATCTAAGGTTTTTTTTTCAACTAGTGCTTATTTCGTGAATGGTAACACTTAGCTCATGTCTGATTTGACAGATAATTAGTTTTATCCTTCCGCTGAACGAATATGGTTGTGTATTCGCGTTTTCGCTTCGCTAAGTGGGCCTGCGATCGACTTACAGAAGATGCCGATTTTGGCAAAAAAAAATCATCTTTTCAGATGAAGCTCATTTTGATCTTGGCGGGTATGTAAACAAGCAAAATTGTCGCATTTGGGACACAGAAAAGCCGCACGCATACATTGAAAAGCCGACGCACCCAAAACGATTCACTGTATGGTGCGGATTTTGGTCCAGAGGCATAATTGGGACATTTTTCTTCGAAAATGAGCAAGGAGTGGCCGTTACAGTCAATGGCGATCGTTATCTGGCCATGTTGAACGAATTTTTGTTCATAAAAATTGAAGAGGATGATATTGGCAACATTTGGTTTCAACAGGACGGCGCTACGTGCCACACAGCTGAAGCTACACTCGATGTTTTGCGCCCTGTTTTTGAAGATCGCATTATCAGCCGCAGAGCTGATGTCGTTTGGCCACCTCGGATAAGCGATTTGACACCGTTGGACTATTATTTGTGGGGTGCCGTCAAAGATAAGTGTTACGCCGACAAGCCAGAGACAATTAACGCTTTAAAGGACAATATTCGTGAAGCCATTGGTGAAATACAGCTGCACACAATCGATAATGTGCTTAAAAATTGGACCGATCGTGTAGGCTACTGCATGGCCAGCCGAGGCAGCCATTTGAAGAAAATTATTTTCCCTTATTAACCGGAAGGATTGTACTTTCAAATAAAAAAAGAAATTTGAGAAAAAATTCAGTACTTTTTTTTTAAAGCATTTTCAAAAAAAAAAAAAGTTATTTGGCGGACCCTTTATAAACCGATTTTATTCTTAGGGCCATTATTACAACTTCCCTTTAAAGTTGGGTTTAGTTAAAGGTACCTTTAGCTAAAGGGAACTGTAAAGTTACCTTTAACTGATTTTCGTTATTACAACTTACAGATAAAATAAAATTAAAATATGGCAGTGCCCGGAGCAAAGTCGATAAAACTGCTCAATTAACAAGTTTTTTTTTTAACGCAGTGGCAACCGCGGACTTTGTTTTTTTGTTGTATATGCTCATTTTGTTTAAATTTGAAGTTGCCATATCGAAAATAGTATATGATATGGCAAGTTCAAACATAAAGTGACCTTTAAATTTTAAAGGTAGGATGATCTTCCCTTTAGCTTAACGATCACTTCTATCTTATTGGGTACTCATAATAATGAAAAACAATTTATCTGCCCGTTAAAATCCTCCCTTTAGTTAACGGCAAGTTGTAATAATGGCCCTTAGTGAATAATCTAAAGTGTGTGAAGTTAAATTTGAATTTGAAAATCCAAGACGCAATCCATAAATTTTAGCAGCGCCACATTTAGTGTTATCAGAGCAAAATTTCCTCTTAATAGAACAAAAGTTGCTCTTAACAGAGCACTGTTAGCTATTTAACAATATCTATCTGAACAAGGTCACTTGTTTAGGATCTAATTTTGGAAAATACTCTAGATCTATGAGTACCATACTATATGCAACATAGTCAGATATAAAGTGATATGGTATTGAGAAAATTGGCTTTGATAATATCAATTTTTTATTTGAAAATTCTTTAGAAGATTAGTGACCATTTTGGAACATATAAGAAATAGTAAACCATACAGAATATATGCAAATGTTAATCCAGAGGGTCTTCTTTCGAACCGTGGTAGTGGGATAGCTGGAATAATTTTGAGAGTTGAGAAAATTTCCGTCCTCCATCCCCCACCAACCATCCTTTACATTTTAACACTTTTGTTTACAAATGATAATGATGATAATGAGAATAATCTACTATTGCCACCGTTAACAGTGCTCTGTTAATAGCAAAGTTTACCCTGTTAGAGGCAAGAATTGGCGTTGCTAAAAGTGTGGGTTTGCGTCTTTGGTTTTTAAAAGTCGAATTTATCTTCACGAAGTTTAAAAGTCAATTAGAATTAAAAATAAAATGCTTCTCACAGCAGCCTTCTGGACAAAGTAAAAATCAATTTAATAATAACGTAATAATTTTGACCACAAAATTTGGAAATCAACAGACAGTCTGTCAGCTACAGTTAAAATTTGAACAATTTTGTTTTGTTCGGATCTTTTCACCCGAAACCACAACATCTCATCAACATTCACGGACAAACTGCAGCAGCAATAGGCAGCCAATTATTGGGTTTTGGAATTTAAACAAAAAGAAGAACAAAAGACAAGTAATGTTGATTTATAATATCATGTGGCAATATCATTGAAATTGCAACATTTTGTCCAAACAAAACCATGCGAAAAAAATAAGTGCATAGAATGCCAAAGGATAGTAAAAGAAAACGAAAGAAAAAAAAAAACGCAAAAGAAGAGAAAGAAGACTAAATACAGAAATTCTTACTTTTAAAAGTACGACAAAGGAAGAGAGTACTAAACCATCCAACAACGGTATACACGAACTGTATGACTACTGATTAGCCATGTTTTTTTTTGCTTATAATTGTTATTATTTTACGTTCATTATCATTTCATTATGCTCGTATTGTTGCCACGTTTGTCAATAAATGCAACAGAAACTACATTGGCATGCAGTCCTATAGCACGAGTCCTCTGTGCTTTAAATTGAAAAGGTAAGAGAAGATGAGATTCATGCGCTCTTTAATACATTTCGCTGGTTTCGTCGTTTCATTGGCTTCCTTTATACATATGTTTGGGTTCTCCCTTTTGCTTTAAAAATTGTTCAGTTTTCTCTCAAGTTTTGTTTTGTTGAAACACGACAACATGATTATGCACAGATTTTGTTTTTTTTTCAGTTTCATGCAACAACAATACCTTATAAATTTATTTAAGCTGCTTTCTGATACAGTGGCCACATAAAACCTTGTTAGTATTGACAAAAAAAAAATCATGTTTCTCAGGTCATCGTATTACGAAAAGTTTCTTGTTATCAGTTGTACATATTTCGAGTATTTTGATATCAATTGCGAATAGTAATCCTTGTACGTTAGCCATTCAGTCAATATTTCCATGAAAGAGTGCTACGAGTATTCACAAGGCTTCGTTAACTAAGAGCTACAAAGAACAGCACCATTTTCACACAATGTTTATGATTATATTTCTACTCGATATATTTCGAATCTTGTTCCAGAATAATGTTAAATTATGGTTTAAGTCTTCGCAACTCAAATCTAAGCCAACTTTTAATATCAAATTTATTTTTCATTTCCATTAACTAATGGTCCATGCATTGATTCCACAAGATTTCTGTTGTACTCTGCCTCGTCCAGATGCCCCCAAAAACATTCGGTGAATTTGAGGTCGAAGGGTGATCAAGAGTCTAGGATGTGTGGCGCCACTTCTTGCCTCTAACAGGGTAAACTTTGCTATTAACAGAGCACTGTTAATAGAGCACTGTTAACCGTGGCAATAAGTAGATTAGTCTTTTACTTTGGAATTATTGCAGACAATTGACATAAAATATAATTCTCATTATTATTTGTGAACAAAAGTGTTGAAATATAATGGTTGGTGGGGGTGGAGAACGGAAATTTTCTCAACTCTCAAAATTATTCCAGTTATTCCACTACCACGGTTCGGAAGATTGCCCTCTGGACTACCATTTGCATATAGTCTGTATGGTATACTATGTCTTATATGTTCCAAAATGGCCATTGATCTTCTAGAGAATTTTTAAGCAAAAAATTTATATTTTCCAAGCCAATTTTCTCAATACCATATGACTTTATATGTGATTATGTTGCTGATTATATTAAGAGGCCTTAGAACCTTTCTTTGCATATAGTATGGTACTCATAGACCTAGAGTATTTCCCAAAATTAGCTCCTAAATAAGTGGGCTTGTTCAGATGGATACTGTTAAATAGCTTACAGTGCTCTGTTAAGAGCAAATTTTGTTCTGTTAAGCGAAAATTTTGCATTATTAACGCTAAATGTGGCGCTGCTAAAATTTTTGGATTGCATTTTGGATTTTCAAATTCGAATTTATCTTCACACACATGAGTCTTGGGCGTTCGGTATAGCAACTATTCCGAGCTTGCACTGTAATTGTCATGCCACAATTTTCAATAAAAGTTTTATTTTTCCAGCTCTAATCAGCTGATCCAACGTTTCTTCAATTTAATTTTGCTCGAGGTCATCAAGTGAAGCAGGAGTTTTACCAGTATTGTTAATTATTCACTTTAGAATTCAATTCAGAAGCTAGTTTGCTATCGAGGGGGTTCAAATTGTTCGAATTTTGACTGTATCAACGAGACATGCTAAGGGAGAAGCAGTAATGCGTTTACAATTGCAATCTGTAGTATGCAAAGAACTTGGCATTCTGTGTATATTTTCCAAGTTATTGTTTTGTTATTTTATTTGATCTTCTTTGGACTTTTCTTTTCGCCATTTGTTGTTGTTGTTAATGTATCTCCAAATCCTATTGCCCAGAAGAGCCTCAGGATGCTGTGCAGTGTGAGTAAAAACAATTCCCCGTTTAGCGCACAGATGTTTCTTTCTGAAATGTATAAGACTCGCACAGGTCCATGTATGTGGTCTGTGGTCCGTTTTCCTTATCACTGAATCTACATATTGAACAAATGTTCTTTGAGTCTACAATATCTGGTTATTCCTGGATAGTCTGATGCAAAAGTCAAATACATAGTTAAAGTTTAGATTGCCTTACCATTCTAAGCTTCATACAAATGTTCTGACCACATCAGCTGTATTGAATCTCCTCTCCTGGCAAACGCTTCTGCCTGCTCAATGCGTTGAATTTCCACATGACCTTCAGCAAAAAGTGTCGATGTATCCGCTCCCATTCAGTTCCATATTAATCTCTAGGCTATCTGTTAGAACGTAAGCATTTGAAATGCAATTTGATTGTTTGATGGCAATTGTAACATAAAACCATGAGCGCTGATTGACGCTGATCTGGTTATTAAGAGCTGACAATGGCCTGCACTTATTGTCAATAATGGAATGAACTCCCTCAGATACCGCATACTTGTTTTATATTTTTTGCCCTTTCGCGAAAGTTCTGATGAACACGTTTTACTACGGCCCTAAAGATCTTCTTGAAATTTAGCCTTCGTCTTTTAATGTATTAAAGCAGTTAAAATTTGATGAATACGTATAGTGGCTAAATTATGATATGTGTGACGAAGCTAAACCTTTGAATTAAAATAAAATTGCATTTTTTTTTTTTTGTAGATGATTATTGGTCGATGACTTGAATTTTTTTTGCCGATTACTTGTATACTTTTTGGTCGATGATTTGCTTTACTTTTGGTCGATGACTTGCATTTATTGTGAATGACCTGCATCTTTTTAGTCGATGACTTGCATTTTTAGTCGATGACTTGAATTTTTGGTCGATGACATGCAGTTTTTATACAGGGCCCTTTATTTTTGCTTTTTGGTCGCCTATTTCTCCAATTCATTTAAGATTTTCTTTCTTCACTTTTCCAAATGAACATGTCTTTTATTCCTTTTTGTTCTTTTAAGATAAGGGGTGATTTTTTAAGAGCTATAGGAAAAAAACACATAAAATTCAGAAAAATGCATGAAATCTTTATTTGAATCGATAGTACGGTCCGTATAATTTAATGTTTCAAGATTATTTCATGCAAATGTTGACCGCGTCAATTGAAGCGGGCTTGTCTGTATAGACATGAGCTTTAACATAGCCCCACAAAAAATAGTCTAAAGGCGTTAAATCGCACGATCTAGACGGCCAATTGACCGGTCCCGAACGTGAAATAAAATGTTCACCGAACTCGCCTCTCAATAAGTCTCCATTATTACGCGTGCTTGGTGGCATGTGGCACCGTCTTGTTGAAACCACATGCCATGCGAGTCAAGCTCTTGCATTTTGGGCAAATAAAAGTTGGATATCATCTCACGGTAGCGCTCACCATTCACAGTTACGTTACGATTCGCAGCATCTTTGATGAAGTACGGTCCAATGATGCCAAATTCAATGATTTGCAAGCGTTGTTCGTTTGTAAGAGGATTCATGGTTAAATTATAGGCCAAACTGAAGATGTTTGACAAGGAAACAAAACACGAAACGTGCGTGAGCTGTTTAAACCAGTGTTGCCAAAGATAATAGCTAAAAAATCACCCTTTATATGGGGCTGTCTTCTTATTATTAATTTACCCACTAAGGAATATTGTATTATATCCGTCACCCATTATCCTAACGCTAGCCTCTATGGCTATATTCTTCACTGTCATATACAGTGGACTTAAATTTAACAGAACATGTAGTGTCACTCCAGGACAGGTTCACATTTTCTCCAGTGGTGCCTCGACCAATGTCACTTAGCCTGTTTTCGAATTTGTTAAGTCTGCCCAAGCAATGACTCCATAGGTGAATAAATTTTATAGTTTTCCATTTCCAATGAAATGTCAGTCAGTATTACTTACGACAACAAACAAATTTTCTTGATGTTATGCCGTGCAACTTTAAGTTGTTGTTGTTGTTGAGTTGTTTAGAAGATTAAGTGAATAAATTTAAATCAATAAAACTTAAAGACAAAACCAAAAGCACGTATGTACATATGTATGTACATACAGAAGGGTTATTGAATTTTCCCCCTACACATTAAAGAAATATTTATAACTTTGACACAACTTCCGTTCGGATTAAAGAAAATTACAGAAAAAAAACAAACAAAAAGTCTATTCTTGTCGTGAAAACGAATACAAACAAACAGAATAAAAACTGTTTGTGAGTAGACGACTAAGCTTCGATTAAAGCTGAAACAGTGCCAAAGTGCGAGCACTGGAAATAAAAAGAGAGAGAACAAGATAGAAATTTAAGGAAATACTCTACGATTGCAATATTTCTCATGGCCCCCCACGCATTTCAACATGCAACAAGAGGAATAGAACGAAATCGTTTAAATGTAAATGACGACAAAACATAAGCAACAGCAACAGGAACAGAGGGAAAACAAAACAAAACAAAACTTTAATATAAAACGTGACCCTCTATCCTAAAAACTCTCACCATCTCCCTCTCTTTACTGCCTAACGAGCCAGACAAATCAACAAATGAGAGGAAATGCGAATAAAAAAAACAACTCGCGAAAGAAACACACAAAAATCCATGGCAAATCTTTCTTCTTTTAAGGAAAACAACAATCAAGTAAAAGCCACAGCAACAACACGGTAAAGAAAAAGGATACAGAGAGAGAGGGAGAAAGCAAGAAGAGTATAATACGAGAAATAACGATACGATACGAAACGATACCGAGTGTTGTAATAATATCAAGTGCAAAATAAGTCAAATAAAATATATACAAACAACAACAAAACTAAAAAAGAAAATTTTACTCGTACAACTGCAAAAAAAAAAGAAAAAACAGAACCAGGAATAGCAAACGTAAACTTAGTAAACGTAGAGCAGCAGCAGCGGCAGCAAACACAACAACAACAACAACAAATACTAAACAAACAAAGCGAATAAAAATAAATCCATGAATGGAATTTTGTAAATTTTATTTTCATTTCAATCTCCCTCCCCTTAGCTCCTACACAACTCCCTCCATTCCAACCAACACTCATTTCACTCCTTTACTACCTATTAGAGGTTGTCTGGATGGATGACCGAGTTGGTTTGCAGAAAGAATGTGTGTGCATCGTTGAGGATGAAAACAACATCAAACTAAAGCTATAGACAGTTTGTTGTGAACTACAACACATACATACATACAAATGCAGAAAGAAATAAACGTGATGTGATTGTGCCATCTATTCAACTTGAAGCAACCATATCCACACATAACGTACACAACGTACAACACATCTTATCCAACTCTTAAACAACCAACAACAAGAGCCACTAATTAATGGTGATCGAAAAATTAGCAGAGGCTGCAGTCTCTTAGAAGAATTGAATTGGATTTAGTTGTTATGTGTGTACGTATACGTATGTTTTGTTGTTGGTTTTCATGGAACTCAATCAGTAGGAAAAGAGGAATGTTGTCAAGGTTTGTATCGACACCGAAAACTAGTTACATTTGCAACTAGCAACAAGCTTGCTTATGAATTTTATAACACGATTTTTACCAAATTTTTGAATTTCACAATTAAACACTTCTGCCAACGAGGACCTCCGAATTTTGACAGTTGATAGCAGACATTTTGTTGAAGCTACTTATGACAAATTAATTATCATTTACTCAGTCTGTTTTGTTAAATCACGGAATAAATGAAATTGTTTTAACAAAATTGATGTTTTGTTCGGGTAACGTATCTTAAGAGTAATCATCTGTAACGCTGAAAGAATGGGAGGAAAGTGAACAAACAGGAGAGATCCAAGAGTGTCCAATGTATACCGAAAAAGTCGCTGTTTGATGCGAATTTTTGACTGACGGAGTCATCTGTCCGTATTTCTTTGAGAACAGCGTTGGCTAGATCACCAGTATCAACGGCAACCATGACGATTATCAACTTCTTGTATCCGCCAGGACGGCGCTATGTGCCACACAGCTCATGCCGTGTTGGATATTCACGCAAAGGTGATTTGAACTTGACACTGAGATCTTACTATTTGAGCTTGTTTTTTTTTTGTGGGATTTTCTTAAGCCGCAGGTGTATGCCAATAAACCACAGTGGTCCTCGAAACCAACACAATTCATACCATCGGTCAAATTCAGCATGTTTCATGCATCTGAGTAATGAAAAATTGCATATTTCGGACACGTTCCAACCAAAGAAGTCATGGCGGACATTTGAACGATGTTATATTCCACTCATAATGGCATCAAAAGATCTTTCAGAGAAATAAACAATTTCAATAACATCTTATACACTTTATTTTATTTAAATTTAAAAATTGAAAGCGCTTAATGAAAGAACCGATATAACCTGGTCAAAAGTCTGATTCTGGTCAAACGTTTGATTCCAATAAAGTGGCTGGCAAATAAAGTATTGTGTTCTATCTTAATAACGCCAGAACACATACTTCTGATAACCCGACAAAAAATTAAGGGAGCTGGTCTGGGAAGTTCTGATGTATTCACCAGTCAATGTGCTAAATATCTTCACTTATTTAAAGACTTCTCTTCAGTATATATTTGCCCACAACTGTTCTTGGCAAAGTTATGCTTATGCCTTTAGTTAATCGCGTACAAACGTCGTGGCGTCCCACTAGCATGTTGTAACCAAAATATTGGAAGTGTTTTTGTGTTTACGATGATTTTAATCTGGCCACTTGAATGTGAGTGTCTGTGTACGTAGAATACGAATGGAAGGACACAACAATCAAAACAACAGCAATTCAAGGGACGAAGAGGAATGTTGTCTTTGAAAGAAAAACAATTCGAATTGTCGGCATCGTCACAACAAAAACAAAACCAACAATAACAATTCCGTAATGTCTACACTTGTCACTTAGTATTGTTGTTGGCAATTTTAAAAACACACGCACTTATACGCGCATAATCTGTATGTACATTTGTATGTATGTATATGTATATACTATATACTAATGCCAATGGCGATAGAAGTAGGAAATAGACCAAAAAAAAAGAACAGAAAATACACACCACTATACAAGTGTAACGACTTTGAGGCCGACATTGGAAAAAAATTTTGAAAGAGTGGGGTCAGGTCAATTTCATATAAAGTTGTATGAGAATAGTTATGGAATTGCTTTTCCGTTTTTTCATTACTTTTAATTGCAACAAAATTAGTTGGGAAACAACTTTATGATGAGCAGCATCATCAGAGGTTCTCATTCTGTATCGTTTTATTTTTTTTTTTTAACGATAATGTTTACCAAGAGAAATTACAAAAAATCGTAAAGGAGGAGAGGAGAATATTCAAGAAAAACCTATTACAAAATAGGCATGTAGGTAGGTTGCAGTGAAGGGATTATCATTAAAAAGGTAGACACCTAAGCCATTGCATCGGCCAACTGTGTGCTCAGTAAGTAAGTGCGTAGGAAATCATTTTCCCCATTTCTTTAAATTCGTTCTCAATAGATGAGTATTGTTTGTTAAAGTGTTATACAACATAAAATGTTCGAATTTTATGCATCCAAAGGCAGTGACACAGAAAATGTTGCAGATTTGCGAAGTCCCTGTAGTCGCATAGCCTTCTAGTCTAGCTATTAAACACTGCCACAGCTTCTTAAAATTTAGATAGAAATCAATCAACAGATGTCTGTGGACAAAAGCTGTGTTACTCTTACAGTTAACCTGTTAGCTGGGTATGACGAATTAATTCGTCATACACGATGTAAAGGGTGATTTTTTAGCTATTATCTTTTTGCAACACTGGTTTAAACAGCTCACGCACGTTTCGTGTTTTGTTTCACTGTCAAACATCCTCAGTTTGGTCTACAATTTAACCATGAATCGTCTTACAAACGAACAACGCTTGCAAATCATTGAATTTGGCATCATTGGACCGTCCTTCTTCAAAGATGCTGCGAATCGTAACGTAACTGTGAATGGTGAGCGCTACCGTGAGATGATATCCAACTTTTTTTTGCCCAAAATGCAAGAGCTTGACGGTGCCACATGCCACACAGCACGCGTAACAATGGACTTATTGAGAGGCGAGTTCGGTGAACATTTTATTTCACGTTCGGGACCGGTCAATTGGCCGCCTAGATCGTGCGATTTAACGCCTTTAGACTATTTTTTGTGAGGCTCATGTTAAAGCTCATGTCTATACAGACAAGCCCGCTTCAATTGATGCATTGGAAGACAACATTGAAGCATTTATTCGTGAGATACTGGCCGAAATGTTGGAAAGAGTATGCCAAAATTGGACTAAGCGGATGGACCATTTGAGGCGCAGTCGCGGTCAACATTTGCATGAAATAATCTTCAAACATTAAATTATATGGACCGTACTATCGATTCAAATAAAGATTTCATGCATTTTACTGAATTTTATGTGTTTTTTTTTTTTGAACAATTTTCCTATAGCTCTTAAAAAATCACCCCTTACTTCTGCAATGGGGATGACGACATTTTTGGTCATGGAAATTTGCCGTAATTTTTTGAACGCATGAAATTCACATACTTAGTGGCCCGCTCTCATATTTATGACGCAGCAATCAGGTTTCCGATAACAAAATTCGTGCACAGATAACATTAATAGTCTGTTGCTTGCATGTTAAAAGCTTTCTTCAGCTGTAATAAACTTTACGAAACCTCTTTACCGAAAGCCAACTGTCGAATTCTATAGGGTCCTTTGCTAAAGAGCTTCCAATCTTTGGGTGACATAGGTTATGAGGACCACTATGGTATGTAGCTTCTTCACATACACCTTCAACTTAAGAAAACCACTTAAGGAAAAGACTAATCGGTGAAATTGTAAGATCTCGAATGGCCCGTTCACCTACCTTGACGTGAGAACACCATGTCCTCAAATCGCTCGTGTAGAATATCCAATGTAGGTGTGTCGCACGAAACGGTATACTGTAGAAACCACATGTCGTTCGTGTCCACATCATCCAGTTCAGGCAAAAAGAAGCTGGTATTCATCGATCTGTAGTGCTCGCCGATGACAATGATGGACTGACCAGTGTTATCCTTAAAGGCATGTGGACAGATGATACCGCCAGCCTCAAATTCACACCAAACAGTGATTTTTTTTGGGGATAAATTGAACGCTTTTGAGTTTCTTGTCCCAACTTCAACAATTTTGTTTGTTTACGTATGTGCCAATTAATCCAGAAATGGGCCTCATCGCTGAAGATGATTTGTCGATGAAAATTAGGATAGCAAAACGCCTTAAATTTAAGCTTTTAGAGCAGAATATCCCCTGGGAAAGCTCTGTTTAAGCATAATATTCTATAACTTGTCTTTTTCAAAAATAATTCATCTTCCCATGCCTTGAAACTATTTATTTGACTTGATTTCATTGTCGTCTCTACTTCAAATTGCTGCTGCTGTCTGGTATGAAAAACAAAAAAAAGAAAAAGGCTGAAACTCGCAAAACAGCAAAGGCACGAGTAAAGTGTTTTGTAATTCCTTAAAAGCAGCAGCAGCAGCCGATGCGCTTTACAATAAAAAAAAACAGAAAATGATGAATCAAACGAAAAAAAGTAAAAAAGTACGACGACAAGGAAACGAAAAAAGCATAAAAACTGGATTTGCGCTGTGTCTCGAAGAAAGGCAACAGCTAAAATCGAAGAAAATAAAGAAAAAAAAAGTATCTTCACGAATTGAAAAATATTTGTTGCAAATTTTGTTTACTTTTGCAACTTGCAACCACACTATGCTACACGTGCAGACAAACCAATAGAGTTATATGATATTGAGTTATATGTTGCACAGTCTAAGCTCATAAGCAAACACAGTATCTCATGGTTCTTTGTCTCCTTACCAACGCAATATAATGGAAAAGCATTTGAAGACCGTCCTTATGGGTTGGTATGGTTGATCTGACGACTTTTTTTTTTTTTTTTTTTTTTTTTTTGTAACACAGATACTATTTTGTGAATAAAAACTACAAGAGATGACGACATTGTTATCCAACACCATTTTCGTTATTTCTGAATTTCTATGTCAATTTCAAAATAAATTCTTAAAGGTAGTAGTAAAACTAAATCCAAGTTTCCGTATGTTAGGTTGAAAAGATAAAAGTTTCTACAGAAAACTAATTCCCTATGAAAGTTTTATAATTGCCTTACACCAGAGAAGAGAAATAGTTTCTCTTCAAGTCTTGAAGAGGAAGTCGTTGAAGAAATGTTTTTTTTATATTTCGTTCTGACCTGGAGTTTGAACCGTGGCCTCACGTCTAATAAGTCAACACACTAACTACTAGACTACGGCGACTTCACTTCGATACTGGCGCCTAAAAATTGATATACACACACATACATAATTGGTCATTACAACCCTTCAGTCAGGATTTCGACCTAGCTTCTCACACCACTTATGTTGTGTGCGTTAATTTTATATATGAGTGGCGAGACCTACAGTTTAAAGTCGACTTCAAACGACAGATTTTTGAGAAGCTCTTCATGGCAATTTTATTTACTCTCAGAGTTTTTGCCAGAAATCTGCTGAGAGGCAGTCGCCGAAGAAATATTTTTTTTTGTTCATATTTCGTTTTGATGCCTGACCTGGGATACGAATCCGGGCTTTACGTCTAATAAGCCAACACACTACCTACTAGACTACGGCGACTAGTAAAAATTGGTATACAGTCATGATAAAATATTGCTGTACGTTCCGTTGTTACTTTTTTATGCCGTTGTTTCCTTCAGTTGCTTTGTTCACTGTCTCAAGTAAAGTCTTTTCCGCTTAGCAGGTGATTGATCTACGGTAAAAGGTTCTAGAATGATAGTGTTGCCATTTGCATACACAGAAAGAAAAACGGCGTGCTAAAATCAACTTTTCTATTCTCAATTTTAGCCAAAAAACGTGCTTGAAAAATTAAGTCCGTTTTGGCTATTGTTTGCTTAAAACAAGCAAAAGACGGGATTGATGTGAAAAACTAAACCTTATATTACTAAAATCAACACTAAAAAGCTCAAATCTACTTAAAAAAGTGTTATTTTGAGTTATGGAATTGTGGGTTTTTAAGTTCAAAAATAAAAATTTTAATAATTCTCATTTAGTTCATGTGTATTTATACAATATATATCCAACAAAATGTCGTATTTTTCGCAAGTTGCATTTCTTTGGTAGATGACTTGGATTATTCCGGTCGATGACTTGCATTTTTGTTGGGTAGATGACTTGCATTTTTTTCAAATTAATCGATTTTAGGATTAAATCAAGTACGAGTTCGAGCTTAAATCAAGTTCAAAATTATTGAAACAAGCTCGTTTTTGGATAAATTTAGGTTTAAATCAAGTATAATTTAGGGCTTAAATCAAGTTCATTGTGCTCGAATAAAGTACGATTTGCCTCAATTCGATCTCATTTATAAGTTAATCTAGCCTAAATCAACTTTATAATTCTTGAAACAAGTGCGCTTAAGGATTACTTCAACTTCTGATTCTCGTGAATCAAGTACGAATTCGATCTTAAATCAAGAAAAAATATGCTTAAACCAAATACATGATGAGATCACTTTGATCCCAAAAAGGCTAAAATCAACACTTTTGTACTTGGCTGATTCGGGCTTGATTCAACTCTTTTGTACTTGATTCAAGCCAAACCGTACTTACCGTACTATTGTGACCGATATGGATTGATTCAAGCCCGGATGGCTTGATTCTTTTTTTCAGTGTAGAAACAGCACACATTTTTGTGTAAAAATATTTACATACGGTTGTTGTGTTAGCTGTAGTGGGGCAAAGGACTTTGCTCATTGAAACCTACTTTTTTTTTCAAAACGTGCTATGCCCGATCTCATGACTTTCGATCAGAGATCAGCAATTAATCGTTTTTTTGCTACTCATAAGCACTCATGAAATTTTGAGTATAAGTGAGTCAACAATATTGAAATTTAACCACTCTGATTCATTCGTACTCACTACAATATTGATTTATAAGTACAGGTGCAATGAGTATGCGTACAACTTTGACATCAAACTCATACCATTCGAAATATGTTTGATTCATAAACCTACTCATTTAGATTCATAACAGAGCAGCAAACATAGCAAACACACAATCATTTAGTGAGTATTTTAGTGTTCGTATGCAAATCATACTTATTTTGTGATTCATGTACTAAGGGTGATTTTGGTTTAAACAGCTCACGCACGTTTCGTGTTTTGTTTCACTGTCAAACATCTTCAGTTTGGCCTATAATTTAACCATGAATCGTCTTACAAACGAACAACGCTTGCAAATCATTGAATTTTATTATCAAAATGGGCTCTTGGAAAGTTGGCCACTTCTTTATCGAAAAATTGTGCTCAGCGACGAAGCTCATTTTTGGCTCAATGGATACGTAAATAAGCAGAATTGTCGATTTTGGAGTGAAGATCAGCCAGAAGCATTGCAAAAGCTACCAATGCATCCAGAAAAAGTCACAGTTTGGTGCGGTTTATGGGCTGGTGGCATCATTGGACCGTACTTCTTCAAAGATGCTGCGAATCGTAACGCCTTTAGACAATTTTTTGTGGGGCTAGGTTAAAGCTCATGTGTATACAGACAAGCCCGCTTCAATTGACGCATTGGTAGACAACATTGAAGCATTTATTCGTGAGATACTGGCCGAAATGTTGGAAAGAGTATGCCAAAATTGGACTAAGCGGATGGACCATTTGAGGCGCAGTCGCGGTCAACATTTGCATAAAATAATCTTCAAACATTAAATTATATGGACCGTACTATCGATTCAAATAAAGATTTCATGAATTTTTCTGAATTTTATGCTGTTTTTTTTGGAAAAATTTTCCTATAGCTCTTAAAAAATCACCCTATATATGTTGAGTTATGGAGAATCAAAATCAACAACATCATACGTGTTGTTCAAACTTTAAATATGAGTAAAGGTTCCATGATATTAAAATAAGTATGAATGCTTAAGAGTATTAGAAATTATGAGTATGATTCGATTTTACTCATCTTTTTGAATACTCATTGCTGATCTCTGCTATCCATGTTGATGTCGCCACGTGTACAACAATATTTTCATTAAAAAGTTGGCAAAGAAGAGTGGGTAAACATAAACACTTTTCCAACGAACTCAGTAACAAGGCTCAGTTCTGTAGTCACAAATTGAACAAATTCCTGAATAATTCCAATGGAAACGGTGTTAAAAATGTATGCATATTCCATAGATAAAATAAGAAAATTGAGTTGAGTTTTCGCGCTTGAAACTTATGCCATTGCTCTGCAGCCACTGATTGTGATGATGATGATGCTGCTGCCGCCTGTAGTAAACTAACAAAATATAAAAAAATCGATGTCTAGCATAGAGAGATGAATATTAGTTCGGTACAAACGTAGAGTGTGTATGTTTTTAACCCTTTTTTGTTTCTTATGGTTAAACGTTGTTGTAGTTTTCTTTCTTGTTTTTTTTTTTTTTTTTCTTGAATTAAAATCTATTTTTCTTAATGTTTCTGTTATTCTCTATTCCAGAGTATTGTTGTTGTATTTTGTGTGTGTTTTACTTGCCGAGATTAACAACGAAGGCGTTGAGGCAATAAGTGCTAATTCATTATGGGTTTGCAATTTAAAGAACCCATAGTGTAATCATTTGCAACGTACATACGTTTGTGGCAGTCATTCATTGCAGTCGTAATCTTTATATGTTGCAACAATGTTGCACAACACGAACATAAACGCACGCACTCACAAGCATACGTACACTGTTGAAATTGTTGTACACGTTGTACAAGTTTGTGAACGAATAAAAGAAAATTTAGGTTAAAATGTCTACATCTTGTCAAGTATTATTTTATTTAATCACCCCAATCCGTAACAGCAGCCACAGCAGTAAAGTCATAGCCATAGACAAAGCCATAACCATGCTGCTGCTAATCAAATGCTGCCTTGTGGCATTAAGATTGAGAATGTTTCTCCTGCAATGCAATAAAGGAAACGAGGTTTTTTTATTTTTTGATCAGCTTTTAATGGCAATGATTTAAGATAATTTCATTCTTTTGCATGCGATTTCAAACGATTGTTATACGTCTGCTCCCCAATAGAGCGATAAATGTTGCAAATCTCTTATAAATTTTTAAAGTTATGATGTTTTGAAAAGAATGTCTTCATATTGCAATTTAAAACAACTTTTTAAAAGACAAAAATTTGTTAAATCGATTAATTTTCGTGAATTATAACTTGACTAATGGTGTTTTCTTTTCTACAAATAAAATGTCACCCTCTTACAAGGTGCATTAAAAAAATTTTTGACCAACCCTGTTGTAATGTCATTTTTTATTTGAGAAGAACATAACACAAATATTAAAAAAGGGTATGCCCTGTGTTTACCACTTATTAAGAAAATGAATGAGGAAATGCCAATTTGTTCAAAGGTATTGCCAGATCGCTAATTTTTCGACTTCATTTTTTTATAGCAAAAAAAAAATGTTTTAACACTGTTCTAACATTGAATGCAATTTTTTATATTGCTGACCATGTAGCTTTAATAATGTAATATTTCCTTAAGATTACTCCACAAAACAATGAAAAAATTAACTTCAAATTGGATAACAATACCAGGCGACTTTTTTTAAATTTCATCTGGTAGCCCTATAAATAAACAAAAGTCATCTGCTTTGCAGGGCATTATCAGCACTCTCGATTTATACCGGACATAAAATGCAATGCCCTCCACCATTGGCAAGTGCGAATTATTTAGAATAAAACATACCACCCTTTTAGAGGGCGAAACATTTTTAAGAAACAAACGCAAAATTGCATTTTGCGTTAATAAAATGCACATTTTTTGGTAGAAAAGAACACACCATAAGTGACTAACTATACCTTGGTCTCCAAGCGTCATTTATTAAACAGACTATCTAGTCTATGTTGAAATGAATCTAGTAGCTAACCCATGGTTCAAACCTCAGCACAGATATCTCAAACAAAACAAAACATGAAAAAACATATCTTGCAGCGACTTCATCTCAGCAGTGTTCTGGCACAAACTCTGAGAGTAAATAAAATTCACTGTCAATATTAAACTGTAGGTTTAGCCGCTCATATATAAAACTCCTACAGACAATAGGACGTAATCCTAACTAAAAGGTTGTAATGACCAATAAAGAAAGTAAGTAAGTGCAGATAAGTTTCCTTTCAAAATTCGTAGCTTCACAATTGTTTCTCCTAAAGTCCTCCGAAATGTTTTTTAAATCTACAACAATACTAACTTCGGAAATAAGCTGTACAATTCACTTTAACGTAAATCTATTTGCCGTACTTCAACTTAATAATCTACAGTATGCTCCTAAGTTACATGTTAAATGTTTTATTCTCACCCTGAGAACAACACAGGCTATTCATAATACCATTTCACTGCCTCTAACTCGACATTACATTCCCTTTAACTCGGTACCCTTACCAAAATTCAAATCCTTGCTGATTTATTTTTTCTTTCTGAATCCAATCACTTGGAGAATAGATTTGATGTGAAGGGTAAAAGTAAATAAGTAGCGTGCTTAACAAAGTATAACAAACCAGAACCTCAAGTAGGAATTAAACCCATGACTATCACACACATATAGATTAGCAAACAGCTCATAAGTCTACTTAGTCACTATGGATTATCAATTTACATGTTGTTATCTGCTGATACTAAGTTGCTGCTAAGCCAGTGTATTATGATGCAGTCAACTAAGGCAACGCAAGTTTGTGTCTATCCGGGTAAGCTCCAAAGTATACTTAAGTGTTAAGTGTTGATGGCAATATTCGTCTGCCATCCACAGAGAACGTAAACAAACGTTTTTAAGATGGCTTCGGAATTTAAAGGCTTTCCTTCTCTTCTTCTCCCTCTCTCTGCTCATCTTCACCATCTCACTTTCTCTGAGCCTCTACCTCTCTCAATCACTCTCTCCCTTTACATCACACCACTGAAAAACCGCCTGACAATTTAACGATTGAGAAGCAATAATTTTGAAAATATTCCGTTGTATAAGGAGTTCTCCTATAGCCCCCGGTTGCGAGATTCTTAAACATGTGGTCCTGACATTAAGTGATTAAGAAGAACATTGAGTTGGACATTCTAAAACGTTCGGTCCACACATCAATTGACTACGGAGTACATTTTATATGAAAAATCATACGAGGGATATATAAAAATTACCATGAGAAGTTTCTCAAAAAAATCTGTCATTTGGAGTCGACTTTAAACTGTAGGTCACTCCACTTATGGATAAAATTAACACTAGGAAACTAGGTCGGAATCCTAACTGAAGGGTTGTAATGACCAATTATGTATGTTATGTATGTGATATGGTAAATGAGGAGAATTTACGCCACATTTACACTGGGCTTGATGCCTCAACGAACTCTGTAGGAGTTATAGCACCTTTAATGAGACTTCTCAACTCTGGGAGTAGGTAGATTGAAATATTTCGACGACTATACGCGAGGGTAGATCAATAAAAAAAATAACTTTCATAATTTTTCGCTTCTTAACTGCCAGCCAGAGGCTGTTGAGTCTAATTTTGATAAAATTTGCTTCATTTGGTTTATGTTTGACAACCATTGATAATAATTGGAAGAAAGTGTAAGAGTGGTAAAAATCCATGAATTCAGGTTACGAATTCATTCATTCCAAATTTGCGCTATTCTTCGGATTTAATTACGCGTAACTACATTGTGTTTCCACACATGAAAAAATGGTTGGACGTAAAGAGATTTGACTGCAACAATGAAATTATTTCACAAACAGATTCTTATTTCGAAGACCGAAGACCAAAAGAGAAATCGGGGAAACGTTGGATAAAGTGTATAGAGCTTTAGGCGCCGAATTAAAATGATTTTTTATTCTTCGTGACTAAAGATCTCAAAATATGGAGTACGTTACAATTTAAAGCATCCTGCATGGTTTAAACAAATGTATTGACGCACTTTTAAAACACTCTATACTACGGTATTTAGTCACCGTTTTCTTAAGATTTTCGTTTCCTTTTTCATTTGCAATAAAAACAATTTTAATGTCTTTGATCCCGTCTTTACATTTCTCTACGTACAGTTGTTTCCATTAATATTGTATTTACAATTTTCAAAGGACATCTGTTGGTTTCTTGTGTTCTTTTCAAGCTCATAGAGGGTAAATTAGATTAAATAGAGTTAAGAAACGAAGACACACAGCTAGCGTGTGCTTAAGACAGGACTACAACAACACCTGCAGCCTTTCTGGCTGTTTGTTTTTCACAGGATATGCCTATGATTTGAGAAGAAACAAATTTTTTCTTTGGTTACGTAAAACAGACCCAGGCGTTGTAAGTGTACCTATAAAGGTTTCTTGCAATCTTAGAACATCTGCTGTTTATTTGACTTAGAAATGAAAGTTACTGCTGTTGTTTATCTAGCCGAGTCATTCATAGATTATAGCGTTTAAATTAAATTTTTTTTTTTGAAGAGAATTAAAATTTTAAATATTTTCAGTATTAAACAACAGGTGATCTTAGGCCGTTTATTAGAAATTCTAAAATATTATAATAGAATTTGAATTGCATGCCAATCGTCTGTTTGTGTGACTCATTATGTCTTAAGCCGTTCGTTCGTTTTATTTTTCAGCGTGTGGTTTATTCAATAAGAAAGGAAATCGTAAATCATAATGGCTCGACATGCGTCATTTGAAATGTTTCAAGTTTTACCTCTGACTTCATTCGACATGACTTTGATTCAATTAAAAAAAAAACACAATTTATTTAACATTCTTTTTCTACTTGAGCATATGGGCTGCAAATGTTTAGAAGGCTTAACGCTTTTGCTATCCATACGTTTTGAAGTTGCATGTAATTCTTCTTTAAGCATGTGTATTAAAGGAATTCAATTTTGAATTGCGTTTCATATTAATAGTCCGATCGTGTTTATTTTATTCTCTTTTTTTTCTGTATTTTCTACATGTTTTCTATAAAGTTTTGATTGCTATTTTATTGCCCTCTAAATGCTGTGTGACGTAGACTTAAAGAATTTATTTTCAAAGTTGCATTTGCATGGTTAATTTCCATGTTACGCAAATACCGCATGACTGATTAAGGAAGAAGGTTTTAAAACTAACTTTAAATTTCCACACATTTAATCAACTCCTGTATTGTAATTGATTTCTTAAATTTTTCGGAAAAGTTCAAAAGCGTAAACATTTCTTGCAAATAATAATTTTCTAAAGAGATTGTCTAAAGATGTAAAATCGGAAAAATATTTTGAAGCCGTACTCTTAAGTGCTGCATTAAGAAAGAGTCCATTCAAAGATTTAGACGCCATTTTCTTTGATTAATAGATCGTTACAACTGTTTAGCAAGGATTACAACCTAGCTTCTTACTCACTATCCATATTGTGCGTTTTAATTTTATCCACGGATGGAAAGACCCACAGTTTAACGTCGAATTCGAACATCAAATTTTTTAGGAAGCTTTTCATGACAATTTTAATTACTCTCAGAGATTTTACCAGAAGATTGCTGAGCGAAATTTACGGAACGAATATTTTTTCATATTGTTACGCAAATGGAAACGACCTAATATCATTTCACATGAAAACAATAAGCAAAAGCTACACACACTATCAAATACATCGAACTTGTTCCAAGTAAACCAACAACAACAAGCATAAGAGAAAAAGGGATAGATAAGTAAGCAAACACAACAACAAGCAATGTGTCGCGATAGAATTCTCGAGAAGCCGAAAACCCTTACGTTCCACTTCAAGAAGCTTAATCAGACTGATTCGTGCGCATATAAAAAGGCAAGACAAAGCAGACAACGAGTAGTACTAAGAATTCAGTCCGCCTTGTGTGAAGATGGGTTGTCTGCGAATAGAACAGTCGTGGTTTGAAGATCTCCGCAATACAGGCCTAACGAACAAGCGTTGTTGCTTACAAAAAGGTTGTAAGCAGAGAAGAATATCGAACAAGCACATGTTGTTATAGTTACTGTTGTATTCGTGGTATAAGTTGGAAACAGTGGCACACAAGATAGTGCAGACAATAAAGAGTTTTATTGAAACTAAACACATATTTGTTTTTACTTTGTTTGCAATCAACGAACTCATATTTAAACGTTTATAAGAAGGTAAAAACGTAACAATATTTTGGTTTTGTTCGAGATGCCTGAACTGGGATTTGAACCATGACATTTAATAAGTCAATACACTGACTACGCTCTATTTAATGTAGTAAACATTAATTCCAAAAAGAACCAACGCACAGAAAAACTTAATAAAATATTTATTAAGAGCGAAAAATCAATGCCTATCATTTACTTTCAAAAGATTATTTCATTTCAATAAATGATTGCCCGAAAGTGGTCCATTCGCAGTTTTGCCGGTATCTTACCAATGGCAGCTATTAGTTTCTGTGGTAGTTGAGTCAAATCAGTGATCATGGCTGGTTCAAATTACATCCCAAACTTGTCGTTCATTAATTTCGTGGTATAGCGTTCAATGTGTGTGGTGTGCAACTTGTTCTATTGACCGTAAGGTTGCGATTTCTTTATTCTTGAAGAAGTATGGACAGCTCACAAACCACGCCAAACAGTGTATCTCTCACCTAGCACTGGCAATTTCATTTGCTGACGTTCCAGTTGAGTCAAGAAGATACGAGTATTAATGACAATTTTTCGTTAGAAACACATTTCTAACACAGCATGAATTTATAAGTGTAAAGATAAATTCAATTTGAAAGTCCAAGACGCAATCTAAAATTTTTAGCAGCGCCACATTTGGCGTTATCAGAGCAAAATTTGCCCTTAACAGAGCACTGTTAGCTGTTTAACAGTATCCAATTGTTCAGGAGCTAATTTTAGGATATATACTAGGTACCGTACCATATTCAAAGAATGGTTACAAGGCCTCTTAATATAATCAGCAATATAATCACCTATCAAGTAATATGGTATTAAGGAAATTTGCTCTGAAAATATCAATTTTTTGCTTGAAAATTCTCTACATGATCAGTGGCCAAATTGGAACATATGAGACATAGTACACCCGACTATATGCAAATGATAGTCTTTCGAAGTAGTGGTATAGATGGAATAATTTTGAGATTTTAGAAAAATAATTTTGTAAAAATCGATTTTTGGTCAAAAACACATGAAAATTCTCTACAAGATCAGTGGCCATTTTTGAACATATGGGACATAGCATACCTACCCGACTATATGTAAATGGTAGTTTAGAGGGATCTCTTTTAAACTGTAGCTGTACGATAGATGGAATACTTTTGGGATTTGAGAAAACGAATTTTGATTATAGAAAATATATTCATTGGCTTACAAGCGCTGTTTGTACTTTAATCTATTCATGGTGAAATGATAAAATTTACTAAGCATTTTTGCAATTTATTACACTGAAAATTCAACAAGCAATTCAATAAAATAAACGAACTAGTTTACGTTAACTATAGTTCCTGCTCGTCATACTCATACTTCTTAAACCTAACATTATAGCTTCGAAAACAAACTGAACTTTTCGTTTAGGTTTATCAACTTTTAAAAAAAAAAAAAATATTCTCCATTTCTTCAAATTATCCACCCAGTAGACCTTTACACCATGCGCCATATAAGACGTAAAACAAAAATACAGTGAGCGCCATTCAATGTGTGACAATTGTGTAGCAAACAGATTTCCAAAACTGTTTTGCCTAAACAAACATAGCAGTTGAGGTGTAACTGAAGTACAGGGTGATTTTTTAGCTATTATCTTTTTGGCAACACTGGTTTAAACAGCTCACGCACGTTTCGTGTTTTGTTTCACTGTCAAACATCTTCAGTTTGGTCTATAATTTAACCGTGAATCGTCTTACAAACAAACAACGCTTGCAAATCATTGAATTTTATTATCAAAATGTGCTCTTGGATAGTTGGCCGAAGTTGGCCACTTCTTTATCGAAAAATTGTGTTCAGCGACGAAGCTTATTTTTGGCTCAATGGGTACGTAAATAAGCAGAATTGTAGATTTTGGAGTGAAGATCAGCCAGAAGCATTGCAAAAGCTACCAATGCGTCCAGAAAAAGTCATAGTTTGGTGCGGTTTATGGGCTGGTGGCATCATTGGACCGTACTTCTTCAAAGATGCTGCGAATCGTAACGCCTTTAGACTATTTTTTGTGGGGCTATGTTAAAGCTCATGTCTATACAGACAAGCCCGCTTCAATTGACGCATTGGAAGACAACATTGAAGCATTTATTCGTGAGATACCGGCCGAAATGTTGGAAAGAGTATGCTAAAATTGGACTAAGCGGATGGACCATTTTAGGCGCAGTCGCGGTCAACATTTGCATGAAATAATCTTCAAACATTAAATTATATGGACCGTACTATCGATTCAAATAAAGATTTCATGCATTTTTCTGAATTTTATGTGCTTTTTTTAGAAAATTTTTCCTATAGCTCTTAAAAAATCACCCTATACATCCACTTTAATTGACAGATCTGTTAAGATTAATTCGAAAACCAAAGTACACTTTACGAATAGAAAGTATTTGTCAATCAAACATCTTCATAATGCAGTAAGTACAACATACTCACGCATGTATAATTTGTTGGTTGAAAATTTCGTGTACATTTTTCTGAAAATTAAAAATTTTGTTACACTTAAGGCATCCAAAATCTTTCCTCAACTACATGGTAAAACAAAAAATATACGATTCTGATTACCAAATGGATTGAATTAATTAACAGGAACTTGATTATTTCAATACGTTGTGCAGGCGATGCTAAATCAGTAAAGAAATCAACCACATTAACCACAAACATGAGTGAAAATAAATGAAAAAAAAAAAAAATTAAATAAATAAATTAAGATCATATTAAGAAAAATTAAAAAAAAAAAGAGAAATAAGAGCAACGGCTACAAAGTCTTTTCGATAATTTTTCAGTTTATTTTATACACGCAATCCAAACAAATCTATAAACAAACAATCGCCCAAACATCAGCAGCAGCAGTTTGAACTGCAAGAAAAACAAACAAAAATTAAATCAAATTGCAAACGAAACAAGAAAAAGAATCAAAAAAACAAAATGCAATAATTATTGCAAAAATAATTTTAAACATCCGCTGATTATTGTATTATGAATTGTACATAAAAAGTCTATTTTTAAATTGGAGCACAGAATTAAATCCACTGCTGCTAACAACACTGGCTAACAACTTCAATCAATAATAAATGGAGCATAGAGCCACACTAAAAATCTGGGTTAGAAAACAGAATTTCTTTAATTTTTCTTCATTTTTTTGCTCTTTTACGAGTACTTTTCGTTACTATTTTCTAAAAAAAGTGTAAAAAACTAAAAAAAAAAGATTATTTTTCAATGAAGTCTTAGAGAATTGACTGAATCTAATGTATAATTAGGAAATGAAAACTGTGAATAGTTTTGTAGCGATCAAGCCGTTTCAGAGCAGAGGGACAATGGTAAAAGAAAAGAAATGATAGAGTTGGGAATTAATACAGAGTACTTTCACCAGCCAACTAATGCTCGAGATGATACTCTTAGGGCCATTTTTTGAGTTTGAGATTGACGATTAAGTTAACTTTAATCTTTGTATTGAGTTTTTGAATTTACTTAATCTTACGTTTAATCGCTTAATTTTAAATTTAAACAGATTATGGGCCTTTATTACAACTTGCCGTTATTTAAAGGGAGGATTTTAACGGGCAGATAAATTGTTTTTCATTATTATAAGTGGACAATATGGTAAAAGTAGGCGTTAAGCTAAAGGGAGGATCATCCTACCGGTAACTTTTAAAGTTAAGTTTATGTTTGAACTTGCCATATAATATGTATATTATTTTCAATATGCCAACTTCAAATATAAACAAAATGAGCATATACAACAAAAAAACGAAGCCCGTAGTTGCCACTGCGTTTAAAAAACTTGTTTAATTGAGCAGTGCAATATACATTGTTGCGGCACTGCCATATTTTTGAAAACAGTTAACTTTATTTTATCTGTAAGTTGTAATAACGAAAATAAGTTATTAAAGGTAACTTTACAGTTCCCTTTAGCTAAAAGTACCTTTAACTAAACCCAAATTTAACGGCAAATTGTAATAATGGCCCTAACTGTCAAAATTAGTTGACAAATTTTATTTAAAAAGCTTTCAAGTGAGAGAAAGCCAAGTAAGACAAATATTTAATTGATTATGAATTATATAAAACCCAAACTTACAATAGACGTTCTTAATTTATTTATTAATTTACAAAAATTATTTTTTTATTTTTCTTTTTTAAAGATCCATCACATTCAGCTGCTTTTGTTCTATACAAAAGCAAATTGTTGTGAAAAACGTTGCCATATTTGCTTTTAAGTGTTGCAGTTCTATAGGGTTTAAACTCGCACTCAAAAAATGCAAATTCAATTAATATCAGCTTATGGTGTTTTCTTTTCTATCAAAAAATGTGCATTTTATTTTAAAAAATGCAATTTTGTGTTTGTTTCTTAAAAATGTTTCGCCCTCTAAATGGGTGGTATGTTTTATTCTAAATAATTTGCACTTGCCAATGGTGGAGGGCATTGCATTTTATGCCTTGTATAAATCGAGAGTGCTGATAATGCCCTGTAAAGCAGATGACTTTTATTTATTTATAGGGCTACCAGATGAAATTTAAAAAAAGTCGCCTGGTATCGTTATCCAATTTTGAAGTTAATTTTTTCATTGTTTTGTGGAGTAACATTAAGGAAACATTACATTATTAAAGCTACATGGTCAGTAATATAAAAAAAATTGTATTCAGTGTTAGAACAGTGTTAAAAAATTTTTTTTGTTTATAAAAATGTGCTCAAAAAATTAAGTCGAAAAATTAGCGATCTGGCAACACCTTTTTCATATTTACATATTTTATTGAAAACAAATCAAAAAATACATTATATTTTTAAATTAAATTTTTAAATATGGATATTGCTGCATCTATTTTATTTGCGAAAATTGAAATAAATCAGTTATTAGATTCATCTTCGTTATCATTTGATCAAATTGGCATTTCCTCAATCATTTTCTTAATAAGTGGTAAACACAGGGCATACCCTTTTTTAAAATTTGTGTTTTGATCTTCTCAAATAAAAAATTACATTACAACAGGGTTGGTCAGCAATTTTTTTAATGTACCTTGTAAGAGGGTAACATTTTCTTTGTAGAAAAGAAAACACCATTAAATTAAACTGGAGATTATCTTAAACTTGAGTTTAGTCTTGGTCTCAAAAAATGGCCCTTACAAGTCTGAACAGAAGCAGAGGCATAGACTGCGTTCTACAGTTGCAGCTCTCCCACATATTCCTGCAGAAAGAGGGTGTTTATAAATCACAACTCCGTCAGCTAACAACTTCCAGTTAAAAAAAAAAAAAAACTATGAAAAGCGTAAGGAAGCTATCCTTATCCATATGCAGTATCCATTACGTTCTAGCTTCTATATCATTACAGCTTCTATAAAAATTGTTGTAAGGTATTTTAAGGTTTGGGGCGTGTATGCCTTGCCTCTCGTTGTGACCGCTTTGGGATTCGTAAGATGAATTCTAGATAGATTTAACGTTTCCCCGTGTTCTCTGTATATCCATAATGGGCCAGTCCGTATATATCCTTAGTCAATATACCAGAATACCGAATATAGGGTTATTTCAGATTGAATACGACAATAATCTGATTGGCAGATAAGTAGATTAAAGTGAAGTTCTACGCGGTATTTTAGTAGTTTACTGCAACTCAGACTTCAGTGTCCGAAAGCGTTTTAGATTTTCTTTCGTCTTTTTTATTTCTAAAGACTACCTGGTGTGTAGATAACCAACAAATAAGCACCGTTTCATGTACTTTTGTCTCTGGACGAAACTGCTGTAATTGGTATTCGTCTTTAGCAAAGGTGTTAATATCCATTCGAGTCAAATTTTTGCTGGGCCATACTCCCCCAAGGCATACACACTTCCTTAAAGAAAATAATGTTATGGTTAGGTAAACCATGGTATAATAATCGAGTAGTTTATAGGACTTTGAGTATTTTGATGTACAGTACCGAAGATGAGTATCATTGCTCCAGTTTAGGGATTTTGCTTTTTAAAGCCTCTTAAATTATTCTGGATAATATGCCGAAAATCCAGTATTGTTTAGAATAGAATTCCTAGACATTTGACGCTATCGGATAGTGTAAGAGCTAATCCCTTGCGAACAAGGGTAGTATATTTAAGCATTGCAAAAATCAGCCAAAGTATCAGATTTATTTCGTTTTTCTGTCATTACAAAATGCCAAAATAAAGCAAACTTTGAATAAATACGTAGGGTACGAACCACATGATTTAGTTTTGTCAACGTCACATTTTTTTCCTTTTTTTTTACAACTTTTATGTAAAAATAATCAATTATTGAGAGTTTAAAGCGCCGACTATTAAAGGAGGAAAAAAAAATGAAATAAATGTTGGTTTTATGATTATTTTACGTTTATGCCCCATGCGAAGATAAGAAAATGAAAAACAAAAACCAAAGATATGCATACAACAATAACAAAAACACAATTTTATAAACATCATTGTCATCATCAACATCATCAACATCGGTGGTATCATTTTGCCATTACCAGCAACATAGTCTTAATATCGTTACTCACACACATACAGGGAGAATAGATTTTCATCTCCTATTCTCTCTCCCTCTCTTTCTCACACATACACTGTTGTCATATGAACATAAAATGACAATGGAAGCTCTTTTAGGGTGTAACAATGTTTACAAAATTTTACAACAAAAACAACAACAATTACGATAACAACACAATTTTAATACTCTGGCCTACACATACTCAACGCATTTTAAATCCCAATTCCAAAATTAATTTCGACTTCCCCTTTTATTTTAATACGCTATACAGGCACGTATAGATTTAAGCAGATATTTGTAACGCTAGAAAATAAAATCGTTGTTAAACATCAGTTCAACAATAGTTTCTCTTCTCCAGTTGGTATATCATTTAGGGCCAATTTCTGAGTGCGAGTTTAAACTCAAGTTTAAGTTAATCTCCAGTTAATCGTCGTTTTCAGTTTTTGAGTTTACTTAATCTTACGGTTAATCGGTTAACCTTAAGTTTAAACCACCAACGTTGTGTGGTATCAAAAGTAGTTGACAAATTTTATTTAAAAAAAAAAGCTTTTAAGTGAGAGAAAGCCGAATAAGACAAATTTTTAAGTGATTATGAATTATATAAAACACAAATAACACAATAGACATTCTTAATTTATTTATTATTTTTCAAAAATTATTTTTTTACTGAAAGATCAATCCAGTAGTATCCAGTTTTTGTTTGTTTGTTTCTGTGCTATACAAAAGCAAATTGTTGTGAAACACTTTGCAATTTTTGCTTATAAGTGTGGCAGCTCTACAAGGTTTAAACTCTCACTCAAGAAATGAAAACTCAGTTAACGAAAGATTAATATGATGTTTTTGTAACACAGGCTATTTCACTTGCCTGCTTGTTTGCATGCAAAACACAAACAATAACACTCAATTTTGTTTGTGTTTCCCATATAAACAGGCAGGCAAGTGGAATAGCCTGTGTTACAAAAACATCACATAAATTTAACTGGAGATTAACTTAATCTTGAGTTTAAGCTCGCACTCAAAAATTGGCTCTTAAAGATAAAACCGCTAATGTGTAGGCCAACATAATATGTACATACGTAACCTACTTCTGCTATTAAACAGCAGGTTTAAATATTTAGGGTCATTTAACAGCGACATCAAAACTTTGACAGTTGATAACGGCCATCTTGTTGTTACTACATCAATCAAATAAGTTGTCATTTGTTCTGCCTGTTTTGCGGCAACGACGTGAATTCGCTATATGGGCTTTGACCTTAATTTTCATCATAAAATCACCTTCAGCGATTCGGGATGAATGGATAAGTGAATAAACAAAATTGTTGAATTCGGAACGATATCAATTTATGTTAGATCAAAGGGCGTTCAAACGCATCCCGTGATATGGATTTTAAACTGACGGCTTCCATATTTCTTTGGCGAGGACATTGGAAAGGCCATCACCATCAACGGCTTGCACTATGGGTTGATAATTCCCAACGCCTTTTGGCATAAATTGGATATTATCTGGGCATCAATGGCATATGCTTTTAACAAGACGTCCCACGTTGCTCATACCACATTGGATATTTTGCACAGATGATTTGACAACATAAAGGGTGATTTTTTTAGATATTATCTTTTTGGCAACACTGGTTTAAACAGCTCACGGACGTTTCGTGTTTTGTTTCACTATCAAACATCTTCAGTTTGGTCTATAATTTAACCATGAATCGTCTTACAAACGAACAACGCTTGCAAATCATTGAATTTGGCATCATTGGACCGTAATTTTTCAAAGATGCTGCGAATCGTAACGTAACTGTGAGTGGTGAGCGCTACCGTCAGATGATATCCAACTTTTTTTTGCCCAAAATGCAAGAGCTTGACTTACATGACATGTGGTTTCAAGAAGACAGCACGCGTAACAATGGACTTATTGAGAGGCGAGTTCGGTGAACATTTTATTTCACGTTTGGGACTGGTCAATTTGTCCGCCTAGATCGTGCGATTTAACGCCTTTAGACTATTTTTTGTGGGACTATGTTAAAGCTCATGTCTATACAGACAAGCCCGCTTCAATTGACGCATTGGAAGACAACATTGAAGCATTTATTCGTGAGATACCGGCCGAAATGTTGGAAAGAGTATGCCAAAATTGGACTAAGCGGATGGACCATTTGAGGCGCAGTCGCGGTCAACATTTGCATGAAATAATCTTCAAACATTAAATTATATGGACCGTACTATCGATTCAAATAAAGATTTCATGCATTTTTCTGAATTTTTTGTGTTTTTTTTTTTTTGAAAAATTTTCCTATAGCTCTTAAAAAATCACCCCTTAGTTATCTTATGTGGAGGTGATGTGGAATGACCACCGATATCGTGTGATCTGTACCCAGTTAGACTATTTCTTCTGCAGTTTTCTACCGTATAGTGAGTTACAGGAGAAGGGAAAGAGGAAGTAGTGTGTTGGAGGTTATTTTCTTAAGACCTCCTACCTAACCTGTTATACATATCTAGATTCTGTTTTAGAAAGTTTTAACAAATCAAAGAATTGAACACACATTATAGACTAGAGTAGTACTAAGCTACAATGATTATATATAATTCTGGGCGAAGAAAAGTGTAAGTGAGATGAAATTTTGTAGAAGGCAGCATATTGCCAGGAGTGTCGTCAAGAAAGGTAATGTTCTATGTCTGGCAGGATTGAACGGATATTGTTCATTATGAGTTTCTATAGCTCGGCTCAATTATTAATTCTAATCTCTACTATTAAAAGTTAATGAGACTAAAACAACAGAAAAACTGTCGTGTTTTATAATGACAATGAAAGGTCACACACATCTTCGATGAGTCGGCAGAAACTGAGAGTTTGTCTGAGAAGTTTTGATGCAACCAGTAACAGAGATGAGAAGTTGAGATTCTTTGTGTCTTCAACACTTTCACGCCGGCGCTTTAATTCATGCTTGTCGCCTACTGCCGGCTGTTATATTTATAAGACGATATTAATTATAATTGTTAGTAAAAATAACATGACTCTTAGGTATTTTTTTTCGGCAGTCGAAGTGTTAAAAATCTAAATATGTATTTGGTATTACGTATCGTCTAATAGCATGATCAATTGCGTACCACCGGTGGTACACACCGCCTGATGAGACAGTCAAGTGCGGGCCACCGGTGGTACGCGGCGGCGTGAAGGTGTTAAAGAAACAAATAAAATTAAAACTCAAATATAGCATACAAAGTTGCTTATTAAAACAAAACACTCAATAAACAATACAATTTTGACAAGATGAAACGCTATCAGCTATGCTATTGCGGTCATCTTATATACATAAGTACACCTTGAATTAAGGTTACACAAATATAGGGTATTTAAAGATCGCGCTGTATCGTATACAGTGTCAAATGTTTCCCTTTTGTTTCTGTTTGATTTTACTATTTTACTGATGTTGTTTAATTTAAATAAAATAAAAATTAACAAAATGCCGCATATTTGGAGCATATTTTTTATGCGTCATCTCTGCTTTATCACAACGATTATCGTCATCGTCAACCTCTTTTTGTTTTTGTTTTTTGCTTTCATTATAATTTATAAACGTTGATATTTTTCTTTTATTGTTGTTTTTTCTGTATTTTATAAATGTGATTGTAATTTTTGTTGGTTTTTGTTTTATTATTCATTCACTTTTCGTTTAGCATTCTTCGGGGTTATATTGTGTTTGTAATTCCTTTTCATTTCATTTCATTTCATGCATAGTTTTGTTGCATATTTTCTATATTTAATTTCAATACAACAATAACAATAACAAAAATATAAAAAATAAAAACTGAAATATTATTAAATGCGTTAAAAATAGCTGCAAAAACAATAATTACAACAACAACACATTACTCGAATAAAATATTAAATTTAAATCGTTTTTAACTAGTTTATGCGACACATCACACACATCACATCACATCGCATCCATACACGAACTCGTTGAAGAAAAACAAAACAAGAAAGAAAAAGTGAAAAATAAATTGTAAAGAGAAAAAAAAAACATTGGAAGTATTAGTTGTTAATGTTGTTTTTCTTTGATTTTTTTTTTTTTTTTCGAGTTGGAATTTCTAGCAACAATGTATCGCAAAACAAAAATACAAATAAGTTATAGAGATTATATAAAAAAGAAAAAAAAAAACGAAAAAAAAAGCGAATACGTATCATAAACGTAAATAATACACACATAGAGCTATGAATATCACGCACTGTGGGCTGAGAAAGAAAAAAATGTGAAAGCAAAGACGCACTCGAAAAGCGAACAGAGAGATATCACAGACACAGTTGACGATACCACTGAATCTAATCTGTATAACTGTGTCTAATTTTGAAATAATTAAATGTGTGTGAATCGAATTATGCAGAGCATTTTGTTTGCTCGTATAATAAAGTTATCTCCGATCCCAATTCTGACCCGACCATAAAGAAAACTGTTTTGGAATCCAATCTAATCCAATCCAATCTAATCCAATAACTATCCAGCCCAATAGGTTAGAATACCGCACCATCAAACGTCATACCATTGGGATTATGTTTGATTCATAAGACTACACATTTAGAAAAATACTCATACTCAATAAAACAGACAGAGCAGCAAGCAGAACAAACACGCAACCTTTTAGTGAGTATTGCAGGTACGCGAATCATACTAATTTTGTGATTCTTGTATATGTTGAGTTATGGACAGACGTCGGCACAAAGAGAACATGATAAAAATGTAAGTGTATTTGTGAGAAGCATGTGTATAACCCAGAGGAAAATTGTTAGTAATTATTGTTTCAAGCAGTGTTCGAACAAATATTGTTTACAAAACATTGTGCTTTTTGATGCCATTGGTATTTTTCGCACAAGTTTTTATGGATTTGTACCAAGAGTCATCATTACATATTGCAGGTACCTGAAAATCAATATATTTAAAGCAAAAAAAAATTCTGTTTCCCAGTTTTTCATCACATTTTAATTAAATTTTTCTTTAGGTGTAAATTGAAATACAAAAAAAATTTCAAAAAGAAGCGACGAGAACCTGCTTCACTGAAAGCTGACAAGCAACTGAATGCATTTTTACGCTCTTTTTAACGAACATTGTTGATGTTCGTGTCCTATGTGTGTAAAAAGCCGAAGATGTTCGGCCCCCGGGGGACATTGGTGCCGACGTCTGGTTATGGAGAGTCGAAATCAACAACATCCTACGTGTTGTTGAGTATGAATATGATGAGTACTTCAAACTTTGAATATGGGTAGAGGTTCCATGATATTAAAATAAGTATGAATGCGTATAAGTATTAGAAATTATGAGTATGATTCAATTGTACTCATCTTTTTGAATACTCATTGCTGATCTCTGGTTGGAACTAACAGTAATGCCGTTTATAGTTCGCGCTATTGAATATCGTCCACTTCATTTTTTTTTTCTATTATGCTGTAAAATTCGTTAATTAAAAAATGTTGTTGAAGTTCAATATGCTCTTCATACATATGCTAAAAACGAATGGACGTTCCGTTACGCTTTGTGGACGTTTGGCTAACCGGGGATTAAGGCTATATATAGCTCTAAAAATTCAATAAGTTATTGCAATTGCCACTATGAAGAGATTAAAATTAGAATATTAAGGATCAGATTTAAAAAACTTAACGTTTTGCAGTGAAAGTTCTGACAAACATTTAAGGCCCTAAACTGTAAAGATAAGTGTTGGTGCAATGCAGTACTAATAAAACTTGACTAAAAATTCTAGCATATCAGGTTCCGATACAAATAACCCATCATATATCATGGTTTTTCGAACTTTTAAAGTTTAAAGACGCAACAAACAGCTAAGCACAGTGGGGCTAAACACATCAAATTAACTAATCAATTATGAGGATGTGTTATCAATATTTTATTTTGTTTGCCACATTTTGTAGTTGTTTTGAAGAAGAAGACAGGTCTGCGGCACATTTAAGGAACATCAAAATTATGTTGATATTCTTAAAATTAACCTTGGTCTATACGTGAGAGTATTTAAAACAGCAAAATCACAAAAATTAATTTCTTCTCCTTTTCCAATTTCTCTCTTTCTCTCCTTTACTATCCTCTTTCTCTCTTCTAAGAAGAATTTACAATGGGTCATTTTGACCTCTGGATATTGTACTTGTCGCAATGACAAGTACACGTCCTCAAACCTAACCTAACTAAACCACAAAAAGTTCAGTTTGATCCGCAAAAATTTAAATTGATAGACTAATAAACCCGAACAATTGGGAAGAAAATGAAAAAATGTTCTTCATTACACGCAAATCTATATTACCCATTTTCATCACCCATCTGCCCACTGTATCACATGCTATCAATAATAAATGACCAGCAATCATAATATTTACACCAAACGAATCACGTCGACTTTTTTTTATTATTTTTTTTTTTTGTTTTTTCTTTAAATCCCAGAAAACTTAAGAATGTTTTCAAATGAATATTAAAAACAACAGAAAATAAAAATGTTAACGATTTAATTTTAGATACAATAAATGACAACTACAGGTTATACAAAAAGCCGAAGGCAAAAGATTTTTGAAATGATATTCCAACATGACTATGGGAAATTAATAAATTGTTTAAATTATGGAATTGGCACATTAAAAGTGAAGATGAAATGAAATACGAAATAAATAAACTTGGCTTACTATTAAAGAAATTAAAAAATATGCATTGGAAGAGCGTCTAAATAAAAGGGCATTGAAATATTGAAAAAAGTTAAGTGGATCGTGTAAAAAAGAACAGGAAAAGCAGCGTCAGCAACAAGTATTCCTATTGACATATAATAATGTGAAGCAGCAACAACGGTAAGATAATCATATTTATGCTACTAGCCATTTACAATACTTTGGCACTAAAGTAGGCAATGGATAGAGATACTAAATATTGATGCAAGACGGGAGACGAAGGGAGACAAAGAGACAAAACAGTAACCACTACAAACAATATTTCATTTCACTAAACTACTGTAGAGATCTATACCGAAAGAAATTGAAGTGTATCGATTGTAATTTAAAGTTTTATGCTGGTTTTAAAAGCATCCATCTGAAATGCTTTTTTCTATACATTATATCTGTGTACGTTTTAAATCGGGACACTCATCTTTCCATTGATGAATCTGATGGGCTTAAATGTTTAACTCTTTAAGGGCCATTTTTTGGGTGCAAGTTTAAACTCAAGATTAAGTTAATCTCCAGTTAATCTTCGTTTTCAGTTTTTGAGTTTACTTAATCTTGAGTTTAACTTTACGGTTAAGCAGTTAATCTTAAGTTTAAACCACCAACGTTGGTGGTAAGTAGTTGACAAATATTATTTAACCTCTTCACGCCCTTGTCCACATATGTGGACGTTTGATTTTTTTTAATTATAATTATAATAATAATAAATACAACAAAAATTTGATAATAACTTATTGACTACCAAATCTTCTAACAAGAGAAGTAAATATTTTACCGTTTGTCCGCACTGATGATATTATTTCCGGTGCATAGTTGGATACTTAAAAAAAAAGTGAAATAAATCTCTGGCAATCTGTTTTATTGGATTATATCAAGAAATCGTTAACATTTGAAAAAAATAATATCAGATATATTTAATATAATAAGTATTACCATCACTACCTAAAAAATTTAACAGCTGCACTAAAGTTAACCCTGGAATCAGACTGGACGGTATAAGTCATTATCCTAAATACAAGGAACTGAAAAATCCCCCCAGATGTCACGACAAAAATTGTATAAGACGAACTCTCTACATTTGTGAGAAATGTTAAGAATATATATGCCTGATATGCCCGGAATGTATGAAAGCATTTCACACATATATTACCATTAACGCTCAGTGGCCACAAATGTTGACGTTATCCCTTTTTGTGAATTTTCATTTTTTTTGCTTTTTGAATTCCTATTAAAATAAAGTTAATTACTTTAAAAAGAAAACAAAATTTAATAATTTTTTTGTCACCATAAAAAAATCGTCCCTGAAGAGGTTAAAAAAATGCTTTTAAGTGAGAGAAAGACGAATAAAACAAATATTTAAGTGACTATGAATTATATACGAGTAAAACACAAATTGACAATAGACAGTCTTAATTTATTTATTATTTTAAAAAAATTATTTTTTTCCTAAAAAAATCAATAGTATTCAGGGGGCTAATTCTCACATTCGTATACGAACGAATTTTTACTCGAACGTGCGAGTTTTTTTAGTTTTGGGATTCTCTTTTTCGTTATCGATTAAAGTGTATCGAAATTTCTAATGATGGCATTCGATAACGTGTGATCATTCGAATGCAAACTTTCGAGTTTTTACTCGTAAGCACTAAAACTTTCGAATTAACGTTTTTCTGCTGTAAAGAACAATATAAAAAAATTTAAGTAACAAATTTATAATAATTTATGAATAAAAAATTAATTCCAGTGTTTGTATGTCAAAACTTTCAATAATTAATTACACCCAGAAGGAAATTCTTGGAAATTTCATGGTCAAGCATTCAGAATTGGCAAAGAGTATTATACCAAATATTTCTCAGGGAAAGGAAAGAGCTAATCAGCTATGGGAACAGCTCACAGCTAAGCTCAATGCTTCCGGCCCACCAATCAAATATGCAAAAATGTGGCTCAAGGTAGTTTTACAAAAAACTCTTGTTTTAGTTTAAATAATCCTAATATATATTATAAATCTTTCTGTAAGTCTGTTTTTTTGTTTGTTTGTTGGTTTGTTTGTTACGATTTTCTTGAAATTTGGGATATAGATCGAGCCATTGTCGGTGCAGGTTATAGGTTATAAATTTTTTCAAAATTTTAACCAAAAGGGGAAAAAAAATGGGACAAAGAGAGAAAAAATGGGCAAAAATTAGTACTTTTATGCATAAATGCTGTATTTTATCTGTTTTATAGGTAATTTTTTACGATTTAGCTTGGTTAAGTTTCCCAAATAGCTATTGGAGGTGTTCCGTTTCAAAAGTTGAACCAAAAGGGGTAAAAAAGGGGGAAAGGGGCCAAAAACGGGCAAATTGAGTGTATAGCCAATCACGCCTGAACGCCTGGACCGATTTTCTTGAAATTTGGGATATTGATCGAGCTTTTGTCGGTGCAGGTTATAGGCTATAAATCTTTTCAAAATTTTGACCAAAAGGGGAAAAAAATGGGACAAAGGGAGAAAAAATGGGCAAAAATTAGTACTTTTATGCATAAAAGCTGTATTTTATCTGTTTTATAGATAATTTTTTACAATTTAGCTTGGTTAAGTTTCCCAAATAGCTATTGGAGGTGTTCCGTTTCAAAAGTTGAACCAAAAGGGGTCCAAAGAGGGGAAAGGGGCCAAAAACGGGCAAATTGAGTGTATAGCCAATCACGCCTGGACCGATTTTCTTGAAATTTGAGATATAGATCGAGCCATTGTCGGTGCAGGTTATAGGTTATAAATTTTTTCAAAATTTTGACCCAAAGGGGGAAAAAATGGGTCAAAGGGGAGAAAAAATGGGCAAAAATTAGTACTTTATGCATAAATGCTGTATTTTATCTGTTTTAAAGGTATTTTTTTACGATTTAGCTTGGTTAAGTTTCCCAAATAGCTATTGGAGGTGTTCCGTTTCAAAAGTTGAACCAAAAGGGGTCCAAAAAGGGGGAAAGGGGCGAAAAACGGGCAAATTGAGTGCATTTATATTTAGGACTTAGAGTATTCAAAAAACTGGGTTGTTTCTTAAACCGGTTTCCGAATAATTTTAAAAATTGCATTTTTTAAGAAACCGGTTTCGAAACCGATAAACCGGTTTTTTATTTATTGTTATTTTTAATGCAAAAATTACCCAATAATAATTTTTTTTTAATTTTTTAAACTAATCCAAACTACATAACCCGCGCAACGCTGGGTACAATCTGCTAGTAAATGTATAAATATTTGTATGTCTTTAGGTATACGCTGACCAAGAGCAAAATGTTAAAAAGGTTTCATTCAATAAATCTTCAAAAAAGAAAACGGTATGAGGAAAAAGTTCTTTCCCAAATGGAAGAACAGATACTGCCTGCTGCTGAAATTGAAGTTTCTGTTGAGGGTCTAAAAGATGTCCAAACTTTTGGGGCTTCCAAAAACATCAGAAGGCAGCCCAAAAGAGAATTGCGACAAAGAAAATGTTACCCCAATAACTTCACCAAAAAATAGTGTTCCTGACGTATCTCCCTGCTGTTTATCGGATTATGAAGAAGACAAAATAGAATCTACCATGTCTTCTTTTATAGAATTTGAAGATGATACTGCAGAAGAAACTTCAGCCCCAGCTAATAATAAAGAAAGAAAAAAAAGATTCCACAATTTGCTAAAGTCAGAGGAAGAGAGAGCAAAAGTTCACTGTTGGAAAAAATATGGTTACAACAGAATTATACCAAAAGAGGAAATGCTTAAAAGAATGGATTTACTTATTGAAATCAAAAACAAAGAATTTAAATTAAAGGAAAAGAAGTATGAACTTTTAATAAAACTTTTCTTCCTTGTATTAATTAAATTTCTTTTATTTTTGTAAGAAAACATATGTTGAAATAATTAACTCGTTTCACAACACCTAAGCAACAAATCGAATCGTTTCGTATCGAATAACATCATCCGAAAATTTCTCGCTATCGAAATTATTTTCTATTCGAACGCAATTTCGATCACGACTGCGAGAATTAGACCCCAGCTTTTGTTTGTTTGAGTTCTATACAAAAGCAAATTGTTGTGAAACACTTTGCAATTTTTGCTTATAAGTGTGGCAGCTCTACAAGGTTTAAACTCCCACTCAAAAAATGAAAACTCAGTTAACTAAAGATCAAATTTAACTGGAGATTAACTTAATCTTGAGTTTAAACTCGCATCCAGAAATTGGCCCTAAGAGTTTAATTTTATACCAGAAGGCTTTTTCTGCCTTCATTACCTATTTTGAAAAATGTCTTAGAAAACTTTTTTATTCCTTTCGATTCTTATTATTGCTTTGATTTATTTCTGTTTTATTAAGTTTCTCCAGCAGGAAGTTCTAGAATGACAGAGTTGCCAAAATATTTGCCTACAAACAACGCCATCTGTGTAATGTGTCAGTAGTAGTAAAGAACTTTGCTCAGTGAGTTCTACACTTTCGCAAGAGGTCGGGCTGCCTAACCTACCTATGTTGATATTATCCTAACTAGGGGTCAGAGGGGAGAGGTCTACAGCCTATTGTGGCTGTACAATTTTGCTGCGGAATATAGTATACACCTATCATTGCTGATACTCTGACATGTTTGAAAAAGTATGTCAAAATTACTGATCACGTACCATCTGGCGGTTAGCCCCGGGAAACGTTTACGTGAAGTAATATTTACATAGTGAGTGGCAGGCATTAATTTACCGCCACTATTGATTGTATAGGATTTCGAAGGAAAACAAGTAAATTTGAATAGATTGCGCAATTTAATTTTCTAATTAGGATAAGTTTTATAAATTAAGTCAGTTTATCACACATTTTCAGTGCACAATTTCCGATCTAACTAAAGTAGTAGTAAAGTAGTAGGTTGCATTTGTCTGCATCGATATATGTACATACATAAGGACGTTTGAGATATTTTTGCCAGCAATGGAAGAGAGGAAAGGGAAAGCTCACATTTTCGTAAGAGATCTTATTTCGTTCTTTGATTACTTATACTTCAAATTGATTATAAAAAATTGTAAATGTTAGGTTAAGAATGAATTTTTTTTTTCTATTCAAGCGCAAGCTGTATTCGATGTTGAGAATACGAAATTAATATTTCGTAACAAGGCTTACGAATACGTAGTTGTTAAAATTCCTTAGAGAACCTTACGTTGCTCCTCGCTATTAGTATGACTGCAGATGTGGACTAGTGGCTACCAAGGTGCTATTAACCTTTACCGATATGATGAGTTTTGCGTGCAACTGTAGTGAATAAGTGAATGTAGCAGAACTTTCTGGCACTCACTCAATATTTCTCTACAAATGGGTTTGGTCTGACATCTAAAAAGTAAAGTGAGATATTGACGTCCCTCTGATCGCTATTTGAATTAAATTTGATACTTTCACAAAGGCAAGACCTATAAATTCTTGTAAAAAAGTTGGGTAACCACAATAATTGGTTGGGTAATTGGGCGGATTGGATTGAACGCACTACTTTTGCAGATATTTCGTTGTCGTGCAGTAAATTAGTAAATTTTGAGTATCGATTGTCTGCTTGTCTTTATGACTACATAAATGAGCCATTATTCAAGGCAAAATCAACAGAACAAAGTATGTACATATGTCTTCGGAAAAGACATCGTTACCGCTCGGTTATTAATATTTTTATTAATACCGTGATTACTTCTGTCGTAAAATAGATTTGACCCTGCTATTAATTTCTGTTGTACTTGGTGAAATACCAAACGAAGTAGCATCTCATAAAAGAGATATAATTTGAAAGCGTGATACATACCAGAGATCAGCAATGAATCGTATTTTCGATACTCATAGGTACTTAGGAATTTTGAGTATGAGTGAGTCAAGAGTATTAAAATTCAACTACTCTGATTCATTCGTACTCGCTACAACATTGATTTATAAGTATAGGTTGCAATGAGTATGAGTACAACGTTGACATCAAACTCACAACATTCGATTCATTGTTTGATTCATACGCCTACTCATTCAGATTCATAAATTTAGAAAAATACTTATAATACTTACGAATGATTCGAGTCACTCGAATCATTCATCAAAATTTGCAGTAGTAGTTATTGTTGCATTTACAAAAGAAGAGAAAAGAAAAGACAAAGACAGCAAGCAAAGCACACACACAACCTTCTAGCGAGTATTGTGGTGTTCGTACTCGAATAATACTTATTTTGTGCTTCGTGTATATGTTGAATCATGGAGAGTCGAAGTCAACAACATCGTGCGTATTGTTAAGTATGAGTACGATGAGTATTTCTAACTTTGAATATGAGTAGTATGAATATGGTATTAAAATAAGTATGAATGCGAATAAGTAGCTGAAATTATAAGTATGACTCGAATCTACTCATCGTTTTGAATACTCGTTGCTGATCTTTGATACATACATACATATCTCGATGGTTACCATTGTGTGAACGAATGTGTCTCATCTTTTATAATATCACCGATATGTTATGAAAAGCGAAACTGAAGATAAACTCAAACAGTACAAATAAACAATAGTTGCACAGGCATCCGATAAATAAAAGGCTAAAATATTCAGATAGCAAACAGTTTTTGTTAGGTCTTATGGGCGCTTAACTCATCAAAATTAGAATGCATGTGTACAATTAACTTTCCTATATGGCAATAGAAGAAGGCTAAGAAATACCAACATAACACTGAAATTACAAGTACTTATACAATACTTATACTTAAGTTATCTATCATATATTCCGGTAAAATTTGCAGAAGGTACTAGAGATGGATTATCAATCACGAAATATTTTCTCATATTTCGTTTTGTTGCAGATGTCTGACTTGAGGTTTGAACCATGGCCTTACGTCTAATAAGCCAACACACTACCTACTAGACTACGACGACACCAGTCTACATAATCTGAAACTAATCAACTGTACGTAGGCAACAGTTAAACCGCAAGCATTAAATAAAGTTTGTTGGAAAAGTTAATTGTTGAATCCTTTCCTTTCGAATAAATAATAGGCAGGGGAAAAAAAGAATTCCATTTCAAATCAACTCAAGAACGTTTTAGATATGCAAGAGTAATACACAGAGTCGATTAGTCATCTTTAACTTAGTTCTTGGCCAATATGTGTTGTAATTTATTACAAGGTCTCAAGTAGATACAATTTTATTCAACAGAAGAAGAATATTTAATACTGATTCTTAGCTTATGTACTGCATTTAAAATAAATTCCGTCAGTGTATTTGCCCTATTATAAGCACAACGACAACTACGACTACTACAGCTATTTTTATATGGTCTTCTCTATGGATTTTTATTTTTTTGTTTTATTTTTTTTGCTAATGTTCAATGGCATGAATGGTTTAAATGTTAAAATTTATATTTTAATACTTTTTTTTTTAACTTTTTTATTCTTATTCTTATTTTTTTTTTTTTAGTACACATGAAGAGAAGATGGTCGATCGAGTGGTTTGTGCTGGTATGGGGTCATCAAACTATGACGTCGTAGTTGTAGACATAGTAGACGTTGTTGGTTGTTATATGGTTTATAGTATTAAACAATAGCAACAACAGCAACAACAAAGACAAAGACAACGTAACAAACAAAATAATAGTAATAATAATACAAAAAAAAAAAAAAAAACATGAAAAAATACAAAAGAATGAAAGAACTACTCTCCAGAATGTAGTTTAAGAAGTTGTTTAAAGCGCTTAATTATGAATAAAATGACAACAGCAAATATAGAAGAAAATTACAAAAAAAAAAAAAAACAGAAATAAAAATATTTAAATTGAACAACTATTATGACAAATAATAAAGGAAAATTATAGATAATAGAAAGAAAAAGAAGTAGAAGAACATTAATAAAGAAGAAAAAATAGTCTCATAATGATGTACTACTTGTAGGTCAATTTTCTATTAACAACTCTGCCAGAAATAGAATAAAGAAAAAACAAGAATCTTTAAGTGTAATTTGGTTTAAATGCTTCGACATTTTATCAAATGCTGGCATTTCATTTCACAGTTATTGCAAAAATTTTGCGGTCTATTTAAATTATGGTATTTAAAGATATTTTATTTACCGTTGTGAACTATTTAGGCCAAAAGACAGATTCATTGATAAATTTAAATACAGTAGGACCTTGATTATCCGTGATGGTCGGGACCGGAAACATTCCGGATAATCGATTTTCCCGGTTAATTGAGTACCAATTTTGGCTAGTTTTTTAATAGATATTTTTATTAGTTGATAAATGAATATGTACATATTTATATAAAAACTAAATAATTCAAGGATTTGATATACATACATGTTTCAAAAATATAAAAAAAAAAAATTATTTTGTCAGAAAACAGTGAAGGAAGGATTTCGTATACTAAAGAGAGAATTCCCCTTTTTCGCTTGTTTGTCCAAAATAATAGAAAAAAATTTTTGCTTATAATCACTGATAATAGAGGTAATCACGGTTAAACGGTGCAGAAAAATTTAAGTCGATCCAAAATAAAATTAAGTCGATGCAAAAAATTTTCTTTTTCCATCCCGGATAATTGATATTCCCGAATAATCGAATCACGGATAATCAAGGTCCTACTGTACATATTCAATACGAACATATATGTACCTATCAGATATCAGCACTGAGCATTCAAAAAATATAGGAGTAGGATCGAATCATACTCATAATTTCTGATAATTATAAGCATTCATACTTATTTTAATATCACGGAAACTTTACTCTTATTCAATGTTTAAAGTACTCATCATATTCATACTTAACAACACGTATGATGTTGTTGATTTCGACTCTCCATAACTCAACATATACATGAAGCACAAAATAAGTATGAATCGTATACGTACACTAAATGGTTGTGTGTTTGCTCTGCTTGCTACTTTGTCTTTTTGCTGTGTCTTTTGTGTCTGTTTTCGTTTTTTCCGAATGCAACAACAACTAAGACTGTGAATTTTTAGAAATGATTCGAGTCATTCAAATAATTTATAAGTATTATAGTCTAAGGACCATTATTACAACTTGCCGTTAAACTTGGGTTTAGTTAAAGGTACCTTTAGCTAAAGGGTACTGTAAAGTTACCTTTAACTTATTTTCGTTATTACAACTTACAGATAATATAAATTTAACTTTTTCAAAATGTGGCAGTGCCGGAGCAATGTCGATAACACTGCTCAATTAAACAAGCTTTTTTAAACGCAGTGGCAACGACGGGCTTCGTTTTTTTGTTGTACATGCTCATTTTGTTTATATTTGAAATTGCCATATTGAAAATAATATGGCAAGTTTAAACGTAAACTTAACTTTAAAAGTTACCGGTAGGATAATCCTCTCTTTAGCTTAACGCTCACTTCTACCATATTGTCCACTTATAATAATGAAAAACAATTTATCTGCCCGTTGAAATCCTCCCTTAAGTTAACGGCAAGTTGTAATAATGGCCCTAAATGAGTAGGCTTATGAATCAAACATATTTTGAACGGTATAAGTTTGATATCAACGCATACTCATTGCAACCTGTACTTATAAATCAACGTTGTAGTGAGTATGAATGAATCAGAGTACATAGTTAAATTTCAATATTGTTGATTCACTTATATTCAAAATTTCATGAGTACTTATGAGTAGCGAAAAAACAATTCATTGCTGATCTCTGATATGTAACTATGGACTCACTATGACTTCCTAATCCTTTACAACAAATCTAAAAACACTAGCTTAGATTTTACAGCCTAATCATATTCTTTGTTACTTCTTCTTTTGTCGTTTCTTTTACAAAACAAATCGTATACGAAGTTCATTGTATTAATTGTGGAATGTTGTCATACAACTTTTAATTAGAATTAATTAGTGGTATTCATTTTTCATTTCTTAATGGAAAAACTAGGATATGTAAAGTTTAAACTACTTATTATTATAATTATTTATAGAACATAAATTAAAATCAGAACAACAATTTTAATTTTTACCCTATGGTTTTCCAAATATAGGTTAACACCAACCCGTTATGGCACAGCAATAATTAAAACTATATACTACTTAGTTGCGCCAATGCTAATATCTATGCCGGAGAGCAGAACGCGCTCTAAACGTTAGAATACAATTGGACACATCCAAGGAGTCTGAATCTCTACCTCTTGGTAAGACCGTAACATGTTTATTTACCAGATAGACAAAGCTCCCTCATTCTAATAGGCCTCAATTTCCTCAGGTAAAAGATTTGGCTATCATTTTGGGATAGAAACTTGAAACAGAGCCAGCATCTGGAACACAAGGCAGCAAAAACCCACAGATTCTGATCAATATATAGGATAGCCGCACTCCAAGTCAAATGACAATTAGGCTACTGCTAGTCAAATGACAATTAGGAATTGGAATGTAAAAAGGCAATTAACAATTACTCCAGATATAGAACGTTAAGCATTATATGGGCACCTAGTCATCAGAAAGTTATCAGTAATGAGAAAGCGAATTTTCTGACTAATACAGTATTGTGGATAATCAATGCCTTTCAGTGCATTGAAGACCACACTGAGAAAGAGAGCGGAATGAGACAGTAGGAAGGATTGCAAAAATAATCTGGGGTGAACACTATGAGGGAAAAATCGAGATGTCAGAGCTGACAAATAAACTCAAGAGCTCTCCAAAAAGCCAACACACTACCTACTGAACTTATTTGGTTCAATTTTCAATCTTAACGCATCACAGAAGTTGAGCTTGGAAGATATTCGCGAGTTTCACTCTGAGAGAAAAACTCCTGCTACGGTTCCAAGATCTATTCTTGGCACAACCGTATGCAACAAATTACTTCCTCTTTTAAGAGAGTATGCAGCTTCCAGTTCACTTTATTAATTTTTGTTAGAAAGCCTTCGAAGAAGCACATCCCAAAATCATAGTCTACTGAATCCGTTCAAGGGACAGTTAAAATGAAAAGCTGTCAGTCAATCGATGCCTTAGTTTCCGAAAACCCTTAATTAATTTCATTTTAGATCTAAATGTACATAACAACATTGTTGATTATGGAATACTTCCATAATCTTTTGTTGGTCGAAAATTCGAAAAATTCTAGAAAGATTATCTAGAGATTTTAAAAGCTTTTAGTCGTGAATTTCAATTTGGTAAACCCAACGTACATACACATATAAAATGATCAGTTTTATGTAGGGCTCCAAATATTATATTAACATCAATTAATAGACAGCATGAAGAGATTCCATCAACCGCAAAGAATGACTTTCACGTTTCAAGCGGAATAAAGTAACCATAAATGGCAATGGTAACGTTGATTGGTTAAAAAACTCTGACCTTCATTGATAATAATACCTTCACATCGACCTTAAAAATAATATTTAATGTTTATAAAAAATTTTAATCTAATATATAAAATTCTCGTGTCACGGTGTTAGTGGTTAAACTTCTCCGAAATGGCTCGATCGATTTCCATGAAATTTTGTGTGCATATCGGGTAGGTCTGAGAATCGGACAACATCTATTTTTCATATCCCTAAATGTTAAGAGGGCGTGGCAAATCGTTAAAATTGAAATTTAGGTACATATTGATCATAGACGAATAAAATTTGGTGGGTAAGTTCGTAGAGTCGATATCGACAATCCCACCAAAAAAGGGCGTGACAACTCTCCCCCTTCAAGTGATACCTATAACTCTTAAATTACTGAACCGATTTTAACCATTCTTTTTTTGTTTGAAAGCTTATCAGGTTTAGATGGTTTAAAAAAAATTCGATATAGCAAAAAGTAGGCGTGGCAAACCTTTAAAATTGAATATTTAGGAACAAAGTGATCGTAGACGAATGCAATTTGGTTGTTAAGTTCGTAGAGTCGACATCGACAAACTCACCAAAAATGGGCGTGGCAACCCTCCCCCTTTAAGAGATACCTATAAGTCGGCTAATTCGATGGTTTATAACTACATATCGACGCCTCCATTCTATAACGTTCTAAGTACACTTTTTTAATGTTCTTGCATTTTTAAATTCTAAGTTCTCTAACTTAAATACTGTCAAAATTTGGTTAAGGTGCGCCGATCCGTTCCGAAGTTATAAGGAAAAATCTACTTAGAATACACATATAGTCGTATGTCGCGTGAAAACTTTGAGAGCTCATAACTCAAAACCCACTTTTTCGACTTAGAATGTTATAGAACGGAGGCGTCGATATGTACATATATAACATGTATGTCTGTTAGTTTTTGTTTTAGAGCGAGGACAACAACTACAACTTCGTCAGCGCTACCATGATTTGGACCTCTTATTGTTATTCTCTGTATGCCTCACCTAAATAACGTACCGACTTTGATTAAATTTTGAACTAGAAAGATCTGCGTACCGTAGAACACATAGGTAGTATACGTTTACGTTTTTCAATAAAAAAAAACAATTTTGGGCGGGACGAAGTTCGCCGGGTCAGCTAGTAAAATATAAAAATAAAACAAAAGTTTAAAATTTCTATCCTGCACCGCAATTTCCAAAGGCGGCCACACAGTTACCAGTGCAGACGCACCAACAAACCGGATACGCATCAAAAAAAAAGAATCTTAAATTGAATTATTCAATAAAAAAAGATGGCTGGCTGGCTGAGTTTAGAATATGTTTCTGTATGCAGAGACAAGCTCTTCTCCCACCCATTCCATTAACAGAAGAAAACAATAAAATAAAAGAAATACAATTCAAATAAAAATAAATAGACATAGAAATATACATAGAAAATAAATGGCTTTCCTGCAAGTTCCGCATGTACATATATACATATATGTACATATGTATGTATATATGTGCATACATTGCTGGTTGGCAACTAGGTATAATCGACTCGTAACACTTTTTTTCCTACCTTCTTTTTTGTTTTTTTCAAAAATACAACAAACAATATACAATAAATATACTATAAATATAATATTTAAACAAATTGCTTCTGCTTGTATTTTATAATTCATAACAAAATTACCAACAACAAGAAACATGTACATATGAAATGTTTAACAAAATGTGACTACAAAGATTAAAAGAGGAGGACGCTACACTATGCCAGCCACCACCATCACAATCGTCTGCGTTGGTTTTATACGAACAACAAATGGAAAAAATTAATTAAAAAAAGTAGAAAATTTTTTTTATTTTATTTTGCTACAGAGATAAAAAAATAAAAGAAATATTATAAAACACGAGAATATTTTTGCTATAAAAACAAATAAATAAAACAAATAAAAGCAACAAACTTCGTTAAAGCACCTATAATCGGTATAACACGAAGCTGTTCAATCGTATGCCTAACAGCCACCCAAAAAACGTGAATCGTGTAAAACGACACTAAAACCCAGAAAGCCAAATCAAAAACAACAACAACAAAAAAACAAAAGCAATAAAATTTAAACGGAATGTCGGAAGAGACAGTTATATTTGTTGCTATTGCTATTACTATTGCTGTTGTTGTTGTTCCTTGTTTTTAAAAATAAAATCAAAATTTAATTATTTTAATGTAGAAAGTTGTACTACAAATAAATCAAAATGTTTGTTTAAACACGAAATATAATTGAAAACGCTAAACGAAACGGAAAGAGAAGACAAGAAAATCGGTATTCGATTTTGATGTGAAGATGATGATGTCGGTTTTGTTGGGCTTGTTGCCTGCCTGCCCTCTTTATTTTTTCAATTTTTATTGTATTTCGCATCCGATTAGAAAATACAAAAATTCAGCAACAACATCGTCGATACACACTGAAAACGTAAAGAAACTGTGAACGAACACGTTTGATTTGTTTGTTGGGTAAAACAGAGTTGCCGATGTAAAATTATTAAAGGCACTAAAATAAGTTTTCTTTTTGGTTTATTTTATTATGCAAACTATTTTTTCTTTTTTTAGTTGGTTTTGATATTTACGCACGTGTTTTCACTTAATTTACAAAGTAGCCACTACAATCCTAGCTTCCTAAACGACTCATGTCGTGAGTGTTAATTTTATCCATGAATAGATAAAGTGCTTTTTTCAATCGGAGAAAAAATGTGTATCATCAGGATAATGACAATACATACACATTGTTAGTCATGCGGCTGGAATTTCGAAAGCTTGGTTGGAGAGTCTTATGCCTCCAGCATATGTATATCAATAGATTACACCTGCTCTGGCCTATATGGAATAAATATGTTGGTAAAAAAAATCGTTAAATGTAAAATTTATATATACAAATTCAAATATTATTTGGTAGACCTTTTCTACGAGTACCTTTTGAAATCGTTTACCTTTACTCTAACAATGACCTTTTTCACTCACTAAAGATTCTTTAAATATGCATATCGATTTATTAATACACCAACAATATGTTTACGTTCTATGAATATGTACATATGTATTAAAAATAGCAAATATAATCAATTTCATTTTAATGACGTAATAAATCCTATGTGAATCTTATCATTTCTCTGAAAACAATATTGGCTAATCACAAATAATACTCCATAAGCTTAAAAGAAATTCAATTAAAACCACAAACATTTTGTATGTTTGTATAAAAAAAAAACTATTATTGTTTAACAATATTAACTAATATGATGATTTAAATCAGCAGAACTTCAAAATAATTATTTTAGTACTTTACTTTACTTTAAAAAAAAAATTGATTCTTTAAATGTATAAAACAAGTAGCTGACCCGACGAACTTCTTCCCGCCCAAAATTGATTTTTTTTATTGCCCAAAAGAGGTCACATTATATATTTATTGTAATACACTGCATAAAACAGTTATATAAAAATAACTAACTTACTATAAGTGTGGAGATGTAATTATAATCGAAAGCGTTATAGTTATAAACCATCGAATTAGCCGACTTATAGGTATCTCTTAACGGGGGAGGGTTGCCACGCCCATTTTAGGTGAGTTTGTCGATATCGACTCTACGAACTTACCCACCAAATTGCATTCGTCTACGATCACTATGTCCCTAAATATTTAATTTTAAAGGTTTGCCACGCCTACTTTTTGCTATATTGAATTTTCTTTAAACCATCTAAACCTAAGAAGCTTTCGAACAAAAAAAGAATGGTTAAAATCGATTCAGTAGTATAATAGTCATAGGTATCACTTGGAGGGGGAGGGTTGTCACGCCCATTTTTGGTGGGATTGTCGATATCGACTCTACGAACTTACCTACCAAATTTTATTCGTCTACGATCAATATGTACCTAAATATTCAATTTTAACGATTTGCCACGCCCTCTTAACATTCAGGGATATGAAAAATAGATGTTGTCCGATTCTCAGACCTACCCGATATGCATCGATCCATTTCGGAGGAGTTTAACCACTAACACCGTGACACGAGAATTTTATATATTAGATGTATATTTTTAGTATTGAATTTGTTGATTAAAAGAGTTTCTAGCCGGAAAGTTACAGAAAAGTTTCATAATGATCCGCAAAATCGTACTTCCAAGATATTGACACCCTATTTCCCTTACTCTTACTATCATTTCAAACGCACAAAAACAGACCTAGATAATGATGGTTCTAACCGTGACCTCACGTTTAATAAGCCAACACACTACCTACTCGACTACGAATTATACCATCCCTAAATTAGTAGTCGCCGTCGTCTAATAGGTAGTGTGTTTGCTTATTAGACTTAAAGCCTGGGTTCATATCCCAGGTCAGGCATCAAAACGAAATATAAAAAAAAAATATTTCTTCGGTGACTGCCTCTCAGAAGATTTCTGGCAAAAACTATGAGAGTAAATAAAATTGCCATGAAAACTATCGTCGTCGAAAAAACTCAAGAAAATATATTTTCAAATCAGTACAAATTCAAAATCCGTTCTCCAAAAAGCATTTATTTGGGAGTCACCAATGGTAAAAAGAATTGTTAAAAATTTATTTACTGAATATTGTTACAAAATGGCTACATACGAAAAGTATATAAGATCAGGATTTAAGTGGAGTTTAGTAGAAAGAGTTCAAACCCCAGGTCAGACATATCCAACAAAACGAAATAAAAAAAATATATTTCTCCGGCGACTGCGTCTCAGAAAATTTTTGGCTAATACCCTGGGAGTAAATAAAATTGCCATGAAAAGTATGTCAAAAATCTGTCGTTCAAAGTCGACATTAAACTATAGGTCCCGCCACTCATATATAAAAATTAACACGTACAACATAAGCGGTGTGAGAAGCTAGGTCGTAATCCTGACTGAAGGGTTATAATGACCAATTATGTATGTTACGTTACGTATACATAGCTTCAGTAACCTAGAACTAACATAGAATCAATTGGACACTGTTTACTGGTACACTGTTTATTGGCCAATACTACCCTTTTGTCAGGATTATTTACAATTAGTTTCCTCTCGAAGTTTTTGCTAGAAAACTGCTATGTGTGGGAAGCCAAAAGAATCCTATATTTCCTCATATCTCTTTTGTAAGATGTTAGAGAGGAGCTCATATTTGAATCCTTCAGGTTTTGCTTAGTAAACCAGCACACTACTACTCATTTGACTTTTGGCGACCACTGTATATTTTACAGTCATTTTTAAATGTTTATTTAAATATATAAACAATATATTTTATTTGTGATATTGTGAAATATGTAGTTTCCAGTTTGATTTGTTTCCAATTTGATAACTATTCCCAATTTACAATAGCAAAAATTTGAATATAATACTTGGCAACCCTATTAAGCAACGAATTTTTTATGACAATACGAAAAAAATGTGCAATTTTATTAGATTTTGGTAGGGGACATCCAAGTTCCTCAGTTGCCAATGCCATGACTTTTAGGAAATTTAAAACAGGAATCACTATAATTAATGGTACCCTTTTGCTTTTGCCCCAACCCATGCGCACATAAATGCGCACCAACCAACCCCAAGTGGCCAACAATCAAAGAGACAGACCACACCATTAGTGCAAGCATTAAACGGTAACACACCATAGTTGCGTTGGCTATTCCAATTGCTATAACTTTCCGCGACAACCGAATTGCTTACATACCATAAAAGGCGCAAGTATTTATGGGCGAAGAAGGTGGTATGGGTAGGGGCAGACGCTAAAGAAATGTCAATATGTAGTAATCACAGTATTTATTAATTACGATAAGCAAAATCATTGTAAATGTAAAACTTACATTATTTTCTGTTTCTTATTAGTTGAAGAATTATGGCAAGTTTCTTTCGAAGAATTTTTTCCACCATTCCAAATAGAAACTTTTAATTAATTTTTTTGTTTCTTTCCGTATTTCTTTTCACACACATTCACTCACTCACTCACCACAGATTCTTTCAATTTTATTTTTTGCAACGTTTTTTTTTTTCTTGATTTTATTTCATTTGCTTTTCAGATTCTTTTCTTTAATCTTGAGAATTTTTTACTTAATTTTATGAAAATTTCATTGAATCTCTTTGCAAATATATAAAACTTTCCTAAAATTCCAGAAATTTATGCGGCATAAAAAATTTTGCACTATTTTTTTCAAACTCTTTCTCTCTCCCTCTGATTTATTTGATATTTTCTTTGCTGAACTTTTTTTTCTTTTTACACTTGGCCGTATTTGTTGTACATGTGTTGGCGTTTCTTATTTTTTTTTTTTTATAGGAATAATATAATAATGAAATGTTCAAAAGAAATCGGTGCTAAAACAGCCATAATACCCTACGAATTACGTACCGCAAGTATGGCGTAAAAGCGAAAAGTTTTATTTCAATATTGTTTTCTTTTCAGTTTATTTTTCGGATTTATATACACTGACTGACACATGGGGGGCAGCCCTCATTAGAACAATGACAGCGACAATAATGGTTGCTGAAAAAGAAGAGGAAGATTTGGTCGACGACCATGTCATGCACAGTGGTTTTTGGAGTTGTTGTTATTGGTATATTAAAAGAGAGGAAAAAAGTAGTACCACTACACTACAATTTACTACAGTTCTGACAACTGGCAAGTATTTCTTTAATCTATTACAAAAACATAGCAAAAAGTTCGAATAGCAAAAACAAAATCAAAAACTAAAACACCAACAAAATGCAAAAACATACCTTCAATACTGACACCAACCGCAAAATTTTAGTAATCACAATAATTTCCATTTTTAATAAATAATATAAATTCACAGAATACTTATGTGCTGTTTTGAATTCAGTTAGAAAAAGAAAACCTTAAAAAGACGCCTTTTGGTTTGTTTACAAATTCGTGCGAGTAAAAATGTAAACAAAAACAATCGCTCGCATACATTTGTATAAACATAAACAAACTTTTTTGTACTTCCCCTCCAACGGCTGATTAAAATGAGCTCCATCATTTATAAGTTTACCAATAAACGGTGCCATTTAAAATGCATGTGTTAAAACAAGAGAGAAAATACACAGAAGGCATATCACCGGCTTTTTTCAAATACGTTCGTCTACGCTAAACATATGATGACAACAACAACACTGTAACCAACCACCTCGCCAAACCGACCCCACAATAACAACAAAACACAGCTGATTAAACAATGTGTATATTTTGTTATTGTTTTCCAAACAGCTGTCATAGTTTAAACAGCTGTTTTTGTTTTGATATTCGAAATGTAAGAGAATACGTAATGTAAGCAACTCTGTTATTGTACTAGCAGAACAGAGTTGTAAATTTCATTATTTCCGGTTAAGTGCAGTGGTGTATTTTTCTGTTTAAAAGAATGAAAAATTATAAAAATATTATTTTATAAATGCTTTTTATGTAAATTTTATGTAATTAATTTAAAGTATTTTGTAAATTTATACTAAATTTGATGTAAAACTGTTAAGTAAACATCTATTAAACATTGTAGATAAGATATAAATATTAATACAATGCAACCATGTTGTGCCTATATAGAGGGGAATGTAACTCTTACATCGAATGTGGACTGGCAATGATTTATTAAATTTTTATAAATTGCTATATATGTACTCTAATAATCTATTAACGAACATATATATTATTTTTTTTTTTTTTTGAATTTTTATTTTTAAGATAATTTTAATACAAGTTTCCAACGCCCACTCATATCGATGTGTATTGTAAAAAAAAAACTGTTAATCGCACTTTAATTTCCTAATATTTAATAGCTGTATGACAGACTAAAATTATTTTAAATTTTTTCTAAGGAAATTCTTGTAAGGAAAGAAAATTTCCTTATTCTACACAGTATTAAACATAGTGAAACGGTTAATTGGGCATTACAACTCTTTAGTCAATATTACAACCTAGCTTCTCACACCACTAATGTTGTGTATGTTCATTTTATACATGATTGGCTGGATCTACTGTTTAATGTTGTCTCCGATCGACGGAATTGAGAAACTTTTCATGGCAATTTTAATGACAGACTAACGACCCAACAACATATGGCTTACTTCAACCATACGAAAACATTGATCGCATACAATTATGTGTCTAAATAAGGTAGTTATTGTATATTATACTTTATTATATTATATACTCGTATTATACGGAGTATATATACTCATGTATTTGCCTATAATAAATCTAAAGGATCATTGCACTTTTTTCAACACTCATAACAAAAGAAATTAAATTTTTTTAAATATAACTTTGGAATTTAAATTATTCTTTACAAATATTCAAATATCAGTTATCAAAACTTGTCATATTACCAAAAACACAAATAAAAAAGAATGAAAAGATGCGAAAATCCTGAAATTTATTAAAGGAACCACAAAAAATTGCCAAAAATTAACAATGAATAAAAGATCCTGTATCTAGAAATGATTTTGCAAATCACTTTTGGCATTCTTAACAATAAGAAAAATGAAAAAAAATGCACAAAAAAGGGGTGGGTATACATAATTCCAAAGCATCTTGCACAATGCACTTACAATTGAACACGATCAATGGCGAGAAAACGGTAAAATTGTACATGAATGAAGGCATACAAAAGGATTTTCGCATCCTTAAGAATTGCCAAAAAAAAAAAACACACACATTGAATAACAATAAAGAATGCATTTTTAATTTATTTAACAACAGCTTGAGAGCACACATCCTGTGCATTTCCCACAAAACAAATGTAAAGTTAAGAAAAAAAAAAAATAAAGAAAAGAAATAACGATTGAAAATAATTAAAATTAAAATACAAGAAATGTAGACATTGTGAATTACTTTGGAGATCATTGCACTTTCATTGTTATCGTATGAGCTGAGGCGTTGTTCATAATTATTTAACAACAAAAAAAAAGGATCATGATTTCAAATAATGAATGGTTTACCTTTCATTTCGAAATCGATTCGTTATTATTATATATGTATGTATGTATGTATAAATATGCCACATAATTTATGTATTTCATTGTATATGTAATATTATATTTGGCAATTATGAATTTTATTGAATAGGCGAAAATACTATTTTAAGAATTATGCAAGGAAATATGTTGGATTTTTTTTTAAAACAGACCAAAATAAATCCGAATTTTGCAATCAGCTGGCTATAGCAAATAAATAATGTTTGTACCTGAGCATGCAGTTTCTTCTTGCAACGCTTATATTATAATTTATTCATTCATATAATCGAAATCGTTTTTAGCCACAAGGTAATTTGATGCTCTGAATTTTATATTACTTATTTGGTTACAGTTTGGGGAATTTAAAAATATTAAATGAACTTATAGGGCTAAATACTAGCTTACTTTCTAATAATTCTTGTAATGAAATGATATTTTAATTCAACTTTGTGTTTTTATAAACTACAGTGTAACTTTACATATAAACTTTAGAACTTTGAAAAATTATATAACAGACACGATGAGAATTTGTTTTTCTTTTTTTTTTCGAACGTCCCCGACCTCACACTAACCCACCCTCACCCGACCGTGGAGGGCTCGTCCCCATTATGCAGGGACACGTACACGCTACAGTCCGGACTGTAGCGGGTAAGGGAAAAGTAATGGCAACGAGAACATAAAACAGCTACAGAACTTAATCACAAGCTGAATAAAGTAACAATAAACCGGAACTACATAAGACAAGAACGAAAGGACATTTTTATATAATAATTTACAAATTAATGCCAGCAAATAAGCTACGTTTTATATTACAGACACTACAATTAAAATCATAATATAAGTTAAAATCATTACATAATCTATGAAAAGGAATATTACATCCATAGTTCGTTCTATAAAAACCTAAAGAAAGAGGACGATAGTGCCGTGAAAATCTTGCTGGAATACTGAAATTCACATGACTATCTTTCACAGCAGTATCAAGTTCTCCTAGCATTGAATTTAAATATTCTGAAATATGTAATTCAAAAGGCTTATTCGATCCCTGAATGTAAACATACACAATTTGCTTCAAAGTGAAAATATTACGCGAACGATTTGCTTTTAAGAAGGTTAATTCAAGATAGTCTTTTCACAACTTCCACTAAATTTATTTGCCAAGCTTTATAGTTTCTTTTCGCTCAATAGTTAGTGATCAAAATATATAATATACTTCCTTAATGGTCCTACTCTTTCACAGCAGTTCCTTTTATTATTTTCCATCAACATTTCATACACGTGATACTTATACTATATTTATTTATTTTTACCATTTCTAAATAAAATTATTTCTAAATATTGATATAAAATACTATAAAACTATTTAATGGGACACCTTCTCCAATAATATATTTTTCCTTAATCTATTACAAATTTGTATAAAATTTAAATTGTATTTGTATGCATACAACAATTAAACTCCCTATCTCTATAGAGAAAATAAAAGTGTATTGGCTATATAGTGTGCTACCACTAGTGGCGGAAGTTTGGAAAGATATGATTAATAAAATGAAAGATAAACATAGGCAAAGGCTCTTTTCTCTCGACTTTAAACTGTAGGTCCCGCCACTCATGTATAAAAATTAACACACACAACATGAGAAGTGTGAGAAGCTAGGACGGAAGGGTGCGGGCTTCTTGGAGACGATTGCTGTAGACTGTCTAATGGTGAAGGTATAGCACTGGCCATTTTATAGTCACCTAGCAGCAAATCGTTTCCTTGCCGTTCGCATCTTGAGATGTCCACAAACACTACTCCCTCTCTTCCACCTTCCTATAACCCATTTTCTTAAAAACCTGCACAATGCACTGCATGAGTAGGGGCCACCCCTGAGTGCTGGTTTAACAAAACAAAAAAAATGGGTTTGAGGCAATCAAATGTTTGGTTGGGAAATTACAATAAAAGAAGATCTGATAAATTACCGTAGCCTAGTCGGTAGTGTGTTGGCTTATTAGACGAGAGCCTGTGGTTCAACCCTTGCCTTAGTCATCTTGATCTAAACGAAATATGAAATAATATTTCTTTGGCTACTTCCTTTCAGCAGTCATCTGGCAAAAATTCTATGAGTAAAATGAAATTGCCATGAGAAGTTTCAGAAATAGCTCGGAGTCGACATTAAACAGTAGGTCCAATTTATAAAAAAAAAAAATAAAAAAATTTTACAAAATTTCTTAAGAATTCAAAATTAACACAAATCTCTTTAAATGTTTTTAATTCTATATTTTTCCGAGTCCTTGAACCACAGTCCCTTTATACATACTTGTACCAAAAATTGCTCAAGGTCAAGCTCAACATTTAAACAGTAACAAAATTTACAGCTCTACCCTTCATCTAGATAAAAGTGGTTAAGTCTCCAAGATTCTTTTCTTCTACTCTTAAGTTGGGTTAGTTTCGATAGGTGATTAAGTAGCGAATAAGTTTTACATGGTCCCTTTTCATTCCGTTTGAAGAAGAACAAAATTGGAAGGTTGATACCATAACCCAATTAAATGTATTCGGTATACATATGTATGTATACTTAGTGAAGAGAGATACATCTCCCATTTCTACTTAATTATTGGTTTCATAAAAAATAATGTTATAGCTTCAGAAAACCATACAGAATTTAATAACAAATAATGAACCGAGGTAAAATACAATACCAAATAAAAGAATTACTGAATGTCGAAATTCATAATTTACTGCCAATTCTTTTTATATTAAAAAACAAAAATTTTAACTTTTATTAAGGAAATGACCGTTTTAATTGCTCCTGTGATGTGAAGCTATGGAACAAACGTCATTCTGGGTACTAGGTATGGACATATGTATGTATACAAACGTTCTGCATATGCGATGTAGAAATTTATATTTTTATGTTTTCGAAATAAGTCAGGATTACGACCTAACTTCTCACGCCACTTATGTTGTGTGTGTTAATTTTGTACATGAATGGCGGGACCTACAGTTTAAAGTCGATTCCGAACGACAAACTTTTTTGAGAAACCTTTCATGGCAATTTTATTTACTCTCTGCTGAGAGCAAGTCGCCAAAGAATTATTTTTTCTTATTTCGTTTAGTACGAGATGTCGTCTGACCTGAGTTTGGAACCATGGCCTCACGCCTAATAAGCCAACACACTACCTACTAGACTACGGCAACTAGTACCTAATAATGGCCTAACTTCAAGAAATTGTAATCAATTTTTCTGTCAAAAAATGAATAATTTTTTACAAAAGATTTAAAAATGAAGATAACATCTTCAGTTATCCATAAAAAATAATTCAATAACTCATTAATTAAAAATGTGTGCGTTCATAGTTTAATGCCTTCATATTTTCCCTCGATACGATTACTTCTGAGTTCCTTCAGTTTCAATATTTCAGTAGAATTCAAGAATTCAATGTCATGCTTTACTCCTAAATGATTGTAAGGATGGCAATTAAAATTTTCTTTTTGTTAAGACATAAAATTCTATTTAATTAAGTTATAATAACTTTTATTTCTTATATAGTTACTAATAATGTAACTAAATTTGATTGTAACCCTATATGAAGTAGTATTATTAAATATAAAAAAGCAACAAAAACTTTAATCTCCATTTAACTGACTATCCATAAGTGTAGTCCAGAGATGTACTAAATGAATACAATATCTCCCTTGTCCACCATAAGTTTTCTGACTATATATTTAAATTTTTTTTTTTTTTTGCTTAAGAAATGACTGGGTTTTGATGCGATTCAGTTGTGATTTTCTAAATTGAATTCGAAATATGGTATATATTTTATCGACATTTTCAACAACTAGCGATTTTTAGCGCAGTGTGCCTATAACAACGCGATTACCACATCGGAATGGCAAAAACCAAAATTCTGATTGTGGCACAGTATCACGATAATAAACGGCATTTAAATTTTCAGTCGTTTGGCTTGTGTTTTCGGCTACTGAAGGAAAACTGTAATTTATGCCGTATATTTTCTTTCAAGTTATTTTTAGTAAAACTGGCTTATATTGTATGGAACTCAGCAACCATAAATCATCCAAACAGAGAATTGGTATATAAATAATGGATTTTATTTTGGCGTCTGTAACACTTTTTGTGTCAATTCGCGAAGCAGTTTAATTTCAGTGACAAACCACAATAGCCCTATAATAGTCTCTAGCAAACCCTTTTAGATTTTTAGATCATTTCTTAAAAAAAAAATTGAAAAAAAATCTTTTTATGGTTCGATTAGTGATGGCAAGGGACCTTCAGACGAGTTGGCAGTTGCCCAAGAATATATTACAAATTAATAGAGACAAAAATCATTTTCAAATTTCGCTTGTTAATTATTTTGCATTGAAAATTTTCAGTTGCGATATGGCAAAGTAACTCGGAATGAATTTTCATAACACAAAACCGATCCATTAAATTGAATTAATGGAAACTAAATTTTTCTCGAATTGTGAAACTGTCGTTTGGAATCGATTTTAAAAACTGTAGGTCCCGCCACTTATGTATAAAATGAACACACACACAACATGAGTGGTGTGAGAAGCTAGGCCGTAATCCTTACTAAAGGGTTATAATGGCCAATTATGTATGTTATGTATGTATGTAAATTTTTCTCGAATTGTGACAAAGCTTGTACAATTATTAAAAACTGAGCGTGAATTTAGTCAATATTTGCAGCAACGACTGTACTTTTAGCTTGTTCAGCGATCATATTTTTTTGACTACACAAAGAAAAGAATAACTAGTATTTTACTTTCCGTTCTTAAAAAAACTTTAATAAGTTAATCTAAAAATTAAAATAAACTATTAAAAAAAAACAAAGTCACAAAATGTACTCTTAATTAAAAATTTGGATAAAATGCAACACTAAATATCAATAATTACAAACACTTCGTAATGATTCCTTTCGGGTTCTTGAATAACTTGCATAGCAGAATAGGTGATAGCCTTTACCTCAGTACCTTGGGGATGTTTTTCCAAATCGAATGGTTCACCGTAGCAACGACATTCAATTTCAAACGTTTCCATATCGAATTTTGTGATTTCCACCCGTTTGCAAATTAAATAAGGCTCCGCAGAAAATAGAAACAGCAATTCATCTAGGAAATGGAAAAGTAAACCTTCAACATCATCAGCTTTAGCTTCGATTTGGTAGCAGGTCTCAACGGTAACATATTCCAATTCTGTCATATAACCAAACATGGCCATGCCGCATTGTTCAAAGGCCTCCTTAAGCGAATCGCCCCAGGCATGAAGTCTATAAAAATAATTTTATTGTTAGTCATTGATTAATTGATTGATTGTAAACACCAAAAAAAAAACTCACTGTACATCAGCCGTATGATCCAAGTCTATAAGTTTGTGATGAAATAAATATGAAAGTTTTTATAAAAATTATGAAATTCTTTTACGAAAGAATTTCCATTAACCATACTCACATTCATATTTGATTTCAGGTAAAATAAAATCTTCTTTGCTAAATTCCACTTCCATTTTGTGTGTGTGTGTTGTGAATATTTGTGAAATTATTTACAAGAATAAATGAATATATTTAATTATCTTTTTAACTAGATGTTTAACTTTTATTTTGTGTGTTTGTGCCTTGCAATGTGTCACCGGTTTTGTTTATATTTCGCATGCGTTCATTGTTTTTGTATCATTTTTTTTCGAACTTGAATGTCAAAACCAAACAGCTGTTGTACTCTGTTGAACATGTGTTTCGAAAACATTTGAGTTTATAAATGACAAAACGCGAAAGCAATCGCAAAAATGTAATAGATTTAAGCGGAAGTGGGCAAAAAATTCAATTTTAAATTTAAAAATTATATTTTAGTATGTTGTTTAGATATTTTATTATGTTATGTATCGAAAGTAAAGAATAAAAATTAATAAATACCTACAATAATATGTATAAAAATTTAAGAAAATTAAACAAATAATACGGGTTGTAACTGCAAAAATGTAGAGAAGACTTTCATGCAGTTAATCATAGTTTTTATTGGAACCGAGATGGGAGTGCATTGCAATCCAAGAATATTATGGTTAGAAAGTGTAAATAAAAAGAGATCATTTAACTCGTATGATGATTATTCCAACCGGTAAGCTTATAAGAGGTGATTTTTTAAGAGCTATAGGAAAATTTTACAAAAAACAAAAAAACATAAAATTCAGAAAAATGCATGAAATCTATTTGAATCGATAGTACAGGTCCATATAATTTAATGTTTGAAGATTATTTCATGCAAATGTTGACCGCGACTGCGCCTCAAATGGTCCATCCGCTTAGTCCAATTTTGGCATACTCTTTCCAACATTTCGGCCGGTATCTCACGAATAAATGCTTCAATATTGTCTTCCAATGCGTCAATTGAAGCGGGGTTGTCTGTATAGACATGAGCTTTAACATAGCCCCACAAAAAATAATCTAAAGTCGTTAAATCGCACGATCTAGGCGCCCAATTGACCGGTCCCGAACGTGAAATAAAATGTTTACCGAACTCGCCTCTCAATAAGTACATTGTTACGCGTGCTGTGTGGCATGTGGCACCGTCTTGTTGAAACCACATGTCATGCAAGTCAAGCTCTTGTATTTTGGGCAAAAAAAAGTTGGATATCATCTCACGGTAGCGCTCACCATTCACAGTTACGTTACGATTCGCAGCATCTTTGAAGAAGTACGGTCCAATGATGCCAAATTCAATGATTTGCAAGCGTTGTTCGCTTGTAAGACGATTCATGGTTAAATTATAGACCAAACTGAAGATGTTTGACAGTGAAACAAAACACGAAACGTGCGTGAGCTGTTTAAACCAGTGTTGCCAAAAAGATAATAGCTAAAAAATCACCCTTTTCTATATGTACCTATCTATACTTGTTCTTATCTTATCTCCGCCTTTTTCTCCTCCAAAATAAATAAAAAAGGGTCTTCTCTTTTTTCTTATCCCTACATCCGGTACTGACGGAATCCATGACTGTATTGCCAACTATAAGCTTACAAGTATTTAGAGGGATTCCAAAAGTTTTGATAATTCATCGGAGCGTTCGACTTATGTACCATACTTGGCCAGTTTATCTGATCTACAGATACTTCAAATGTCATGGTACCCATGTGATAGGGGAGATCATATCGTTCCACCTCCTCATTGAGGTAACTGCGACAGGTATACGCCATCTTGGAATTCATTACGTTGGAATTTAGTGCTCCGATAGGCGTCTGGCTATCAGAAAGTAAGGTACTATGTCGCCTGGGAACATTTAATTAATTTTCGAGTTAAAGGTGGGAAGCTAATTAGGCTACACTACTGAGGTTGCCAGAAGAAATTCCAGGCAGAGTGCTGCAGCCGCACGAAGCATGTTAGCAGATCATGGCTATGGATATTAGTTATTTGAAAGTGTCGAGTACCCGCCTCGTCACTTCAAGCAAATGAAGTATTCAGGACTTTACGCTTATGCCGCTGATTCCACCTTTCGTAATGTTTCCTTATAGGAGCGTGGTTTTAAGTAGAGTAGGAGTTTTAGGTGTATACGTCTATTATTGTACGAAACGATTTACAAGGTTTCCTTGTGGCAAAGATCTATACAAGTGCTCTAATAAAATAAATTATAAGAAAGAAATGGAAATGATTTGGCCACATCCTAAGAAAATCTCTTAATGAATAGAAGCGTATAATCGGACCCCACAAGGAAGCCAAAACATCGGAAACCACACTAATACTTAAGGAGGACAGGTGCAGCAATAATCTGCTTTCTAAAGGATGTTTTAGAGCCTTATTAAAGTTTTGACTTTGAACAGGCAAAGGTGGAGAGAATATGTTATGGCTCTATGATTCCCAATGAATTAATGAAAATTTAAAAATGTTCACAATTTTTACAGAGAGAGACAGAAAAAAAGGGTTGAAGGTTGAATGTAAAACTGTTTACAATTTTTGCAGTGTTGAAAGACATCAATGAATTTCTGACTCTTCTTAATACGTGAATTCCGATTCGTCGTATGTGGAGATCATTATCATACGGCATATCTGGCTATACTAATGTTCCGTTTCTAGCATCGCCCTTTGCTCCATTACCATGCCATTAAAGTTCGTTGAAATCGAACAAGTCTAATATCAGTCTTTCATATTCTGCCGACAACTGAGCACCTGACTCTACCAGCAGATTGTTCAAATTAACCGTTGGTTGATTACCAGTTATTCGAACCATATTTTTTTTTTTTTTGTACATTTTATTTCTGCGGTATCGATTACAACTGCTGAGTGTCCTCTTAGCCACTACCTGTAAAGGGAGATGCGAGGAATGATCAAGATAAGTAATCTCTTTAACAACATTTTGTATTTTAAATTACCAGAGTATAAATAATTGACATCTTCCAAGCCTGATGTTTTATAGTTTTTCTCTAGAAATTCCAAAACAAAAAAGGTTAATAAAGGTTAAAATGAATAATTAGTTACACAAGATATTATTACATAAATTGACAAATGTATTGCACATACCATATACATACAGGTGTAATCTTGACCTTGGCCGAAAGATTTTTGTTAACGATAAAGTATGTTAAATAAAGGTTACTTAAATTGTAAAAAAAATTATAAACTTTGGTCCACAAAACTCCTCATATCGTATTCAATTTTCAATTATTTAAAAATCTTTTAAGACTCATTAAGACGATTTTTTTTGCAGCGTCATATACAGATAATGCAAGGTGAACTTGAACTATATTTGTACGCGTGTGCGTTCATATGAATTTATTCAGTTTTTTTGTGTAATTAAACAATTATAAACCAAAAGACCTGTTTATGGTTAACGGAACAAACACCCTCCTGTATGGTAGATATTTGTTATTATTTTTATTTTCTCAAAATAAATTTTAATTATTAAATGTGAACATGGCTCACTTATGCTGGAAACAAAGCAACCTTAAACTTGTCTCTAAATAAATTTCATATTCTGCCGTTGTGTATGCCACAATATGTTGTTTGTATATTACAGGGAGATGTAATGTCGTCCAATCACATAAAAAGAAGTTTATTGTTTCCATCTACTTGCAAATATGACCTAGCTTATCCGGTTCCAAAAGCAATCGTATATTCAAAAATCCATATCCTCTTCATTGTTTAAAGGTGAAGGTCGTCATTGCGTTGGTTAATTCTCAATTATTTAGGTCAACTTTTAGTTGAAAATGGGTAGTAGATTAAGCTTCTCTACACAATTCTGGATCTGGGGCTACCAAAACATCTCCATAAAGTCAGTCTGAGATGGATAGTTCCTTTAAAACTTATATTTTACTTTTCAACTTCTACCGGCCAAGACCGGCCGTCGGAGATCATTGGATATCGGCGGAGTATACTACGTACAGCTGAGGTTAGCAGTTAAATATGAAAGACATTGTATCGTTTATAAACGTAATAAGAAGGATAACACCTTGCTCTTCATTTAAGTCCTCTTTTGTATTTTAAAAACAATACTGAGATCCCTAATTTTCACATAAATATTTACATACATAATTGGTCATTACAACCCTTCAGTCAGGATTACGACCTAGCTTCTCACATCACTTATGTTGTGTGTGTTAATTTTTTTATATATGAGCGGTGGGACCTAAAAACGACTCCGAACGACAAATTTCTTTTTTGAGAAACTTTTCATGTCAAATTTATTTATTCTCACAGTTTTTGCCAGAAATATTCTGAGAGGAAGTCGCCGAAGAAATATTTTTTTATATTTCGTTTTGCTCTAATAAGCCAATACACTAACTACTAGACTACGGCGACTTCACAACTTATATTTTACTTTTCAACTTATACCAGTCACAACTGGTCGTCGAAAATCATTAGTTATCGGCGGAGTATACCATGTACAGGTGAGGTTAACAGTTAAATATGAAAGACGTTGTGTCGTTTACTAAACGTAACTAGAGGGTGAAAACGTTGCTCTTCATTTATGTCCTCCTTTATATTCGAAAAACAATACTTTTGAACTAGAACTGAGGTATGTTTTAACTTTCTATAGGATTTGTCAAAAATCTAAGGTTCATAATCTTGCAGTTCAGTACAAGGGTTGCTGTACATACAAAACTCTTACGAAAAGAATAAATAGCCCATAATACAAATAACATACATACATACATAATTGGCCATTACAACCCTTCAGTCAGGATTACGGTCTAACTTCGCACACCACTCATGTTGTGTGTGTTAATTTTATACGTGAGTTGCGGGACCTACAGTTTAACTTCGACTCCGAACGACAGATTTTTGAGAAACTTTTTCATGGCAGGTTTATTTACTTTCAGAGTTTTTGCCAAAAATCTGCTGAGAGGAAATCGCCGAAGAAATATTTTTTTTTTCATATTTCGTTTTGATGTCTGACCTGGGAAACGAACCCAGGCTTTACGTCTAGTAAGCCAGCACACTACAAATAAGCCCATTAATATAGGAAAGAGTTCTGGTACAACTTTCTTTTAAATACTCCTCAAATAGTGGTTTTATTTTTGATATCTTTAAGGCAATACAAAGGTTTACAATGTATTTAGTTTAGGTAAATTGCTAAATGCTTTTTTATTTAACAAAACAAATCTTGATAAATTTTAATGTAATAGAAATCATTGAATGTCAATGATTAAAAACAAAAGACTTAAGAAACAAACCTTATTCATTACACTTATCGTTCAAAAGGCATCTTATTTTTATTACTTTTAATGAAATTACATGCTTAATTACATTTAAAATACTTCTTAATTTAACATCCCACACACATACATACATGTGCATATAAATATAATTCCATTTCATATAATGAACTTGATAGACCATTATTATGGGCAATTGAATAAAAGACTCTAAAATAGTAACAACAAACCAATTGAATGAACCATCAAATAAATAATTGGTTGTCATTGTTGTCTGTTTAGGTAAATGGTCAAAAGAAAAAAAGGGAAAAAACAAAAAGAAGTCAACCAATTGTAAAATAATGTTTGATTTAGTTTAGTGTGTTTCATTGGTTTGTTGTCATAGCGTTCAAAGACCCTGAAACGCATTCATAAATCAAAAACAGTAGTAAAACTGAAATAAAACTTTAAACAATTGTGCAAATTATTTATGCACATCATGTACTTCAAGTTCATAGTAACAAATATTTTCAAATACAATTCAAAAACAAATGAAATTCTAAATTTACTTCTTAAGAAAATATTGTTTTTATAATAATATTGTATGTTACAATAATATCTAGAATAATATTGATTTGTTTTTTAATTTTTCTCGAATTATTTATTGATAGCTTTTTGTCTTCTGGAAAATATATAATTTTTACAATCATATTCGCTTCCTAAAGAGATACACTTTTACAACACTTTGAGCATGCGCGCAATAGCAGTAAGTAACCAAACTACTTTGGGTATTTTTTTTAATAGGGTGGTACGTATTTAAATCAAAACTAAATTTGACAATTGTTTGAAACTCGAAATTTGTTATAAGCCGATATATTTGTTACAAATAGATATAAATATATATAGATAACGATAAATAAATATAGATAACGGCAAACATTTCGAATAACTAAGAGCTGATATTAGAAAAATAATAACGAATTGTACGTAGATTTCCATTAGAAATATGACACTAGATATCGCAATTCGTTAAAAGACATGCTAGTTTCGTTGAGTAATGCCCTCCCTTCTCCAAGCTCTAATGTTATATTGGTTTTGAGGCTCGCTATGGTTTTTGACTAATTCGCATACACTTGGAGGTTATGAAAACGCCACATGAAAAAGTCTAACTGTGTTATCAAAGAATCTCGGTGGGCAGTTCACATAATCTATTGCTTTTGAAGAATATCGAATGGGGCATGAACACTGGGGCACGTAGCGTCGTGCTGTTGGACTTACAAGTCTAGATGTCTAGATTATCCAATGCAGGCCTAAAAAAGTTGGTAATCATCGATCTATAGTGCTCGCCGTTGACAGTGACGTCGTCCTTAAGGAAATGTGAACAGATAGCACCGCTATTCCAAAATTGTGATCTGAAACGAGCCGAGTTCTTGTAACCGATGCGAAATCTAATATCTCGAAGCTTACATATCTTGCGTTTCGCTGATGTACGGCTGTTTGTCGGTCGTTTACTGAACCAATAGACTCAAATTTATCCATCACATTGCGAATAGTAGTTCTCTCAGAATGGAGATCGTAAAATGAGCCTGCAATTCGTTGCTCGGACAGAACACCCATTTTGATACAACAGTTTTAATATTTGCAATATCAAATCCATAATGGCAGATGTACATACATAACTACAACATGCTGCCCGCAATCATACATACATACATACATAATTGGTCATTACAACCCTTCAGTCAGGATTATGATCTAGCTTCTCACACCACTTATGTTGTGTGTGTTAATTTTATACATAAGTGACGGGACCTACAGTTTAAAGTCGACTCCGAACGACAGATTTTTTGAAAAACTTTTCATGGCAATTTTATTTACTCTCAGAGTTTTTGCCAGAAATCTGCTGAGAGGAAATCGCCGAAGAAATATTTTTTGTATTTTGTTTTGATGTCTGGCTTGGGGCTCGAACGCTGGCTTTACGTCTAATAAGCCAACACACTAACTACTAGACTACGGCGACCGCAGCTGGCCGCAATCAACTGCCAAAATTCGGAAGTCCCTGTTGGATCGTCATCTCCAACAGAGGTAATTGTGTTCTTTAGGTAACATATGTTTTCTTATGTTTTAATTGCAGTAACAGAAAGAGTTTGGTTACCTTTAATAATGCATGTTGTTGTCCATTTCTTGCAACTATTGACTCGAGTCTCTCTAGTGTCTCCTAATTATGTGCCGTTTTAACTGTCATTAGGACTACATCATCTGCATATTCGACATTTTCCAGGCTTTCATTAGTCCTCCATGATATACCCTTCTGTCTTACAGTTACTTCCTCTAATATTACATCTAGGATTGCCCTAAAAAAGAAAAAGTGACAGCAAGCTCCTATGCTTGACTCTCGATAGCACTATGCAATACTCTTGCTTTAGCATTGTTATACTGCGCCTTTATTTAATTTACAATTTTATGTGGCAGTATTATTCATTGCGTCAATGCCGTTTTCGAAAGCCAATAAAGATGAGATAAATGGAATGGTATCTTCTAACAGAGGCTCCGAACTTTGCCATTTGATAACGCCCCTTTTGTTCATCGAAAAATTATTTTCAGCGGTGGGGCTATTTCTATATGGATGGATACATGAAGAAACAAAATGGGTAGTTTTTTTTTGTAACGAGATCAATCCACACGAGATCCAAGAGCTGTTTGATGTAGATTTTGGGCTGGTGGTGTCATCAGTCCATATTTCTTTAAAAACGACTTTGAGCAGGCCATCACTGTCAACGACTAGCAAGATGACCAACTTCTTTTTGCCCGAATGGAATGATCTGGTCACCAACTACATGGAGTTTCAACAGACGGCGCTACGTGCCACACGCTAATAGTTAAACTCACTGCCCACCAGGGCAACCAAAGTATAGGGTGATTCTTTAAGAGCTATAGGAAAATTTTTCAAAAAAACACATAAAATTCAGAAAAATGCATGAAATCTTTATTTGAATCGATAGTACGGGTCCATATAATTTAATGTTTGAAGACTATTTCATGCAAATGTTGACCGCGACTGCGCCTCAAATGGTCCATCCGCTTAGTCCAATTTTGACATACTCTTTCCAACATTTCGGCCAGTATCTCACGAATAAATGCTTCAATGTTGTCTTCCAATGCGTCAATTGAAGCGGGCTTGTCTGTATAGACATGAGCTTTAACATAGCCCCACAAAAAATAATCTAAAGGCGTTAAATCACACGATCTAGGCGGCCAATTGACCGGTCCCGAACGTGAAATAAAATGTTCACCGAACTCGCCTCTCAATAAGTCCATTGTTACGCGTGCTGTGTGGCATGTGGCACCGTCTTGTTGAAACCACATGTCATGCAAGTCAAGCTCTTGCATTTTGGGCAAAAAAAGTTGGATATCATCTCACGGTAGCGCTCACTATTCACAGTTAAGTTACGATTCGCAGCATCTTTGAAGAAGTACGGTCCAATGATGCCACCAGCCCATAAACCGCACCAAACTGTGACTTTTTCTGGATGCATGGTTAAATTATAGACCAAACTGAAGATGTTTGAGAGTGAAACAAAACACGAAACGTGCGTGAGCTGTTTAAACCAGTGTTGCCAAAAAGATAATAGCTAAAAAATCACCCGTTATTAAAAAGTCTTAACCCACTGAACTATACAATTCCCATATTTTAATAAAAAAAAATTACACAATACTATATGCCCCCTTAATATATATTTTGTGGTTAATGTGGCTTTAAGCAATTGAAGTGTTTATTAAAAAAAAAAAAGAAAGATTTAAAGTACGTTATGTCTTGAGTCAGTCATACACATAGTAAACTAACCAACAGTTTACAGCGGGTCTTTAGCTTGTATAGACGTGTGTTTAATAACAATTTAATTTCGCGTAAAAGAAAATTTTTAAAATATTCGAATTAACGAGGAAGTAAATAAAATAAATATTAAAATTAAGTGTAAAAAAAAAGAGATAAATAGAAAAGTCAACATAAGAATTGATTAGAAATAAAATAAATAAGCCAATACAACTAAGTTATACACAAAATGATAATGTTTTTTTAACGTATTTGTAATGTTACAAAATATGTGTTAAAACTATTACTGGCAGCAGCATAGCGTGCAATCAACATTAATGTTTTGCGTTTATTTTAGATTTAAAAAAAGCTACACAGTAAATTATCAGTAATTTAAAAATTTTGCAATGTTTTGTTTTGTTTTTTTTAAATTGTATAAATGGAATCCAGAAAACAATGAGTGCATGATGTGCATTGTTGGTATTGCATCATAAAAAAGACAAACAAAAAAAAAGAAATTTCGCAATTTTTGAATTATTTCTTTATAAAAGTGCAAAGGATAACTAAACTTTTGACCACTAAAGACTGTGTCATTGTGTCAGTTTAAAACTACATATTTTGGCACTTTTTTAATTTTCAAGTTTAACTTAAAACGAGTTTTCAACTTTTGGCATTTTTTTATTTTAGTATTATGGCTTTTAACTTTTTATGTTTTTTGAAATATTATTGTTTATTTTGTTTTACTTACTGAAACAAAAAATGATGGCTGTGGGATAGTGTTACAGCAGACTGTCGGACAGACAGATAGTAATGATTTGAAATATAAATTTTAAAAAGTAAATGATGCTTGTGTCTTAAGTCTTTCGTTTTCAGATGTGAATGTTGTTACGCTTCATGTGTTCCAATATTTTACCATGGATATGGGTTTACAAAGCAAGATACATATGTGTGTCTGCAAATAATAATAATAAATAAACCAATATTAGTTACTATTAGCACACTTTATAAATAAACTAAAAGTAATAATTTTGCAATATAATAAATGAATTAAAAATAATTTAATAACTTAATCTTACTTATTTATTATTACCAACGATATTGACTCTATGAAAACAAAACATAAAGTGAACGGCTTCGATTTGAATAAATAAATTAAAATCAACCGCCCAAAATTTATTTCACTAACCAAACTGACTTTTAATAAGCAGGGAATGTTACAATTAACGGACTTCAAATCCATGAATGCTTAGAATAAACCTCTAAAAATAGTGTTTTTATGTATGATATGTACAGTAATCCCTCGATTTACGTCGCAGTTGGTTCCAAAAAACGTGAAGTTAGAGGGAACAAAAAATTTGAAACAACGTTAATCGAGGCGACGTAAATCGAAGGATTACTGTAATGCAATTATTAATTTAAAACATAAAGCTGTCCAACGATTTCAATGAACCCATGAAAGCCAATTGATATAAAAAATATTCATAAAATTGAATGCCCCCTGCTCGGTGGTCTAGTGGACAGTGTGCTAATAACTCCACGTTTTTTATGTTACATTTATAGGTCGATTATGGACGGCAACCCAACTTCAGTTGTGTTGTCATCCGGCTACGATATATTTAAAGTTGACTAAGAAAAAAATTTTTTTGAAGTTGACTATCAGTTGCCAACTGCAATACCCAATTATACTAGTTTTGACAGCTCAACTGAATATCGGTTTCCATACATAATCGAACCATTAATACAAATTGGTAGATGCATCAAAAAAGTAATTTTCAATTAATGTTAAAGCCGTAGTCTAGTAGGTAGTGTGTTATTAGACGTAAGGCCACGGTTCAAACCCTAGGTCAGACATCTCCAACAAACTGAAATTTGAAAAATATATCTTCAGTAACTTCCTCTCAGAAGATTTCTGGCAAAAACTCTGAGAGTAAATAAAATTTACAATGAAAAGTTTCTCAAAAATCTGTCGTTCGAAGGCGTCTTTAAACTGTAGGTTCCGCCACTCATGTATAAAATTAAAACAATCAACATACATAAGTGGTATGAGAAGCTAGATCATAATCCTGACTGAATGGTTTTGTAATGACAAATTATGTATGTATGTATGTATGTATATACGTAACGTTGGGCATCAAAAACTAAGCCCTAACTTCAATTCGCCACTTTATCCCTCAGCATTTCTCCCTATTTATCATCTTCTACAATCTTCATCCGTAATTCCAACACAAATGTTAATCTTATCAACAACAATAGTAAAACCTTAAATCTTTAGGAGTTTATCCCCTAGAAAACTGAAGATGTAAGTTTTGTATCGCATATTTCAAGCGCTCAGTTTCTATTGTGTCATCAAAGATGTAAGTGGTGGTTCGTTGTCTTGTTGTAACACCACACCTTTTCTATTGATCAATACCAGTCGTTTTAAATTAATTGTTTGCTAAAATCTCACTCACATTTTTGACAGTAGTGGTCGGAATCAATCATTTGATCAGGTTGTGGACTCATAATGAACACTTTCTTTCGAATTCCACTAGACATAAAGTGCATCTTTCTTGGTGCCAATACACCGTCTGTGAAGCTCCACTATGTTGCGCACTCTCCTGGATGGAATTGACTGAAGTCGGTAAAGTCAGAAGTTTTAGAATGCCTAGAGAATGACTCAATATTGAGAAAGCAATAACACAACTGTTAAGGAAGTCCTCTCAGTAAAAACATCGTATCTTTCTCACATCACCTGTGCTAGGTTAGGTTGCAATAGGATACCTTTACCTAGGAAGGTCCTTAGCCTATATCTTTAGTATTGCAAATACACCAAACAAAATAAAAAATATTTAAAAAAAAAACAATTGAAAAACTGAGGGTGATGGTTCCTAATAGAACACTAACTCTCCTAGGTAATAGTGTCCAGTGTCTACGCCTTTGTATATCACCAGACAAGAGGCACAGATTGTATTTGACAATCACAAATGCCATTATATTTTCGCACACCTTACAAAAAGGAAGTTTTATCCGTGCCTCACAAACTGCCACAATGCCTAATCACAAAACATAACAACAACATCCTATCCATTTCGTACCAGAACGGTCGATCAATAATAGTCTGAGTATTCTACTCTACTCCACAATAGGTGTCTGAAAAAGTGTCACAAAGAAGGCCTAACAGACGTCTTCAATTGATCGTCTGCCTCTGGTACTGTCTTTCGTCAGAGTTTATCAATTCAATTTCCTCCAACCGTAGTACATTCTACCTCTCTAAGAGTCTTGTGAGGGCCTTCTTGAAGACTGAAAACATCCTCGAATTGACATAGTGCCTAGTTAATGCCTTCAAAGCAATCTGGTTCACGCTGTCATTTTACCAAAAAAAAAAATCAAGAGAAGGCATAAAACATATAAACTGTATAAAGCTCGGCATTTTAATTGTTGTCTTTAATGAAAACTCAAGAGATATGCCAGTAAAAAGAAATTAATACAATTCATTACATATTTATTTATAATAAATGTTTGTTTATGGCGATCAATTTTTTTTAAGCGGTTGTTAAAGGTTAAATTAAAAATAAATTCCAACTATAAAATGTATTGCAATTAAGGCTTAATTATGAAAAATAAAAAATGTAATGTAATTGGCATAGTTTAAGGCATTTAAAGTACTACTTACTTAAATAGACATCGTTATAAACCCTTTAATACCGAATTAAACTATTTTTCTTATTTCCAATAGACCAAAATAAACGGAAATTAGGCGAAAACTGTAAAAAAAAAATTTTAAAACTTAACAAAACTGGTCACAAGCCTTTCATGGCGTCATCAAAAGCTACAACTATAGTTACATTAGCCATTATTATGGCAATTGTTTTATTGAACAATAAAATAATCACCACAACAGCACAAGGTCAACTGTCTGTAGATGAAGATTTCTCAAGACTGTTGGGAAAATGTGGTGTAAACGATGATGATTTTGATACATGCATGAAAGATGTATTTAATGATTTGAGAGCATATTTTCCAACTGGTACGCCATCGTATAATAATAATTTTAATATGTATTTAAAAACAAATTCATATTGTGTTTTTTGATTTACTTTTCTAACAGGTGTACCCGATTATCATATAAAACCTTTTGATCCCCATCATGCTTCGTTTGTAGAGATAAGGCGTGGCGATCAAAAAGGTTTAGCAGGCTTCAAGTTGACTTTACGCAATGTTACCGAATATGGCTGGACACGATCAGAGGTTACCAAATATCATACAGATCATGAACAGAAACGTATCATTTATTCACAATACTTTCCCGAAAAGAGTCTAGTTGGTTGGTATGAATTTTCGGGAAATGTTTTAGGTACACCCATTAAGAGAAAAGGTTTCTGGAATATGACTTTATATGACTACAGGTAAGCACTGTGGAATTGGTCCATATACTTATAATTTATAAATTTTTAATTTCATTTCATACTTACAGTCAAACTACCAGTGTTAGACGTTTGGGTGAGCCCGGTTCTCTTTTGAAAGTCCACATAGAAATCGATCGTATTGGCGGCTTAAAGATGCACGTCTCAGATGCTTTGGCACCAGGCCGTGCACGTCTGGATAATGTTTCGGATGGTGTTATCAACAGCATGTGGCCTATTGGTTTGCCATTTATAAAGCCTATAATAAACGATCTTATTAGTACGGCTTTTACTGATATTTTCAATGAATCGTTTAGATACTTTCCTTTGGATCGCTTTCTAAGATGATAATAATATTTAGTTTTGTATCTTTTATAGACTTTTAAGTTGCTATTCAAGTCATAATTGTTGCCTGTTTTTTAAACGACTGTTATTATTAGTTAATAAGATATTATAGCGGCTTATATTTAATTTTTTTTTAATAAAACAAATACTCACTGAACAATAATAGAATAAGAAATGTATTTCGACTGTTCTTGTATTGTTAATAAAATTTACGAATAAAAAATACGAACTGAAACTGAAGTTTAAAAACTGAAAATCGAATGCTGTATAGATTTTATATGTCTAGAATCAATTCTTTGGACCACATAAAAACATCTTGGAACCAACAATTGCCGATGAAAATTTTGAATTAAATACGAGGAAATACCTAATGGGTTTCCACATCTTTGGAAAAGACGATATTAAACCCATTATAGTTTCAATATGATAGGAAAGATAAACTTAAAATTGTTTTTTGTTCCCATTTACGGCAAGCGAGTCTTCTTCAATTTGCTCGTTACCAGTTTTTCTTTATGGTGTTTTGTAAATCTGCTTCCACAATTTATTGTTTTTCCAATCCTTAAAGTTCTTCTGATAATTACTTTTTGTTTCTACCCAATTATTGTAAATCTTCATTCAGTATCACAACTTACCTATCAGTCCCTTACCTATCCCCTCTGCAAATCATTAGCAATACTTTAATTGTTTTCTTCTGTTTCTCTACTGTTTTGCTTTTCCGGTATTTTTTATTTTGTTTGATTTATTTGCAACACTAAAGATACCCCCTAAGGAACTCTCTGGAAGGAGGGGTACCTCCGCAATTCGTGAGATTTAAACAAGCAATTCAATTAAAAATAAAAACCTCGCTGTAGTCTTGTAAGCTGTGGTATTGTGCTAATTTTTTTTTTCCGGAACGCGTATATAGTTATATACACAGGGCCGATCCTGGGTAGGCGGCCGCTCTGTGCGGTCTCATGTCCCAAATTTAACGACGGGGGTGATTTTCCATGATAATCCTGGCGGCGGCGTTTTTTTTAGGTCTCATGTCCCAAATTTGACGACGGGGGGAGGGAGATTTCCCCCAATTTTCGCCCGTAGCCAGGATCGGCCCTGTATATAGCATAAAAAGGAAAGGAAACGAAAATCATTTCCAATTCTCGTTATCAGAAATCATCTTTAGTTCTGAGAAGGCGTTCCTGTCCAAAAAGGAAGTACCGGAACGACTTTCCGGAGCGTTCCGGCTCGACAACACCACTGCTTGTAAGTAGTGTGTTGGCTTATTAAACGAGAACCCGTGTTTCAAGCCCTGGCTCAGACATAAATATAATTGCCATTAAAAGCTTCAAAAAATCTGTTGTTCGGAGTTGGCTTTAAACTATAGGTCCCCCATTCATGAGTAAAATTAACACGCAGTATGTGTGGTGTGAGAAGCCAGATTCTAAGCCGTAATCATAGCTAAAGGGTTGTAATAACCAAATTAAGTAAGTAATAGACCTGAATTACTTAAAATAAATAAAGTGATTGAGTAGGTTAGTAGATTCAGAATAAACCATGCATAAGACGCTTATGTCAAGTGTGGATTTCTTTACAGATATCTAAGCATTATAAAGTTAACATCTTCAATTTGAATGCAAACTTAAATTCTTCTTTACGAACGTAAAAAGTCAAAATGTTCATATCGTCAATACCACACTTCTACTATTTTGGTACCACCCTATATAAAACGCTAACCTAATATCATTAGCATTTCAATACCCTTTGTTCACGAAATCCGTTGTCGCAAATGGTCTTGGATTGTGCATATGTTGTTTAAGGTCATCAGAAATATAGCAAAGATCCGTTTGGAATAGAAAATCAATGTTAGACACCAAAAGATAACATAGTGAGAGAGCAAAGACGGCTTACGTGGACACAGTTCGCTAAAAGGCGTAAAATGGAAATATATGAAGGGATTTCGTTATACACTTTTCTAAAAATTATCAATTCTCTGTTTTCTATGTTTTTAACTCAATATGTCGTGTACACATTAATATTTCTGTCCATGTAATTATTTGCTTTTATTGTATCTCTAGAAACTCCTTTCGAATAGCTCATTGAAAACCACTCGTCAACTAAATAAATATTAATAACAGACTTGAGTACTTGATCTTTACGGCCGGCTTTATTTTTATACTCTCGTCGGAATCGTATAGACCACTCACACTGAGGACTTAACAGTGCCACCGCAACGATCATTTAAGTAGCAAATTCGCTAGCAAGTGAAGTTCAAGGGTTTAGTATTATTTATGTTTTCTCTTTTTAGCACAGCAAATAATAAAAAAAAAAAAAACTATGTGTAGGATATGTAAATGATAAAAAGAAGTGTACGTATATATATTTAATTTCATTCTTGCGAAACTTATAATAAAACTATTTTATTAAACTATTTACTTTACTTTCTCACATACATGTGTAGGCAGGTAAACGTATAAAATATTACCATAACGATAATAGCATAATATTTTTAAATTGATTAAAATCTACAACAAAAAATGAAATTTAAAACCTTTATACACTTTACCATAGTATTACGAAAGAGATATGGTAGATATATAATGAATTACCTTAAATCTTAATTTAAATATCATCTATACTAGCGGCCACTTGCACTACGGGTATATCAATTCTTTGATGTGAAACTTCATCACTTTGCGACAATGGTTTTAAATTGGCAAATAATTTCGATAGAGAAATAGTGCAATAAGCAGATTTTTGTAATTGTTGATCAACAGTTTCTTGCAAGACTTGATAAGCAGCTATCAGTTCGGGCGATAGTGTAACATCTTAATAAAGAAACAAACAAAATCAAAATAAAATAAAACAGGATTTGTAAAATATTATTGCAATAACAGCCGACAATTTAAAACTTAAAAGAAAAAACTTACTTTTATGCTGGTGTTTGCTTAAATCAAACATATATTGAAAATAACACAATTGATTGTACAAGTCTCTTTCAGTATATTGGCGCACTAAAGTACCATTTTTACAGCGCATACACACTGGTCTACCGCCACTGGTTACATGACAATAATTACGTGTGTTATGATTGCAGGCCGGATCATCACACACCAACCAATTTTGATAGAAACGTTTAATAAAAACACGCATGGCGAGAATCAATTGATTACGTATAGCAATGACATATTGATGTGGATTCATTGTGCATTCAGGATTTGTGCATTTCTCTAAAACGGCTTCATGTGTATTATTCGCTGATGGCTTAAAGGCAGAGGCTACAATATTTTCCGTTTTACATTTTACACAAACAAAAACGAATTTTTCGCATTGGCGATATTTTTGCAAGGCAGATTTGATTAGGGATTCTCCTGTCGAATCTTCTGCACGTTCTTCGTAAACTCTGTAATTAAGATAATTATCAAAACAATTACTTTTAAATAAGATAATTAGTAAGGTGAACTCACTTTTGAACTTGGGCTCTAAACTTGGATGGATCTAAACCCAGACATTCAGCAATCCTACTGGCATCTGTACCATCCAAAACCTCAACCATACGCGTTACCACTGGATGTATTTGATGGGCCAAATAATAATCATTGTCTAGTTTTAAAGTTTCACTACCCTTTAACTCATCCAAATGGTAAGCTCTTTGAGTTGCCGGATTGGAGGTGCCATCCTGGCATATAACATAGTCAACCATGTCACCTTTTTTGAAACGTCTATTGCGAGTTTTATTCATACGCAAGGCAACTTGTACATGAGCTTGTGTAGAGGTGTTATTAAAATCCGCTGGAGCTTTGGATAATTGTTTGGTAATCAAAAACATTGGCAATGGCACTTCACCGTTTATAATTTGATCTTTAACTTTTTCTAAATGGGAGTGGACAGCATCTAGTTTGTCATCGAGTTGTTTATCTGAAAGAATTTCATCTAAAACAACTTTACCCACCATTATGGCAATCTGGGACCAATCACGGCGAACTATATCAAGACCTTTGTGTTCTTGCTCTTTCTTCAATTCGCCTAAAAGCAAAGGAGGCAAAAATTACTTATGATTTTAATATTTTATCAAACAAAAAATGATGGTTTATACCTTTAGCAGTTTTGGTAACCTTAACAGCAGCATATTTCTTTTTCTTTAGCAGCAGCAGACAACTAAACACACCATCTATATCCAATTCTAATTGTTTATATAGTTTATTCACGCTTTGCTTGATGCAACTGCCAATTTTGAAAACCTGATCATAATCGATAATATTCGTATTTACCATAATGGAGTCTGTATCACCGTACACCACTTCATAATTCATTTTTTGTACCAATGACTTGGTATTCATTAAAATTTCACGACCTTTATATGTTACTAATGCCGCCAAGTGCTGAGCATAGAAACGAGAATGGGCAAAACCCAAACAGCCATACATGGAATTGGCTGTTAACTTTAAGGCCATTTGACGTATGTGATATTGCATTTGTAATTCGGGTGACAAATCCGGAACAGCCATTAATTTTTTAACTTCTCGTCTTGAATCGACCAAACGACGAAGTTGTTGTGGTAAGATACCCTGTTCTATACTCGAGTCTGGTAATGTGGGTAAATCATCTAAATTATAGGGTTGTTGCACAGTGGTAAAACAAATATTATACTCCTGTATAATACTAGGATATAGAGAGTTGAAGTCCATAAGTAAAATATATTTGTCATAAAGGCCTCGTATGGGATCTAAAACCAAGCCACCAGAGTAGGCAGCCTTTTTACGTCCACCGCCAGCAGCAGACGCTGTTATATTTGTTGTGCTTTCGGGATCATGGCCATCACCTGCATCAGCTGCAGCTAATGAATTACCAAATTCTCTCTTCTTTTTATCGGGTACAATATAATTCTTTTCCGTAAAAGCGTGTAATAGCAGGTACTCATTACGTTCAGAACGACCACTTTGCAGTGTACGTGTCATAATGTTACCACAGATGTTAGTGATTTGTAATGCCAAGGGCATAATATTTAAGTCGCACATTAAACGCAATATAAACGAAGCATCTTGCATAGTGAGGGTGCATAAGTTTAGAATGCCATTGCCTGTTTCATACATTTCCTTTAAATCTTCTTCGTTTACATCCATGCGTTCATTTTCTTTAATCTTCAGGACATTTTGACATAATGTCTGCAAATCATATGATCTGGATTTAATACACTCTTCGGCCGATCGTTTAACATCACAAATCATGCGTCCAATGAAAAAATCCAACATTTTCTTACCAAAAGCCTGACTCATACGTAAACGTCCCAAACGTGACCATTGCGGTATTTTTAATGTGACAATACGATCGGCCAATACATCCAGTTGGCAATCCATGGCATCATGGGTAACAATTAAATCTGCATCTATTACTTGATATTGACTTAAAAACCATAAAAGCAGAGATCTTTCCGTATCATGCTTAAACACCTTTGTGGCTGTATATTTACTTAGTTTGGCATTCAAATCAAATGGCCAGGAGCACATAGCCGGCCTCGTTAGACCGCACATGTGCTTATTAAAGGCCGGTTGCGGTGCAGGTCTATCAATAAAAAACCTGTTGTGTGTCAACATGGATATCATACAGATTTCATTTTTCAATGTTTTCGGATTTAATGATGTGCGTACATTCAAAGTCAATAGAGTGAGACAAGGTGGTGGTTTTGGTTTCTGATATTCCGCCAATGTTAAATATTTTGGCTCACTTACGGTAACATCAGTTTTACACCAACTCATTGGCGCTGGATTAACTTTAAACTGTTTAAGATTTAACCAACAAGGTCCCTTTATTTTACGATCCAATAAAAAGCGTTCCAAGGATGTAGTATTTGCGCCAAAGATATGGGCTATTGAATTGTACTTTTGCTTAGTATTCGGTGAAGGTTTCTTGCCATCATAATGCACTTCCATATAATCACATTGCTGTGGCACATCTATGCCAATCGAATGATAAGCAAAGTTTTTAGTCACTTTACGTGAACGAAACTCACTAAGTTTTAAATCAACTGAAATCGTGTCATTGAATTCCTTGTAAAGATCAGCCAACGTCACTTTTTGTTTAGTGGGTTCTTTGGATATGGGGTCCAAGAGCTGTTGTAATTGAAAAGTAAATTATTTAATTAATATCATTTGATGTATTTTCATTTTAGTACGTATGGTTTGTCCGACTTGACAGAAAAGCTATGTTCAAGCTCGACTTTTAGTATAATTTTAACGCGAAATGATAATGAAATGAAAAAATGCCAATAAAATCCCTTAATAAATATAACTTAGTTCAGATAATTGTTGTCGACAGAACCATATAACAGAAAAGCGGTCTTGTAAGAAAAAACAGAAGCTATGAGATAATCATTGTAGAGCTATCCAAGCAAACTAAAACATTTCCAAAAGTAAACAAAATATGAAGCGTAAGCCTATTTACTTAATCTATCTAAGTCTATATTGTCAAGAGGTTTAAAAACTTCTTAAAATACCATCGCTGGCTTTAAATCCATTTAAAGGATTTTAAACTACATTTTGAACAAAAAACTTCATACTTAATGAAGTCCAACACAATCCTAATAAATCTTGATTTGATCCTTACAAAACACTTTCACAAAAACTTTCTTAAGTTTATCTACTTACATATTCTCTTGGCAGCAAATAAACAACACGATCAATTTTTTCGATTCTTACACAAATCGATTTACCATCTTCAGTACGTCCAAATAGGAAAACTTCTCCGGGACGACGTACTGAATCTTCCCAGGCTTCCCAATACCAAAAACGTAAATTTTCTGTTGTCTCTTCTACAGTCTCAGATGAATTTGCTGTAAGCTCTTCCTCAAAACTATCCATTTGACAGATATTTTCCCAATTCCTAAGCAGATTTTGTATGTCTTCTTCCTGATTAACAGTTGATTTTTTCACAGCAGTTGGCGCTGAATTTACTACAGGTTTCACTGGTGATTTTTCTTTGGTTTTTGACGAATTTGTTGACAAAGTTTTTTCCAATTCAAATTGATTTTCATCATCCTGCAAACAACTGAAATCCATATCATCATCTGGTATTGCATGTTTTTCAGTCGAAGCAACTGCGTTTGAAACTGCATCAACTGAATCTTCTTTAGATTCTTTATTGTTTAAGGATTCTTTTAAAACTTGATTAGCTACTACAGGTGCTGTTGATACTGTTTTAGAGTTTTCATTTGGTTTCGCTTTTAGTATGCTATCTAATAGCTCATCATCACTGTTTCCTTTATCTGTAGATTTTCTGGCCGGCTCTTTTGTTTTAAGATTATTCATAAAATTATTCATGTATTCCTTGGCCAAAGTAGCGTCCGATTTTCTTGAAGAGTTGCTAACAATTTTTGCTGGTGCAATAACTTTAGAAGGCTTATCGCCAGCACTGCTGGTACTTGGGCCACTTGATGTAGAGGCTTCATTGGGTAGACCCTGTAGCTCCCCTAAAATATCGGCTAATATATCATCATCTTTAATGGAGGCAGCTGTAGTTTTCTTAGGTACTGCATTGCTGAAAAGGTTGCGTATGGATCCTTTGCCTTTTACAGGCTTATCACTGTCACGTGGTCTCTTTTTGGTTCCTTTTTTTTGATTCCTATTAGACGTTTTGCCGGTATCGTCATCCGAATAATCATCTTCATCCTCGAAGAAATCACGGCCATCTTCGGCATAACCGGTGCCATCTAAATTATAATATAAATCAATAGACAACACCCGATTATTTAGTGTTCTAAATACTTACCATCTTCTATCCAATCATCTCCATATAGTTGTTTAGCCTTTTTGGCATATTCTCTTTCATCTACTATTTCATATACACTGTCAACTTCTTCGGTAACCTCGTATTTATGTTTACTGCCTTTCAGTTGTTTAAGCTTTTCCAACGCTGCAAAGCGTCCAGCCTTATCCACTCTTTGGCGTTTGGATCGAGGCTCACCTGTAATAATGTAAAATATTATTAAAACAACGTTTTTTCTTTATATTGCTTAGGTTAACCACTTACCAGGAGAGTCTGCCATAGTTTAAAATAATTTTATGGTAATTTATTTGAGTATTTCTTCAAAAATTTCAATAAAAAGTGGCAGTGCGTACCAATAAGTATAAATTTGCTCTTTTGCGTGGGAATGGCGGGAAACTCATAACAAAACAATTGTAAAACAATATATAACAACTCTGTTTTCGTGTTATTATCATAGGAATGAAGTCGAATTGAAACCAAGTCAGCTGTTTTCATATACACAGGGCAGTAATTGATCGTTTTTAAATGTCAAAGTTTGAAATATTTCTTTATATTGTGGTGTAGAGTTATTTATTTCTTATTTAAGCTAGGTAAATTATTTAAAGTATCATATATTATTAATAAATAAATGGTGAATGTGATAATGTAGTGTACTATATGTGAAGTATGATACAAATGAAATTGTTCTCAGTTGTGCATCAATAATATCAATTCAATCGCTGGGATACTTCGGAGTTAGGAAGAAAATAATTCAACAGGTATGGAAAATGAATTTGAATATTGTTTATAGACTTTACGCAGTACATTGCCACATTTGATGACAATATTACGTCAGAAAACCTCTGTCTTCCTTTCAAGATTTCATCACGGCCCATATGAATGAGTATTAGTACTGACTGAAACAAAGTAAAAAACCTTTCCACAATGTTTACGCCTTTAAAATGTTGTTCGCCATTGTTGTTATTTTCCTGTTGGGAGTTGTCTATAAACTACATATGATTGTTCACTTCCTGAAGCTAAGCCTTGTACTGCCATTAGTTACTCATAGGTCAATTAAAATAGTAATGCTTGTGATTTTGTCAACAAATTCGAAAACGACACAACGGAGTGTCGCAATAGTTTGGTAATGTATTATATAGTGAATGTCGAGGTCGTGGTTTGATTCCTACCAAAGACTAGGAGTTTATAAATACAAGAATATGAGTATGTTATGGTAATTGATGGATACGAATTTATCTCACCAACATAATATGTAGACAGCTAAGTTTTCTTGACTGCTGGCCTTTATAATGCCATACACACATATGTATATTCCGAAAAATAGATCAGGATAGAGTTGAGCAACTATTTGCTATTTGTGAAGCAGCTATTGATATCTGATTTTAACTATTAACCTCGACTTGTATAATAATTAGAACATTTGAATTTAATAGAATAAATAGCCATATAATTTCCGGGCTATAAGATAAGTCTTGTCAACTTTTACAGGAAAAGCAAATAACTGAACTGCCTATGTAGATTTTTTTCACAGAAAAACTTAATGAATGAAACCTTGAACATAGAACTAGTTCTTTTTTTTTTCTTCTAACAGTGGCTACTTATTTTTTAAATGGACGTGTTTGATTTGTATCTGTTGGGAACAAACAGCTTTGTTCAAGAAGTCAATTTTCGATTGAATTGATTTGAGATGTGTACTTGGAGTTCATAAAAATAAAATAAATAAATCATTTACTATCCTAGTTTTGTTCGCCAGCTACTCAATTATTCTGCTACATTTAATTCTACTGTACCTTTCATTAAACGCTTCCTATCATTAAATTTAAATAAAAATAAAGTGTGTGTGAGATACCGTTGGCTTTGAATCACTGTGGTTTTGGTTTATTCGCATACGTTTGTTTGCGACTTAAGAAAACCCTATAAAAAATTTTAAATTGCTCGACCTCTACGTGATACGACAATGACCTCAAATCGCAAATGTTACATATGTAGCAGGGAGTGCCAGATCATCTAACTCAGATCAAAAGAAGTTGGCAATCATTGACCCCCAGCTCTTTCCGGTTGATACAGCTATCACTGGGTTGACAATCCTTGGCCGATGTGAGATCGGGTTGTTCCGGAGCAAACTATAGTGCTCGCCGTTGACAGTGATGGCCTGGCCAACGTCGTTTTTAAAGAGAACAGTGGCTTTTTTGGCATGCATTAGACTCTCTTGGAACTCAAGTGTATTGGTTTTGTCCGAAATTCGATAATTGTTTTGTTCACGTATCCATTCATCTAGAAATGGGATGAATCATTGCTGAAGACGATTTTTCGATGGATTTTAAAGCCAGCTGTCAACTGCTGCAGAACCCATTCAGTGAACACACGTCATTGTCTATTGTCGTCCACGGTGACTTAGAACGGTCTGTGTTAATGACTAATTTGACAGATGTAGTTTCAACAAGCCAAAGTTCGGAAATCCCTGTTGGAAGACTCTATGGATAAAGAATTCTTCAAAAACCGGAAAAGAAAAAAATATCTGTTGTAGATCAGTAAAGCGGAGCAAATGCCTATTCGAGTCACAAATACGACATATGGTGCAGAACAGAATCAGTTGGGGAACCTTCGTAGAATCTTTATAATTGCATGTAAAGCCTCTACTCCATTCCTAGAGCAGCACAGAGGTATTTACAAAAAAATTGAAGGAAGAAAATAATTTGCTGAATCCTATAGACTCCTATTATGCCAAAAATCCGAATGTATCCAATAGATATGGCGTATTATTAGATATTTAATGTAGATATCAATTCAAATCTACGGCGCCAAGACCTGTTACATGTAGATTCTTATACCAAAAGTTCAAATGACGTTCACAAATTAACTACAATGGTTCAGATTTATTCAAAAAATAATAATAATTAGTAGCGTAGCCACGTAATTTATTCATAAGCATCCTTTCTCACGAATCTTATAAACAAGAATTAGATTGAAAAAATATATATTTTTTTGTTGTGATATGTTGGTATACTATAGTAATTTTTATTTTTAAATTAATTTTTTATATTGAATTGTATATTGGATTGTATTGTCATTTCTACATTTAAAATAGTATTGATGGATGGATGAGTTCCTAATAGTAATGTGCAATGATTTTAAATATCAATTACATCGTCCAGGGTTATGCCGTCGAAGTATTTGGTTTTTGAAGTCTTGTCGGACGTAATCTTTAATCGCTCCATTTCATGCCATTCTCTAGCCAACTTCAAGTTCAACAATTCTAAACGTTTATGTTCGACTTGTACCCTTAAGCGATGTAGCTCCATTTGACGCATACGTAAAGTGGGAAAACTGGATTTCGACGATGATTTCGATGTAGCAGAGGGTATTTGCGACAGCGTTGAAGTTGTATTGGTTTTAGAGTTGCGGACTAGCTTTATAGGCTGTGGCGATTTAAAAGTGGATGATTGTTCCTTAGTTGATATTGGAACGGGTTTAACTAAATCCGTATCGGAACTTTTATAAACTGTAGAATTAGCAATCTTTGCATCAGATGGCGTGGGTATTTGAATTTGTAATTTGGTAGCGGATTTTGTTTCTTCTTCCCCAACGGCGGGCGTAAGGGGCCTATTAATTATTTCAAATTGAATAAGACTAGATCCCTGCCCACATATACGAGGAGTTTCGTTGGTGTTTTCCATGTTAGGTGGATTGTATATTTTTACCATAATATTTTGATGACTACCTCCAACGGAAGTTGTTTCACAGTTGTTCAAAGTTAATGGTTTTGAAGCCATTTCAAAAGTACCAGCAACGTTAGCCTTAAATTCTGCCTTTGAATCTTTATGGAGATCCTCGATTACAGCAGTTTGTTTGGGTATTGGATTGACAACTTCGGCTTTAACACTGCTTATTGGTTGACTCTTAATATACTCTTCCGTTTTTGCTTTCTGCTCTGGTGGCATATCGAAAATTTCCATTTTCGAATTTTGTTTACCCGAATCAATCGAAGATTTTGGTTCGTCGGTTTCTAACAGCGAAGTACTTGTCTTCTGATTAAATCCCTTATCAGTATCTGAATCCACTTTTTCACTTTCTTCATCACTGATGTCTATTATGTCGGTTTGAGGCGTTATATAACACTTTGCCCCTTGTGGCGGGATAGCTTCCTTCATTTCAATCTGTTGTTGCTCCGCCACATTGACAATTTCCACTTTAATAGTGCTAGAAATTTCGGTTTTTAATTTTTCCTCAATTTTCGCCTTCTGTGGTGGTGGCATATTGAAAATGTTCACCTGAATGCTTTGTTGACTTTTGCTTCCAGATGCAATTGGATTCAGTGCATCACTTGAAATTGTAAAGAGATTTTGCAAGTGGAATGAGCTTTCTTCTGGATCTGATGGATCTGTTGGCGGCATTGAATACTTTATGCGGGCCGTTTGGGCCAGCCACTGTTTCCATGGACGCAGTTTCCTATTTTTACGTTTATGACTTGAAGCAGCGGTTTGTTTTGATTTCTTCTCTGCCGGTCTGCTCACTTTTGGGCAAATTCGTGGCGATTCCCAAGCATGCTGTAGAGCTAAAAGAATTTTTTTGCAAATATCCTGTAATAGTTTTAAAAATCTTGACAATAAGGACATACCACCATCTGCTGCATCACTAGGCGAATCCATTGGTACAATAAAATTTTGAGCGACTGAAATTAACCGAAATTGAAATGAAGCCAGAAATATTTGAATATTTTCCGTTAAGATTTAAATTTCTTTTAATTTTTATTTTATTTCAAATTGACAAAAATTTAAATCCCTGTTCACTTAAATTGAACTTCGAAATATACGTATGTACATATATGGTCGAAAAATCGACAGTGTTTAAAATAAAGATAAGAATAGACAGTATGGGCTGGAGATAGCACATGAACAAGATAACAAATATTAGGATAAAGTAAAAATAAATCTTCCCAATAGATGACTTAAATAAATGCTAAAATCTGTCGCTCATATTTGACATTAAACTGTATGTTCCGCCACATACTTAACATGGGTGGTGTGAGAAGCGAGCTTTTATTTTGCAGCTTATGAAAAAACTTTATCATTTTAGCGTGAAATATGTATGTGCACTGACAAAAATACAGAACGAAAATGGAAAATATGCCTTAAGGTCAATGTATTGATATTGATTGATTAACCGAACTCCCAGAGAGATCGCAATTGCATTTCAACTCAAATAACTAATAGAACATATGGGTTATAAGTGCTGCATTTGTTTATACTAAAACTCTACACCGACAAGTAAAATCTAACAGTCAAAAATCCAATGCAACTGATGTTGCTGTTGCGCAAAAATTGGGACGTCAAAAGTCTTATTTTATGACAGCGAGTCCATAAGTCCGACCTCTTAACTGAAACGGAATCACATCTGCTAGTTTCCTTCTGCGAATTTAATTTGTATTCGACAATCACTTATAGCAGTTGCGATAATCTGAATTGAGGAAGGCTTGTCAGCAATGAAGACAATGCAACCGTTTTTCTGAGTGCACATAGTGTAATCCACGTTGACTATCTTCAAAGAATGAATATTATGCCAACTTACTGAGTTAATTTAACAAGGATTTGAGAAAACAAATACTGCTTTGGGACAAGAAAAACGTTCTTTTGCACCAGAATAATGAAAGCGTGAACGGACCTACAGTTTCCAATGCATAAATCCCTGAATTAGACTAAGAATTATTCCCGATCATCTCACAAACATTGCGACTAATTTTATTTCGAGGAGGAACGTTGGATCAAAAATTCTATTTTTCTTTTATCCAAAAGGCTGTCTTTAACACAAAATGTCGCGGACTTAATATCCTGCCTCGTGTCTGGTAACGAAACAAAAATATAAGAGGAGAAGTTCACAATACTATCCAAGGAATACTACCGCGTAGTTCTCAGTGTAGAGCTGGTTTTATTCAGTAAGAACCCGATATACGAAGCTATGTAAGGAATCCACTTTGTATATCTATACGACTCTTTTTCACGCATTTCATTTTGCTGTTTACAGTTAAAAAGCCTGAAAATAGATTTCAAGGCACCGGCCTTTATTCCATTTTCAATCGGATATAACGATTGTAAATAAAATGGAGACCCGACAGAGAGAAGTATTTCTTGTATCGTTTTAACAACCGAGGCACTTGAATATTTGTTTTAACACTGCTGTTTTTAGCCAAAATTGCATTGAATTTTCATGCCCAGGACATCAAGAGTTTCTTTCTACCCCCCTATATTTACACCCATAGTTTCGGATAACATAATATTAACGTTGTGAATTGGTAATTAATAGTCGACGTAGTCTAGTACGTAGTGTGTTGGCTTATTAGGAGTGAGAACTCGGTTCAAACCCCAGGTCAGATATTTTCAACTAAACGAAATATGAAGAAATATTTCCTCAGCGACTTCCGCTCAGCAGATTTCTGGCAAAAATTTGAGAGTAAATAAAATTGCCATGAAAACTTTCTCAAAAATCTGTCGTTCGGAGTCGACTTTAAACTGTAGGTCTCCTCACTAATATATAAAATTAATACACACAACATAAGTGGTGTGAGAAACTAGGTCGTAACCCTGACTAAAGGGTTGTAATGACGAATTATGTATGCGAATTGGTAAAAAACATTGGATTTTTCACTTAATAAAATCGGTCATATTCACTTGACTACCCGGAGATTGATCGTAAATCGGTAGAGTGTGACTCAATCTTTTGGATTCAATCTTCAGAGGTCTTGGTCTACGGTCAAAGGAAAATATTCAGTCTACTGCTCCTATTAATACTACGGTCATCTGAAAAAAGAGTGGAGAAGATTGGAAATTAAGAAGAGTAAACCATTAAGAACAATAAACAATAGATTTGGAGATAATAGAACAGGAAACTGAGGAAACTTTATATAAATCTACAGAAGTGACTAGCGATACCAAAAGTAATAAGTTTCTATAAAAGCTTATCACACTTTGTTAAATGCTTTGAAAATGGCATAACATTGCTAAGACCGAATAATTAAAACACATGCAATTTTGGGATTCATTATTACAAGGATTAGATCATCATTTTATTTCAGTTTCTTATGCTTTAGTTTTAATAACTTAATTTAAATAATTTTTAACATTTTCTTAATTTTTATTTATTTATTTTGTATTTTTTTTGGTTTATGCAGATTTTTTTGTAATAAATTTAAAAAACAGAAGTATTAATTATTTACTAATTTTTATTATATTTATTAATTTTATATTATATTGTTCTTATTATTAACGTATCTTTGTGTGTATATATATATAAATTGTCTATTATTATAATTTTAATTTTATTATAATTTTTTTTTATTTTGTATAATTAAAATAAAAATTCATTTTTAACAATTTAAATATACAAATAACAAATATAAAAAAGAAAGTTAAAATATTTGTTTACTAAAAACTAAAATGTGTGTATGTATTATTTATTATTTAGTGTTTCTTTTTTAATGTTTTTTGTTTTTTTTAATTAAATATTATTTTTTTTTCTCTTTTTAAATATTAAATATTTTTATAAAATTTACAAAGTGTTTTCTCTTTTTTTTATAAAAATAAAAAATAAATTGTTATATTTTTACAAAAAACGATCTTTCTTTTAGTTTAATAACGAAAATCAGATTTAAGCTTTTTTTATTTTAAAATAAAATTAAAATTAATAAAATAAAAATAAAATTAAATATTTTATTGAAATCTAGGAAACAAAACATTTTAGTTATAAGATTAACTAAGATAACCACAATATCACAATAACAACGAATTTTTCTTGTGTTAACTTTGTTTCCCAAATTCCCATAATTCGGAAAGAACTGATGAATGCAAATTGAAACTATATTCGGCCAACTCTTTATGATTGAAAACGCTTTATCTGTAGTATAATCGCTTTGAAATCTTTACCGCTTTAAATCTATACACAGATAGAGATGTCTTCCATAAGGATGTCCACTTTTACAGACATTTGAAATGATTACTAAGCATGATAGAAATTATTCTTGAATAGTAGTGTGAGTATGGATGTGTATAAATACGTCAAAATTTCATTGAATCCTATGTGTTGGCATTATTGTTTTGACTCTTGCAATAGCATTGTTTCTAGGTACCCCACCGCTTTCTATCACGAAGGAAATTTTTTCTTCCGGCCGGAGACTAAAGGGAATTTTTGAATTGAAGAAATAATACTACCATAAAATTTTCAAAAATACTGACCGTAACCTTGTATACGTAATTAGTCACTACAACCCTTTAGTCAGGATTATGACCTAGCTCTTCACACCACTGATTTTCAGTGTGTTAATTTTATACGTGAGTGGTGAGGCCTACAGTTTAAAGTCTACTCCGAACGACAGATTTTTGAGAAACTTTTCATAGAAATGTCTCACCTGGGGTATGAACCGCCGTGGCCTCACGTCTAATAAGCCAACACACTATCTACTAGACTACGGCGACTTCATTCAGACATTGGGGAATATTTGGTGGTTCTGTAGAAATTTTTATGCAATCTGATTCTGCATAGTAATGTTGAAGGCCGGAGAATGACTTGCGTACTATATTCGTTCCATTAGTTTGTGGTACTCTTAAAGCTCTTCAATCGATCTTAATCGCATAGAAAATTGTAGACCTGCTGGACACTTTACGGAATTTTAACACTGTAATATTGGCTAGGTTTCAGAACATGAAAGTTACGGGGTTAGTAAGATAGGGGATTGTCTGGCAAAACTAAATGACCCTAAGCCATTGCTATTTTTCCGTTACAAAGTTCCTAATCTCTAACAGAGGAATTTCGAATTTTTGCTTGTGGATGATGGTGGACTTTTCGAGTAGCCCGAGCTTATACAAAATTGAACTCTTTGAGATCAAAGTCTGCCGATTGTGAAAGTGACGCTAAGAGTTCAGAGAACAGTCTTTGTGATTTTCCTATATTCGGCAGATAGAGACTTCAAATTTCCATAAGGAACATAAGGCCATATAAAAATGTTTCCAAATAATCCCATCGTCACTCATTAGTATGATTTATAGCCTTCTCCACATGTAAGTACATCTTTAATCTTAATGGTTTTAATCGAGCGCAGTGCAATTCCTCATTAACCCAATTAAATAATTAGTTCGGTAACTTCGTTTTTACCACTGTCTCATAAGCTTAAATGTCTATCAGATTATGAAGCTTTTTAATACTAATACAGGGTGCAAACAAATTTCTTATCTGAAATAAAAACAGACAACAAGCCTTTAATCTGATGAATGTAAAAATTTTGTCTTATTCTAAACGATACTGTGTGTAGTTAATAACTAAAGAAGCAGTTAAAAACGTTTTATAAACATTCTTTCGATTGTAAACAGGGGATTTAAATAATGATTTATCAATTAATTTATTAACGATTTAAATTAGAAAATTTTTATAAAAAAAAAACTATAGATTTGTAACTTTAAATCTGTTTTATCACCTGAAACCTTTAAAGAAATTATATTTTCTTTTCTGATTTGTTTTTCTGTTTCCTAAATTAATTAATTCTTAATTGTATTGTATTTAATGAACATTTTCTTTCTTATTGATTCTGTTTTTAAATGGGATTTTATTTGAAATTTGTATACATATAATTAATGATTTTTATTTATCAGAATTTAATTTTTAATTTGTTTTCTTATTTATCTTCTAGTCGGTAGGTTTATTGAGAAAGTATTTAAGTTTTCTAAATGATCTTTAGACTGTCAATATTAAAGTAAAGAAAAGGAAGCAAAAACAAACAAAAAAAAATTAGAAAATTAAACATTTTTAAGAAGAATAGTTCGTATTTAACATTCCTGGTCTAAATTCAATTATGGGACGTTTAACTACAAATTTGAAATCAATTGTGGTCTCAGAAATTTTTTTTGTAACTCAGCTGTAGAAACAAATTTTCTAATTCACCGGGTTATCATATTTCAAAATAACGTATTCTTTTCATCTCTAATCAGTTTCAAAATCAGACAACTGTTGCATGACAAATATATTTGAAATTTCACGGCGTAGTTTGATTTCCTCCAATTTCTTTAAGGTGTTGCCAAAGGGATAAAAATTTTATAGAAAAAGATAACGTACATCCTTTCATATACATATGTGAGAACTAAATTCTCTGAAAGGTATTTTTATCATAAAACCAGGATCGGAAGCGAAGTTAAGTTTTGTGTAATCAATAGGTATATGACCATAGTTTATATACATACTTCAATGCTCAAGTGGCTCTTAGTCTCATAAGCTCCTTCACAGATGCTACTTTCGTCAACGTGCCTGGTGGTAGCCATTTAAATATATTACATAATGCTTTAAATGTTATAGTTGTACGGGCAACTGTTATAATGATCGCCTCATAATAAAGCGTTTAAAACGATTTTGATGATTACTTTACTCCAAAACCCGCAATGAATTCCCTCAACAGAGTTGCCCTGATTGCAAAATCATACAGCCAGTATACGCTTCACGTTTGATACTTCTATTGTTTTCTAGCAGCATTAAATTTGTATTGTGTATTCATATTCTAGTTTAGTTTGCTATCCATTATGATTCAAAAATACTTGGCCTTAAAGTGGGATGTATGTACTTTGTTTGTAGCGGGAACATTTTTTAAATAAGGAATCATTTTGCGATAACCATTCCTTCTTTATATCATTTGCAATTATCGACTAAAATCATTCATTTCTTCATTCTCTACTGTCTTTGTTCACTGACGTTAGCTTACTCATGTAAGTCACTCTGAAATACTATTTTCATTCCACTCCACTAAACCTATATAGCGCAGTTTCTTAGCTTAGCTCTTGCTAGTACATCCGTCACAGATTAAAGTGGCAGTTCTTACCTTCCACGTATACAATAAAATATATTGAAATGATGACTTAAAACGTTCAACGCTTTAATTGTAATCTAGTGAAATCTTTCAAGACCACGATAAATCTCAAGAATAAATGTAGATCCACTCCTGTTCTACATGAAAACGAACTTGTTATAGAACACTTACAGGATTAATTAAACCGCGTCTGTTTGGCCTAACATGAACAGACAAATGTTAACGATTCACTCAAGTATTCCAATATTCCTTAGAGTATTCTGTTCTGAAGTATAATTCAGATTGTTATAATAGCCCTAAAGAACGCCAATCGATAAATTCACTACCATATTTACAGAAACTTAAGCGGCCATTTTATTGCTGGAAATGTATACATCACATCTAAGGTTATCTCCAGAGGAGATAGCGATACATTCAACGCTTACCCTCATATGCGTTAAAAGTAACAACATAGTTCATAAACAAATTCATATATGATTCTGGCATTATCGCTCCAGAAGGACAAAAAATGCATTTGCAAAGAAAAGAAATTAAAACCTAGCTCTCGCTACAAATATACACAGAACAAAATGTTTGTTTAACCTAACTACAATCCATCTTAATGATCTCATAGTTGTCATAACGGGTCACTGGCACCCGAGTACAATAGACCATCAACTGGGAGTACTTCACAACGACTTCTCCAGAAGCCGTAATGACGAGAAAGAAGAGAGGATGACAGAACATTTTCTGTGCCATTGTACGGCACGTCAAAGCCTGAAACGTACATCCAGAATTTATTGACTATTTGAACAAAATTTCACAGAATGATTGAGAATGCTACTTAGGAAGCATACGCGGAATAGTTATGAACGGTATTATAGGAGCAATGTGAGCTATGCTCTTTAGTGAGCCTGTTTATTTAACATAACTTCAGTTTATAGTGGATAGTTTTTCTTTGGGTCTTATTTGCTTTACTACCACGAGCATACGGTCCTAGTTATTTTGCGCGAAATAACCAAACAAGGTCCAAATAAATAACTAAAAAAGTTTTCTTTTCAATAATATTAACAGTTTATGGCCATAATTAGTTTAAATACAATAATTTATATTACACGTACAGAGAAGATGATTTTTTTTTAATCTATGAACTTCTGATTCTAATTTTAAGGATTTCTGTTCTACTTCATTTTAAGAATAGGGATTTTTTTTCTTTTTTTTTTTTTATTAATATTACTATATAACTATTATAAATTGTTCTTTTTTTGTTTTTTTCTTGTTTAAAAGTATATATAATTTGTTTAGAATGAGCCTGTTTCTCTTGTTTTGTTCGGTTTTAAACGAAAAATTAAAATTATTTATAAATACTTCAATACAAGTATTTTATTTGCCTTTTTTATATAGAAAAAAAAAACAAAATAACTCAAAAAATTAAAATACATTTTTTAAGTATAAATTTTTTAAGGTTTTAAAGACACTGTGTTTTTATTTTTAATTTATTTTTTTTTCTTGTATAATTACAAATTCTTAAAGTGTAAAAATTCCGTTTTGTTTTTCTTTTTGTTTTTAATAAATTTCTATTTTTAAAAAATAAACAAATCCAAAATATGCAGTTCTTTTGTTTTGTTATTTTAATTTTATTTTATTTTATTTGTTGTTGTTTTTTTTTTGTGAAGTTTATATAATTTTTTTCTTTCTGATTTATATTAAAAACAACACAATTTTACAGAAAAATTTAATTGTCTTGGTGAATTGTTGATTTAAAGTTTTTTATTTTTTGTTTTTTTTTTTATTAACAAATTAAAAATAATAATAATAGTAATATAATTATAGTTTTTTATATAAATATTTATTTGTTGTCTTATATTGGTTCCAATTGATTTTGTATTGTTAACATTATTCATTTTCTTTATCTGTTCTTATTTTGTTTATTATTTAATAATTAGTTTTTCATAAATTTATTTTTATTTTAGAAGAAAATTTACATTTATTTATAAAGTTTATTAAATCTTTTTTATTTATTTTTTTGTATAACAGTTTTTTAATTCATTTTTTTATTTGTAAATTTACTACAATTTTTCTAAACGTTTATATATAACAGAAGGGGTCCTTTTACACTTAATTTAAGATTTAGTTTTACGACTTCATTTATTCATTTTTATTCAATATAAAGTTACATTTATACATATTTAGTATATATATGTATTTGTGTATGTTTTAATTACGAGTATATATTGTTTGTTTTTATCTTTGGTTTATTTTTTTAATTTTTTCATTATTTTTTGTTTTGTTTGTTTTAGTCCTAATCATAAGTTACTGGACGACATAGTGAAAAAACGAAGTATATGGCATACCAAATTTCGGTGAGATATAGACCCAATTGTAAAGTACAAAGTACATATTCTAAACGTATTTTATATTTTTGTAAAAGTAATATATAGGTTACACCAAGAAAGCACGGTACAGTTAGGAAAACTGACATTATTGCAGGCCAACCTGTAATTGAAGAAAGAGAAAATATTAAAAAAAGTTATAAGGAAAATCGTATACAGGTTGTATTGTTTTATTGCATTTAAAATAGAGAAAGTTTAACTAAAAAAAATTTCATCCTCTTATTCTGAATGATCGAAATTTTCTAGCTTTTTTAATCCTTCATACATATGTTGAACTTAAACAAGGAACCATTAAAATAAGTACAAGAAATAGACACCATCTTGTTGAAGCTATATTAGTCAAATTAATTGCAATTTATTCAATAATTTTTGCCACATCAACATGGATCGATATAGCATTCAACAATTCACGCAAATAATGAAATTCTATTATTAAAATGGTTATCCTGTCATCGAAAAATTAAGACCCATTTCTTGATAAATGTGTACGTGCTCAAACAAATTTTGTAAATTTGGGACGATACTAATCCACATAAGGTCCAAGAGACTACAATGCATCCTGAAAAAGTTAATATTTGGTGTGGATTGTGGGCTGTTGGCCCCATTGTTCCATATTTCTTTGATAACGACGATGGTGTGACCATCGTTGTCAACTTTTTTTTACCTGAATTGAACGAATTGGACACCAACGACAGTGTCAACAGAAAGCTGCATGCCACACAGCTCATGTCCCGTTTTCTTAAGTCTCAGATGTATTATGCAATTACCCATAAACCACAGCGAGCCTCAAAGCCAACATAGCGATTGGCATCGTTCAAATTCAGTCTGAGTTATGCGCCAGAGTAATATAAAATTAGATATTTCGGATGAGCTCCTCCCTGAGCAATAGGTGTTTCAAATGAATTAAAAATTTCGATGATATCTCACCCACACTTTGTTTTATTTACATTTAAAGATGTGAAGCACTTGATAAAAGACTCGCTAGTTAAAAACTTCTATATTTTGCTAGATATTGTGAAAGCCTCCTAAGGGAAGTATAGAAATAAAGGGTCCGCCAAATAACTTTTTTTTAAATGCTTTAAAAAAAAACTACTGAATATTTTCTCAAATTTTTTTTATTTTTTATTTGAAAGTACAATCCTTCCGGTTAATAATGGAAAATAATTTCAATCAAATGGCTGCCTCGGCTGGCCATGCAGTAGCCTACACGATCGGTCCAATTTTTAAGCACATTATCGATTGTGTGCAGCTGTATTTCACCAATGGCTGCACGAATATTGTCCTTTAAAGCGTCAATTGTCTCTGGCTTGTCGGCGTAACACTTATCTTTGACGGCACCCCACAAATAATAGTCCAACGGTGTCAAATCGCAGCTCCTAGGTGGCCAAACGACATCAGCTCTGCGGCTGATAATGCGATCTTCAAAAACAGGACGCAAAACATTGAGTGTAGCTTCGGCTGTGTGGCACGTAGCGCCGTCCTGTTGAAACCAAATGTTGCTAATATCCTCCTCTTCAATTTTTGTGAACAAAAATTCGTTCAACATGGCCCGATAACGATCGCCATTGACTGTAACGGCCACTCCTTGCTCATTTTCGAAGAAAAATGGCCCAATTATGCCTCTGGACCAAAATTCGCACCAAACAGTGACTCGTTTTGGGTGCGTCGGCTTTTCAATGTATGCGTGCGGGTTTTCTGTGCCCCAAATGCGACAATTTTGCTTGTTTACATACCCGCCAAGATCAAAATGAGCTTCATCTGAAAAGATTATTTTGTTGCCAAAATCGACATCTTCTGTAAGTCGATCGCAGGCCCACTTAGCGAAGCGAAAACGCGAATGCACAACCATATTCGTTGAGCGGAAGGATAAAACTAATTATCTGTCAAATCAGACATGAGCTAAGTGTTACCATTCACGAAGTAAGCACTAGTTGAAAAAAAACGTTAGATGGCGGACTCGATATAAAATTAATTACAAAATCAGTAATTTAATCCATGAATAGCGAGATCTACAGTTTAACGTCGAAACCGAACGACAGATTTGAGAAGTTTTTCCATGGCAACTTGTTTATCCTCAGAGCTTATGTCAAACGACTGATAGGGAGGGAACCTCCAAAAGGAATATTTAATTTTTCAATATGTCTGTGCTAAGGTCTTAACTCTTTTAAAAGGTTTCTTGGATATGGAATTGCGGTAATACAAAAAAATGTGCAAAATTTTACTTTATAAATACTTTTCATAACAATAACTAGGTTTTTGGATATACGTGTGAATACAGTCTATCTGCATGCTACTTGGCATAAATAATGCCTATACCAGCAACCTTTTCCACCCTTATATCGTTATCCATTTAGGAAACAGATAACTCTAGTCATCTTTCGGAGTGCTATATTCTGTAAACGCTGTATAATTGTGTTGGTTTTAGCACTTGATTGTAAATTTTGCTTTGATTGATTTGATTTGACAGCCTAGACTACCTGCAATTAAGCGTCTGAATTTTTGTAATTTTAAGTTAAGTTCAATTCCTATTGTATTAATGTGTTCCTTTAATTTCAGCCTTGTCTCCAAGATTATAACCATGTATTTAACACTATTGCTGTGTGGGATAATTACGGAAGATATTTTTACTGGTAAGTTATTTATTTTTCTGTTAGTAAAATCTACATGAACTGTATTTGTTCTTGTTAAGTGTTATATTCTACTTTTCTCTCCACGTAACAATTTTAACCATATTTCTAATGGAACCATTTATGCTATGCTATTACACAGCTAAGATGCATGTGTCATCTGCAAACGTAGCTGTTTTGCACAATTTGAATACTGGCAAGTATGGTGTGTAAAGTAAATACAGTTATGGATCAAGTATGCTACCTTGTGGCAAACTTGCTTCAATTGGTCAACGAATTGACTGGTCATACACACGATTTGAATGGTCATACGATTTGACTGGTCACTGGATTTAACTGTTTTTACGGCTTGAGTTCGTAAAGTCAAAGTCTGACTACTTGAATAAAGCCGATCAGTAGAAATCATGCTAATTTCCACACTGTTGTTATTCCATTTTCGTTTGCTTCGTTTCACAAAGCTCAACTGTCATTGTACTGTGTTTTGTATAAAGAGTGTTGTAGTGGTACAAAAGGTTATGGTTCAAATAGTTGTGCAGTTAAGGAAAAAATTAGTTACGTTTAGTCAGTTGAAAAGTTCTTAAAACCCGAAGTAAATTGTCAGTAGGTCAACATACACGAACTATCAGTAAAAAAGAATACAAAAAATGTTTTGTTTAATAAAAAATGATGAACAAAAAGATTTAAAAGGTATAACCTGGTATGTGACTCGTATTTTCATTTAAAAAAATTACAATTAAATCGTATTTAAAGAACAAAATATTTTATTGCTTCACTATTTCAAAGAACTTTAAATACGCTTATACGTACGTACGTGTATTTCAATTGAAATTCTATTAAGAACATGCTTTACTTTCTAATTTTAACAACGAACTTTACCTCGATTGGCTAACGTGCCCTTGCGTCCCAGTATGATGCGTATCGTTTCCAACAAACAAAATCCAAGTATGATGCACATGTCTCTAATCAATATATCCATTGGATACGTCAGATTAATTGCCTTTAGGAGACTCATTGCAAGTTCACAGCCAGCGAACATGCCAAAATAAAAGGAATTCAAATAAATTAACACCTCATAGGTGAGACTAGGATTTGGTCTTTTCGGTACCTGTGGTGGTACACGCTTTGGTGGCATTTTCTTCTCTTCAAATTACGCTAATCCGTTTGTCATCGATTGATTTTTTTATGGGCTTCCTTCTTTTTATTTCGTATTATTTGTTACATGTTTTTCTTCTTTTTTATTTAATTAAAGCACATTTTGTCATTTTTTATTTTGTGTTTTCTTTTGTAATTTTTAATTATATTTTCTAGATTTATTTTAAAAATAGCACTCTAATGCGATAACGCAGACTGTAAGTAGTAGGCTGGCAGTGCAGAAGAAATTTCAATGCAATTTTACGTGTAAATGAAATTTTGCGACTTGTTGGTCGAATGAATATTTTTAGACTGATCAAAAGGTACTTGAAATTTGTCTATGCAGTTTAGAGAGGATCTCTTTTGTTATGAGCATCTATGTATTCTGTGTGAATTGTTAAAAGATGAAAACAAAATAATTTTGTGTGTAAAAGGGTAATTCGAAAAAGAAAATATGAGAAAATTGTGTTGACAAAAATTTTGTAATAGTTTTTAAAACTCAGTTGGGAAAAATGTCAATGGGACCTTTCGAAAGGCCTCCTTACAATACAGATGTAAAAACATTTGGAAATAAGTAGTGTACGTTACTTAATTTTAGAATAATTACACAGGTCGGCAAAATTAAAAAAAAAAAAAACTATAACCCAGGATCCAAACCATACTTTTCGAAAGGATTTTGGTGTGCCAAATTCGAAGGATATAAGTATTGTATTTTACTGAACATTATGATAATAAAAATCCGTAGGAGATAAGTATTATACACCTATCCCCCGATTTACACGGTACTTGTTTTACACGTTTTCGCTTTTACACGGTTTTCCAAATAAGTTTTTTTTTTTTTATCGCACTCTTTTTTTTGTTCTTCTGTTTAATGTATTGTAATTAAATAAAAAGACAGTGTTTCCGTAATATATTACATATTTTAACCTGTCAATGCATTTTATTTTAATTTCTGTGTACACCTAAAAATATTGAAAAAAATCACAACTGTTAAATAGCAAAATTATGCATTTTCTGCAAGCTTTTCGATTTACACGGTTTTGACTTGAAAATTTTTAATTTTCTATTTACACGTTTTTCTCAGGAACGTATCTACCGTGTAAATCGGGGGATAGGTGTACTTTACTTAATTTTATAATTATAAAACAGGTCGGCAAAATTTCAAAAAAAAAAAAAAAATAAGAATGATAATAATCATAATAACCCAGGAACAAAACCATACTTTTTTAAAGGTTTTTGGTGTGTCAAATCGGAGATATTCGTACATACGTAAATACGTAATTGATCATTACAACCTTTCAGTCAGGATTACGGCCTAGCTTCTCGCGCCACTTATATTGAGTGCGTTAATTTTATACACGAGTGGACCTACAGTTTAAAATCGATTCCGAACGACAGATTTTTTTGAGAAACTTTTTCATAACAATTTTATTTACTCTCAGCTATTTTGGCAAAAACAAACTGCTGAGATGAAGTCACCTAATTTTTACAATGTAAATTTACAGAAAAAGTTATGTTGAATTTTATTTATCAATATTTCACAGAAACATCATAATTTGTAACAGATGTATTCTTGACTTCATTGAACAAATATATGTACATATCGGAGATCAGCAATGAATCGTATGAGTGAGTCAAGAGTATTAAAATTCAACTACTCTGATTCATTCGTACTCGCTACAACATTGATTTATAAGTATAGGTTGCAATGAGTATGAGTACAACGTTGACATCAAACTCACAACATTTGATTCATTGTTTGATTCATACGCCTACTCATTCAGATTCATAATTTTAGAAAAATATTTATAATACTTACGAATCATTCATCAAAATTTACAGTAGTAGTTATTGTTGCATTTTCAAAAGAAGAGAAAAGAAAAGACAAAGACAGCAAGCAAAGCACACACACAACCTTCTAGCGAGTATTGTGGTGTTCGTACTCGAATCATACTTATTTTGTGCTTCGTGTATATGTTGAATCATGGAGAGTCGAAATCAACAACATCGTGCGTATTGTAAAGTATGAGTACGATGAGTATTTCTAACTTTGAATATGAGTAGTATGAGTATGATATTAAAATAAGTATGAATGCGTATAAGTAGCTGAAATTATAAGTATGACTCGAATCTACTCATCGTTTTGAATACTCGTTGCTGATCTCTGGTACATATATGCACCCAAATAGCACAATTTATTGATATGCACTCAAATAGGTAAACACAAACAGAATAGTTTAGTTAAAATGAATTTAAATCTTTTGATTATTAAAAAACTATTGTAATTTATATTCCTCTAACTTCTAATATTGTTCCAGAATGGTTAAAATTTTGTACAGACACTGGTTTTTTTCAATACTGTTAGATATTGTCTAAGCATATGATTAACAAGTTTTTGACATAACGAATCTGGTAATCTCATACGCTTTGTGAAAAACTTTTCTGGATTTGGTTTTTTTAATTTATTTCACAAGTTCTCGATCGGATTTCGATCTGAATACAGTGCGGAAAAGTCTGATATATGTTAGTTATCTTCGAACCCGTTTAAAGTATATTTTGCAGTATATTATCCTCTAAGAACACACATCGATATGGCATATGTTTATGCAACATAATGTAGCATGAATTTTCGAAGAATTACAGCATAGTCTAATACTTTCGAAATACTTAGTATACGCTATAGTGACCTAACACTGTAGTAGAGAAATTATTTTCAATCAACGATATTACTGTTGATGTTAGAAAAATCTTAAAATATTTTCTCTTCCATCTGCTTCAAATATTAGGTCTTTCAAATCAAAATGTTTGCTTCTACAGTGATCAACATATTGGAAATGCACCATTTGATCATCGAAGATTGAGCTTAGACTCGTCAGACCATAGCATTATCTTCCATTTTTGTGGAATCTAATTCACATGCGCTCGGGCAATGTAAAGGCGGATAAAAAACACTGTCAACCAACGAATTTTGAAACACAATTTAACATTTTTTATGGCATCCGAAACTAAAGAAGAACTATACCCAGAACCCCAGACTTCCAAACTAACCTAGACACCCTGTAAACGAATTACACAATTATTTTGCATATACCATTTTATATGCACTCTACTGTACTAATCTGTTGGAATTTAATTATGTAGATGTTCTTAAATTTAATAGTTGTTCTATATACTCGTATTGCGTATAAACAAAAGAATCGTATATTCTTTACAACACTTTTGTAATTTATTAACTGCAAATTATTGTATTTACGTCTTATGACGCCTGGCCAAAAACGTTAACATTAAATTGTGAAACTAATTTAATATTTTATTGTGTAAGTAAATTACAAACACACACAGCTAATATTAACTAACTAAGTATGAATTTTAAAGTTAGAGGGAAAATAAATTTTAATTATAAAAATGTTTTTTTTTTATCTCTTTAGTTATGCGGGCACCATCGCCCAGATCATAAAGACAAATTAATAAATACCGTTTATTGGCTGCGGTTGTAAATTATTAATTTTGAACAGTTGTTTATAGTCATTTCGCGCCCAATAAAAATGTGGAAAATAGGTAAAACGGTAGAAGTGAATTTGTATTTTAAATTCTATTATTCGGAATAATAGGAGAATTCAGAAGATATACTAAAGACGCCGTAACAAAGGAAAAAAATATATGATGCGATCTACAGTACAATATTGCCTCTGCTTTATTTATTGACCTCCAACGTTACTTAGTTAGATAATTAAACACCTGTTTAGACAAAGTATTTGGAATTAAGAAAAATTATTTTACTGTGTAGGAGTAATACCATTTCAAGTAATATTTTATGTGATAGTTCAGAGACGAATGTTCAGGACTATTTACTACTTGCATAATATAATGAGTAATAAATGCTTTCTTTATTATCCATCAATTATATATTATTCTAACAAAATATGATCTTTATTACATACATACATACATAATTGGTCATTATGTCAGGATTACGACCGAGCTTCTCATACCACTTATGTCGTGTGTGTTAATTTTCAACAGATGAAAGTCTACAAAATTTTTAATGTCATATTTATTGAGAAACTTTTCATGGCAAATATTTTTTTTTTTTTTTTTGTGCAACCAGCACTCAGGTGATGGCCCCTACTCATGCAGTGCATTGTGCAGGTTTTTTAGGAAAATGGGTTATAGGTAGGTGGAAGAGAGGGAGTAGTGTTTGTGGACATCTCAAGATGCGAACGGCAAGGAAACGAGTTGCTGCTAGGTGACTATAAAATGGCCAGTGCTATACCTTCACCATTAGGCGGTCTACAGCAATCGTCCCCAAGAAGCCCGTACCCTTCAGTCCTAGCTTCTCACACTACTCATGTTGTGTGTGTTAATTTTATACATGAGTGGCGGGACCTACAGTTTAAAGTCGACTCCGAACGACAAATTTTATTGAGAAGCTTTACATGGCAATTTTATTTACTCTCAGAGTTTTTGCCAGAAATCTGCTGAGAGGAAGTCGCTGAAGAAATATTTTCGTTTTGATGTCTGACCTGGGATTCGAACTCGGGCCTTCAGTCTAATAAGCCAACACACTACCTACTAGACCAGTGTTTTTGCCAGAAGACTGCTGAAAGGTAGTTGCTGAAGAAGTATTTTTTCATATTTCGTTGTGTTGGAGATGTCTGATCTGGGGTTTAATCGCGGCCTCACGCCTAATAAGCCAACACACTACCTACTAGATTACAGCGACATCGCCGCTATTGTTGGAACTAATCGACAAAATTACTTCTCGCATCAATGGAAGGTTAATTATTAAAATTTTGTAACTAAGAACTAGCGCGGTAATACTTTAACTCCTGCACTCTACAAAATATTTAATCAGATCGCGTACAATCGAATTTCGGACAACATAGATTAAGCAAAGAGCAGTTAGAGTTTCGACCTAAAAGTTATTTTACCTAGCATTCGTCGATCTTAAAGAATATACCGTTCGATGCGAAAGAACGTAAAGCCCTAATGTCGAAGCTGAAAAGTAACAAAGTATCATCAAATATAATGCAGTATGACGCGTAAGTTGTTTATATCGTCAATACAAGCCGAAGTTAGATAAGCATACATGTTATCGACCATATCATTAGTCATCGCATAAGAAATATTACTTGGCAAAATAATTGCCTTTAACAGAGATATAAACTAAAGTACTAGTGGCGACGTGGTGTAGTAGTCAGTGGTTCGAATAACCAATGGAGTTGGAAAAAAATTTCATCAGGGTTTCAAGTGGCTTCACCTCCTCCAATACAATCAGTCTAAGAAGTTCCCTCACCTCCTGAAAATGGAAAAAGATAACATCACTGGAAGGTCAGGCAGTGCCACCACCTAGCGGGGCAAAAAGGTTGAAATCAACGATTGGCTAGGTTTCCCACCACTACAGCACATACTCGGAGAGGGTTGTCCCTAGGCTACCATAGATGGCAGTCCCATTATCCTAGGACCTTCTACAGCAGGCCGTAAAATAAAATAAAATTGCCATGAAAAGTTTCTCAAAAACCTGTCGTTCGGAGTCGACTTTGAACTGTAGCTCCCTCCATTTATAGATAAAATTAACATAAACAATACGGATGGTGTGCGAAAGTTGTCATAATTCTGACTGAAGAAGTTGTAATGGCCAATTAAGTAAAGTAAGCTGTACTGAGGACATGACAATAATTACCCACATTCACACTTGTATCTCTGTAAACGTGCGAATCTCCACACAGCGTTCCAGTACCTATAGGAAAGTAAAAATGAATAAATGCAAGAAATCAATTAGTGCCTCCATAAAAACTTGTGAACTATTTTTGGATAAATTTTGATAGATGTCCACATAATAGTAAAATTAACGCAAATTAAATTGAAGTTTATTGGATATTGTTGCAACTAAAAATCGATTTCGGGTTCCATTAATCAAGCCAAGCTGATGATTGGTCTCCTCAGGTCCTAGTAAGGGCTGCCGTCTATAATTGGTCAGACATTTTTCTGGATTTGCATTGGATTTGGGTGCAGTGGTGTAACGTGTTGCATCCGTCTTTTTCAAGAAACATTTTGAAGAATAGGATAACAGCTTCTGAAGGTAATTGGTTTGCAAAAAAAGAATTTTACATGGTCCAGTCATATACAGGTCCATACTGTAGAATTCATTGAGTGAAAATTTAGTTTCATTTAAACTGAACTGGTTTTGTTAGAAGCAACAAAAAACTTTGCGGAGTTATTTACAGTTGACACAATATAATGAAACTTAGTGATGCCAAAAAAAGTTTCTGGGGAATACTCTGGTATTTACAAACATGTTATAGTCGAATCCGTTTAATGTTAAGCTTAAAATATTTTATTGTTTCGTGCTAACAAAAAATGAATATATTTTTTCAACGTGTGAAAATATTTTAATTGAAACATGCAATTTAGATGAAGCATGTGATTGTTATCAAAATCCTTAATATTTACACGTGATACTTTCATAAAGTGGTAGTAAAAAGTAAGTTAAGAACAAAGCTTATTATAATTAAAGCTCAATTATTTTTTTTAAAGCAATCTTTCAACGCTTTTTTCATTTCGGTAACAAAATTAGAATAGCTTTCATTGTTTTTATAAAATGTTGAACTGTAGTCGCCGTAGGCTAGTAGTTAGTGTGTTGACTTATTAGGCGTGAGGCTATGGTTCAAACCCCCGGTCAGATATCTGCAGCAAAACGAAATATAAAAAAATATTACTTCGGCGAATTCCTCTCAGCAGATTTCTGTCAAAATCACTGATAGTAAATAAAATTGCTATGAAAAGTCTATTTAAAATCTTTCGTTCGGAGTCGATTTTAAGCTGTAGGTCCCTCCACTCATGTATAAAATTAGCACACGCAACATAGATGGTGTGAGAAGCTAGGTCGAAATCCTGATATCACAAGTTCCAAAATTATTTGGAATATACCACTTATTGGGTTTAATTGGGGATACCTTAGGCTACAATTTGTATATAGTGGGACAGACACTGTTAACATAGGAAATATTTGAAACCCTATATCTCAACTTCCAAAATTATTTGGGATATACCACTTATTCGGTTTAATTGGGGACACCTTAGGCTACAATTTGTGTACAGTGGGATATCTGCAGCAAGCCCCATTTTTCCACAATATCGATCATCCTATCAAGACATGCTTAAACCAAATACATTTTTTTGTTGTCTAAATTTTTCAATTTATAAAAGAATTTCCGTATTACCACAGCTGCTGTTCCACTCAGGAACGTGTGGAGCACAATTTTAAAGGAATGAAATAGGTATTCCATTGTCTGATATCATATATTTGGGTAATTTCTTCCTTGACTATTTTTCGTATTTTCTGTTAACCACTTAACATTGGTTTGTTAACTTTAACATTAGCTATGTTAAAATTTTTGGTTTTTGTCTTTGCTAGTTAAATTTGAATTTATCTTCACACACATTAAAACTGTAGGGACTAAAACTCAAGCTACCTTTTTTGCGTACCTGCAATTTTCCTACCGAATAAGCTGGATTCTATAGGCTGTTTTTTAAAAAGAAAGAAACTCGGAAATTATTTTTTAATCAGCCATATAGAGTACCTTCTAAATTCTCGATAACCGTCAACTACACCAATTGCATGTATTTTCAAATTTAATTAAGTGTGTCTATTACACCTTCTTCTTCTTCGTTTTTTTTTTTCTTGTATACCTTCAGAAACGTACATATATGAAATATTGAAATATTCTTGAGATGTTAATTTAAGAATTGCTATTTTTAAATGAAACAACTAATGGCATGAAAAAGACGAAACCCGCTAATGCTGATTATGGCAACTGCAACGCCTAATACCATTTGCAATATACTTCTTAGTACCCTATAGTATAATGCACTAAAAACACTCCTCAGTATTTAGATTTTACGTACTTTATTATGTTAATAATGCCGATGTAGATGATGTTAAACAAAAGCAAAATATTGCTGTTTTAAATTCAAAATAATTTTATTTGATTTCTTCTTCTTTTTTCTTCATTAAATCATTTGCATCTTGCAATTGTATGTCGAAAATAGTATTGAAAATCTTATATTTATAGTAAAATTTCAGTCTACATTGTGTTTTTGATATAAAAACATGTCGTTCGAATTCGCATACAAAATGAAAATATCAAACGGTGACAAAACCGAAAAAAAACCAAAACTATGTGACAAATTGAAATAAATTTGAATTCGAAAATAATGTGATAAATTAGTGAACTGCGACACAGTGGGATATCGTTGTGAAAAAATTCTAGTTATTATGGTAAAAGGCCAAGAAAAAAAAAGAAGAAAAATTCAATTCAATTTGAAATCACTGCAATTCATACAACTAGAGTTATAGAGGTAAATAAATTTCGATAGTAATTTAACAGAAAATATAATTTTTACATCTGGATTTGATCTCAAAATATTTTTAACTAGAGTTATAAAAGGTAAATAAATTTCGATAGTAATTTATCAGAAAATATAATTGTTACATCCGGATTTGATCTCGAAATATTTTTAACTATTTTTCCACTAAAATACATTCACCCTCACAAGTACTTAAAAATTGGTTGCCGAATAGAGTATCGAGTGAAAATGGTATTCAAATAGTTTCTGTATAAATTACGACAATCAAATTTTCTTAAAGCTGAGATGTGGTCCTGTACGATTGACTAAAAGTCTACTTTCTTAACCAAGGAATTATAAGTTCAGAGGATACCATGCAATTAAATTCTTATTTTTTAAAATTAAAACTCTCAACCGAGTTTAAAGTTTCAATCTCAACATTAATCTAATCACCGCCAGTCGATTGTAATCTTAGATAAATAATGCTGTGATCTTCTAAAAACATAGTAAATTCATTTTCTTTCTGCAATTTCACGGCAAATTGGTGTTATCCTTGCTTTTCGCGAGAGATCTCTATTAGGAATAATTGTAATAGTTTGCGCAAACAACTATTATTTAAAATCATTTAAGATAATTTGTCGTATCCAGGATTAACAATCATTCTGTAAGGCAGATTTCATATATGAAGATAGCAGGCAGTTATTGTTGTGGTGCTTGTCATACGCTCTATAGAGCTCCAAATTACTGATTGGCATATTTCATATAATTCGCAATACCCTCACCTGGACCGTCGATTACCTATATGATGCTCTCCAGAAAGCTAAATCTCTGAACATTTCAGAGTTTCATGTTGTCAACTTTGAACTGAGAAGGATTGTCGGTATTAATACGCAAAACTTTAGTCTTTCTAATACTAATTTACATTCTCCTGCTACTTCTTTATTCAGCAATTATATCGATATAAAGGTATAAGCAAGTAAATATATTGTCAGCGAAGTCAGTGTCTCCTAACTGCTTCAAAATCAAGTCTAGAACGATGTTAAATATTAGAGGTGATAGAATATATCCTTGTGGCACTGCAGTATTTACTTAAATTGAAAACTACTCATGCTCGTCTTCATAGGTTTTAATACAGAGCTTTCATTTCTCAATTCAATTGCAACCCCCTACCAACGTCTCATCGCTGGATAATATGCCATAACTATCAGTGAAAAACGAGTTCTTTTATTATATGTGTTTACCGTATTAAATTTAAACATAGAATTCTTGTCGAGAAAGCTGTAACAAATCAACCATGACTACATGACTTTTCTACACTTTAACCACAATATTTTTTTTCGTTTCTATCAGACACTTTTTGAACATAAAATGCAAAAGGTTTTATAGACCAGTTTGTTTTGTAACTTTTCTAAAAAACAACTCATTGTCTTTAAATTGATGGTGCACTTTTCTTTCTGAGATGTTAGATTATCCTAGATTATTTTGTAATTTGAAATCATTTCGTGCTTCCCAATCCACTACTCTTATTATATTTTTTTTATAACCAGTGTAATGATTTGTAGGATATCTCCTACAAGCTTGGCTATTTTCTTTTAAGCTGGTTTTTATTAGAAATTTTAAATGATTGTTCGATGTCCATTTCAAACTGTTTAATCAGTCAGATAGATGATTGCCAAAAGCAAAATAATTATAGTGAATGGATACCAAATTCTTATTTTCCTGCACTCTTTATATTATACGAGTACTATAGAGAACATCTGATAGCGTATCAGTAACATTTAATTACTTACAACAATCATACGCAAAGTGGGCAAGATCATTTAATCATGGGATTATAAATTTCTGAATGAAAGCTGGACTATTTAGAGTACACATGAAGATTCATACTTGTATTCTATTTTAAGCCTTCGCTTTAATTAACTTTTGATATTTAAAGTGAAACAGACAATACATTAAAACTATCAAATTTTACCTAATCATTAATTAATAATTATTTTACAAACGTTATTGTTATTAAACAAGACTTCTTTGAAGTATTATAAGAAGTAGACTAACGCCAACGCAGTAAATGACGTGGTGTAATGGATAACGTGTCTGACTACAAATAGGAAAATGTGTTTAAATCTATGGAGAACAAAGGCAAACGAATAGAAATGAGTTTACAGAACATTTAAGTTACGCGGGAAACCTGCTCACCAATTTGAATTTATAAGTAAACAATTTGGCTTAAAAATTTCACCTAAATTTTCTAGACGTACAGCTTAACATACGCAAAATTAACTCAAATGAACCTGAAATTCTTTTAAAATCTTTGACTTGTTGATAGAATCTAGTGTATGGGATTAATCTACAAATTCTTACAATATAATTCTCTTATAAAGCCAATATACATATGTAAATAACTGGCCATTATAACCATTCAGTCAGGATTATGACCTAGCTTCTCACACCACTTATGTTGTGTGTGTTAATTTTATATATGACTGGGGGGACCTACAGTTTAAACTCGACTCCGAACGAAAGGATAACAATTTTATTTACTCTCAGAGTTTTTGCCAGAAATCTGCTGAGAGGCAGTTGCCGAAGAAAAATTTGTTCATATTTTATTATGTTCGAGATGTCTGACCTGGGGTTTGAACCATGTGGCCTCACGTCTAATAAGCCAACTCACCAGCGACTACATAAAGCCAATATAGTGTTTAGTTATGGGAAAATGGCTCAGCTCAGTAATATTGTTGGTAGGAGATAATGTTGTTATTGATATTAGGTCACAATATCGTATACAAAGCGTTTAGAAAGTAATCCTTCGAAATTCCTTTGTTTTTAAATAGTATATTCTTATAAATATTATACATACATAATACATATTGTATATTGAAAACAATCTTACCTTAAATTTAAATAAGAAATTAACATTTTATCCATATTTTCAATATATGCGAGAGAGAGAAAAAATTTACAACATGTTGTCTTAAACATATTTTTGTTTTTGGTTTTGTTTTTTAATTATAATTATTATTATTATAATTATATAACGCGCACATATACACTTGTATAAAATACATTCATACATAGATTACTGCATACATATGTATTTACATTGAAGTATATATTGTATGTAATAGAAGCACTATGTATGAACAATGATCTTCTCAGAGGGTATAGACTTTTTTTTATCGTTTTCTTAAAAGAAATTTATCGATAATTATGTTTTTTTGTTTGTTTTTTTTTTCACTTTTTTGTTGTGCTTAGTTTTACTTTTATTTTCAATTAAAACGGCTTTTAGGAAGAGGAATAGTTATTTAAAATTCGAATTCATTTATTTTATAATTCACTTTCTCTTGATGGCAAAAGAATTTCAACTTCTTGGTTTTAAGTTTCGATTATAATTACACCAGCTGTAGTTGTAGATGTAGTTGCAGTTATAGTTGTGATTGTGGTTGTTCTTGTTGCATTCTTTATAATAATTCTTATTGCAGTTGTTGTTGTTGTTGTTATTGTTTTTGGTGTTGTTTTTAATTTTAATATTTTCATCATATTTAAAAAGATTGTTATTGTTGTTGCTGTTGTTATAGTTTTTGTTGTTGTTATTATTATTATTAAAATTATAATTTCTAGTGTTTATATTACAAATATTAAAAATTTTGTTGTTCATGTTGTTGTTGTGATAGTATTCATTATGATTATATTGTTGTTGTTGAAGTTGTTTAGAATGCAGTTTCGATTGTTGTTCCAATAAATTGTTGCAATAATAACCGTAGTGAACCATAATGAAATATAACATTATTATTGGTATCGATAACAGTCTGAAAAAGTTGTTGGCCGAGGACGAAGAGGAGAACGTATTGGATGATAATGATGATACAGTTTCCATTGAAAATGTTGTTATCGTTTGCGATGACATTAGAGTTAATGATTCCAATGATGATAATGGCATTGATGATGTTGATATTATCAACTGCTAGGTATATGTTACCGGACGACACATCGTACAAATGAATATACAGGCAAACACTAGTTCAGCACCTTGTAGGGCTATCATTAAGGCACTCATAATAATTTCAAGTTTAAGAACATAGGTTTGAAAACAACATAAATAAATAACAATAGCAAGACTGGGCAGTGTTAAAATTACAGATGCTATCGCTTGCCAAGCTGAAACAAAAAGAAAAACTTTAATTAGTAATAAATCGATTTAAATTTAATTGATTAGTTGACATTATAGTAAAATAAATATAAAAAAGAGACATTTTCAATATTTAATTTATTAGATGGGGGCTTATGGCCTCAACAATTATTACTACAACTTTTTCTATCAAATATGCAAAATGAAGTTTCCTTATTTGGCATTCTAAAGCATTTTCAAAAAAATTGCTCATCTTAGAACAAAGATTTCGAAATTTAGTTTATCGAGAACATTAGAAATAGAAAAATAAAATTATGTTCGATATAATTGGTTTAGTTTCCAAACTCATCCAAGTCCAAACACCGCAGAAGGCGATCAAATTTCCATCATAGTTTTCGAATTTATAGAGTGTGTTCAGTCCCTTTAAAATAATGGCTTTAGGATGCCTCATAAACTCTGCCGGACTGGTGGACATTAAAAAAACATCGATGTTTTTTTCAAGGCAACGCATTCTAAAGATGCATCGATTTTCCACAAAATACATCGTTGTTTTCTGTGCATCGATTCATTTTTGTAACAAAATAAAAGTAAAAAAACAGAATGTACTTATTATTGCCCTTAGGTAGTGGAGCACTGAGAACTCTTCAGAATGCCGTTCAGCAATAGTAAATAATAGTAACTCCCTCTCTGTTATTTGATATCACCCAGGTGTTTCCCTCTGAGATGCATTTAAGCCGCATAGGTTCCAAGTATTTGATCGAGATTCGTCCTTCTCATCACAGAGTCCGCCTATTGGGTTTGAATCGAGCCCTATTCTAATTTGATTTGATTAAAACCAGTAAAATTTCGTCTGATGTATAACTGAATTAAATTCTCATTGTAATTACCTAACAAAAGTTTGGATTATTTACTGGTACTGTCTACTGTCTGGTTCGATTTGTCAAGTCACAATGCTCCCCTGATTAAGATTGTGCCATTGTCTCAATGGCTCTGGTCCCCACTACCTATGCAACGGGCTTTAACGAGCGTCATTGCTTTATATATACCGACGCCAGCCCGTCTCTGTAGCTTATACAACTCCACTTTAGTTGTTTTAAAAAATGCATTTACTTAACTTCGATGCAACGAATAAAAAGCATTGATATTTTATCAATGTTGATCAATAAAAAAAACATCAAATTGTTTCAATGTATCGATAAGTTTCATCGAATTTTTTTTTTTGAAACATCGATGTGTATCGTCCACCGCTAGTTTGAAATTACGGGAGAAAAGCTAACTTTTAACCTCAACGCCTAAAATACTGAACTCTACATCAATTATGATTAACTAACATAAGACGGGTTCAAATAGTAAAATGCAAAAAGGGGTGGTGTGAGAAGCTAAGCCGCAATCCTGACAAAGCGTTTAAAATAGTTAATATAGTATGTAGCGTCTGCAAATTGTTGCAATTTTTTACAATTGTTTTCGCGGAACATGTTTACAACCTTTTACTATACTTTAAGAGCTAATGTTTTACGCTTTTTCAAATGAACTTGATTACTACCTTTATGTAGATTTGCCAAAATCATATTGCTTTCTAAGTCAGTTTAATAATAATAAAAAAATTCCGTGTGTTATTTGAAGTTGCAAATCTTTAAAAAGTATGTATATCGATAGCTTTTATATACCGATAAACTACTGCCACCATATTTAAAATTCTAAATAATTAAAAAAAAATAAAAGAAATTTTCATACAAATTTACTTACCACGATCACTTAAACTACTTCGTCGACCCAATACTATGCGTATCGTTTCCAAAATGCACATGGCCAATAAAATACTCGCTTCACGCGTCAAAACATTCTCTGCATATTGCAAATAGATGGGCTTCAACACACTGATGCAGATTTTGAAGGCGGCATAAAGGCCGAAGTAAAATGAATTTAAATACATGAGAATCTCATACATAAGACTGGCATTCATATTTTAAAGTCTTCTTCTTATTATTATTATTTCCCGTACTCACTTCACTTTACACATTAATACACAATAACGGTTACGGGCGGGGTAAGGGTGGCGGCAAGGGCAAAAGCGGCAATCAAGTATTGTCACCGTTTTAAAGACCGTATTTTTGTTGCTGAGTTTTTCAAATAGTTTCGATAATGGAACTTTTAAAAGTGTTTTTATATAGTCTTTTGTTGTTGTCGCTGTTCTTCTTTTATATTTTTCAATTATTTTGTGTGTGTGTTTGTGTGGATGTGTACGTTTGTGAATGTACAAAAGGTCCTTTGGGGTAAAAGTTGCTTAGACTATAATGCAATTGAATTTTATAAAAGGAGTGCTTAAAGAAATTAGGTTGTATACACTGCCACTAGCACTACCACTGCCACTGTCGCTATTGCTATTGCTGCGCTCTATTGCTCTAATACTCTATGCAAGGGGTTTTTTTTTGTTTTGTCTAAAAAATTAAGAAGGATCCATAGACAATAGTTAAAAAGTTCTCACTTCTATTGTGTTGACGCTGTTGCTTGCCGTTTGCCGTTATTTTACCGCTGTCATTTGGCGTAATTACTGCACGCTGTCGCTCGTTGTTGCTCTTCGCAGTTTTTTCCTTTTAAAAATTAATGAGTGTATTATATCCCTGTTCAGCGATTGTGTGTCTCTGTCTGGATATGTTTCAGAAAGAGAGAGAGAGAGGGGGAAGAGAGAAAGAGAGTTGTAAGTATAGTAGATAATGTATAGGTCTCTGATATTGTTACAAAATAAAATTACGTTGTTAAAATATCCTTAGGGAGTTTTGGCGCCCATACAAGGCTATTTAATGTTTAGGCGTGAAGTGTACATACCGCAATTTCAGCAACAGTGGGTGGTAATACAACAAAACTGGCGCTTAAAATTGTTACGCTGCTATTATTTAAGGTTTTATTGTTTTGTTTTAATGTTTGAACGGTCGGTTTTTACTTGTTGTTTCTGGCGAATAGAAAAACAAAATGTTAATAATAATGGATTACGTCGTTCATGTTTATTTTTTGTTTTGTTTTAATCATTATCCTACTGAAACATTTGTATTATTTTGTTAAAATGTTAATTGTTATGTGCATACATATGTATGTACGTTGGTAGTTGAGTTGGTTGACTAGTTGATTTATCCTGTCATCGTTTAGTTATTTTCAATAATAAATGTTGTCACTGGACGTTTACTGTGTTTGGTCTATAAAAGTTTTGTCCATATTTGTGTATACATTTTAATTGTTGTTTTTTTTAATATACAATATTATTTAATAAATTTTTATTATGACTTGTATATCTTGTGTAGCTGTATGTCTAAAAATTTTAACAAATATTTCTCTCTTTTTACGAATGTATTAGGTTTACATTACATTTGATCCATATGTAAATACTTATGCATTTACAGGGGTAGCCAAAAGAATAGCATCTCTATAACATGACATGATTATATTAATTACACTGTGCTGTTTTAGTTTATTCAATAAACTAAACCGTTTTTGAGTTACGCGAATATATGTTGTGCAACCTTCTCCATTTTCGAAATAACGGTATATTTCGAAAACAAGAGCTAACCTAAAAAAACGGTTAGTACCACGGGATTCAGCGTACCCGCATTAGGTTAACCCGCCAGGTGCCCCGCTTGTCACAAAAAAAAGTGTCAAATTCTAGCACAGTGTTAGAATATAGAATATATAGAAAATATAGAAAGTAAATATTCTGATTAGAAATCTTACTGCATACATTCATAGGTTATGTTATGTAGCGGAACCTGCTTTATGGGAAAGGTCCCACTTAGACTTATTATGGTACCACAATTAATGTTCAACTTGATACATACCAACAAGCATTTTTGGACATTACAACTAAGTGTGTCGCGCAAACTACAGTGTAGCATCAGAACGACAGATTTAAGAAGCTTTTTTTTATAGCAATTAGTTACTCTCAGAGCTTTTGCCGGAATACAGCTGGCAGTGGTAAATCGAAGGAATTTTTGTTTTTCATACTTCTTTTTTAAGATATGGGAGCTGAGAATTTAACTCGGAGATATCATCTATCAAGTCAACGACCATCTCTCTAGACTATGGCGATCTTAAGAAAACTATTTATTTCTTCTAATAATTCATTCTTCTCTGACCATCTATTCTACACAAAAATTATAAAACAGCTTCATGCACTTTAATCTAGTATTCTACATATAAAACCTCTTTACACACAAAACTATGAGCTTAAAAAATCCATAAAAAAATAATAGACCCCTAATATAAAACCATCATTGAGACCATCGTAGCGTGACCTACAGTTTAACGTCGACTCTCTACCACAGATTTCAGAACGTTTTCTTAGCAATTTCTATTTACTTCCAGAGTTTTTGCCAGAAAACTCCTCAGATAGTCCATAAAATATTTTTCAGTAAACCTAAAAGAACGTATAACCACTAAAAATATCCTGTCTTACTCCAGATTCTAATTGTTAAATAAAAAATATTCCCCTATTACATACATAATTGGTCATTACAACCCTTCAGTCAGGATTTCGACCTAGCTTCTCACACCACTTATGTTGTGTGCGTTAATTTTATACATGAGTGGCGGAACCTACAGTTTAAAGTCGACTCCGAACGAAATATTTTTGAGAAGCTCTTCATGGCAATTTTATTTACTCTCAGAGTTTTTGCCGGAAATCTGCTGAGAGGCAGTGGCCAAAAAAATATTTTTTTTCATATTTAGTTTTGATGCCTGACCTGAGATACGAATCCGGGCTTTACGTCTAATAAGCCAACACACTACCTACTAGACTACGTATTCCCCTATTCCTTAATTTAATTTGTGGTTACAACTTTTCTGGAAGCCATTGCAGGAATTTCCAACAGGGGCTTCAGAACTTTGACAGTTGATAACGGTCACCTCGTTGAAACTACATCTGTCAAATTAGTTGTCATTTATACAGAATGTTTTATCAAATCACCATGGACAGTCATAGACGAAAACGTGTGTTCGTTGAGTTGGCGCTGTAGTAGTTAGCAAATGACACCAATTTTAATCGAAAAATCATCTTTCTAGATTCTGGCTGAAGGCGTCATCAGTCAATATTTCCTTGGAGCGACATTGGCTAGGCCAGCACTATCAACAGAGAGCAATATAGTTCGTAGGTTACCAACTTCTTTTGTCCTGAATTTGACGATCTGGGCATAAACTATATGTGGTTTCAATACAACAGCGCTACTTGCTACACAGCTCATGCCACGTTCACTACACAACACTGCACAAGCGATTTGAGGGTAATGTCATCACACGTGGAGGTGGTGCAAATTGACCACCGATATCGTACGATTTGACCCAGAGCAGTCTTCAAAGCCAGCATAATTCACGTCATTGATATAATTGAGACTGCTTTATCCGCCAAAGACCTGGAAAACTAGTCATTTCGGATGCGCTGCACCCAGAGAAGCCGTATCGTTGTTTTGAATGATGTTATATTCCACATATGATTACATAAAAAGATCTTCCAAACAAATAAAAAATTTCGATGATACTATTCAAAAAATTTGGGACAACGAAACGCTTACCAAATTGAAACTAACACTTTGATATTTTGGCATCAAATTCCGGCATTTCGGTGACTCACAATTACTAAAGTAATTCTCTTAAATTTAGGATCCACTCTATAATATCTTCTAAAAGGTAAATGGCGCCATAAATATTAATCTGTGCAGTCAAAACCGCAGCTCCGTCAGTGGAGTACGCTTCGAAGATGCTAAGAATTGAAATCCCAGCTTATTGAGCTTAATCCGACTTCAAAACAGAGAAATCTAAAGCAAGACATGCTTAATGCGACCCAACATTGTTGTACAGTATCCAACACACACAAAAGACTGTTCTGAATTAAGAATATGAATTCAGATATGTTTCAAAAGTTGACCGAGACTTAAAAGAGTACCCATATTATCTCTAAGTTTGCTGATATGGGTAAAAAGAAATAATGCAGGTACTAAGCGCATCAAATTAAGACTATAATATAATCAATGCCATATAGCAGCAAACCTTGTGAGCAAATTTATATTTGATTTCGACTTTTTTGTTTTTGGAACTAATGTCAATAGATTTGTCCCATTTGGGGAAATGGATTCAAGCAATTTGAAGCGCTGTTCGTGGTAAGATTTCCAAGTAAAATTCGTTAACAAACTTTAGTTATATCAAAAAATTAAACTTTTCTAATAATATTCCTACGAAATATGAACCATAAGATAGAGAGTGTTTCTATGTACCCAGGTTTTGAAAATATTTGCCAGTCCAGGACACTTTGACATGAAAATTGTGAAAGAAGTCATTATAACCACCATTAATTATGCTTTCAAATATGATATCACACATACAAGCATAATTACATTACTTATGGTAAGTCATTTGAGTACCTGTTGCATTTGGCCATAAAAAGAAAACATTTTAAACACCTTGAGACACACCTGTATGAAGTTAATCTAACATGAAATCTATTAAACCGTTTATACTATTATTTTGACACCCACTGTATGCATGTATGTATGTATGTATATACATATGTTAGTGTATTTGTTTATTTGTTTTTCTTTTCTTTTTTTTTGACAAAGGCAAGGGTAAGGTGTGTTATTGTCTATATGTACAAGCAACCGTCAGTCTGTACGTGTGTATGTGTTTGTATGCTTTTGACAAAAGGTTGCCTAGGGAATCGTAATATTATCACATTATTTCTTTAATATTAAGTAATAGTTTTATTTCAATTTAAAGAAAGTAATTTTTTTTTTTTTTTGGTTTCGTTGAATTGAAATCTTTAAAATACGCGTATTTATCGATAACAATTTTTTAATAGATTTTAGAATTCGGAACACATTTTTCACTGTTGGAAATATATTTTTTTTTTTTTGTATTATTTCACTTGATTGATACGCACCATTCACTCACCAACTCACTCACTCACTCAAGAGTGTGGTGTTTTCCTATTTTATTTCGATTTCTTAATTTTTTCCCCATACATTCAATCATATTTTCGCATTTTTTTATTTTTATTTTTTATTTAGTTATTTCATAATTATCGTTTTATTTCATTTATTACTTTCTGGCGTTTTGCTGTTTTTTTTTTAATTATTTCTTTGGCCGAAATTCACGAAATAAGTTTAAATATAAACATGTGATTAATTTTTCCAAATAAATTTTGAAGATTCCATTTCGTTTTTTTCATTTGTTTCACTTTTTTTTTTCTTTTATTTTTTTTTTTTTTTTTTTTTTGGACACTGAAATCTTATCCTTAATGATTGTTGGCAAATTCGTTAATTTCTGTTGTTATTGTTATTGTGAACCGCTGTCATTAATTCATGCATTATTTAGTTAATTGTTTAGTTAACATTTGCCACTTACTATTTCTTATTATTTTCACTTTATTTTAAAGCTAAAATGATTTTTCTTAAGGGTTAATTTCTGTTCGCTTTTATTTTCATGACAAAAAGAAGAGAATGATTTTCTTTTGTTTTATGTTTTTAGTGTTTTTTTTCGTGTTCTTGTTTAGTACAAAAATAACTACACTCTACTGTATTGTATATTTATTGAGCTTTCGTTGTTGTTTTTGTTGTTTTGATGTTACCTCGTAAATATACGGACTTGTTTTCCATTTCGTTTTCACTTTTTTCCAATTTTCATTTTGTTTTCCTTTTTTTATATGTGTTTTCGTCTGTTTCGTTAATCAATTCCAAAATTCATTTCTCTCTCTCTCTCTCTGTCCATAGAAAAATTCAAAACAAATACACTTACATTCGTGCTGTCATCCAGCAAAACAAAATTCTCATACAAAGTAGTGAAAATAAACCGTTAAAAAAAATCTTGTCCAAAATAAAAACATCACTTGAAAAGAACACAATACGACGACCAGTGTTGCCCGAGACGTTTAAAAAATACCTTTTATTTAAAGCATATGCAGTTTTCTCTGAAATTAAAAAAGCTTCTGAAGGAAGTTTGTTAAAATAATTTCCATTATTAGAAATCAAAGCTATTTACACATCAATTGCACGGTATTGTGGAATACAGTGAAAACAAACTGCAAGTGAAATATTATGTCTAAAGCGCAGAGATGTACATACATACGTACCTCAGGCGGCTTTAATTTTATTCTACACTTACCGCTGACTGAGCAAAATGTAACGAAGGTGAAAATTAGATGCCTATTTTCATAGAATAAGTGAGTTCCTGTTGGGTAGAACACTTGGCCATGCTAAAAAACTAAATTGTCGCAGTCAGTCATTATATGAACACTTCTGTGATACTCCAAGAGTGATAGGTTTGGGCTATTTTCCCGAACATGTTCAATAGGGCAGAGGGCATCGCTCATCAATTGTGCATGGAGATGTAGGGTTGAAAAAACCTTCTTGAAAACGTTCAATATTACAGATACGAAACTAGTTCTATGCATGAGTAGGAAAGAGGTGAAAGCTGTTATAGAAGACTTAACATGACAGGGCGCCTTCAGATACAGAATCAGCAGATGGTACACGGATATCTATAGGTTATGTGAAGAGGCAAAAGAAATAGTGTGTCATACGTATTTCACGCAAAATTTATTGTCTGAAGATATTTGTTTCGAAATGGCTAGGTAGGCATTTTGTTCTGGAACTGGTATAACTGAAATACTACAATTTTATTTATTTTAGCAATTTTATTTTAATATAATAAATTTAACCTAAATTTATTAAAAATATTCTAAATAACTTGGAATTATTTTAAAATACTGGAGTTAGATGGAAAGATAGAGCCATAAAGAGAAGCTATTTCATGTTTTAATTTGTTAGCAAACTTTTTATATTAAAAATATGCTACAAAGGAAAGCAACCAATTCAACAAAACGGCAACACTGACCACTAGAAAATAAAAGCAGCGACACACTACAATATTGAATTTGTTGTTTTTCTTTTGTTTTCAAAAATTGAATTTCCATTCACAAACACAAACATATTTGATTCTTCCATGTATACGTATTCATATGCATGGAAGTGTGTAAATACATTTGTATGCATGTACATAAGCATTCTTTTTTTGTAATTCATTATCTTCGCTTCTTAATAAGTTAATTAATAACGGTAATTTGATTTTATGTCAATGTGATACCGATATATGTTAAAACTTGTCAATTTGCCTTCTTTCGTTTATACAAAACATACAAAATAACTGTTTTTTTTTCTTAGATTCATGCTCTTATTTCAAATCAAAACAAACACTCGTTGACATTTGTATATTGTTTGTATTTCTAAAGATCCTCCGTTCTCTCCGTTCCTTGTCGTTATTGTTTAAAAAAACAACATTTTTCTACATACATATGTATATTCTCTTACATACTTACGACCCTAGACCACCATCATTGTTAAGTATTGTTGTGTTGTTGATTTCAACACAACATAGAAGAAAATAAACTAAAAAAAACACACACACACATAACCAAAGTTCATTTGCTTTCTTTAAATTCTTGTATTTTGCCTCCCAAAATTTACTCTCTTTTTTATTCTTCCACCTGAATGCCTTTAGTTTTTCTTTTCTTTTATTTTCATTTTCAATTGTTCTCTTTCTCTTTGATATGTACATACATATGTACATATGTATGTTTGACCCTCCCCCACCTAACAGCTTTTTATGTTGCTTTATTTTCATTTTGACATTTCCCTGTGTTTTTTTTTTTTCCAGTTACATGTGTTCTGATTTTTTTCCTTCCATATTTGTGAGCACATACCAGTGCGCATCCGCTAGCGATGATGGCTAAGACTGTCAGTACTACAGTTCATTTCAATTTGACAGATTCGAAAAAATGTGTCATGATTCATTTGAGGCGCTATTGGAAAGATAGAAATGCCATGGTATCCCTGAAATACAGTGGGTACAAATAAATTATTCAAAAGAAGAACAGTGTTTCATTTCATAACTGAAACATTTATTTCTTTATTAATTACAATAAAAGCGAGAGTGGCAAAGACCATATGTTCGGTGTATTGTAACAAACCAGAGTTTCTATTGGAAATCAAATCCATAGCCCTCACAGAAATAGACTAGCGCTTTACCCACTAGTCTATCAGAGCTACCAATTGGGAACTTTAGAATCGATAAATTGTTCCAAACGGTTTACAAACAAACAAAAATATTCCTTATTGGCCTTGGTAATCTTGATCTTACATTGTAAAAGTGCAACTGGATCAGCATGTACCAAAGAAACGTCTCTAAAAATGTCGAGATTGCTTGAACCCAAATAAAAAATAATTTTAATATCAAATACGCACCAACCTCTTTCCAGATGTTAGAAAACTTTAGAAAATGCCTTCCGACTGTCATACATATAAGCGCTATTTCGCTTGACTAGAACCTAAACATATATAAAAAATCAATTGGAACCAGATAATTAAGCAGTTAAAATATCGTTATGCGTGAAATATAACATCGTATCGCTTGTCCGCAACAGGATCTCTGGGTGAAGGGCGTCTATAATGTCCAACTCTGAATTTGAACAATAGCATGACTTATGTTGGCTTTGAGGACCTCTGTGGACTCAAATCGCATGATTTCGATCTCCAGTTTTCATCATATCCACGTGAGATGACCATGCCCAATTGCTCATGCAGAATATCAAATATGACATCAGGTGTTTTTTGTCCAGATCATCTAAGAAGTTGATAATCATAGACCTATAGTGATGACCTGGCCAACATTGTTCGAAAAAAATATGGACTATTTACGCTGTCAGCAAAAAATCCATTCGAAACAGTCACTTTTTTGGTATGAATTGGACAGTCTTGAATTAGACAATTCTGTTTATTTCCGTATTCATTCATCCAGAAATGTTGAAGATGATTTTGCGATGAAATTTAGGGTCAGTTGCCAACTTCTAAAGAGCCCATTCAGTGATCACACTTCGTTGTCTTTGATCGTCCACGGTAAATTGGCGAAACAGTTTGAATAAAAGACAACTAACTTGACAGAAGTAGCTTCAACAAAATGGCCATTATCAATTGTCAAAGTTCGGAAGCGCCTATTGAATTAACCTATATAATAACTGTAAATCACTAGTGCATCAAAACAAAATGGATCCATTTCTAAAGCGGATAGGGAATGGTAATATAAATTAGGTTACTTACGGCAACTTCCAGAAGGTTTGAAAGTGGTAAAGTCCAGGAAAGGATTGCCAGGTCATTTAAATCAATAACAACTCGCCTGAGTTTTCGGGAGCTATGTTGCGATCCTGTTTATAATTTCGACCAGTCACCAAGTGATAATATCTATTCTATCCCATGGAAAATTTGAAAAGTACTTTATCATGAAATCAATGGCGAAAAGGGGATACAAATGCTTGAAGACAGGTTTGGAAAACCTCAAATTTTGAAAACTTTTTGCAAAAGTTTATCTACTGAATCCCATTTTCTATATCGAAACAACCTATTAAACTCATCAATTCAGAGATTTATTTATTTTTTTTTTTTTGGATAAGACAGCTAATCTACGTCAGATAGGCATCAAATTATATTTGACGGTCATACTATAGTGATAGAATATAGTGATACCGTGCCACCCAAAGAGAGGAAATTCCATAGCGGGGAGATTTTCAAAAGTTAGACGATCTATTCTACTTCAACAATTTACTCGAACCACTTGATACTCCTATAAAGTCGAATCCTTCATCAATGACTAAAACCCCCGCCCTTCTAAGAAAAGAAAATTCCTCGGTTATATCTTTGGACGAGGAGAAATTCTTTTTTTAATTTATTTAAAACTTTCTCCTTTAAAAAACTATTCTCTATCTCTTAACCCACAAAGGACTTATTCTAATTTCTCGATGTACTCTTCGTATTTCTTAATGTCTGTTCCTTTGAAACTTTTCATTTCAGTCAAAACTTTTTCTTGTTCTTCAATTATAGGCAACCAATACTCCGAAGGTGGTGTATAATCGATGGGCACAAATTCCTTTGCATGCTGAATACCACCAAATAAATGTCTCTGCTGTCTTTGCGAACGTTTTCTTGTCATTTCCTCAATTTGATCAGCTAAACGATTTGATACCAGTATCAAATCATCGATAGCATTTAAAAGCAGATTTAAATCGTTGTTTGGATAGTGGTAAAAGGAGGATTCTGCTGCTAAAGGTGTAAAACTATGCCAAGGCTTGTTGGCTGTTATGGTATAAGGATGAAATTTATTTTCACATGTTAATTCGCTATCGTACTCGAAATACCACGACAGTTGAGTGGGCTTAAGAAGGCCAGAGCGGTATGTGGTAAAAGCTAATGAATCCTTTCCATTATTCGATGTTTTTGAGCCTATAGTTTTAATAGTATCTGAAGTCGTATCGGTATCCGTATCTGTATTTGAATCGTAATCCAAAGGCTCGTGTACTTCAAAATTTTCTTCAAATTTTGCTGTTAATGGTACTATTGTTTTACGTATTTTGGATAATTGTTTCAATATTTTCCTCTCCGAACCCGTACACTGTTGCAATAGCTTTGAATCGTAAAAATCCGTTCCTTTTGTACACGCCTCTAGAAATGCCATACCCGGCAATCGGGGTATTAAAGTTTGAGTTGCTGCCGTAGCCGTTTCGATAGTGTCGGTCATTAATGGTACTGAATAGGTTAAAATGTCTACGAAAGATATTTACGGAATGAAATAAAATGAATTAAAAGTTTGAAATAAAAAACTTACATTCCTCCGTACCATCTCGTCGTTTTGCATACGAACCATCTGTTAACATGCCGACCTCTTTGAATAATATCAGATCTGTTTGAGCTCCCAAACTAACTTCCTTCATTAATTTTGTGGGGATATTATCTGTTTGTACGCCCACAGCTGTTTTAGTGGCCCTTAAACGTCTGCATATAAAACAAGTTTTTAATTAATAAAACGGTTAAGATATGGACTTTGTCATATTTTTAAGCAATTAAAATTGTGTCGAGTTTTGTAGAATGTAGAAAGTATGACTAGCTTCATACCTTGTAATGTCGTGAAGAGATGTTATAGTACTGCGACCATATGATCTATTACACTCCCCTCGAACTTGCCCTAACAAACTGCAGGATGCTGCTTGATATCAACTAGACCAATTCTTTATACATCACCCAAAGCTATGAATGTAGATGTTTCCTTCTGGGATGTAGTAATGCCTCACAGCTTCCAACAATATGTTCTGATGATTCATTCTTATCATCACAAAATCTACATTTTCCGTTCAAATCAACCCCCGTTCTGGATAAGTGTACTATGAATTGCCAACCTCTAGTTATTCTTGGATAGTGTAATGCATGGCTCAGATCTGCTCTTATTGTAATTTCCGAAAAAAGCCTCCTCCTAACACAAGCTCATCTGTTTGCTTATTGTCTAAAATTCCCACGTTCCCTGAGAACCAGCGGATAACAATGCAATTTTCCACACTTAGCTGATTCAGTTCCCCAGTCGGTGCATTCTATGTTCGGAGCCGAGTGTTCAAATGGTGGCCTAACTGGCTGATAGTATTGCTAGGTCACATCCTTTGTACCTCTTATCCTCCTATCTGCTTGGAATATACCCATAAGTTTCCCTATTGGACCAAAATATTTTATTATGGACTCAAAAACCCCTACTCCTGATTACACAAAATAATCATTCCTCTAAAAGGGTATATCGTTTCCATATTACTCCATTAATTTCTGTTACTTAATCTCGTTGCTAAGCATCTCCCAAAATCCTACAGTCTATTCATTATGTTTAGGGGTCAGTTAAGAAGGGAGATGCCAGATACTCGATTAGTTAGGTCACGACATTAATGTTAGTCTTGTCTCCCATTATCCCGACTATAGTCTCTAAAGCCCTGGTCTACACTACCATCTGCAGCGAGTTTAAATCCAACAGAGCTTCCAGCGCCGCTGTAGAACAGGTTCTTATTGCTCCTGTTATGCCAACGTAGGCTTAGAACTGTGACTTTAACCAACTTTCTCAGTCTCTCAGATGATAATATTTGCGCTCTTATGGACATCGTTTTATAATTCTGTAGAGGGTAGCCTGTGAAAGTAATTTCAATTAGGATAGGGATTCGACCGAACCTGCAGTAAGGTTATTAAAAATTCTATGTGCATGCATATGTAAGAGTGGCCAGAATGATGTTAAGAGAGAGCAGTGACTCAAGTCCCTCAATCTTAGAAGGAGGTTTCTAAAAAGTCCTTTATTAGATTGTTTAATGAAATTTCTGATATATAAAGGGACAGACTGGTTTCTTATTACATCAGGTTGGTTTGTTTCTGACCCGGATGTATAGAGTATTTTTTTTGGTTTTTGAGGGAGAATATATCGTATACTCACTGCTCTCTTTTTCCAGATTTAACGATAGAAAGTTACGTGACTGTTCTCTTTGGTTGTTAAAAATTGTGTTTATCTTCAGAATACCATGCAGTAAATCCGCTTAACCACTGAAGACAAAACTTGTGGTTAAAATTTTTGAAAATCATGCATCTTGTCTGTTTACATTTTCAAACCCTCGCTTTTCTGTTCTCGTATTCTATGTGTTTAATTTGTTTTCTTTTTAATTTGTTTTTTTTACATTTTTTAACCATACCTTGACGCATCCAGTAATTTTGCCCTTAGCAAGGCATTCTTATCCGGTTTCGGTAATGTTGATATGCTAACAGCCCGCCAAGGTGGTCGCTTTGATTCGGCATCTTTCTCGTTACCAGAGTCTTTCATGCGTTTCCAACTTTTAGGTATTCTTGGTAGAAAATTAAATAAAATATTTACAAAACGAAATAACTTTAAATACTGCTAATACCTGCTACTTGGTGTATTCGTACCACTTGCCGTAACACTATCGCTTTGTTGATTTTCTTCAATACTCTGGGTTTCACTTGTCTCTGAGGACGTGCCATTGTTATATGAAACGCCAGAATTTAATTTGTTCATGATTATTTGCAACAAATCAAAATTATTTGCACTATAGCGTCAGTATTCTTCTCCTTTCTCATGCACTCAAGACCCATGCAAGAAATGGGGGCGGCAACTGTTTGGAAACTGACAGTCTCTGTCAGTAGCTGACAAACACCAACAACAACAAGTTTGCAGGAAAATAATTGAGTCAATTATTTTCAATTGAGTTTTGATAAAAAAAAAATTGTATAACAATCAGTCCTTAATGCTTAACGACAAACCTATTGACTGGCTAAATGACTAACTGACTGACTGACTCACTAAAAGTCTGTTAGGCATAAATCAAGGCTCATGTAAAGTAAACGATATTAATTTGGTTGCCATAGCGTTATGGCTCCTAGGACAATGTAAATATTTATTATTTGTCTTCAGACATAAATAATGTTGCTCTCTTCCATACAATAAAAAACAGTTTTATTTTTAACAGGAAATAAAACTCCAGCGGAAAGAAATAATTTCGGAATTGAAAAAGAAAAAAGTGTTTAATTATCTCCCACACTATCTTAAGTAACTTGAATAAAAATTGTAGGCAAACTTTTAACCATCACATCGCCTATTGGTTATTGTAAAACTTTCCTTAATGCTCCTCAATATACTATTCATATATCCTATGCAATCATTACATAGCCAACAATTGAGACTTCTTTGGGAGTCCAAGGAAAGTTTATTATCTCACAGTATTTCTCTTCACTTCTTGAATTTAAAAGGTAAAGATATCAACCAATATCTCTGTTAAAAATATTCGTTCTCGTCAGAAATAATCTTTGTCGATCGCGGCTTGGTAATTTTTGATTAACAAAATAATTTGAACTGTATTTTCAACCACTAGGAACTGGTCAATTCCGGATTTCTAGGCATGTGAACACAACATGATTCGGAATTTCGTTTTCATCAAGGTATAGGGATATAGAAACTCATATAACCAGTGGTGTTGTCGAGCCGGAACGCTCCGGAACGTCGTTCCGGTACTTCCTTTTTGGACAGGAACGCGTTCCGGAACTAAAGATGATTTCTGATAACGAGAATTGGCTGACGTTTTGAAAAAAAATTAAAAAGAATTGCTGATTTTTTTCTAATTTTTGACGAATTTTTATAAACAAGGGTTTGAACCGAACCCGAATCGGAACAATAACCGGAACGAACCGGCTTGTTTTTCGAACCTGTCTATATAATTATATATACGCGTTCCGGTAAAAAAAAATTACCACAACACCACTGCCTATAACCACCATGGTTGGTATTAGGTTAGATATATTTGAACTCTCGTCGGGTAGGTAGGCAAGTTAAAGTAGGGAAACCATCATCCAAACGGATCATTGCATGTCTTATCGGCATACACCTAATCGCTTCGGTCTATTATGTGCTCACCGCTGATAAGCCTCGATTTCTTAGTTGGTAGTGTGCTAAATTTTAAGTGTCGAGGCCCTGGGTTCGATTCCCACCAGAGACTCTGGTTGTTTGTGATTGTGTGTCCGATATTATATATGATTTCTCATAACAGAAAAACAAAGGTGAGAATTATTACTAAAAAACGATTCTCGAAAGAAACAAAAATTGTCGCATACCGCACCCTCTTTCCTATAAACTATCTTTCTTGTATTCCAATACAATGCGCTGCATGAATAGAGGTCACCTCCTGAGTATCCTTAAGCCACAAGTATATGCGAATAACCAATTAATCATAACGGTCCTCAAAACCAACATGTCATCGATCAAATTCAGCCTGATTTATGCGTCAGAGTCATGGAAATTTAAAATGTTTCGAATATGCTCCACACAGAAAAGCCGTGGCGAACATTTGAACTATGTTATATTCCGAAGTGTGCCTTAGATAAGAGTTTTCAACGGAAAATCTTAGATAAGGTTCAGCGGATTGCCTTCTTGAATATCACTGGAGTGAGGAAGAGTTGTCCTCAGGCTGCTCTTGACACTATGCTCTGCCTGACTCCACTTGATTTGTATGTCATGCGGTGTGCGGCGCGAAGTGCCATACGTCTGAAGGAATCGGGCTGCTGGAAACAGCTCTCGATAGGTCACTCCAGACTCCTGATGGGAGGTATGGACTTTCGGAAAAAGCCACCGATTATATTGTGTCTGAGGCTATGTTCCTGCCTGGTTTAAGAATGCTTATACCGGAAAGGGCACAATGGTGTGGTACTCCAGGGGCAGAGAGGTATACCCATCTTCACAGATGGGTCTAAGTTAGGTGAAAGTACAGGTGCTGAGGTTTTCTTTAGGGAACTCGGTCTTGAACTTCACTTCAGGTTGAATGATGACTGCAGCGTGTTTCAGGTGGAGATTTTCGCAATCTTGATTGAGGCCATAGCTGGTGGCCCCGCTTTGGATTCGGATTCTTACGTGATCTTCGTTGACAGTCAGGCTGCCCTGAGGGTCATTGCGTCGATCTGGTGCAAATCACGGCTCGTTCGCGAATGCAAGGAGTCGTTAAGGACCTTTGGACCAGACCGTATCCGTCTATGCTGTGTTCCGGGTCATAGCGGAATACTGGGCAATAAGACAGCGGATGCTCTCGGTAGATTAGGTTCGCTTTCTGAGGGCTATTTAATAGTTGGTCCTGACCCGCCAATCTGCCACCTCTACGGCCTCATCAATGTATGGGTCAAGGGGGAAGAGCAGAGGCATTGGGGGAACTGATTGGGTTGTTATGTTTCTAGATGTCTATGGCCTGCTATAGACAGTGCAAGAACAAGTTGGCTGCTGGGCTTGGATAAGGCCAGTTTAAGGTTAGTTATAGGATTTATTACGGGGCACTGCGAGATTAGGTCGCTATTGCAGGGTATGTTGCGTCCATTGACAAGTACACGTCCTCTAACCTAACCTATATTCCTCACATAAATATAAAAAAAAAATAAAATATAAAAAGATATAGAAAATATTAATACTCTACTACAGCACTTCTAACGATTACGTATATGATCATTTGACTCGAATTGGTTATGTGATGCCAAATTAATAATATTAATATTTTCAAAAAACAAATCACATCTTCAATGTTAAGGTTTATTTCTTTATTATTATATAAACATAATATATATTATTACCATTTAAATTACCGTTTTTAGCGTTTTAATTTTTTTTTTGTTATAGAACTAGTCTGGCAACCCTCTTTTCTAATGGCTTCACAACGCAATATTTAACATACCGTGATATCAATGCCCAGTGATTGCAAAAAAAATAAGAAAAAATTGAGAAGCAAATGTGCGGACAAGGCTAATTTGTTTGTAAATAAAGCACCACAATAAACAAAAGGAAAAAAACTAAACGCATTTAAATTAATTTTTAAAAAGAAACTGTATTGTGAACAATATTATTTACTTAATAAAAATGCCGGCCGATCAAATACAATATTCGGAAAAATACTTCGATGCGGTTTATGAGTACAGGTAAGTAACAAAGCAACAAGTGACCTCAATTGTTTATGCGAAAATGTTCTCTTCTTTATTGTTTACATTACAGGCATGTTATACTACCTCCTGACTTGACCAAACTGGTGCCAAAATGCCATCTAATGACTGAAACGGAGTGGCGCAATTTGGGTGTACAACAAAGTCCTGGCTGGGTACACTATATGATGCATGCCCCCGAGCCTCATGTAATATTATTTAGGCGTCCCCGTACCGATTTAGGAGAATCTACATCTACAGGTCAAATGACAGGAACAAATAGCGATCCATCGAAAAGCAATGTTTCGGTTAAAGGCTAAAAATTCTGTTGGAGATGTATGTGTGCCATAGAAAAGATGTACCATCCTCACCATTATTACTGTTATAATTATCATCCACCAAAGGAATGCTCGTTGAAATAAGAAATACTAAAAAAAACAAAACAAAATAAGTTAAATGAATGAAAGGCTCATGTATAGTTTTTAAATTAATATTTGTTTTTACTTGTAAATTTATTTACATTATTATTTTATTATTTATATTGTTCGTTTGCTTTGCCCCCTCTTCTGCCCTTTATATTACATATATGGTTATCCTTTGTTTTTATGTAGTTCACTTGCAAGTATTTTTATTATTTTTTTTTTTTCTCTCTTAATATTGATTTCATTATCCCTTCCTAAACAATGGAGATAATTCCATTAAAAATAAAAAACAAATTCAAAACATGCTTGAAATAAAATTTGCATTTTCAAAACAAAACGTAGAATTTTGTAAAAAAAAAAATAATAATTTTTAAATTTGTATTACTTTATCGAATAAATAAAGATATTTTAAGTTGCTTTCTTTTTTTTTTAATAAAATTGAGTTTATGAAAACCAATGAAGTTTTAATGTATAATAGCATTCGAAACTAGGTCTCCACAATTTTAAGATTTCACCACAAAAATAATATTTTAGATGGAAGACGGTTTTGCAATGTAGATATGAATGAAGTTCATCAGTTCGTCTATTAAACGTTAGCAAAGGAAATTACGTGCTTTTAAATTTAAAATACGAAGAAAGATAGTGTAGTTGAACTCGATTCTCCATTTTGAAAACTACCTTTTAAAAGGCATACCCAACGTCATCAGAAAAAACAATGTCAACTTAATTTATTAATTTCATTTTAAAAAATTTGGAATGCATTACTTTATGACAATTTTGTACTTTAAGTATATACAAGACATTCTCAAATCAATTGAAGAAAATTATGGGAGGAATATTATTTTTTATTATTAGAAATTTTCCTTTATTATAAATCTTGTATACATGTTTTTAGAATTCAGTTTTATAGGTTTAAATAAAGAAAAAAGGAATTAAAAAATAAAACTATCGACATGTTTATATTTAAACGTCTGTCGAGTATATATACATATTTATGTGTATTAATAATTACATAATTAATACTAATGTAAATCTTAAATCTAACAATTTTTTTTTTTTTATGACTATTTTTTTTGTGACTATACTTCAAAGGATCATTTCTGTAGTCAGTCTTCATTTACTTATGGGAGGAATATTTATACGTCATTATTATCAACACTTTAAAAATCTTTGGGCATGTTCCAAACGCCTATGAAGTTTTCTTTTTTAAACTATATTTATTCTATATTGGCATTACCCTATTGATTCTATTTTGCTCAAATAATCATATCTGATAGCTGAGCTTACCACGATCGTCTAGTTGGTAGCGTGCTAAACTTCAAGTGCCGAGGCCGTCTGTTTGATTCTCTCCAGAGCCTCTAGGTGAGATTATTCTGATCCTTTGCCTGACAGTATATATGATTAATCCCCATAGCAAAAAGAAAGTGAGAATAATTACAAACTAATTCTCGAGACCCGAAAGTAACGAACTTTTTACATTGGTCATTAAAAAATGTTTCAATTTTTCCTTTCTCCTATAGCTATCTTTTCGGTATTCCAAAACAAAACCTATTTAAAGTGTGATCAATATTTCATCTTGTACCCACCAACTCCAACATAGTCTCCTGTTGGATAGTATTAGCAAGATACGGATGAGTTATACTTACGTACATATACATAATTAATTAAAAATCAGAAAATTGTTATAAATAATTCTATAAAATATAAATATTTAACAAGAGATTACTAAGTTTCGGAGAAGCTACACTAAGATTAGATAGCACGATATTAAGGTGGAATCCCATGTCCAACACCAGATTGTATTTCATAATTCTCTGGTATAGAGTTATGTCAGAAACTGAGAGATGAATCATCATGAATAGAGTCTGGTAATATCAATAACTTTCCGAATTTCGATATATTTTGTGTATTCGAAACATTTTTCACTTTTCTAGAATTGCAATGACTTTGCTAAAAACAACTACGTTTCTACGAAAATCAATATTGAGTAAAATACTATTTTGAAAGAATTCTGCTTCCTAAAAATTAAAAATCTTTTGGTTTGGGTGTGTATAATGCTCAAATAAAAATAATTAATCAATTATTTTCTCGCACTCTTGGCAGTGTAAATTGTTCAGTGCATTCACGGTTTTAACAATTTTATTTTTTTGCAAGTAAGAACCCTGCCGATACTAAGAATGATTTGCAGTCAATCAAAACAACTAATGTAACAAAGACATTATTTTAACAAGTAATTAGTATGTGTGTAAATATGAAAAAAAATAGAAATTTTTAATTTTGGTTTTCTTTTTATTAAATAAGTATGAAATATTTTAAAGCAGTTATTGCATTATAAAGTGATGATTATTTAAATACTGGTAAATGATTGGTACTCCATTTATATCAATTAGAAAATTAACGAGATAAGAGAAAAGGGAATCGTATGGAATAGCGTTATAATATCAAACATTTTTAAATTTATTTTTGCCTGTCTTCTGTTTTATATACGGATATCAAAGTAATTCACTCGTATACTCTAAGTGTATATAAAGGCATTAACAATTTTAAATATATTTTATGCATTCTCATCATTAGCACCACCAGCAGCTTGTTCCAATTCGTTTAGCATAATTACACCGTCGGCAGCTTCATCAACGCCAACGACAGCGGCGGCTGCTACCACACCACCACCGCCAATACCATTTGGCCCATTATTACCCTCAGGCAAATCGCCAGCATTGGCATCCACATCAGCTCGATTATTATCAGCTCTAATATCTACAGGCGGTGGTATAGGATTACCGCTTGCATCTAACTCCAAGGGCGGATCTGCTGTTGCTTCAGCCAAATTGGTTACCGATTTTGATTTTACACACTGGAAATCGACATGGCGACTTTTGGCTTCTTCTTTCTCCCACGACATGTGTATAAATGGTCTTTGAACATAACTGTAAATGACTTCGGCCCGGCCACCTGGTCGTCGTCTTATTTTCTCTTTATGCGTGGGATAACCTTCAATGCCACAGCGTATTTTCTTAAGGCCACGGTCTTTCATTACTTGCTTAGCCACATCACGATTTTCTATATACTTAAAGAAACGATGCATGGTTGTACTGTGTATGGTTTGGCAGTATTCTTCACCCATTTGTGGTGGAAACTCTTCATCCCAATCGACTACATCATCATCAAGCAGAACAACCACATGACATTCCCTATCGCCTTTTTGAGCAGCAGTCACCATAACAGGCAAAATGAATTCCTCCAAAAAGATTTCGAATTGCTGACGTGCGCCCTCGTTGCTCAACTCATGCAACAGCCCTCTTAGATTCTGGCAACGCACAGTGGTTGCATCAAAAGGTATCAATAGATAATCGCAGGCCTCTTTGAGTTCCGGCACTGAAATCGTTGGTGGACATTTTATAATACCGGTCTTATAGTAGTCGAGTATCGCGCGAAACAAATTATGTGATATACCCTCGGCTACCTCATATTCTCCCCTATCATTGGGATGCACAAATTGAAAACCAGTGCTAAACATAGTTCCCAACATTGTGTTGGGATGGGCAGTCATTAAGTCTTTTTCAATCATAAACCGTACATTGTCTACCAATAACGTAATGCGTTCTCCCGGTGCATGTCTATTAAATGCTGCGGCTCCCATATTAGCCATACCGCTGCTGCCGCTTGCTCCACTGCTTACACTACCACCATTGCTACTAGCATTGTTCTTATTTTCTTTTGGTATGGCCCCATTTGATGTGTAACTCATTTCTTTCAAGTTTTTATTTGTTTTCTTTCTTTTTTATTTTCCTTTCCGTCTTTACATAAATTTTTAGGCAGTTTTTTAATTCAATTTCTTTCAATTGCGAATTATTTTCGATTTTGTATTGTTGCGATTCGTTGTTGTTGTTCGTAATTATAATTTGAGATTAATTATGATTATTTTATCACTAAAAGAATTAAATTTTGCAAATATTTATTATAATAATAATTTTCTTTTGTTTGTTACGTTTATTTTTGCTAATTTGCCGTGTTTTTTAGTACCAGCTTGTCGGGTATTTGGTTTTTCACTTAGAGATGCCAGACGTTTGTTGACACGTTTGCAAAAAGGTATTTGGAAGTTGCGAAAATAATATCTATATAAATAATTTCACTATCCTGAAATTGAGCTCAGCTGCAGCCAAAAGAAATATTCAAATACATGAGAGCCTGTACTATATATATCGATCATACTATTATAAATTAGTAGATGAGTCTGAAATTATACATGACCGTTACTAAATCATACTTTAGATACTGCCAAATGGACAGTATTAAACTAAAAAAAATCAAAATCAGTGATACCAATACGCGTGCCGTACGATTGGAACTGTCAAATAATGTTGCCATGAATAAAAAGTTTTGTAGCCAACTTTTGAAAAAGAGGGAAAATAAGTAAGGCAGTTTACTTACCACACTGTAAACTCACCATACCGGAGAAATTCACCACACTTTGCAACAACTCGTCACCCTGTAAACTCACCACTCCTCCCAAAAATTCACCACGTTAGAAACACACCATACTAAAAAATTAATTAATGTTGTTGGTATGTCCCCCATTCTCTTAACCCGAGGAAGCACACACAAATTCAGAACCAGAAACAACACACCACACCAACTACACACGAACCTGACGAATTTATCCAAACGGTGTTGCCAGGAAGGAAAAAAATTTATAATCAACTTCTTAAAAAGTAATCAGGAAAATAAGAAATAATAATCAAATATTTTTAAGATCATAGTTTTTTTCTTTTTCTCAAAATCAAATTTTTATGTTTATTTATAGTTTACAATAATTAATTAAATTACATTTATTGACAATAAAAAGAATAACCAAAACCAGAAAAATCTACAAATTGAACAAAAAAACTAAAATAAATATGACCGTTATTAAATCATACTTTAAATATAAAACAATTCCTCTGGCATCATTGAACAGAAAATAAAATCAAAAACAGTGCTACCAACACCGGTGCCATGCAATTGGAACTGTCAAAGTCGAAAAAATTTCCATGTCACAATTCTTGTTGAATTTGTGTTGAGAACTTTTCTTTTGTCCCCGTTCAAATTAAAAAACCAAAAAAACTGATTCTAATTGCAGAAGCATCCGGGTAAGTTTTCTTAATTATTCATTTTAACTAATCTATGATAAATCCTAGACAAATCCATAAAAATTATAAAAATGTGAGGCTAAATATGGGTAAAAGATAGTAAGCAATATAGCCAGTGGAGGTGGTGAAATTGAGCAGCATGCGCATTTATTAAAACGTCATTCATATTTATTCAACAATGACGTATGGAAATGTTAATTGAATGATTCTGAGAGGGGCAATTTTTAAGCAGTAATTTCTTGGGATGATGTATTGCAATGGGAGTTAGTGATTGTATGTCAAGTAATTTTGTGTTCCAGAAATTTCTGATCAGACAAATTACGCAGGTATTTATATATATATATATGGATACACATATGTATGTACGTATGTATGTATGATATATAATTTCACCATGAAGTAATTGCGTACTTTTGGCATTTTCACCTCTTGTATAGGGTTGATAATATTAGTAGTACATATGTTTAGTGTTGCTAGGATGGAAAATTTTATAATTTTTTTTATTAAATAAGCCTCAGTAATGACAAGAATAGTGTTTCATTTTGAAATTATTAAATGCGTAATACGCATAAAAGTGCATGAAAAATATTAATAGAATTGATTAAAATTTTAGTGATACTTTGAAATTGAGTTTAAGAAGTTCAAAGCTAGTTGAAGTTGCAGAAATATGTTCAAATAGGATTTAAAATTTTTTGAAAAATTATGGCATTGTTCTAAATTTCTACTCTTCGGACACCCATTATCTCTGAATAGAAATCCTACTTAAGAATGGATGATATGCTTGGCGTAAGCATTTCTTTTCAATGAAGGCGGATTTCCATACAAATATCTCGTATAAATAGTATTACTCCAGGTTTATTTGATATAATATATATATATACATTCCAGCTGATCTGTCACGCGAATGGTTTTTAATCCTACTTTTCCCAAATTTCATAAGTATATGAAATTATTTTAAGATTTAATAACGTTCACGAAGACAATTGGGACTATCGTGGAAATCATTTACTATCGTGTTTGCAACAAAGAAATCAGATCTTATTATTGTGTTACAAATAGTAAGAAAGACGATGTCTTCTAACCTCATGTGGCAAAGCGTATTTATTTGGCTTATTCATTTACTTTTTAATGATCACTTAATTTAAAGGATGGCCTCTTGTACGGCGTGGGTGATTTCCTTTTTGGCATAATTCCCAGCATTTAGAGCAGTATCTCACCAATGCCAATTATAATACTGTCTTCCAGGTTTGGAACTGGTTTGTTCGGGTACACAACAGACTTCACATTTCCCCACAAGAATGTTTCTAGTTAGGTCAAGTTGCGTTATCTTAGTGGCCAATAGACTGTTTCGTGACTAGGACACCATCTTATTGTTGCCACTTGTCTGTTATGCAACTCAAACAAAGTGGCAAACAGAGAGTGAGCAATCATCACGGTGCTTTGGTCAACTGTAACGTTGCGACATTCAATGATGCTACTGGCCCACAAATCGTGCCTGTGTCAGTATGCATTGGTCGCTCTTGAACTGCTTTTGGCTATTCTTCTTGCCAAATTCAACGAATCTTTTTGTTGAAGTACCCACTGAACCAAAATGTATTTCTTCGCTGAAGATAGATAATTTCAGATAGAAATATCTTTCTCAAGCAACACGAATTTTATTAGTTATTAAAATTATTGTTCCTTTGTTAATCAATTCTGTTCATGGTGAAATGGCAAATCTTAGTGAGCATTATTTTGTATTGCAACTTGTCACGAATCAATTTTTATACTAATAGAGTTTACGCCGAAAGACTCAATAGCAATAGAATTAAAACGTTAGTAGATTTAGTAGGGAATTTTTATAAATAAAAATTCTTCGAACTTTGTTAAAAAAAAAATTGTTCAAGCACTCTGTAGACATAATGTCTAGCTAGCGTCCATCTTTCTGTTAAAAATCAAATAAATTGAGTAACTGACTGTCATGCTTTTTAACGTGATTTGATTTACAAACCTCTTAATAAAGAGCAGAATGAATTTTATTAATTAATTTAACTTGTATGACTGACTAAACGTAAAATGTAATTGTTTCTATTGATGTTGAGTTTAAATGGCTTTTTATTAATAATTGTATAAATACAATTTGAAGATATTAAATTCGCTTACAATCTTAGGAATATTGTTCGAACGAACATTACTTTTTAAAGAAGAATTATTGCAATAGTTAAATAAAGCTTTTTAAACGAAATCTCTGAAATAAAAACTTCTTATATTAATAGAAGAAAATGAAATTAATTATGTAAATTTAATTTGATTTTTTGCACTATATACAGTTACAAAGGTTGAATTAACAGTCAGATTTAAAATAACAATATACGTTATATCACTCCATTTCATTTACATAGCTAGATACGTATGTATGTGATTTGTTCAAAGGTTAATTGAATTACAAATTGGCTATAATTTATTAATGTTTAATGGAGTACCATCAATAATCATTGATATGATAGAAGAAACTACAACATAATATATATATTCTTATATACTTTTCTTTCCTATCAGTGGCGTTAAATTTTTTAATTGAAACAGCTGTTTTGTTTAGTTTATTTTGTTGTCATTATTCTTATGCAATTATTATTATTATTTTCTCTTATTGGAACAGTTTTATTCTGCCTGTTTCTTTCTTACGTGATCTATGGCTCGTTCGTATTGTGCACTCGAAAGATAATAAGAAAAGGGAACAGTAATAACAGCACATACTACTAACGTTTCTTTCAGCTGATTTCAGCTATAAAATTATTAACAATTTTTGTTTGGTTTCTTTAATTATTTTTCTTTAGTCTTCTTTGTGGTGCATATAAATAAAATTAATAATTACTTCAAGTTTTGTTTAATTTTACTATTTAAAATGTACGTATGTATAGTTGGGGTATAGTTTGCTGGTTTATGAAGGTCATTGCATATAACCATAATTGTTTTTTTTTTAATATTCAGTATGTATAGTGAGTGTATTCTTGTCTTTTTGTCGTACGTATGTATTATGTATGTCTAGAATTCTTAACTTGATTTGTATTTTTTGTTGATATTTTTGTTTTTAAATTTCTTTGTTTTGCTTATGTATTTTCTTTGAATGTTGTTTATTATTTTTTAGCTAAATAATGCTAAATATTTCTATTTTTGTATACCTCTGTATACTTGCTAAATGTATTATCGCATATTTATAAATAAGTATAAACAAATTTAATTATTACGTTATTTGCAATAATAACCACTATGATGACGGTAGCTTACGCCTTTATGGCTTATAGATTTATTTAGTTTTTTTTCAATTTTCTTAAATAAACTTGAACTTGGTCGTTTGAATATAATTCCTTGACTTCCGTTGGGGTGTTTGTTTTTCTTTTCTATTTCAAGGTTATATAAAAATGTTAAAACATTCGATTCTAGAAACAGCACTTTGTTATTAAACAGCTATATCTATGTAATAAATACACAATGCATATTTGCATATTTTTAATATTATGTTTAAAAACATTGAACAAAAATAGTTAACGTTTGGAATTTAAATGAAGAGTTTTATTATCAAGTGTCGTCAAATAAATTAAAATCTAAAGTTAATTTAATTTCTGGTGGCAGAAGTAATCAATCTCATATAAGAATTACTTGAAATCTTAAATTAAAATTAAATGGAATAGCAAATTATTTCAGATTTCAGTTAATTTCAACTCAAATTGTTTAATATTCTTCGTCTACAATCTTTTTCTTGTTAATATTTCATGAGTGACTCAGATTATTTGAAATTTTCCAAAGTTCTGAAAAGGTTAAAAATTGTTTTATTAGTCAGGTTCATACAACAATTTTGAAGGTCATTTGATTAAAAAATTATAATAAAACATTCCTATTTTTCAACAGAAAAGGTGAATAAACCTTTTTTCCTGAGTCATGTTTCTCTAACTAACTCTTCCTTAAAAATGTTTTTCTTTGTTTTTTCTAAGAAATGTTATAAAAACAAGCCAATTATGATTTACGTAATTATGACCGTAAATTATTTAATATTGGAAATATTTATTTTCTAGTAGTCCAATTTTTCTTTTTTTCTACCATAAAAATGTAAAAAAATTGTTTACTGGGATGCTGTAATGAATGACACACAGTAGCAATTAACATTGTAAAATTTCTCTCTTCTCAATGTATTTGTTTTGACATATTAATGTTTTGTGTACTAAATGAACCCTAATATATAGGAATACTTAACGAATCTTAACGAAACATATTAAGGTAATAAAAATAACGGGAAGCCATATTTGTTTCTTTGCCATTTTGTAAACATTAATGTGGCTTTTTTTGTGTTTTTCTAAAAAGATTTTCACTTTTTGTTACATACTCACACTCAATAAACACATACACACCATACTACAGCTGGTCTGGTGTAGTTTTGTACGTTTCACTTAATACCATTTCATTCCTTGCCTTCATGGTCAAATCAATGTAGTTGAAGGAGAAACACAGCACAAAACAAAATTGAAATAAAAATACGTTGAATAAGAGCACAACATACACTTTGTACGCTGAACTGGAACTACAGTTTAGTTACTGTTTAACAACAATAGAGAAGACAACACGAATCTGGAGGAAGAATATTTATATTCAATTATTAAAAGAAATACAGTTACAGTTAAAATAATAAGAACAAAATTTTTGTTATTCTACATTAAATGTTTAACGTCGTTTATATGTGTGATTTTAAATGATTTTTTGTTAAAAAAACGCTGTGAAAAAATAATTTGAATTTTTTACATATTTCCCCCCAAGAAGGACACCAAAACATTTGACAAATGTTTTAATTAATCAAAGCCTAAAAATCGATTTTACTTTGCCAAGGAGGAACATATAAAAATCAAAATCATGAATAATTGAAACAAATTTTTTTCAAAAAAATTTTGTTTCAAGCTCAACTAATGATTTATTGAAAAACTGTGCATAATTTACATTAACAAGAATAATATTTAAAAAAAAAGAATTAAATTGTTGCATTTTCGTAACTTTTTGTGATAATAATTATTAAATAAATAATTTTAAAATTAAATTAATTTTTTTTACAAAAAAAAAAAAAAATATCGTTTTAAAGATAAAAGTACAAATTAGTTAAAAGAAAATCATTTAGACTAAATAAGACACTTTGTACTCATAAACACTAAAGAAAATCTCACATAAAACTCATCCGTAAACACCAAATGTCAGAGTTTTTGATTGTTTAATAATCAAAAACAAGAAAACTTTTCAACACAAACAACAATAGTGCAATAATATAATATAACACCCAACAATAAAAAGTAACACATTCCTGCGTATACAAAATGGCTGTCAAAATGTAAGAATTATATACAAATTTTTTTATATAATATTTCTAATCTGAAAAAAAGTTTTCTAAGCCTGAATAATTTTATTAAACAAAAAAAAAAGTGAAAAAATACAACAAAGAAAGACTTTATGTATTTGCAAAAGGGGGTGTTAGTGTGGTTGTGCAAAAAAATTTTTTTTTATCAAGATTCAATTCCAAAGTGTTTCAAAGATTTTTTAAACATTTAAGTAGAATGATAATTATTTATTATATTTGTATTTCATACTTATTTTTATATTAGCTAAATTCATTTGACCTATTTACAATAGGTTTTTCTAATAAGATTTTTCCCAATTAATTTTCAAAGCCATTAAAAATAAGAAAATTGTATTAGATTTGTAGTGTTACCAGCTAATATTTTTGTTTCTAATCTAATGGAAAACTGTACAAGTGTGTGAATGACGAATTTCATCATTTCATACAATACTTAATTTTTGCAAAAATATTAACTTTCTTTTTTGAAATATTTCTATTACAATTGAAATTCATTTCAATCCATATTCGTAAATAAAATGTTTTTTTTCTTCAAAGTTATAACATTTATTTTAGTTTTGTATGGCAACCTCACATTTAAATCTAATACCAACCAGACGTTTTCTTTGTTTGTGTTTCTTTAACCATATTGTTCCAATACACCTCTACATAGCAAATGTCAATTTTATTTTGTACACAAATACTTGTTTATTTAAAAATAAAAGAGAAACGCTTTGGAGGTTTTTTTTCCTCTGTAGTATATATAATACAGCATACCTATAATTTAATTTTTAAAATCTCTATTACAATTTATTATAAAAGATTTCTTTTAACGTATAAATATAGAAAATCTGCCTAACTTTAAATTAATAATTTTATTTACAATTGATTTTACCTCTCTTGACAGATCTTTTTATTTTTTTATTATTAAAAAAACAGTGACACCAAACCAATACCATAACAATTTTTACTACAGGTTTTCTAGAATTGCGTCAGACAATTTATTTTTTCTTCTTCTATGTACCTATATATAGTACATATGTAGTTGTAGACTTGTTTGCTTGTTTATTATTTATCGAGATTTATTTTTTTTTTAGTAAATTTTTTATGAAAACAAAATTTTCTTATATTTTTCTAGAATTATGTAATTCAAAAGATTTTTTAATATTAAATTTTTTCGAGGTCATTTAATACACTATAAAAAATACTTCAAGTAAAACTTCCGTATGTTAATTTTTAATGGCCTATATAAAGGTATTTATTGCTCTGTAATAACCTTCTTTGATAACCTTAAAATTGTTAGTTTTTTTTCCCCAACTTGTTTGCATTTTTAAAGAGTTTTGTTGGTTGTGTGGGTTTACCATAATTATTTGGTATTTTTGTGTGTTTAATTATAATGTCTACGATAAACATCTACGACTACGAAAAGAAGCATATCAACAAACATGTTTTGTTTATGCTGCTGATGTTACTGCTTTGAATTGATTTAACATAAAACCGTTATTTTTCTTAGTTTCTATTTGTCTTTATGTTCTTTTTTGTTTGCTTTCCATTTTGGTTTTCTTAGCAAAGAGAAACCAACCTGCCTTTTTCTCTATTTTTTTTTTTTTACTACTTCTCAATTCAAATCTAAAGAAATTTTGTTGTTTTAAATGAATTTCACCAAATTTCCACTTGGATTTATTGTTTACATTACATACGTACATACTCGTACTTACATTTATTATTAGAGTTGTAGTTGCTTATTAACATACAAAGCTATTTCTATGTAGTACAGACATATAGTGCATACGAACGTATCGAATACAGGTGTTGCTTGTATGGGTTAGTTTGTATGTATATGGTAAAATTGTAATGGCGCGTTTTATCTCTGAGATATAAAAATGTTGCATTAGGAACTTACTACTTACGTTACTTGTACAACATTTGTTGTTGTTTGAATTTTATTGTTTAATAAAACCATTGACTAACATTTTAAAATTAAAAAATTTCCTTATCTAGGGTAAATGTACCAGTAGTCGGCAGTTTTATTTTTTTCTCTTTTTCAAACTGGTCTGATTAGAAGTGGGAAAGTATTGTTGAGATGATGTTTAGTTATTACAATTCTGTGATTAGTTTAGTTTTAGATCCATTTACCAACTTTGAACATTAAAATAGTAAATTATAAGTAATTTAAATATTTTGTTTAAATCATCGATTTTTCCAGTGCTCGGCACATGTGTTCCTAAGTTCGGCAAAAAATGATCCTATTGTCGGCATTAAAATTTTTGTTAAAAAAAAGAAGTTTTGGAGCTATTCTTGGCCTTTGCACATGAAATTAATACAGAAATAAAGGCAGCAGAATTCGACATAGCTATCGATATTATCAACAAAATAGCTCCAAAACTTCTTTTCTTCCGGCAAACTATTTACTACATCTTTAGGTGGTCGCACATATGTAAAGACAATCATTTGGGCCACTATCTGACCATTTGTTGAGAAAACCAGCAGCACTGTTAATATTACCTTATCAATTCCCTTTTGGATACTGTACAGATTTCTCAAGACATTCCTCTTCTGATTCAGTCAAGACTGTTTGTGGACCCATTTTTCTGGCATCATCCGATGGATGGATTCTGTCCTGTATGGTGGAAAGCGGGACGCCATATTTTTTGATTGCACCCAATATTGTAGATGTGCCATTTCTTACTTCCATTAAAGCACATTTTAGGGAATCTTGGGAGTATTGGTGTATGAGCATTTTCCCGTTGGTGGACATATTAATGAATTTATATCGCCTGACATTCAAAGAACAGCCTAATATGCCTACTGAATCACGAATTTTCGTCCTGTTATAGGACTTCTAGTTATATAAATGTAAGAATGCCGACTATAAATTCTCGGCAGGTCTCAGTGTATTCATTATAAACTATGCCGACTATTGGGTAAATCAAGTTTTTACTCAATTTCCAGTAGTCGGCACCTCCCTGCCGACAATTGGAAATCATATAATTTTTTGTTCCTAATGCCGGCAGCAATATAAATTATAAAAAAAATATTAATTTCCTTAATTTTTCACTCTTAATTTAAAATTTGAACTATTTTCTTTCATTATAATCACTTACTTTCTTCAAAAACATTTAATTTAATATAAATACTTACTTGTTTAAGGAGGCACCTAAACTAAAAATTTTTTTAAAAAACTGGCCCTACTCCACTTTTTGAAAAACCTTCACTGAATGAGAACAAAAATTGGCAAAATTATTCATCCCACTCAAATTTACTCATTTCATAAGAAAAGAAAACTATTTTTTCTACCAAAATCAGTTTTAACTTTAATAAATAAAGGTCGTTTTTCTTATTTATTTGCATTTTTTTACAAAAACTGCCGACTACTGGTACATGCCGACATTAGGTACATTTACCCTATCTTTTCTATTCAATTTTTGAATTTCTTTAATTTTTATTTCTTTTTATTATCATGAGCTTTACCTATTACCTTGTGAGCAAATTTTAATTATCTTTTTTTTAATCGTCTTGCTTTTTAAGACTGTTGTCTCCTTTAGTTATTTTTTTTACTTGCTTTATTTTATATTTTGTTTATTTTGTTTTATCATGTCATATTTGTTTGCTGTTCGTTTTATTCTGTATTGTTTAGTAAGTTGTAGATTTTGAAATTTCCTTTTAAAGTTTATTGAACTTTTTTTTTTCAAAGATTTAATTTTTAAAAAATGCGTATGTATTTTCTATTTTCGTCTGTTCAAACATTTTGAAATGATCACACTCAAGGGCTCAAGTTTATTTCAATTTTATTGTCTATTTCCGATTGACAAACGATTTGAAACGATAGAACATTATTGATAAAAATAAACTTAGAAAACAGACGGGCAGACCCCAATTCATGTCATTCATTCATGATAAGGAATTTTCCTATACCTATACTTTTTAAGTCAATCAAAATTTCCAAATGAATTAAATATGTATTCTCTTTATAAAAATAGATAAGAGAGGGAGGGTGAACAGTCAGATTTGAAAATTGGAGTATTTTTGTGTTTTACTCCACTTTGATATTGCTTTGCAGTCTATTTCAAGCAACAACATATTGTTTTATATTCGAATTTTAAAACTCGTCTATATTTCTTTAACACACAATCCATTTCTTTTCGTTTGCTTCCGCCCTCTTGTTAAAACAAAAAGTCATTTGAAGAGCACCTTTAATAATAAGAGTGAAAACAACCCTTTATTTCAGATTTGAATTTTTAAAACTTTGCAAATTTATTGCAAATTTTATGCATGGCATGGTTATTCAACATCCTTTTATAAAGAGTTACATTTATGATAAGCTTAACAAAAGCTTTTCAACCCTATTTTGTTCTTTTATTGTATATTGTTAGCATTCTTTTGGTTTTTCTCTTGTACAATGCCAGTACTGGGGTTATTATTTTAAATCAATGCCAGTCAACCCAGCTAGCCTCAACGGACGTAAACCAGTTAATATGTTATTAACTATGTATATGGCACTGTATACATACATATATATGTATTAGAAACGAAAAAAATATATGTAAATAATTGAATCTGAAATTTACTTATTAACCATATAATAAGAATGCAAAAATTACGCTTGTGCCAATAAAAAACAGTTGGTTACAACTTAAAAAAAAAAGAATGGTTTAAGAGAGATACCTTATAAAGTCTCACATAACGTGTATAACAGCTGGCTAACGGCTGCTGCTGTTAGTTAACTGGCTAATAATTAACTGATGACTTGTTTTATTTTTTAAACGACTGTTAAACAAAATGCCTTTAAATTTGTAGTAATTTGACACCTAAACTGTCTACTACAATGTTCTAATAACATTTAATGTGAATAAGAATACTTTAAATACTTTAGTATTTAACACAGAAAGTCATTGGCTTCTTAATACTTTGTTCTTGGGCCATATAAAACTTATCGTATCATGTTTACTACGAGTATAAGAATTAGTTTCTTTGTTTAAATTTCTTTCAGTCCAATGGTCAGTCAGTTCATGATGTTTTTTTTTATAGTAATTTTAAAACTATTATCAACTTTAAATTATATTCACATGATTTATTTTTAGCTGATTATAATATTAATTATAGCTCAGCATTTTTAATTGAAATTTAAATGTCTAAGTATCTACAATCTATCTTTCATTGGCTTTTATATATTTTTGCACAGTCATATTATATTTGTTATTAATGTTTATTTTTTTTAGTAGTTGTGATAACGTATTGTGTTTATTTTATTTGTTAATTTGTTTCAGTATTCTATTCAATACTGCATATTCAGGCAATTTTAAATTTACACAAAAGTTTGATTTGTTTTTTTTTTCTAACAATTACAATTACAACAAGTCATTGAACTTGTTAAATAGAAAATAAAATTTGCTGGCTTTGTCATTTTTCTTTTAACTATATGTTGCACTAAAAGTATAATAAATTTTTCATTAAGGCTTTCATATTGATTAGTAAAACAAATTGGAAAATATTAATATATTTTAATGGGCATACTTCGCAAAACCTATTGCTGTTTGCACAATTTAGTTTTGTTGCTTATCTATTGGAACGATTTAACCATACTTTTCAAAAGATTAACTTACATCAGAAGAGAGATTTTAATATTTTTTTTCTTTTTTAATTGTTAATAGAATGTTGAAATTTTCAAACTTGGCGTCTGTACCTTATATTCCTACACTTGACATGCGCTTATGTTACTCTTCTAAATATCCTGCCACTCTTTTACTTCCATATTTTCGCCTTTAAACAGCTGCCTGACAGGTTTTATTGCTGCATATTAACTTTTTGACTTGTTTTAATATAATTTCTTACCCATGACTTAATGGATTACAATATATTTACATACATTCATACGTACGCAAATATATCCTGTGTTTAAGAAAGGAAATGTATACATAAGGGTGTCTTTAAAACAATACTCGAGTTCATGTTATGCTTCTGAACTTGTTTTAAGAATCCATAAAGTTTACAGTGGCTTATTAATTTCATTTATAGAAGTTAATGTTTGAAGTCCCTTGGTTTTAACTTATTTTCTTTTCTATTTACTGCTGTGACAAACATATCTCTTTGTTGGGTTTTTTATTTTCATCATATTTAAACAGTATTAATAATATCAATCGTTTATTTTATTTTAGCCTTAATCATATGACTCACGTCATTTAATGATTTTTTTTTTAATTTTCTTCTTTTATAATATAACAAATCATGACGTAATAGTTTATCAGTCACTGATAAGATGTTTTTTTTGTTATTGATTTTTTTTAATGACATTTTCAATTATTATTATTCTTGTTTTCTTTATTGTTGCTGCCCTCCCTTTTTAAAGTGCATTTCCATTGTTTGTTTTAGTCTTATGCAATATTTTCTTTTCAATTGCGATAAAGCAGATAAAATTGTTGGTGCTGTTTGACCTTCAAATGTTTACAAGATAAATAATTTATAAACAAAATTTTGTTGTTTTAGTTAAAAAAAGAATATTTTTCTTAATAGCGGAACAAATTCATCTTCATTATCCATATGTTGATAGATTTAATAACTTATTTTCTAGATTATACCATAAACTAAGCTAAACAGTAAGAATCTGACGAAAAAAATTCAATGAAATTGAAAGTTTTGCCTCATCATAATAAGAGTTTGCAAATTGGTTGTGGCCAAAATTCGTTATAAGTACATGAGACTCTGTAGGTTGGTTGGTTAAGTCTTAATCAGCCACAACGATGATTAATGATTTTGATACTCACGTCTGTGCTTTTAATGTTTTATTATTAATTTTATGGTCTGTTTTCCACTCAAGTGCATTTATGTATAATTAAACAAAATAAACACAATTTCAAGTTTAAATTTATAAAAATAAAAAAAATTATAGTGGAACAAACGTATGTATATACATACAGAAAAAGAATTACTTTTTGACCACAATTCCATTTGTGTTTATATGCAGTCAGATATTACAAAAACTTGCTGACAAAATCATCAGCAATCAGCCAACAACAGCAGCATGACTCTTTCACCATGAATAAAGCTTTAATTACTTAATTTCTATTTAAATAATTACAACGCTTATTCAATTTCGAGATTTTTCTACATTTCCCCTAATTACAGAAAGTTTTTTATAAAAAGAAAATGTTTCCCAATTTTCATTTGCCTAAAGCCACCTCGAATACATGTTTCTACTACAGGCCATTATCTACTTTCCAATGGGCGGTTTATTTTTCTTTTAAGAGTATGTCGAATTGCGTTCAAAATAAATTATTGCCGTTTTCGTTAATTTTCCATACTTCAATAAACACGATAATAAACTCTGTATAGCAATATAAATACTAATTAAAAAAAATTAACTTTGTTTTCCAAAATGAAAAGAAAATTAAACTGGAAAAAAGAGAACACTTTCGTTTTTTAATTTTAGTTTTTGAAAAAAAAAAAAAGTAAACTTTCATTGTTTTATAAAAATTTCTCTCAAACTTTTGCTTAAAAATAATTCATCTTTATCTAACCTTAATTTTTATTATAATATGGAGATTTCATCATGATTTGCAATCATTTTATGATGTAAAATGTGTTTAAAAAAAGTACATACTTTTCAAAAATATTTTTAAAATATTTACAACAACGCTTAACAAAACGTTGTCTCGCATTGAATTGTTTGACAAAAATTTGCGTAATAAATATGTTGTCGTTGCTGTTTTATTTTTTTTGCTTTATTTTTGGCTTGTTGTTATTTATTTTACAATTATGGCTAAAAAAGAGAAACTCTTCATTTTTTATTATATTTTATTGGTTGTGTTTTGTGTTAAATAGCACACATATACATAAATATATACATACAAATCAATAAATATTGAAATTTTTCGAATTATTAAGATTTTATTTCCTTATTACTACATACCATGGAAAATTTTATGGAATTAAAGGCTAAAGGAAGTAAAATAGTCGTATATTTGCTTTTCGTTTTTCCTCTATTCTTTTTTACTTCATCTATTTTTTTGTGCCTTTTAAAATAAGCGAATAAAATGGAACATAGTTATTTTTAAATGATATTCTGTTGTTTGTTATTCCTTTTTTGACGTCTCATGTTGTTTTTTTTTTTTTTTTTTTTTCTAAACACGAGATGTCATTATTATTGTCATTTAAATAAATAATTTATACGAAACTAAACTAATCTAAAAGCGTAAAAAAATTATACAATAATAACTATATACATATGTATGTACGTACGTTAATATTGTACGCAAATAAGATTTTTTGTCTAGTCATTTTAATTAAGCACAAATAAATAAAAACAAGACAACCAAAAAATAAAAACAAAATAAATTTGAATTTTAAATACAAAGACAAAAATAATACTAAAAAACAAGACAACTAAAAAATAAAAACAAAATAATTTTGAATTTTAAATAAAAAGACAAAATCATACTACTTTGTTGTATAGTCTAACCTAACCCACTAAATACAACAACAACAAAAGTTTCAAAGGAGAAGAATTTTTTTTTTTTATAAAATTTCTTAATTTTTCACACTCCTCCAAACTTAAATTTAATTATTTCACTCACCATAGTTATTGCGTAAATTAGTTCTTTTGGGGGACTTTTATTTATTTTTCAATTTTATTTCAAACCTGACTTGTTTGTAAAAGCTCGAAACAAAATGGCCTGTTTATTATCAAAGAGAATAAATATCTCAAATTATATACAAATTGTATGTGTATTGATGTAGAATTTAATATTTTTTCTAAACAGTTTTGTATTTCTTTGTTTAGATTTTTTATAACGTATTTCATTTATTTAGAATGCTATCACTAAATACCCTAATAAATACATACACAAGTACCCCATACATACATACTTACCATATGTACCTTCATATATGAAGGGGGTATAAGAGGTGTTAGCATATTCATTTTATTATGTATAGATTGGTTTAGTAGTCGTTTTGTGTTAAGCTTTATTTCTACTCAGTACTTATTGTTATCTTTATGCTCAGTATTATAAATAAAATCCAGAGTCTGTGTATGTGTTTGGTTAAATGTTTGTTTTTTTTTTTAAGTTTCATTTATACTTTGTACGTTCATATTTCTCTTTTTTTTATTGCTTACCTTTGTTTTTTTACTTTTCTAGGCCGTTATTTATTTAATATTTTTGGGCATTAAAGAGTTTTTATTTGTAAAAAAAAATAAGGGTACATTAAAAATATACAATAAATATACGACTAGTTTTTCAAACCAAATAAAATTATGGGAAATTTACCAAGATATTGTTTTACAAACATTGTTAAGAAGAACACAAACAAAATGTTAAATTTATATACATATATTCTAATCTTACCTGTCTGTGTCTAATTTTTTTTTTTTTGTTACGAAAATATTTTTTTTATAGTAGATTCATAGCAAACAAAATTTCATTTTCAAATTTCTTTATCTTTAATCTTCTTTAATTTGTATAAAATAAATTCGTTCATGTTGGAATCACCATCAAAAATTACCGTTTTGAAACAGATTTAAAAAAAAAATTTGTTTGAAATTTGTTTTTGAAACTTCTTTTCAGATGTTTTCTACTCAAACTTTAGTATTATTTTTTTATGGTATAAAAAAAATAAAATAGAATAGAATAAGAAATTAAGATTTAAAACTAAAACTAGTTTTTTTGTGGGTGCGTCAGCAAGCTTCTTTTGCAAAGTATAGTTTTTTCGGTATTTTAAAAATAATTTTATGATTATGATTTTCTTTTAAATGTAAATAAAAAAAAAAAAACTGAATGACTAAAACGGAAACCAAAAGAAATATGATTTAACTGAAGCAGAAACGTAACTGACATAATTATAAGAAATTGTTGTATTAGTCAGATTTTAAAGTAAGTTTTGGTTATCTGGGGAGTTTCTATTTATTTAGAAATTTACTTAGGCAATGTACCGCAACACTATGCTCTCCAAGAACAATTTGTTTCGTATTAACTCTTTTTTTTTTTAATAAATTTTAGTCTCCATTTAACCTTACTAAAGGTTTTTGAACCTTGTTTTGTATTATAATTAAAATGTGTACATATTTTGTATTTTATCTGTGTATTTATAAAATATAAAGAGACAAAAAAAGTAAACATTATTAACAATGTTTTATTATTGCATTTAAAAAGTCGTTAACATTGATTTTCTGGTTTGTTTTCTCCTTCAGTAACGTTTTATATACAATATATAGAGTTTATATTTTGTTAATGAACTTTATTTTGATTTGCTTTTATTGTTCATTGTTCAATTCAATTACCAAATTATTACGTTTGCTGAATTTAATTTCAGCCGTTTTGTTCAGCCTTCATTTTTTAACCAATTTTTTTTAGAAGGTAATATAACACAGCAAGGAAGTTATTTTTATTCTTTCATTAATTGACATTAAATTTAATTAATATAATTAAAATTAAATAATTAGATTGTCAGTTTAATGCCCCCCAAAACTTTCAGAACAAACGTAAATGGTTTCTATTTTATAAAGGAATTCAAAAAAAGTAAAAGGATAGGACATATGCTTTTTGATTTCTCAAAATAATTTTCCTTTAATCCTTCAGTTTTAAATATTAATGATTTAAAGAAATTTTTGCTTTTGCTTTTTTTTTTTTTTTTAAATGTGTTTTAGTTTTCTGTTTTCTTTTTCGTCTTCTTTTTTTATAAAAATTTTTCCCATAAATAAATGTAAATAAATTTTATTGTATGGCATATTGTGGCGACCTAAATTATATACGCTCTTCATTTTGTAGTTGATTTTATTGTATTTATACTTTATTATATACATATACTTCAATGAAATGATATTAACAAAGAAACAAACAATTATACAGAGACATCATATACCTTACATACATACATATGCCTGCATGCCTGTTTGCTTAATTGTAAACCTTATACCCAGTGCAAGTTTTTCAATTTCATTTTTTTTTTGTTAACAAACACAGACTCTCTTATTACACATTCGAAAATAAAAAATATGCCTAGAAAAGCATAAAATAACGGAAAAGTGTATAAGCAAAAATGGTCGTTTGTTTTTTATTTTCTTTTTTTCCTTTGGGAAAATACAATAAAAATCAAAAAAAAAAAAGAATTAAAAAATAAGTTTTGCTCAAGTATAAAATGATTTTAATTTTACGCTTCAATTTAAAGTGTTTTTATTTCTTCTTTATAGCCAAGTGAAGTTCTTTTTTTGTTGGGTGCCTACAATTTGTTTAAATGCAATTTATTTATAGCAAAACAACATGCATTAAATTTTTATTTTGAAATATTTCTATGCTTTTGTTTTCAAATCTTTCCTCCTTTTTTTTTTTTTAGTTATTTGTTTAGGTTTTCCTTTTCATGCTCATGCTCATTCTCTTGGTTTTTGTTTTATAAATAAAACAATAACTTTTGTGTAATATATGGAGTGTTGTAATAATTTTTTTTTTTGTTTGTTTTAAGTTCTGTTTATGCTATTGTATAGCTGTTTATGTTTCTTTATTTTTTATTATTATTGTTTCCTTTCGATGTTATTATAATGCGTACGTGCTAAGCAACTCGTATTGTTTTTGTTCATTTAAAACACTCTGAAATTTTTGTTGATTTTATTGGCAACACCACTCCACTGCCTGTGTATATGTTTGCATTCAAATTTGTACAGACTTTTTTCAATTCATTTCGAATGGATTTCTAATATTTTCTTTTTTTAATTAAAGCACAAATTTTATTACGAAAAGTACAGGTTTTCTGTTGTATGTATGTATATTATCTCTACATGAGATTATTTTTCTATTATTTTTTTCGACTTCACTTTTATTACGAATTTATTGTGTACTTCCTTCTCTATATTTTCCATTTATTATATTTCGACATTATCGAATGTTGGGAAATTATTACACATGTTAACGTTTGTTTATTCATTTTTTTTGTTGCTCTAGTTAGTAACAACAAAGTTCTTGTGACCATTCTTAATTTAGGAACATTTGCCAGTTTCATTTTTATATCAAAGGAACATTGATTTAGATTCTGATAAATTAAGAAAATCAATTAAATCCTTCGATAAGAATGTTGTAAATGAAGTTTTTATTTGTATTAAATAACGCAGTATAATTAGGGTTATATTCTGCTAAAGAAAAAGACTACTGTTGTATTTTCTAAATGTACTGCGTATGCAAACATCTTTTCCATCCAATAACTTCAAAATACACTTTTCTTTGCTTTTTAAAAAATTACATTTTCATACGATTAACCAAAAATAACAGAAGGAAATTTATAAACCATTTTCAATATAAAGAATAGGTTTACAGCCATTAAAATTATTTGATGAAAGAGGATTTTTGTTATGAAATTTTATTTCTTTTTTTGAATATAAAAAAATAAAACTTTCATATTAAAAACAATTTATTTTTAAAGCCTATAAATCATGAATGAATGGATTGAATGACACAATTTGAACATTTCACCTTGAATTGTTTTTCTAAAAATCTTTTGGTGTATTTTGCTTATTTTTTCTTAGCCCTTTAAAAAAATATAGCCTCACATAATATAAACATTTTTATAATTAATAAGCGTAAAATTTATTATACACATTTAAAATTTTTTAAATAACATTTTTATTATTTTTTTTTTTGAAATATTTATTTTTAATATTTAATATATAATGTAATATAGTACATAGTATGTGTAAAAAACTACACACCTTGAAAATGTCTTATTAAATTTGTAATTTTCTTTGTAACACTTTAAAATTTTCTTTTACTATTTAAATATTTTCTTTTTTACTTACCAACAAATTTACAAGTAAAATTTTTTTTCGAGTTTTTTTTTGTATCACCTTATTCCACACACACACACACACATACACGCAATTATGTTTTATTTCTTTTTGTTTTTTCATTTCATATTACATATTTCTATAATTTATAACAATTTTAAACTAATTTTTGTTTATATTTTCCTCCAAATTCCTTCTCACAGACCTGTAAGTTATTAGAGAAATAAAAGGAAAAACCAAAATCATTATTTTAGCAAAAAACCCAAAATCAAAACCAAATTACCAAGTCATTTAATTTACAACACACATCACATATAAAAATTGGCTACACAGTGTTATATCTCCAGAACCCCAACGGAATAACTTGTAGCATAAAACTAAAAAGCAATAAAAAAGCGCAAGAGTTTATTATCGTAAAAACTTGGCAAAAAGTTGAAAGGATTTTGAAAACATACATAATAAACCATTAATTGTGCTTTTTTAACACAAAAGAAAAAAGGGAATATTTTATAATATTTCCAGAAAGCGTACAAATTATTAATTTATTCAAATACTACCATACATACTACAAACGTTTTAATTGGGACGACAGTATAATAAATAATAATTATTTTCTATTATAAAAGAAAATTAATATTACAGTGAGGGTAATTGTTTGTTGTTTGCAAATTGTTGAAAATATTGATTCAGAATATTATTTCAAATAGAAAATAATATTCGAAAGAAGAAAAATTATTCTTCGTATAATCAATTAAAGAATAGTACTAAGGTTATTGAAACTTATAAACAAAAGTTGCGTTACAAAACAAACAAAATACTTTTGTTTTTCAATTAACCAGTGTGTACAAAACAAGTAGCAAACAATACGTTTTATTTTCGGTAACAAAAGAATTGTTTTTAAAATTGAAAGAATAACTAGGTTGGGCACCTTTTAGTTTTTTTTTCTCCACAGCAAAAAGAACTAAGGTAACTTGTTTAATAATTAAACAGAAAATTAAAGTTTTAAAGCTTAATTTAGTTTCTTTGACTTTGAAATAATCAAAGTTATCAATTAAAAAAAAAAAAAACACAAAAGATTGAGAGTTTAGTTCGTTCTATTTTTTTTTTTTTAACGAAATCAGTTTTAACTAAACTCGTTGATATCGCTTTAGTTTTTTTGTTTTAAACAAAAAAGCTTTTTCTACTTACAAAAGCTGAAAATAAAATCAAACAATTTATACTTAAACAAATCAACGTCAAGGCCTAGAAAACTTTTTTCAAAGTACATTTATTGTGTATTCTTTGAAAAAAACAAAAACATCAAAAACCTAAAGAGCGATAGTAATTTTTATTGAAAAATCATATCAAATCAAATTTTTCCCCACACAAATTACATTAAAATAGGTACTAGGCCAGCCCTCACAATGTCTGTCCCTGTACGCTACTCTGCTGCCGCCAATTACGCCGTCGCTGATAGTGGTCGTCTAACAAATACTCTTAACAACAACCAACAAGAGCAATATCACCAATACGCCGAAGAGGAGTTGTATAATAGTCATTTGTATAATCAACAACAGCACCACCACTACCACCAACAACCGGAAGGAGGTATCTACGGCTTTAACAACGTCTTGGAGGAGCAGCAGCAGTTGATGCAGCAGAACACATCGATGTCTGTGTCGGTAAAGCCATCATCAGAAGAAGACCTGCTGGTAGGAGCAGCTAATTCAGCAATTGCCTATAATAATCATCATCGCATGGATCAAGAGCAGGCCACAACCTCGGCTAAAGCCCGAGAAATGTTGACTGCACAGGTACCCACATCATCGGCGATGGCGGCGGCAGCAGCTGAATCTGCAAATACTGCGGCTATAATGAATGGCAGCAGCCACACTGCAGAGATGCGAACTGAGTGGATGAGGATGTCTGACGAGGGCCGGTATGGAACACCGGGTGCTGCTGGCTTGGATTATCAGAAATTTGAGCTGGAACAACAACAAACCGGAACAACACCTAATCTAATGGACCAAACCATGGAGCCTTCGTTAACGGACAATGAGAAGAAGAAGAATAGCAGCAGCAATAAAAATTTGGAGGATGAACTAACATCAATGTCATCTGAGGAGCTTTATAATACTCTTAAAGAATATGATGCTCTACAAGATAAATATCATACTGTTTTATTGTTGCCTAAAGAATCAAGGGTAAGTTTCTAATTCAAGCTTTACTTTTTACTTTTCGAAAATTTCATATAATTTGTGTTTTCTTTCCAAAAAAAATAGCGTGAAGTTACAGCTGGTGGTCGTGATGGCTCCGCTTATGTTTTACGTTGCCTTAAAATTTGGTATGAGCTGCCCTCCGATGTTCTATTTTCAGCCATGAGCTTAGTGGATCGTTTTCTAGATCGCATGGCTGTTAAGCCCAAGCATATGGCCTGTATGAGTGTGGCCTCATTCCATTTGGCCATAAAGCAATTGAATTTGAAGCCTATACCTGCCGAAGATTTGGTTACCATATCACAGGTGTGTATACGATTTTACTACTTTTGTTTCTAAATCATAAACTCTTTTTTTATTTTTATTTAGAAAAATTAATAACTTTTATTTTGTTTTTATTTCTAGTGCGGCTGTACTGCCGGCGATTTAGAACGTATGGCTGGTGTAATTGGCAATAAATTGGGCGTGCAAATGGGTGTAACTCCCATTACTTCGGTCAGTTATTTGCGCATTTACTTTGCTTTATTCCGTAATTTAGCAAAAGAAATTGGCGGTGAATTTTTCGAGTTCTACAAACAACTAATTAAGTTGGAAGAATTGGAAAATCGTTTGGAAATCTTGCTGTGCGACGTAAAAACCACTGTCATTGCACCATCCACTCTCGCTTTGGTCTTGATTTGTTTGCATTTAGATTTTCACATTAAGGAATCATATACACGTGGTAGCCCCGAATTGAAGCTTGTCTTTGAATTCATACTCTTTTTGCAGCAATTCATGAGGGTAAGTTTTATATTAAAAATTAAAAATTAAACGAATAAAAATAAATACATTAAAAGAAATTAATTTTAACATTAAGTGGTGTTATTGTAAACCTATTAAATATTTCTGTTTATTTCTGCATTTTAGATTCCCGATCGTGTTTTCACCTGCGGTTTTAGCATTGTTTCGGGCATTTTGTCCCATTATAATGGTCAAAATAAGCAGCCCTACAAACAACGTTTGGTTTGGAAATTATCCAGTCGCACTTTGCGTGTATTGCGTCCAACCAATCGTTTTTCAACCGACCTGCCCACCATAGATGAAGGCATTACTAATGCTATGGATGATGGTTTACGATCCAGGTAAGCTATTTATAAAATCAATTTTTGTTTGTTTGTTTATAACGATTGAAAAATGTCTATCAAGAGACCAACATATTCCTCACAAAACATTTATTGTTTTTAAAACGCATTTAAAATTGTCTTAGAAATGTTTTTGAAGAGCATTAATTATTTTTCTAGCATTTCTCACATGATTTTTTTTTTAATTAGAAGGAAATGCGTAAAATGTTTTTGATATTTCTTGCTGTTGTTTGTGCCTCCTTAAATGATGATTTATGTACGATGATACATACATGTTGTTGTTCTGATAACATTAGAAAATATTACGTCATAAATATTTCTTTAAAATGTTTTTGTCATTATGTTTTAATAGATAAACTACATAGGAAACTAAAAACTGAAAATCACCCATATTAAAAAAACCTTTCATATAAAATTTCCCTTTGTTTAAAACAAAGTGCTATTTTTATTAAAAAAAAAAAAAAGATTTTCTAATACATAGTTTTTTTTTTTCTTAAGCATTTTAAACATAATAACACCACTGTCCGTATACAATTACCATTTAATTGTTTTTGCTTTGAAATTACGTTGAAATTGTCACAGCGTTTACAAAGATTTTTTCTCAAAAAAAAAAAAAAAAAAAAAAAAAAAAACTCGTTCCTTCTTCATGTGGCCCATTATGTACTTAGAATTTAAAATTTATTTAACATGTTTAATGATCATTTAGGGAAATGAAAAAGATAGCGAATATGTATAACTATAATTTCTACTTTCTTATTTCTTTCTTTCTGCTTTAATGCCTATATTTGTAATCATTTTTTAATTTGCATTTAATTGTTGCTGCCTTTTTTTCGCCGCCTATAACTGTTAGAAAAAATTGTTTACAAATAATTTGGTTTTTTTTTAATCTTCCTACACGTGCCGCCACTAGTTTTGAAGTGAAAAAAAATAATTATTTTTGTTTACTTTTTACTTATGCTTTCTTATCATCGTCCAAATTAAGTGTGATGTTTTCATTCTGTGGTTCTCTTCGATTGTACTTTTCCTCTGGTTTGTTTATGTTTATCTTTCTTTACACGTGTGTCGAAACAGAATTTAATGGCATCTTAGTAATTTTCAAGAGGCGTAGCAGTGGGAGGCTTTTTAAAATCTTATCCAACATAATTATTTGTTTAACGCTCATTTTTGTGTTTCGAATATAATAAAATTGTTTACATAACATAATTGGTTATTACAACCCTTCAGTCAGGATTATTGACCTAGTTTCTCACACCACTTATGTTGTGTGTGTTAATTTCATACATAAGTGGCGGGGCCTACGGTTTAAAGTCGACTCCGAACGACCGATTTTTTTGATAAACTTTTCATGGCAATTTTATTTACTCTCAGAGTTTTTGCCAGAAATCTGCTGAGAGGAAATCGCCGAAGAAATACTTTTTGTATTTTGTTTTGATGTCTGGCCTGGGGCTCGAACCCTGGCTTTACGTCTAATAAGCCAACACACTACCTACTAGACTACGGCGACTACAAAATAGTTTATAAGATCTTAAAATGAGGCTCAGAAAAGATAGTTTCTTGGTTGCCATGATTACAATTCTTGTTGAAACAAGGGCCTTAAATTCAAAGCTTAATTTGTTCCTAATTGCAGTTATTTTCTGCCCTTTCTTCCATTAATTTAGTATCCACTGTGGATAATTTTTAGTGTAGAAAAGTGCACATATGTATATAAGTGCACTTTATTATGCACACAGATATGAATACATACTTAATTCTCCCTTAATCCATTACCTTAAATGGTTACAACACAGAAAACAATAACGAAACATCCAATAAAATTTTATCTGTTGAAGAGAAAAAACAAACAAGTTCACCCGTTTGTTGCTATTTTTAGCGTATTTAGCTATTGCTCGTATGGAGTTGTTACTTTTCTATACTTGAAAATAATCTATAATTGTTGTTGCACAGTTAAAAAAATAAAATAAAAATAAAAAACAGCCTACAACTACAACCTCAATAAGGGGTTAAATACATAGACAAATAAGTGTGACTTTGACTGTTATTGGCACAAACAAGTTTCTAAATTATTCCATAAAAAACAAAGAAGAAAGAAAAATGTATATTTTATTATTGGAATTGTTTTTGTTTTAACAAAAAAAAATTTAAAAAAAAAATTAATTTTATGTCAGCCAATATATGTAAGCAGCTTTTTCTAAAGCAAATGTGATATGTGTGTCTGTATGTATGTATATAGTATGTATAGGTTTTAAAAGTCATGAGACTTCTTTCTTTTTTTTAATGAATATAAAAAATTATGTGTATTTTTTATTGTTATGATTATTATCATAAATTTAGTAAGCCTATGAAAAAAATATATAAACATACACACATACTACATTCATATGTATGCTCATGTGTATATTTTTCAAAATTGAAGACATCATAAAATTAAAATAAATATGTTGACTTGTTTTGTTTTTCACTTCAATAGAAACTGTGATGAGACAATAAAGGGGAACATATTTAGGAGGTGTGGTGTACATTTATTTTTTTGTTAGCTACTCGACCAATTGATTTGCGTAAATCGTATGTTCGTCAAAGACGTAACAAAAAAATCTACTCATTTGTGTTGTTTTTTGTTTTTAATTTTTTTTTTTAATGAATGATTTGCTTGAAATATTTTTTTTTTTCACATTTATTTGGTTCAAAATATGTATATTTTTCTTTAGCATATCGAAGATAACAACTTATCTACTTTTCTATTTAATCGAAATTATTTTCTATTTAAGCTTTTGCCAGTCTTTATTTGTTTATTTAGAATTTCTGTTTACCCCCCTCCTGAGTTAGTGTGTTTGTGCACTTTAATGACTGTTTGTTTTATTTTATTTTGCTTTTACTATTTGCCAAGCATTTGTATATCAACACAAGGTTATTTTCATCAAGTTCAATGCACTTTTTGTTTTTGTTTCCTTTAGTTGTTTGCATTTATTTTTAAATGCTTAGAAAGTTTTTACTTTGTTTGTATCTCAACAATTTCAAAGTCTCTGCTCTCGACGTCAGTTATTATCAACCACACACACCTTTTCTTGTCAGCTGATTTGATTGTTATTCTTTTTTGTTCTTTTTCTTTCTAAATTGCATTTAAAAGCTTGATATAATATAATTAAGAATTATTGCAAAACAACTGGTTGTTAGTCGTTTGACTGTTTCAGGAATTAATTAATTTTTTTTAAACAATTTTAAATTTATGTTCGTCTCTATATACATATAACAATAAAATGTAGAAAAATATAAAAAATATTCTCAGTTATAAACATATATATGTTTGTACTTGACATATATACCACAAATATTTAATGCATTTCATTATATCCATACATCATGTGATATTTTGTGCTTTTAAAAACAAACAATTCGAATCTTTTTAGTAGAACCATTGCACAACTAAAACAACAACACTCCCACATACAATTTATTAACTTGCAAGTTAAGAATAGATTTAATTGGAATCAATCTAATAATATGACCTTTCAATTGAGACTTTGTGGGGTTTTTATTTTTCTAACGTACTATTATCGTATGTTGTTTGTTTAAATTTTATTTTGCGCTAACCTTTGAAACCAATCGATATAAATGTCTTTCGACACATTTTGTTGTTGCTACTCGAGTATGGTTTAATTATTATCATTAATTCTTGCTGTTTTCCTTTTTAGCATTTGACTGACGTTATTTGTGTTTTTCTTGTCTGAATATTTGTTTACTTTATTCAATTAAGTTGATTAGTTTGTATATGATAAAATTTATTTACCAATGTGAGGTTTGCATTAATATTTAGGACTGTAATGGAAACCTTCTGTCAGGCCACATAACACCGACAATTTGTTTATTTGTTTGCTAAACAATCTTACTCTCTTATGTTATTATTTTTTCTTTGATGGTATTATTTATGATTGATAGGGTATTTTAAAGCATTTGAGGCAAATAGCACACAGGTAAAAAAACTAGTTTATTAACAACTAAAAATAAATATTAGGTAAACAGATTTCAAAAAGAAAAGTACTAAAGTGTAATATTACATGAAAAATATAAATTTATAAACAATTAAACAATTAAGACAAGCCAGACAAGTAGCCAACTACACTAGTATATTACAAACTAAAAATAAATGCAAATGATGCGACATAATGACATAAGTCTGCATATATAGACTTTGCTAATAGCATTAATCTGAATAATGCTATTAAGAAGCAACTGATGCTAATTATTTTAGGTATTTTTTTTAAATTAGGTTGGCTCATTAAAATTCCATGAAAGGTCTCAATAATTCACGGGCGACATTTTAAAATAACGATCTATTGATGAATTCTTTTCGCTAAATTCTTAAATACTGTTGAGCTCTAGGAATTAAAATCTTCACCTTCACTCACTAATCACAATATGTGGAAATATGATTTAAAAAAAATGTGAAAAGAAAACAACAAAATGAATGGAATTTTTCAATATTTCTCTAAATTATTATTATCGTTAATTTATATTTACATATACATACATATATATTTTAATTATAATTTCTATTTTTCCTTATTTCTTTCTAGAACCGAAAGCATTAGTTCAGAGGAAGAGGAGGACTGGCCAACTTCACCCATTATACCAATTTTCGAACAATGTTAGTACGAGTTCATTCATCCTGTGTGTCTACACAACCATAAATGAACACAAACACAAATTGCGAGCATAAATCGTATGAAAAAGTATGCTTAAGAAAAATCTTCAGTTTTTTTAATTTTTAAACAAAAAAGGAAAAGAAAGAACGAAAATTTTGCCCTCTTTTAAAACGTATTTAGTAATGATGAGTGGAAGCTAAAATAAAAGGAAGGATAAATAGAAAAACGAAAACAAAAATCCCCAACAAGAAATTCCAAAATGTGAATATAGATCAACTAAATACAAAAGTGGATGGATGAGAAAAAGAAAAAAAAAAAAGAATCCCTACTAAATAAAGGAAGAAAGAAAAAACTACAGAAAATTAAAAAAAAACACATATCCTGCAAGATTTTAATTTTAAAACAAAATTTTCTCTTTTGTTTTCGTACTCTCTACTCTACTCTACTATTATCATCATTGATGGTTGATATACATAAATTGGACTCGTACTAGGAATTTAAAGAAAATTGCTCGAAGAGATGCGTGTATATTTTTTTTTGTATTAAAAACATCCTTGCTAAACCGCCAGACATAATAAGGCATCATAATTTTATTTAGCTCTTTAACATTTTGAAGAAGAAGAGTATCATCTAAATAGAAACAAAAGTAAAGCTGCAAAATAATTACACATGAAATTAAAAAACTAACACTTTATATGTTATATAAACTACAACAACAATATAAAATAGAAAGCAAAAAAAAGGGAAAACCATGATATTTTAAGATGAATACTACCAACAATTAATAAGTTTAAAACCCAAATTTTATAATTACCATAGCTACAAAACAAAAAACAAAAACAAAAAAATTATAAAAAAATATACAAAAGAAAAAAAAATATATATTAAAAAAAAAATATAAAAAAAGAACAATTTTTGGAAGCGGACCATCATATACCAGGATTGATGTAGATCCGGACCTACGATTTATAAAACCTACACCATCATATTGTTATATGAGTATGGAATTTTTTTTCTAACGAAAATTTTAAAAAACAAAAACCGACAACAGCTGAATCCTTATAGTTTTTGTGCTAAAGAGAGAGTTTAAAAAATTTCTTTAAACATTCAACATTTGCTTAAGGAATTTTGAGACTTAGCCTTTACAATAATCAACTATAAGCTGATTGCAGAATTTATTGTCTGAGCGTTTTATTTAAACGAATAAGGTCGTGTCTTGTTGTTGTACTTACACAACGCAACATAAAACACATACTTCTTCTTGAATATATTTGGGTTCGCTCAACATAAAAAAATAATAACTATACATATATAATTTATTACTAGAGCCTACAGTTAAGTGGAAAATATTGTACATCTTTAGAAAAACAAAAACCGATAAAAAAATTATTACAAAACAAAAAAAACCCAAAACAAAAAAATCTACAAAAAAAAAAAAACAACACAAAAAACAAAATCTATAAAACCAACTTTATATAAAAAAAATTAAATAAGAAAAATTACCACAAAAAAAACCAATTTTTTTTCATTAAATTTAATTAATTATTAGTTTCTGAGTGTTTCAATGTTTGTTTAATAATTTCATTTTTGCCTCTTCAAAATTTTAAATAATTTTATTATTTGTCTGTAAAACAATATTATGCAATAGAATTGCAATTTTAATTCGTTAAAAAATAAATACCGTTTGAAATAGTAGTTTTCAACACATAAAAATCTTAAGAAAAATTTAAAGTTTCAAACAAGTATATGTTTTCTTTACCTTTAATTAAACAAAAAAAAAAAAAAGAATTGAATTTAAATGATTTAATTTTTTTTTTTTCAAATAAATATCTTTGTATTTCAAAATATTAAGTACAAATTTTTAAAAGATGTGTTTATTAAAATCTTTAACACACTCTTTCGTATTGAAAAAGTTTTTAAATAAATTCATTAAAACAAAATAAAAAAAAAAAAACAAAATTAAACAAGTAATTTTAAAGATAATACGAACAAAATGGAAATTGTATAATTTTGTATTGTTTGTTTTATGATTTAAAAGCTTTTTCACTAAAAAGTCTTCTTTAAAAACAAAACAAAAGTAGTAGTATAAAAATCAAACTTAAAAAAAGAAACAAACAAACATTTCTAACACCTTTAATTTAGTTTTTAAATCTAAATTATATTATAGTTTTAATTGAAAATTTATACTATACTTTTTATTTTTAACATTTACGTTTTATATTGTAAAAAATTTGTTAAAATTTCTTTTGTTTAACACTACCAAATCAACTTCTCCCCCCGCCCCCATTTTCTCTCCCATTAAAAATTTTCAATTATTGTAAATTTCTTCAAATAAAACTTTTGTTTCTAAAAAAATATATATATATTTTGGTTTTTAATTGTTTTTTTTTTTAATAAAACTTATTTTATTCTTGCAGCAAGTTTTATAATAAAAAAAGGAAAAGAAAATATTTTCAAAATACTACTCTTTTCAAGCAATTTATATATTTATTTTTTAGAAAAAACAAAAGTTTTATTTATACTTAAACAAAAAAAGAAAAAGAATTCAAGACTTAATAGTCTTAAAAACAAGCCAATTTAATTGGAAATTATAAAAGAAAGTATTTAAAACACACAAACACTGTTTGTAAAACTTCTTAGCAAATTTTGCAAGTAAGCCAAAAAGCAGCCACCAGTAGTAGTCGGTCAGCGAGACCTTTTTAAAAGATCTTTAAATAAACTGTTCAAAACAAGTGTTTGTTTAAAACAAAAGAAAATAATTTATTTTCTTTAGCAGCATATTAACATTAATAAATGCTGTATGTATTATAGATCTCATTGTATACAAAAAAAAGTGTATTTTATAATAATATTCTAAAAAAGCAAGGAATTTTATTTTTAAAATCTTTTGTTTTTTTAGAATTTTTATTCTGTTACATATTTTATTAATAAAATATATCATTAGATGTATATGTTTCTTATTAAAACAAAAACTAAAATTAACAATTTTATCTTGTATTCCAGCCTAAAATTTTTTCTTAGGCGTTTATATTATTATTCTCTATAGCGAAGAGCCAAAATAAAATGCTGCCTCGAATTTGTTTTTTTTACCTAAGCAAAGCCAAACCAGCTTGCTTGCAAAGTTTGTTAGTTAGTTGGTTATTTATAAAATAATTGCAATTTAATTTTACAGATTTTGTTTTCTTAATCTCTCTAAATAATATACTCCCTCTTTGTTTATTATCTTGCTTTAGTATCCTGTTTTTTTTTTCTCATGCGTACTGTGTTTTAAACTTTATTTGTAAAACAAAATTTGAAAGAAAACAAAAGCAAATGGCAACAAGATTGTAGCAATTTTTAGTTAACGGTATTTTTTTATTTTATTATTTCATTTTTATTATTATTTTTTTTTTTTTGTAATTTAAATTGCTTTTTTGTTATATTAATTTTATTTTTACAAATTTAGTTTATAATTTATCTCATAATTTATACTATATTTACCATATAAAAAAAAAAAACAAAACAAAACAATACAAAAACAACCACAAAAAACAAAACTTAATGTGTTTTATTTTATTTACTCTTTATTTTCCATTTTTATTTAATGAATTAATTTTTATTTTTAACTTTCATTGAAACACTAAACAAAACCCTGTAAGAAAACAATATAATTATGATGCAACCACCACCACCACTACATTAAAAAACTCTTTAATTTACTTAGAAAAAAAAAACAAAAACAAAAAATTATATCATGTGTCTCTGTATAAAATATATATTTTTTCTTTTATTATTTTCCCTTTTGTTGTATTATTTTTACCATATACGATAGATATATTCTCTATTAAATGTTCTGAATATACACCATCTTCTTTAAGAAAACAAAACAAAAAACAAACAAAAAAAAATTAAAAACAAAAACAAAACATCAATTTTTCATATTAAAAAAAAGAAGAATAATAATACAATAAATAAATTATGTTTATGAAAAGATTCTTAAACAAAAAAATAACAAGATTTTGTAAAACAAAAGAAAAACAATATTGAAGGAAATTGTAATAAAATTGACTTTTTTTTTTATTAAAATAAAGTCTTATTTTGTAACAAATTCCAATTGAATAAAACAAGAAAACAAAACAATGTGTGTTTATAAATATTTCTGTCTATTAAGTTGTTTTATATTTTTAATTTATTAGAATACGTTTTTGATTGAAGGCAGCCAGTAACGGGTTTTGGAATAAGTTTTATATTTATGAACTTGTTGAACATGCAACAGCAAGTCAAAACTATTTGAGTTTGCAAATCTCTTGCAATCACAAACATCACCTAAATTTTGATTGATTAATTATTTGTTGATTTTTTAATTCTTGTACTTTTAGTCTGCAATCATCCAAACTTGAAATCGCAGTGGTCTAGTGAGTAGTATTTTGGCTTATTAAGAGAGGTCACAAGGTCCAAACCCCAGCTCAGACATCTAAAACAAAATATGAAAATATATTTCTTTAGGCGACTGCCTATCAGCCGTTTTCTAGAAAAAACTTTGAGAGTCAATAAAAATTGCCGTGGAAAGTTACTCAAATCTATTGTTCGTAGTTGATGTTTAAAACAGTTGGTCCCGTCATACATGGATAAAATTAACACACAAACAACACAGAGATGGTGTTAGAAGCTAGATCGTAATCCTGACTCAAGGGGTTGTAATGACCAATTATGTATGTATGTGTGTATGTAAACCCTGCAGGGTATTAATTAATCCAAATCTGACTGCTATGCTCAGAAGAGGAAGCATTAATGATTCGAATTTGGTGGCAGCAATATCGCCTGCTCAGAATCTGATGAATATCGGAGTCGCCGTAGTCAAGTAGGTAGTGTGTTTGACGTGAGGCCACGATTCAAACCCCAGATCAATCATCTCCAACAAAATGAAATATGAAAAAATATTTCTTCTCTCGTTTGAAGTCGACTTTACACTGTAGATTCAGCCACTCATGTATAAAAATAACACACACACAACATAAGTGATGTGACAATCTACATAGGTCGTAATTCCGACTGAATGGTTGTAATGGCCAATTACGTATGTATGTATGTAAAATTTGATAATTTTCTTTACTTTAAGATCCACTTGGAATATGCTTACAGGAATCTATGAGGAAGAGAACTTCAAACAAAGTAAGAGACTATTATCGTCGAAGGTAAGTAACTATAGTAAGCTTCATTAGTATGGAAGTAAATTACGAAACAGTCAAGAATGTCTTGTCATTAACTTTTAAACGGAGCTGTGGAAACGGAAAACGTAATAAAGGCAGACTATATAGTGCACTGCATGAGGCAGAAAGAAATATGTTTGAATACTTGGAACTTTGGGAAAAGTGACATATTCAGTAGCAGTGTTACATAGAAAGAAGATAAACTATACAGCATAATTTGAGAGTGTGATGACAAAAGGATTGAAAATTAATTTCAATAAACAAACGAATGTGTTGACAGAAATTGTATGAAAATTGCTGTGGGCCATCTATCTGTTGAAATTTGCACCATTATATCACAAAATTCAATCTATTATCTCCATTGAACGTAATGAATCGATTTACGCTTGAGCAAAGTTGGAATTTTACGCCTTGGGTTATAAACAAATGGGACGCAGCAAGGGTTATATAGCTTGGAACCCATTCTGATCAATCCGTTAGTTTTTTATTTGTTGTAAACAATATACGAGGTGTGATCAAAAAATAACCGTTATTTTCAAATTTCGTGAGTTACGTATGTTCGATTTTCGCATTTTTCATAGGTTGCGACCAGGGCGAGCATCATCGTTGACATTTTCTTGGCCTTCCTTAAACCGGTTATTCCACAATTGAACTTGTGTTCTGCTCATAGCGGACTCGCCAAACGCCACAGTCAACATTTCAAATGTCCTTGCACATTTAATTTAATTTTTATTTTTTTTTAATACGAATTGTAAAATTTAAAAAAAAAAATTTTTTTTCAAAAATTTGCAAATTTTTTCCATGCTGCAATAATATATGCATCGTGAAAAATGAATGCAACATTTTTACTGCATGCAGCACAAAATGATGCAACATTTACTGCATGCAGCATAAAATTTTGCTGCATGTAAATTTGGCTTAAGCCTAAAAATATATCAAATTTTTTAAACCTTCCTTTCTTCATGACCAATTTAGAGAAAATTAATTGATGACCCGGTTATTAAGGTGCGTGTGTATGTCGGTTACTATTAGCCTAAAAATATGTCTTCATTTAAAAAAAAAAACATGTGTTGTGTTTTTTTTTAAATTTTTTTTTAAGTTTATTATGAAAAACAAACCAACCAATCGTACCATTTTTGAATAAAAACTACCAATTTTGGTTCAATTGGACCAAAACGGCAACGCTGGATACAACGGAAAAGTAAACTGGGTATCTGGTTATTGAAGAGTGCGTGTGTATGTGGGTTATATTGTTCATCCTAAAAGTAGAACTAAATTTTCAAAAACCGCATATAACAGGGTGATGCCAATATTTAAAAAATTTTATTTTTTATAGTGTCCTTCTGAAATTTCTGTTCGCCTGGTAATTTGTGCACATTTTGTTTGAAAAACTGAATTTGATTTTCATCGCGAGCAAACAGGATAAAAAAACATTGTGTGTGCGTTGCTGGCAGCGTTGCCAGTTATTTTTTTGAAAAACTTTATTTCTGGGAAAAGAATTTTATTTACAAAAAAAAACTTGTTTCCTACAAAAGTACCAAAATTTTTAAAGGAAATACCGGAATCCGATGCTCTCTGTTGGTGTATGTACATACATATCTTTGCTTCTTTTGCCCGGGACTAATAAAATAGACAATATTTTGTTTAAAAATATATATAAATATTTATTATAAAGATAAAAATTATTGAATTTATTGAAAAAAAAATTTAAAATTGAATTTTGTCGAAAAAACTTGTTTTGTT